>JAIFGZ020000762.1:0-600000 GCA_019925245.2 Oryza australiensis | reverse complement strand
AGCAACCGTTGGCTAAGATAGAAGATGGCTTTTTCTTTGCCCTCAACCTCTTGGATTAAAACGGAGCTGATTGACTTGTCACCGGCTGATAGGTATAGCTTAAACGGTATTCCTTTTTATGGAGGCATTAAAATTGGAGGGGAACTCAGATAATCTTTTATGTTGTCTAACGCCTTTTGCTGTTCTGCCCCCCATGTGAATGCTTGATCGGCTTTTAGCCGAAGCAATGGTGTGAACAGCTCCATCTTTTCTAAGAGATTGGCTATGAACCATCTGATGAAATTTATCTTGTCGATCAACGACTGGAGTTGTTTCTTGTCCTTCGGAGGCTGAATTGTCTTAATAGCATTTATGCCTCTTGGTGTAACCTCAATTCCTCTTTCATGAACAAGAAATCCCAGGAACTGCCCGGCCGATACGCCGAACGCGCACTTAAGCCGATTCATCTTCAGGCCATACTTCCTCGTCTGCTCTAACACTTGTCTCAGATCGGCTATGTGGCCCTCTATCTCCCTGGACTTGACAATTATGTCGTCAATGTATATCTCCACTAGTGAGCCGATCATGTCGTGAAAAATGTAGTTCATGGCCCGTTGATATGTTGCCCCAGCATTCTTCAAGCCGAATGTCATTACTACCCATTCGTACAAGCTGATTGCGCCGGGACACCGAAAAGCGGTCTTGTGGATGTCCTCGTCGGCCATAAATATTTGATTATACCCTGGATTGCCGTCCATGAAACTGATAATTTTGTGGCCCGACGTAGCGTCGACAAGCAAATCGGCTATCGGCATTGGGTATTCATCCTTAGGGGTTGCCTTGTTTAGATCTTTGAAATCGATGCACACCCTAAGTTTACCGGTTTTCTTCAACACTGGCACAATGTTTGAGACCCACTCGGCATATCAGCAAGGCCGAATGAATCCTTCATCGTATAGCCGAGTGATTTTGGCTTTAATTGCATCGTACATATCGGCCTTAAACCTCCTGGGAGGCTGTTTGAACGGCCGATAGCCTGCCTTAATCGGCAGTTGATGGACCACTATTGATCAGCTGAGGCCGGGCATCTCGAAGTACTCCCAAGCGAAACAATTTTTATATTCTTTTAGCAAATCAATAAGCTGTGATCTACAATGAGGAGACAAATTTTTGCTAATGTACGTCGGCCTCGGCTTGTCACCAGAGCCGATGTCAATTTCCTCTAATTCATCGGCCGACATGAAACCTTGCCCGAGCTTGCCATCGTCTTCGTCCGCGGTGTCCATGCCGAAGATGCTTGAGCCCTCCACCACGTCTTGTTCAAAGCAGTAGTTGCGGCTCGTCATCTCCAATCGAATGTACTGTGGAATTGGACACATTTATAAAATCGGCTTGCCAGATTTTCCCAGACAAACAATTGATGCCTTCGATTTCCCAAAGCGGCAAATCGGCACTGACGACACTAACTGACCTGTCGGCTGGCATGATCTCAATCTTGTTGCCGTCCCATTGGATCATGCTCTGATGCATCGTAGAAGGAATGCAGCAATTAGCGTGTATCCAGTCCCTTCCGAGCAGCAGGCTGTAAGACCCCTTCCCGTCGATGACAAAGGATGTTGTGGGCACGGTCTTATTGCCGATGGTCAGTTCAATGTTGAGGACGCCCTTGGTTTCTAATGGGTTGCCGCCGAAATCCTTGAGCACCATATTGGTCTTTATCAGGTCTTCGGCCCCCTTGCCTAGTTTTCTGAATGTTGCGTAAGGCATGAGGTTCATTGCAGCTCCCCCATCAACTAGCATCTTGGAAATCGGCTTGCCGTTGACGAATCCTTTAACGTACAACGACTTCAAGTGCCGATTTTTGGTCCCCTCGGGTTTGTCGAAGATAGCCTGGTCCGGTGAGATTGCTAGCTTCACTAGGTCGTCCTCGATAGTGTCTGCATCGGCTTCAGGAACACTGAACTCGACTGGTAGTACGAACACCATGTTAACCGATGCAAAAACTTTGCCTTTCCCTTTGGCTCCTGGCTTGATCGGCTGGGCTCTCCTCGGCTTGCTCTTCGTTAGCTGCGGCAGTTTTCTCTTTGGGAACCCATCGCCTGTTGATCTTACCCAGCCGACGACGCTGTTCGTGGATCATTTGCCGAACTTTGTCTTCTCTCCCTTCATGCTTAAGTCGTTGAATTCTTCTTTTCTGCGTCTTTGTGAAGAGATTGGACGGGCACCATTGGGGATTGGCCGATTCCTCGTCGTCGGCCTCTTCATCGTCGCGGTTGTTGTCATTGCGGTCTTCATCGACGAAGAAGTCTTGGTGGATCGGGCCGAGCCGATCATGGACGGACCGCCGCCTTTGGTTTAGCTGAACGGCTCTAGGGACGAACCGGGCTGGGCTTGCAGCCGATGAGCTCCTGCGCTCATCGTCGCGGCGATCATTGCATGCTGGGCAATCGTCCAGTGTTGGCAGTCTCATGCCGGATTTCCAGCAGTACCTGAAAAAATCACAATGCCAATGCGGATCGGCACTGTTGCAGTTTATCTCGTATCGGCGGCTTCGGATCTTCGGCTCGCACCGACGAGGTGCTTCATTGCAAGCTTCTCCCTGCCGAGACCGGTGCTGAGGACGGTGTCGGCTATCTTCATGGATCGGTCGTCGGTCAGCCGATCTGATAACTGGGCGCACCATATTAATTGACGCGGCGTGATATCCAATCGGCTCATCTTCTGCCTTGGCCCCGATCGATGTATTGACTAAGCCGCTCTGAATTGAGTTGTAGGGCAATGAGGAGAACCAGGTGAAAGCCGATCCTGAAAGAGAAAGAGGGAACAATCGGACTCTCAAGGCATCTGTAGCCGATGCTTCGCCGCACTTTGCCAAGAATCAGCTAACATGCTCGTAAGTTGAAATGTTGTCTTTCCCTGAGAACTTCGAAAAATCTGGGATCTTAATTTTGCGAGGGATGCTATCCTATCAAACAAACATATCACATATATGAAAGCAGGTAGAATAGCATATAATGAAATAGTATGGCCCCCTTCACATGGTGATCTCCATCTCCATGTCGGTGTAGAGGATCTCCATCTTCGGCACCATCTTCCAATGTGCATGATGCTTGATTTCTTCAAACTAAGCTACTACTATAGAAGCTCTAATTGAAGATTACATAGACTCGCAGGTCGTGAAAGAATATTACAAGCATTGCACGTATGAAAGAATATTACAGGGATTGTACATATGAAAGAATATTACATGCATCACATGCATCTCATACATCTCATACATACAATAGGGTCATACCATCTCAAAGCATTCTCTGCAAAAACAAGTTAGGCGTAGAACGTTTTCTACCTATCGCAGAGAAACGGCATCGAGACGACCTAAAAGGGGTATGCACACAGCAGACGATGGCCTTTTTGTTCTTGGCCCATTCGGCTGCTGCCACTTCTGCGTCATCGTCGTCGGACTCGCAGTCTGATTCGACAATGACCTGAGTTATGTTTTTGACGGCCTTCCTGGTGTCTTGGAATCGCTGCTCGTGGGCCGTCACCTTCTGCGCCAAGTGGGCTAGGTTGTCGAAGTCCTGCGCAGAGAATCGCTCTCGGATCGACGCGATCAAACCATGAAAGGCCAAATCGGCCAGTTGGGCGTCCGATAGCACCAGGCTATAGCAACGGTTCCTCATCTCCCTGAAACGTTGGATGTATTCTTGAACCGATTCGTGGTGTTTTTGCCTGATGCTGGTGAGGTCCGATAACTTCATCTCATGGTTGCCGGAGTAAAAGTAGCTGTGGAATTGTTTTTCAAGATCGACCCAGCTCTGAATTGAGTTGTAGGGCAATGAGGAGAACCAGGTGAAAGCCGATCCTGAAAGAGAAAGAGGGAACAATCGGACTCTCAAGGCATCTGTAGCCAATGCTTCGCCGCACTGTGCCAAGAATTGGCTAACATGCTCGTAAGTTGAAACATTGTCTTGCCCTGAGAACTTCGAAAAATCTAGGATCTTGTATCGGTTGGGCAACGGAATCCGCTCGAAGTGCTCTGGATAGGGATACCGATACATGTTTCCTGAGTCTTTTGGCTTGAGGCCAAATTGATCGCGCATGACATCTGCAATCAGATCGGCCCAGGTCCGGTTGTCCTGCTGTATCGGCTCGTATGGTTCGAACGGTGCGGGTGCTTGCCGATACTGAAGGGTTACGCGGAGGCTACGCTAGCCGAAAACAAAAACTTTTCTACCCCGCAAACCAGGAACACTTGCAAGTAAGGGCCGATAGAGCGTTACCGATTGGAATATGCAGCGGAAACAACCAATTAGGGCTATCCGATCCGGAACTGTGGCCGATGATGACGATTCGCGCAAGCCGGCAATGGCCGGTTCTGGAGACACCGATTCACCAATCAGCCGATTCGCAGATGTCGCAGCCGATCCGAGTCGTCTGACCGCGTTCTCGCGCCTCGCTCCGATGCGCTCGACCGCAGCTGATTCCACCACAGCCGATTCGTAGCCGATCCACAGCGCGCAACGTAGCAGCGCCTCTACCGGTATCCACACGTCCGGGGACAGAACGCCGAACACCCGTGTGCTAGCATGCGATGCAAGGCTAGGGTTTGGCTCGAAGGTGGGAGGGTTTCCGTGGAGATTGATCTCGCCGACTTCTAAAGCCGCGTGTGATCAGATTGATTTCGGCGCAATTGACTTCAATTGACGTGTTGCAGCTCTCCACCCCTCACCCCTTTATATAGAGTTGACCGACTAGGATTAGTGGCCGATCAGGACTCTATTTCAAATCTCATAGAGTCGGCCGCCCATACGTCGTAAGACCATAGGACTCTATCCGATTGGATCCCTATCCGATCGAGCCATATCCGAGTCCAACTCGAATGCCCGTAATTATCCCCTTAAGCGTGCGACCACGTAGGTTCAGGTATACTCGGTTTCGGCTATAGTCTAACTTAGCCGATCGTCGGCTCGAGTGCAACTCAGCCGACCCGTCAACAGCGGCGCCTAGCAGCACATATTGACACCATAGTATACAAGAATAATATCGGCTCTGAACCTGTAATGTGTACACAAATCCCTTTTCCTCACGATACCAATTAAGCTATAGGCAAGATGTGTGCCATCCCTTCAATAGCTTAACCATTCACTCGAACCGTATTGGATTATCTGTCTATTGATTGACTCCTCAATCAACTTAGCATGGCCATGCATTTCCATAATCCATTACCTCGAGGGGCCCGATATATCTCTCCAAAGGAGGGGCAAATTCCATCTTGATCACTCACATCCCACTCCATGTTTCATAGCAAACCCAAAACTACCTTTATAACTACCCGATTACGGAATAGCGTTTGGTAGTCCCAAAGTAGGCTACTACACATGTTGGAATCCATGGTGATCTCAGGTCTAAGGACTTTGTACCAACACTACCTGAGACCAACTAATGGCACATTAATTCCTGTAGTATCTCATGGTGGGTCTATGCAACAATGTGTTCTCTAACACATGTGTCCATGTTTATTGATTTGGTATCTCCATACACATGATCTATGAGACATGATCATCAATCAATAAACATGCCGATCTTAGAATCATATTAGTTCCATTAATATGATATATGATCAGGGATCATTTAGAAATAGATTCATACATATAGAGTCTCATAAATAAGTCACGTATTTATTGATCAATACAAGATGTCTATTTCATGGAACTGAATAACACTTCATTCATAAATACATAAACATTGACCATGATATCCAACATCTCCATGTTGCCTCTAGGGCATATCACTAACAAATACAGCGGTGGTGGCGTCTGAGGCCTGTAGTGATGATCTTGACGGCCTCCTTGGTACTGGTAGTGATGATCAGCAGGAGGTGGCCGATGCGCCGGTGGTGGCGTTGGTGGTCCTGGGAACAGCTGTCGGCCACCGGCGTTGTACCGCCTATCCAGGTCAATCTGGGGAATCGGCTCTGACTGCCGATTGTCGTTGAACATGTTAGCAATCTGATCCTGGGGCAGCGGTTGCTGTCGGTTCAGCATGGTAATCAATGGTTTTGTAGCCGACTCAGTTGGATTTGGCCGGCTGAGGATCCCTCCTGGCGGCCCTGGTTGTGCTAGTGGTGGGATCGGCCGATTCTGCGTGACCAACGTCCTGTAACAAGAAAATTGGCCGTCTGTGAAGTACGTCGGCCCCCGCTGCAGCTGGTCGGCTATCTTGGCGTCGACCACGGTAGCGATCATGTTGTTGAGAATATTTACCAGGATGCTACTTTGGTTGACTAGCGCGTGATGGACGGCCGATTCGATCCGGTCTTGTAGGGAATATAGCCGAATCGTCCTGTTCCTGGATCGGCTCCTCCACCTTCTGTTTGCCTTTTGTCTCACCAGAGGAGGAGGCCTTGAGATCGTCCATGCTGAATTTATACTTCTGATGCACGGCCCTGGATCTTGTTTCGGTGAAAGATTGCAAGTAGTTGGCCTGGAGCTCTTCCACCATCTTCTTGTGATTGGCTTGTTGCTCAGCCGATAACTACTCCATCTTCACAGGCACGATATTGTCCTAGGAAATGTTGGGGCTCTTGGAGTCGACCATCTTGCCAGCTGAGTCTATGCGTCCGAGTCGAGCCGAGAGAAAGTCCCACCGGCGTGCCAAGAAGCGTGTTGATGAGAAATTTCTCTCACGCGCGGCCGGGAGATCCGCTTGACTCCAGTGCGGATCCTTCTCACGCCCGTGCGGTCTTGGGCGTGCTAGTTGGTTTGATCTGTTAACCAACAAGAAAAACAAAGAAACATGTGTTAAGTGTTAGGTTAGATCCCCACTGAATCGGCTAAGGGAATCCATGAGCATATATCTACTATCATAAAATATATTTAAGCCAAGCGACTAGAATGGATCGGCGATACCGAGACAGCATTAGCCGTTTAACCTAAATACAGTAAAGGATAATAGATATATGTATTGATAACCTAACCGATACCGAAAAGCTAACAATAAATCGGCTAGTACTCCGATGGTTCTTATGAAAAGATATCATCCTTGAATCGAGGCTCGCTCGAAATCGGTGTCACTGTCTATGGCGCCGATTTTGGCCCACGAGGTCCGACAAGAACAAGATTTTAACATAAGAGACAGTCCTAATATAAATCTAATAATAAATATATTAAAAGAGATATATTGGGGCAGATAAGGCCGGCTAAAACTCCGGCACTGTCTCTTAAACATATAAATCTAACAGAACAGATCATTGGCAATTCTAAAAATGACTCAATAGTTCAATATTAATGCAACATTGAGTATAAAAAGAACAATCCGATCTGTTGTAGCGATTTATATTTCTCGAGACGGTGGATACCGCATATAAACCAGTCAACCTTTAGATCTAGCCTTATTGGCTGCGAGTTCTCGACGGAACCGGCCAATGGCAGGATAGATCTAAACATTGATCTAATTTATAAATGCTATATGATAAATAGCGCAGTATAAACTCCTGAATCTAATGTGTCACTACGTTGAAAGCACTAGAAACAGCAAATTATACCACTAATGACAAGCATTTACCTAGGTTTGGGGGTCGAAACGATGCAGCCCGTAGCCAAACAAATTGCTCGTCTGAAGAAAAAGGTTGGCGATGCGCTGAAGGTTTGATTGATTGTGTTGTATTTAAATTTACAGGGGGTCTCGGGTCATATTTGTACCCAAGATAAAATTATCTGTACAAACCCTGGACTCTATCTAAACTACTATTTAAAACGCGACATTATCCCGGGAAGGACCCACGCCGCATTACAATGAACAGTATAAACAAACTCCTAAATTACAGATACAATTGCCGTTACAGGACTCTATCCATCGATGGCAATATCTTTTAACGCGCAAACTGATAACTAGATCTCTTATCTATAAACTGCTGCACCAAAAACGGCTTTATCTCTTCTGATCCTGGAATCGGCTATCGGCCGCTCTTGTCCGATTCAACCTTAGCCGACTGACCTCGCAGCCGACCGCTTCTCAGCCGATGCGGCCTCTGTTTCTCCGCCAAACCAGCCGATCCGATTCTGCTTCATCTTTGCAGAGACTTAGGGATTCAACTACCAAATTTCGGTGTTAACAGGTGTCTTCTTCTGCATCTTCTGATTCTACTTCACGTCAATGTTTGCTTCTTGCTCTGTCATGTCCGATGATCAACTGGAAGAAATCAGTGAGGAGGACTTGGTATCGCTCGCTAATCGAATTTCTCGAGCTGTGAATAATGTCAGGTCCAGGAGAAAAGGAGGACCAATCCGGTGTTTTGGCTGTGGACAACTGGGACACATCTGCTCCCAATGTCCCAAGGCTGGAAAAGGTACACTGGAGGAGAAAAAAGCTCAAGATGGATCCAAGGACGCTAAGTAAAACAAAAAGCAGGCGGAAAAATGAAGATGAAGAAGTTTTACCAAAAGGCAATTGATGCAGCATATGAAGCGGTTCGAGAATCAAGTGATGTTGATTTTCAAAGTGATGAAGATGATGACAAGAAGAAGAACATTGCTGAGATTTGTTTCATGGCCAGTAGCATTGATGAAGATTCTGAAGATGATAATGAGGTAACTCCTGCTCCTAGTATTGAATATCGTCAAGATGTTATTGCTAGACTTGGTTACAAGATTTCTAAATTTGAAAAGAAGATTAATCAACATGAAGTAGTTATTGATTCTCTTAAAGCTGAAAATAATAGATTAAGATCTCTTGCTTCTAATGATGATGATTGCAAATCATGTGAAGTTTTATTTGCTGAGATTAATTCTGTTAGAGAAGTCAATTTAACTACTTGCAAAAAGCTTGATGTTGAATCTCAAAAATCTAGAAAGCTTGAATCTTGTCTTGCTCTTAGCTTTGCCATGAACACTAGATTGACGATGAATTGTTTTTAACAAAAGGAGCTTTAAAGAAATGTCAAGTTGCCTTGTTTGCTTGCTCTATATTTAATGCAATTAGCGCTAAGAGGTTGAAACAATCTAGTGCAAAACCTTTCTCATCATGTATTGCAAATGAATTGAAATTAAAAGATGCCTTAGGTCGTGTCAGGCATATGGAAGAAACAATTAAGCAAGATTAAGTGCTTTCTTGTCAAACTTATAGAAAATAGAAAGGTCTTTTGGATGCTTGCAAAAATTGTGATACTTTGACTTGAGATTTTTACGTAAAAAGTTCTTTGCAATGTTTTTCGATGGTAAAAAGAATCTCAACATGATTTTGGATCAATCAAAGGTGAGCACGGACATGTTTGATCCCTATGTTCACTTTTCTAGGCATCCCCCTGCTGTTTTTGAGTATAACCCATTGTGTTTAAATCTGCTGGCATCATGACTTCTTTGAATGCATCATCTTCCAAAACCAATCCTGTGATTGCAAAACCTCTTGTTGCTACTTATGTTGCTAAACCATCTATTTCTAATTGTGCTTCTAATCATCGTGAGAAATACACTTGTTCGTTTTGTGGAAAAGATAGGCATTTGGTTGGATTTTGTTTTAGACTTGCTCGAAAACATAAAAAGGAAAGAGAAATTGCTTTTGCGAAACGGCGATGGCAAAAATCGGGTTTTGGTTCAAGGAGCACGGTCAGACCAACACTGACTAGTCGGTCAGACCGGCCAGAGGTCAGACCGCAGGTGAACCAGCGGTCAGACCGGTAGCCAGGCTCGGTCAGACCGTAGGTACAGTGACGGTCAGACCGGCCTTGGGGCAGTTTTGTACATAATTCAAATCAGACTTTTATGAAGCGACAAGGTAAGGTTTCAGGTAAATTTGGTTCTAATTTTGTTTGTGCATATGTACCTACTGGTTCTACTAGTCGTGTGTCTCAGTGTTGGATTCAAAATTTCTTATTTCTAATCCCAACACAGAGGCCTCGTCATCTTCTCGTTTATAGCTATTTTTGTGACATACTCCCCATGTGTGTGCAATGTGGAGACAACGATTGCTTTTCACGGTAACATCAAGGTAATTTTGAATTGACATAATTTTGTACTACTCTCTTGATTATTAGCTTTTTATATGCTAGTGTTTGAGGTAATAGTTTTTGTTAGTACAAGTGGATATATGTCAATTTATGAGAACCTTGGTGATATCATTGGCAATTGGATGTCTTCTTCAAAAAAATCTTTGATTTCTTCTTGATTTTTCTTTGGGGAGAATTGGAGGTTAATTTGAGTTTATGTTTTTTCATGCATTCATGTTGAAAAGGGAGTTGTTGAATTGAAATTTGTGGATACAAAGTTGCAACTCGCAGATATTTTTACCAAACCTTTGGATTCTTTCACTTTGCTTTTCTTAGGGGAGAATTAGGTGTTATTCATCCTTTTTGCATCAATTGAGGGGGAGAGTTATTGGCTCTTTGTTGTACGCATATTTTCTTTATTCTTTTACATTCATGTTTTTAATTCATGCATGGTGTAATAATAAAAAAACAAAAAAAAAGAAGGAAAAAGGAAAAGAAAATAAAAGGTGGAAGAGCTGTGTTTTATATCTTTAGTTTATTCTAGGGTTTGCTAGCAATGCTTGTTAGATAATTTTATTACTATATTAGCTTGTGTGCATTTTAGTAATTATATGAGCTTTTGATATTGTTTTTAAGTGATATGATACATGACACATAATTCTTTTACTTGAATTAATGAAATATGCAATATTGAAGTAAGTGCTTAGTTTGAATGATTAATGCTTTTATATATGCTTTATGAGTTGTTATTCCTCATATTAATTGTTTTGTTTCAATCACCGCAAGAGTACATAAATGCTTATTTATATGAGAGAAAAAATGAATACCGAATCCTTGAAAAGATTTATGACATAATACCTCCTAATAATACCGAATCTCACATAATACCTCCTATATACCTTGAGGTATCATGGGGATCACAGTATAAATCTCCTCATGGGGACCACAATATAAATCTTGTATCAAAGTATAGAAAAAGGTAATATGATACCTTCATAAAGTATCTTAGCCCTCCCCTCCTCTTAAAAATGGAGGATTGGCAAAGGAATTAGGGGCAATTGTGCTTTTGACCCGCCTTTTTACGGCCTAACTCCCAATTTGGTCGTGCTTTGTCAAATGTTTTCATTTGACCCTTGTTAACGACCAAATTTGATAACCAAATCCCCGAGTTTGAAGCAAGTATTGAAGCGGAATCAAGGGAGCGTGCGATTCTCAGAAACAGAGGCTGCGTCGGCTGAGTCCGAATCGGCTAAGGAGCCAGTCGGCTGAGTCCGAGTCAGACAGAGTAGCTGATAGCCGATTCCGATTGGGAAAAGCAGATGAGACCGATCCCGAAAGGATAGCTTAAAGATAATCATTGAATTCGGTTTTCAAGTACTTCAAAGATGTTGCCATCTACGGATAAGGTCCTACAATGGCAATTATATCTGTAATTTAGGATATTTTGTATAGTTTCCTTGTGTAACACGGCATGGGACCCCATCCCGGGATATTGTCGTACTGTGAATAGTAGATAAGGATAGAAGTCGTGTCCTACAAGGACTTTGTTGTAACCGGGTATAAATAAGGCTCGAGGGGTTGTTGTAATAAAAAGAAATCGAATCAACCAATACAATCTCAGCGCATCACCACCCTTTACTTTTACTTGCAATCTTGATAAGTTCTTGCCTCGCGTTGGGCTGCATCGGGTTCCGATCTCCAAGCAAGGTAATTCCTTGTTACAAGCGGTTTGTGTTATCGGGGTTAGTGCTTCCATCGTTATGACACTCTAATCTCTTTATTACAAATCTGCTTAATTTATCATATACGTCATATAATCTAGATCAATGCTTAGATCTAACCCATGATCGGCTTGCATCTTCTCAAAGGTAACAGCCGACAGGGTTAGACCTTGGGGTTGATTTGGGTTATATGGTGTATCCATCATCTTGAAAGGTTTTCATTAGCTTATATAGATCTCGTGTTTCTTTTTATACTTAATGCTGCATCAGTTTGATCTACTAAGTCGCTTTTAGAATCATATAGATCTCTTCGGCACAATGACTGCTATTAGAGATAGTATCGGAGTTTCAGCCGATCTTACCCATTTTGGCCATCTTATATGTTTTATTACTGCTAGATGTGTTAAAGTCACCTTTTTATATTAAGATGTTAGCCTAGTTAAATGTACTAAGCCTAGCATCAATCTGTTAAGTCATCTTAACAACCAATTGATCCTTGTTTAGTGTATTTGGCCCAGATTAATATCTTAATATAAAACTGTATCAGAGTACTAGCCGATTCACATTAGGTCTACGACATCGACTAAGGTTATAAATATATATAATTATTATTCTAATGTGCTTTTAGATATAAGTAATTTATTCTGTGCTAGATCGGGACACCATAGCTTGCTTACGTGCACTCCATGAGACAAGATTGCATCCCAAAAATATTGCAAACCCACTTGTGGATCGCCGGTCATCTACACTGCCTGCCCAGTCAGCGTCTGAGAAGGCGCTAACTAGGTAGAAGAATTCTTCTTTAGTTTCAAACCAGTCCCAAGAGTATGCTGTAAATATCTGAGGATCCTTTTAACAGCTATCCAATGATCTGTTGTTGGTGTTTGAAACAATTGACACACTTTATTTACTGAGTAGGAAATGTTCAACCTAGTAAGAGTTAGATATTGAAGTGCTCCTACCACACTTCAATACCTAGTTGCATCTTCTGGCCCAATAACTTCTCCTTGCTGCAAGGATAACTTCTCTGGAGTTACTGCTGGTTTGCAATTTTCCATGTTCACCTTCTTAAGTAGATCCGATGTGTACTTGTTCTATGTCAATAGGATCCCATCTTTTGCTTTAGAAACTTCAATGCCAAGGAAGTAATGCAAATCACCAAGATCTTTTAGGGCAAATTCTGCTCCTAAGTCTTTGAGTAACGCTGACACCGTGTCTTGTGAAGAACTAGCTACTATAATGTCATCCACATAAATTAACAAATACATTGTAACTGATCATTTGTGATACAAGAACAATGAGGTGTCAGCCTTGGATGAATTGAAGCCAAGTTGCTGCAGTTTATTGCTTAACCTAGCAAACCATGCTCTAGGTGCTTGTTTTAATCCGTACAAGGCTTTATCCAACTTACATATGTGGTGTGGCATAAGCTTGTCTTCATACCCTGGAGGTTGCCTCATGTAAACTTCCTTCTCAAGAACACCATGATGAAATGCGTTCTGCACATCCAATTGCCTAAGACTCCATCCCCTGCTCACTGCAATAGATAGAACTACTCGAATGGTTGCAGACTTAACCAAAGGACTAAATGTGTCCTCATAATCAATGCCATACCTTTGTTTGAATCCCTTTGCAACCAGGCGAGCCTTGTATCTGACCATCTGCCTTCTTCTTGATTTTGTAGATCCATTTACATCAATTACATTTCTCCCTTCATTGGCTGGTACGAGATGCCATGCTTTGTTCTTGATCAATGCACCATACTCACAATCCATGGATTCTCTCCATTGCTGATCAGCTAAAGCTTCATCAATATTCTATGGTTCTCATGAAGTTGTGAGAAAATTATACCTGATTTGACCATCTATATAGTCTTTGGGTTTTGAAATTCCACTTTGTGATCGTCTGTGGGGCCGAAATGATCCTAGGGCCACAGATGATCCGGTCGCTGCAATTTCCGAGGGAGAAAGCGCGTGGGAGAGTTGTTGCCCTGAGCCACCTGCCTCCAGCGCTGCATCCTGATTGGCTGCATGGTCACATGTCCCCGCGCCGAGCGAATCATTTGCATCCTAATTGGACGCATGGTCACCTATCCCCGTGCCGAATGAATCATCTTCTAGTGTTGTTGCTGACGACGACGATCCCGAGGGCGATGCACCTGCCGCACTGCCAACAGGAGCGGGAAAATCTTCCTCGTGTCCGATGCCGCCGAATTCATGTGAATTTTGATCAAAATCATCAGAAGTTGCTACATGAGCACTCAAAATATTAGTAGCATTGTAGGAGAATTAGGAAGCACATTAGTTGACTGATCACTTGACACTATACCCTCATGATTAGGAAGCAAATGAGGAAAAAGAAAAACGAAGAACGAAGAAGAGCAGCATCATTAACATGAAGGTTAGTGAAAGGAAAAATACTTTCATAAAAATAACATCAGGTGAGATGTAGACTCGGCCGGTGCAGATATGGAGTCATTTATATCTCGCAATGATACCATGTAAGAATTTGGTAAGCATTATCACCTCTCCCAATGAGGCTGCAGCTTTATTAATATAGGCCAATCAAAACTCGGCAAGAATTACATACGTGGTAAATGTGATTTAGGTGGGATGTACCTTCCTATCTTATGTATCTTTCTATCTTAGAGAAATCTAATTTTATCTTTTTATCTTTAGCTAAATATGTTATTCTATCAAACCGGTACTACAGCGTATTTGGGTTTTTTTTATCCTGCGATGTACTCCAAATGCTTGGTTAGAAAAGGGTCAGACGGCAAATTCCTTATTGAAAAGCGGAATCAAATATGCAAAGTTGAAAAAATAGGACCAACCAAAAACACAAATATATCCATTTTAACCGTTGCATTTCTTTAATTAAACAAACCATTGATGACTTATTAGGACAAATGTTGCTGAGTTGTCATAATTAATGTCATAATAATTTTTGAAACAATTTCACATTATATTTCATGGTGTCAAATATCAGTTAAAAATATACTGCGTAAGTAAGATAAAAAATAGTTTTTTTCAAGTAGAACCAATTTAAATTTCAATTTATATGAGATTAAGGTTGTCAAATTGTTTTAAAATTTTTCAAAACTATTTGGTTGGTCAATCTATTTCATTCATTGCATAGATGTTACAAGTTAATCTACAGACCGCAAAGCGAATATGGCAAGCATTCTCATTATAAATAATAAATTAGATGCCTCTCGCGGTTTTCTATCTAGTTTGTTAAAAAAACCATATATGTGTAAATCACAGAGCAGATTTTTTTTGCATTAATTTTGTGTCTAAGGATAATTATCAACGTTAGCAATGGATAACACAGATTAGCCATGCCTCGCGTCATACTAGGTAAGAAAATATAGCAAGCAAAGGAGCAGTTTCACACATTCATTTGCGCGTCCACGTACCCCGCCCATGAGCGAGCTCGCCACGATATAAATCGTGCCACCTCGCCGTCGTCCTCTCACCCATCAGCTAGAGCGCGCCAGCCATGACCGGAGCTCGCCGCCGCCGCGTCGTGATGTTCCCGTTCCCGTTCCGGAGCCACATCGCCCCGATGCTCCAGCTCGCCGAGCTCCTCCGCGGGCGTGGCCTCGCCGTCACCGTCGTCCACACCACCTTCAACGCCCCCGACGCCGAGCGCCACCCGGAACTCACCTTCGTGCCCATCCACGAGTGCCTCCCCGACGCCGTCACAGACCCCCGCGCCGAACTGGTCGAGCAGATGCTGGCGCTCAACGCCGCCTGCGAGGCGCCGTTCCGCGAGGCCCTCCGGTGGGTGGTGCGGCGCGGCCAGGTCGGGCGGTGGAGCGAGGTGGCCTGCGCGGTGGTCGACGGGCAGTGGTACGCGATGCTCACCGCCGCGGCCGAGGTCGGCGTCGCAGCGCTCGCGCTCCGCACAGACAGCGCCGCCACGCTCCACTGCATGTTCAGCCACTCGCGCCTCTGCTCCTCCGGCTACCTCCCGATCAAAGGCAAGTGGTTTCCGATGAGATCGTGTTCATGGCGATTCTTGCAGCAACTCTCATCTCAGCTGATTTAGCTTGTTGCGGGTGACCTATCACGCATGCAGAGGAGAGCCGCGACGAGGTGTTGCCGCCGGTCGAGCCGCTGCGTGGGCGAGACCTGATCCGCGTCGACGGCAGCGACGCGGAACGGGTGCACGAGTTCATCGCCCGCGTCGACCACGCCATGCGGACCGCCGCGATGGGCGTCGTGATCAACACCTTCCGCGCCATCGAGAAGCCGGAGCTGCGCATGGTCCGGCGCTACCTGCCTAGCCGCCCGGCGGTGTTCGCCATTGGGCCGATGCACAGGCTGCTCGGCGCGCCGGAGGAGCACGGCCTGCACGCGCCGGACAGCGGCTGCGTGGCGTGGCTGCACGCGCACCCGCCGCGCTCCGTGCTGTACGTGAGCCTCGGCAGCGTGGCGCGCATCGACCGCGAGGTGTTCGACGAGATGGCCCTGGGGCTCGCCGGCAGCGGCGTCCCCTTCCTCTGGGTCATCCGCCCAGGCTTCGTCACCGGCATCGTCGCCGGCGCACTGCCGCTGCCGGAACCACTCACCGCCGTCGTGGCCAACGGCATGGGCAAGGTGGTGACATGGGCGCCACAGAGAGACGTCCTGGCGCACCCGGCGATCGGCGGGTTCTGGACGCACTGCGGGTGGAACTCGACGCTGGAGAGCATCTGCGAAGGGGTGCCCATGCTCGTGCAGCCATGCTTCGGCGACCAGACGGTGAACGCGAGGTACGTGACGCACCAGTGGGGAGTCGGGCTGGAGCTCGGCGAGGTGTTCGACCGGGACCGCATCACCGATGCGGTGAGGAAGCTGATGGTTGGGGAAGAAGGCGCCGCCATGAGGGACAAGGCGCGTGGTCTCAAGGCGAAGGCAAGGAAGAGCGTCGAGGATGATGGAGCTTCTAATGTTGCCATTGATAAGCTTGTGCGATACATGGTGTCATTCTGAACTTTAACTTGAAGCTAGGGCTATGATAATAGGATTGAGATTATATGACGTAAAATCATAAGATGTGGTCATTGATATGTGAGCCTAAGGGTGATGAGGCCGACATGTTAGTTACCATGTCAAAGAGGACGTTACCTCCGAGGATCCCTTTCCATAATAATTCCATGAATAATTCTTGGGTTCCTATGAGTACATAAGAGTATCTTTAAGAGTTTTATATTTGTCTTTTTAATACTTAATTTTTAAGAAAATAAGAAAAAATCCATCTCCAACAGTTCCTAATATAAACTCCTAATTTTTACTCACTTGGCAAATCGGAGCAAAATGGCGTAACTTTACACGAAGAAAAATTGCGCGGATACGGCCTCCCGGGCGTCGCGCCGCCGCCTTCTCCTTTTCCCGTCACCGCGCCTCCTGCCCTCCTCCTTTTCCTGCTGCCACGCCTCCTCCCCTCCTCCTTTTTCTGCCGTGCCGCCACCACCACGCCTCTTCTTGCCGTGTGGAGGTTGCCGTGAAGCAGATCGGCGGCGGTCAGCACAGGAGGCGTGCTGTGGCCGACGCGAGAGGCGTGCTGCGTTGGAAGGTGTTGCTGTGAATGTGGTGAGGGAGGCGTTTGCTTTGTGTGTGTGGGGTGGGGGGGTGGTGCGCTGCGGATGCGGCCGGTGGGGATGGTGGGGTGCGGCCAGCAGACTGGTAGCACGAGAGAACGAGAGAGCGAGCGAGACAGAGAGAATGAGCGTGAGAGACAGAGAAAGAGAATGAGACAAGTCCCGATGGTTCCTGAACAAATCTCAATCTTTTATTTACTACTTGGTTCTACTTTAGCAGGCTGCCATTTCTGATGAGAAAGTGAGCCAGGTCTACTTGAATAGAGTCTGCACTTTAACAGAGTCTACTTAACAGTACTACACGGTTCTACTTTAACAAGTCTCGATGAGAGTGAGACAGAGGCTCTACTTTAACAAGTCTCGATGTTTTATTTACTACCTTGGCTCTACTTTAGCAGGCTGCCAGCTCTACTTGAGTGTATATATCAGCTATCTGTCTAACTTTAACTTTGATTTAATATATGGTGTTTTGGTGCCTGTAAGAAACAATATGGATGCATTCAGTGTTCAATTTCATCTCTGCTGTTTGGCTTGTGATGTTTCGTCTGAATTTTTTGCTCAATTTCTGAATTCTGATTGTTGGCTAGTAGAGGAAGCTCGGGCTGGACGAGAGCATCACGCGGCAGGAAATGGAGCTGTTCGAAATTGCTCCTTTTGCGAGAGTGAATATATAGCCTGACGTGGACTTTCTATCATCTACATCTCCCGCAAAATCTGAATCTGAATACCCCTCTATCTCAAGGGAATCAGATCTTCTGTACGTTAGCATGAGGCCTTTTGTGCCTTGCACATAACGCAAAACTTTCTTTACTATTCTCCAGTGATCTATTCCTTGATTTTCCTGATATCTGCCAAGTATCCCGGTAACAAAAGCTAAGTCAGGGCGCGTACATACTTGAGCATATTGCAAGCTTCCGACAGCTGAAGCATATGGAACCGTTTTCATTTGATCGATCTCATATTGGTTCCTGGGACATTGAAATTTCCCAAATCTATCGCCCTTGACTATAGGAGCAGGTGTTGGCTTACTCGCATGAATACAATATTTCTTTAGAATCTTTTTCAGGTATGCCTTTTGCGATAATCCTAAAACCCCTTTTCTTTTATCTCGGTGAATCTCTATTCCTAGAACGAATGAGGCTTCACCAAGATCTTTCATGTCAAAATTTGAGGACAAAAACTTTTTCGTCTCCAATAGTAGATCAACATCACTAGGATGTCGTCTACATATAGGATAAGAAAAATGAATCTCCCATTTCTGAACTTTGCATAAACGCAATTGTCCTCCTCATTTTCATTAAACCCAAATTTCTTTATTACTTCATCAAACTTCAAATACCACTGTCTAGAGGTTTGTTTTAATCCATAAATGGATTTCTTCAGATGACATACCATTTGTTCTTTTCCTTCCACGACAAAATCTTTCGGTTGTGCCATGTAGACGTTCTCATGTAAATTCCCGTTAAGGAATGTTGTCTTTACATCCATTTGATGTAGCTCTAGATCATAATGTGCCACCAGTGCCATGACAATTCTGAAGGAAACTTTGCATGACACCGGAGAAAAGGTCTCATTATAATCTTTGAGTAAAACCTTTTGCCACAAGTCGTGCCTTATACCTTTCTACATTCCCTTTGAAGTCACATTTTGTTTTGTAGACCCATTTGCAGCCTACTGTTTTGGCTCCTTTAGGAATTTCTTCTAAGTCCCAAACTTTATTGGTACTCATTGATCTCATTTCATCTTGCATGGCTTCAAGCCACTTCGATGAATGAACACTTCTCATGGCTTCTCCAAACAAGGTGGGATCTCCCTCTATTTGAACTTCTTCACTAGCATAGACTTGGTAGTCACTAGGAATAGCTATCCTTCTCTCTCTTTGAGATCTCCTGAGTTGTGGTACTTCTTCTGTTTGGGGCTGATGTTGCTCTTCCTCTTGTGTGACAACTTGTTCTGTAGGATCCTGTTCAACAGGTTCCTCTTGTTCATTTGTTGTTGTCACAGGAGAACTGACATCAGGTGCTGGCATCGCAGTGTTCTGTGTTGTCGGTGTAGCAGCAACAGGCATCGAGAAAAAAGGTTCCTGAATAATTGGAGCGGGTACATATACATGCTTCTCTTCAAGACTAATTTCTCGGGGTGCCTTGCTCCCCTTGACTATCTCATCCTCCAGAAATACAGCATGTCTCGTTTCTACGAACTTGATATGTCTATCAGAACAGTAGAAACGAGAACCTTTTGATTTCTTAGGGTAGCCAATGAAATGGCAACTCACTGTCTTGGGATCGAGCTTCCCAATATTTGGGTTAAATAACTTTGCTTCAGCTGGACAGCCCCACACCCGTACATAATTTAGTGTGGGCTTCCTTCCTGTCCATAGCTCATACGGTGTTTTAGGCACCGACTTACTTGGTACTCGATTAAGAATATGGGCAGCAGTTTTTAATGCCTCCATCCATAGACTTATCGGTAAAGTGGAGTGGCTTAACATACTTCGAACCATGTCCATTAGAGTGTGGTTACATCTTTCAGCCACTCTGTTCTGCTGAGGCTCGCCCAGTGTGGAGTACTGGGCTACTATGTCATTCTCCTGTAAAAACCTTGCAAAAGGTCCATGTATTTGGCCATAAGGGGTATACCGACCGTAGTACTCTCCTCCACGGTCAGATCTTACTATTTTGATCTTTAGATCATGTTGATTCTCTACTTTAGCCTTGAATATCTTGAATTTATCCAAGGCTTCTGATCATTCTTTAATTGGATAAATATAGTCATAGCGCGAATAATCATCTGTGAATGTTATAAATGAATCATAACCATCCACAGTCTTAATTGGAAATGGACCACAAATGTCTGTGTGTATGATTTTCAATTTTTCTAGACTTCGTATGGCTCCTTTCTTTATTTGTTTAACATACTTTCCCTTGATGCAATCGATGCAATGTTCTGAATCCGTAAAGTCTAACGGATGCAAAATTTCTTCTTTGATTAATCGTTCAATTCTCCCCTTTGAAATGTGGCCTAAGCGACAGTGCCACAATTTCGCAAATGTTTCATCATTTCATCATTTGCGCTTACTTCTTACATTCGTAGATGAGGAGGGCTCATTATTGCACACAACATTCTCGTCATTGCATACAACATTCACATTCTCATGTTGGGGCAACATATAAAATTGGCCTTGTCGGATGGCAAGGCCCACACACTTATTCTTGAATATAATTGAACATAAATATGGTTCGAAGTAACAATTATATCCATCATCCGCCAAACATGACGGAAATCAAGTTTCTACTTAAAGACGGCACATAGAGCACATTCTACAAATGAAGTATGAAACCATTATTTAACTTCACTGGATGATCTCCAATTGCTTCAACTTCGGCCTCGACTCCATTTGCAACTCTAATGCATCTTTCTCCTTTTGTTAGGATCCTCCTCGTACGGAATCCCTGTAATGAATTTGCAACATGAATAGTCGCACCTGAATCAACCCACCAAGTGGATCTAGAATAACTTACATACAAGGATTCATCTATGAATGTAATAATGTCCTCACCTTTCTTTAAGAGATGCTTCAAGAAATAAGGGCAATCTTTCTGATAATGCCCTTTTTTCTTGCAATACCTACAAGTGTCCTTGTCCACTACCGTGTTGTTAGGTCCTGTACTTGGATTACTTGGTGGCGCACTTCCTTGTGCCTTAGGAGAGGCGGTATTCTAGTTGTAGGTGCTCCTCTTCTTGTTGTGCTTTACATAGTTGGTGGAGTCACCACGACCATTGGGCCTATCCTCTTCTTGCACACACATGGCAATGAGCTTCTTAATGTCCCAATTTTCAGGCTGTGAGTTGTAGTTCACAACAAAAGCCTCAAAATCTGAAGGCAAGGAGGCAAAAATCAGGTGAACTAGGAACTCATCAGGGAGCACCAATTCCATCTTCTTAAGTTTTGAAGTGATGCCACTCAGCTTCAAAATGTGCTCTCTAACCCCTCCGCCAGTATACTTCATAGTCACCAAGCTCTTAATGAGGGTGCTAGCATAAGCCTTTGAAGAACCAGTCAACTGATTCTCCACCTTCTGAAGGTATTCAGTGGCGGTGGTACATACTCGAATTGCTCCCCTTATTGCCTCCACAATGGAGCTCTTAATCACCATCAAGAACTTACGGTTTGATGACTCCCACTTCGCACGATCAACATCGTACTTTTGTCTTATTGGAGCATGATCAAGCATCCTTTGCTTGAAATCATCTTCGCTCTCACTTTCCCTCTCACTGGCTCAACAGGCTCAGTGGGACGAGGCTTGGTGAGAGCTTCATCTATGTCAGACAGCGGAAGTGCTATCTCTATCTTCTCTCACCATGAGCCATAATTATTCCCGTTAAGGGGCTCAACGGACGAGATGTATACTAGAGGGTTAGTTGTTCCTGAAAGCAAAATAAAGAAATTGAGAAACATTTAAAATGCTTGTATGCTTTAATTTAACGTTGATCAAAATTAAAACATACAACATGCTACCGCATTAATTCTACGTCACCGTTGGGCAGAAATAGAACCAATGCATGGAAAACTAATATACATCATTTTAATATTGCTATTAACAACGTTGGTCTTAATAACAACATTATCATCATTTAAACAATATATCATAGCAGCGGAACAAATTACATAAATATTCAGAAGCCAATCTTACATTTATCTACTCTCTAAACAATTTTCACATTGGTTAAAATTGCTAAGAGATAATAAAACATCCAATAAACTAAAATAATAAAGGCTTCTGAATAGAGGGACCAAAACTAAACTTGCTTTGCTTCGGCCGAGGGATCAAAATCAGACTTATTCTCTTCATCTCGGCTCGGAGGGACCAAATTTAGACTTATCCTTGGCACGGCCCACTTGGCCCACGCCTCCAAGCGGCCGCTTGATCTCGGCCGTCCGATGCTATGGTTTTGATCGGACGGCCGGGCGTCGTTTTCGGGGAAACAAAACCCCATCCCGGCCGCCACCCCCAAAACCCTAGGCATTCCTTTCCCTTCACCATTCGGGCGGAGCGCGGCGCACCGCCACGTGCCCTCGCCGGCGCGCGCCGCTTAGGCGAGCGCGCCGCCATCGAGCGGCGTGCCGCGGCGTCTCGAGCCGCCGCTCTTTTCCGCGTCCCCTCCTCCCTCCCCTTTCTTCCCGCGGCGACGTCGGCAAGGCCCGGCGGCGGCGGTGGACGGTGGGCTTCCCGCACGTGTGGGCAACAACCGATGACCACGGTGGACATCCCGAACGGCGTCGGCAACGACCGGCGGTGGAGAGGTTAGGGTTTTTGCATTTCTTTTGAGCTGTTCTTCAGGGTTCCGAGTCCCCTTCCTTCTTCCCTACTAGATCTACACCTAAGTCGTGGCTCTGATACCATTGTTAGAAACTAGGGATCCTTAGGTGCCGATCTACAGGTGTTCTAGCTCATGGATTCAATGATAGATGCCTTAGAGAGTAAATGGGAAGAGAGGGATAGGAGAAGAGAGCACATACCTACGTCGCCCTTAGAGCTAGATGCCGCCATGTCGTCAACGAAAGAGCGGCGGCGGCGTGGGGTTTTCCCCTCACTTCAGCGCGCGTATTGATCGGTGGGTCTACGGCTTGTGGGGAGTGCATTTGCAACGGCAAATTTCGTTAACCGTGCGCCGGCGACTCCCCCTTCTTTATATTGCGCTGCGTGAGAGGGGTCCACAGCCAAGGGTGGCTGGCGCCTCCGATCAGGGCGCGTGAGCGAAGTGGGAATCGGATCTCTGATTTCCCGAGGATCGCAACATATTCAAGTTAACAATAAACCAAGATCATCAACAAACTAGGAGTAAAAGATAATTGTAAGATGCCTATTCAAACTGAAGGATTAAAGAAGCATAGCATTCACTTTGCACGAAAAATCCTAATCATGTTGCTCTGTTCATCGACATCGATCCGGCGATCAGGGCAGAAATCAGACGTGTCACGACGAGATAAGGCGTCCAAGGTCGCAGGTGAGCCTCTCCTCCCGGATCATCTCGCCATCGTCGTCCTTCACGGTGCTCGTCCTCGCCGTCATGGAAGGCATACTTCAAACGCACCAAAGATGTCAAGATTCAGAAATGGAGATCACTCATCACTATATATGTTGTCTTTTGTGTGTCAGTGTCAGTGTCAATCACTGTGCGACGTGCGGCACGTCCGGGAGGATCCCGTAGAGCATATGCAACAGCTGCACCCTGTAGAACTTCATCTCGCGGCAGGACAACCACTCGGAGCCCTCACCGTTCGACTTGAACTCGATTCTGCCCTCCGTGACGGAGCCCGGCATGCCGACATCGATCACGACGCGGTCCGCGAACTGCTCTCACCAGCTCAGGCGGCGGAGCACCGGCGCGCACAGCGTGAACGACTCATACTCCATGGTCCACCCGGTGGAGCAGACGACCTCGACCTCGTCCAGCGCCGGCGCGTCGACGGTGAAACGGCCGAACGGTTCGTCGTCCTTCTTGCCGTATTCCGGCCCAATGCTGACATCGTCCATGACGAGTAGCTTTAGAAGCGGGAGGTGGATGTCCACCTGCCGGTGCTCCACCGTGCAGCTGTCCAGCTCCAGGCTCTCCAGTTGCGGGCACCACTCGCCCGGCGCGAACGGCACGGCCACGGTGACGAGGACGCTCTACAGCGCCAGGGACTAGAGGGACGGGAGGCACGACGCTTCGTGGAGCACCAGTTGATAGAGGGTGAGCGCCCGAAGGAAGTCGCCGTATACAGCCGGTGCCCGGTGGCCAAACCCGCGGACATTTAGATCCGTCGCCGTCAAGGGCACGTCGACGTCCACTCATCCAGCCGGCGCGCAAGAGCAGCGCGAGCGCCGTCGGGGCCATGGCAGATGGTGATGCGGACCTTGCACGCGTTGACAGCCCTGATGATGGTGTTGGCCTCCTCGTTCATGCAGCGGTCGGTGGCGAAGTAGGTCAGCCTGAGCTTGTCCACCGGGCAGCGCATCCGGCGGTGCGCGGCGCGGTGGCCGAGCATGACGTACCCGGGGAGGAAGGCGTCGAATAGCACGAACCCGCAGGTTGACATTGACGATGGCGGCGGTGTGGTGGAGGCGGAGGCGGCGCCACTCGGCGCACACCGCGGAGAGCTGGATGATGTCCCAGTAAGGGAGCATGGAGACGATCCGCGCAAGGACGCCGTCCGGCAGCGCGGCGAAGCGGTCGACGGCGGAGATCTCCTCCTCCGTCTTGCACCGAGTATGCCGATTCGACGGCTCCATCATCGTCATCTCCTCTCTATGGGATGGTGATCATGGTGTCTCGCGCGGATTGCTCTCCATAAGTAGTTGCTTCTTCGTGGGAAATGGAAAGGAGGCGGGTGGCTTTCAAATTTCAAAAGTTCAAAAAGTTTCTGATCCAAAAATTACTCCTTTTTATATAATGCACGCGCAATTCAATTGGGGGAAGGAGCTAATGAGGGAGATGGGCTCATCGGCCATGGAAAAGGCCAGTGGGCCGGGTGTTTACTGCTGTTTGCAAGGCTCGGCCCTACCTGAGGTAGGATTTTTTAAAATTGGTTTTTGTTTTAAATCAAATATAATAACTTGTTATTGTGGGCTTAAAAAAGACTAGTTTAATAGCATTGTCGACGGGTGGGTCGGCAGTCCTCAAAAGGGGTCCTGTCGATGTGAAAAACACACACTGACCTGAGAGATCTGCTTAACTTTAGTGCATGACCTAAATCTTGCTTTTGAATTTCAGAGGCGTGCCAGTTGGTTTGATCCTGCAACCAACAAGAAACAAATGGAGAAAACGAAGTTAAATCCATAAACGATAATTATCGGCTAATGGCTGATGACGTATCGTTCAATATTGAGCCGATGCGATATGCGCAGGATCGGCAATAGAGAGCAAAGCAAAGGGAAAGCTATATCTACTCGATCGGCTGTAGATATCCATAATATATAATCTATGTCTCAAGATATTTTTAAACCAAGTGACTGGGATAGATCGGACAGTGTGCCGAGACAACATAAATTACTTGTATCTAAAAGTACTTTAAGACAGAGATTATATGTATTTATAGCATAGTCGATGTAATAAATCTAACATGTATCGGCTAGTATCCCGATACCACTTTATACTAAGATATCAATATAGATTAAATATATTAAACAGAAATAAATCAAGTGTTAGGATGACCTAACAGATTAATAACAAGCTTAATATATTTTACCACAATGAGATCTTAATATAAAGAGCAGATTTAGCATATCCAGTAAACATGTAGGAAACAAGATAGCTAAACCAGGTAAGATCGGTTGAAACCCCGATACTATCTCTGTAAGTAATCAAAGCAATCATAGAACAAGATAGATATTATGATTCTAGATAATACTTAATAGGTCGGACTTAACCAATGCAGCACTAAGTATAAAGAGAAACATAAGGTCTAAATAAATAGATGAAAATCTTTCGAGATGGTGGATACGCTATATAACCTAGGTCAACGTCGTTATCTAACCCTATCGGCTGTTGTTTGGTAACAGATGCTAGCCTGTTGGAATTAGATAGCAGTATTGACTTATATTATATAGCATATATGATAACTCGACAATTTATGTGAACAAGATTAGAGTGTGATAAATATGTAAGCACTAATCCCAAGAATACAAACCGCCATAACAAGTTTTACCTCTTGTCAGAGATCGAACCCGATGCAGCACAACTTGAAAGCAAGAACTCGTCAAAACAAACGAAAGTAAAAAAGGTGGCGATGCGCTGAAAGTGTTATTGAACTGATTGTTATTGATTACATGGTCTTGGGCTATATTTATACCCAAATACAAAATATGTCCTTGTCAGACATGACTCTTATCTCAATTACAACTCAAAATACGAACAAGTCGCTTAGGTGGACTCTTACCGACACAATCTATAAAGAAATTACTTAAAACAACCTAATTAATAGATACAATTGCCTTTTTAGGACCCTATTCATCTGTGGCAATCCTCATGAAGCACATCAACCCGATCCAACAGAGATTCCAATGTTATCCTACCGAAATCGGCTACATTGGCTTACCTTGCCCGATTCGGTATCAACCGATGAACACCTTAGCTGATTCGGTATCAGCCGATGAACTCCTTAGCCGATTCAGTTTGCGACTGGTGCGTACTCTATTTCCGAGAATCACGGTCTCCTCCAAATCTGCTTTGGCCTTAATTCCAAATCCGATTCACGACTTACCAAATTTGGTCGTTAACACATGCCCCCAAGTTTGCTATATTTATAATATTGCGGATTTGCCGAATCTTATCTTCAAGAAAATATAGGGCTTTCCGTTCCGGCCGTTAACACACCTCTTTAAATAATAACCACTACTTCAAAGTTTTTCACGTTGTTGCCTTCGTTTTAACCGCTTCAACCATAGTCGTCCCCAATTTCACTGGCGATCTCCTCAAAGCCCTCGGCGAACCTGTAGGCGATCCTCTTACGGCGGTGATTCCATCTCCGGCGATGTCGACTTCGGCCAATCCCTCTGGTGCTCCATCGGCTGAGTTCCCCGAGGTAAGCCCTACCGGCTACAACTTCTTTTCTTCTACAGATTGGTTTTTCTCTTCGTGATTCGCTTTTCTCTATTGTAGCATCTTTCCAAGCAAATTGCAATTCCTAGTTTGGTCCATGCAAACCAATTTTTCTTGGGACCAATCGGCAACACAAACCCCACTGAGTTCATCAATGCCGAGACCAATAGGGTTCCCTTTAGGTTGACAAACCCTAGCTTAGCTCACTGGGCTGGAACCTTTAAATCTTAGCCATCTACTGACAAAACCTGGCCGGATTGGTACAGCAGACTATCTGCTAGCAAACAGACCCATAGGGAGGAACTTGGAATAGCAAAGTGCTTAGCTCTGACTGTAATCGATATGATTAAGGATGAACCCATGCTATCGGCTGCAACCTACTTTTGGTCCAATACCCTGAATGCCTTTTTGTTTAATAAAGGACTGTTGATGAGAATTTTTCCCATGCGCAGGCCCGGGAGATCTGCTTAACTCCAATGCAGGTCCAAAATTGGTTGCCTTTGGTGATTGAGTGGGCGTGCTAGTTGGTTTGATCCTGCAACCAACAAGAAACAAAAAGATAGACATTTGGTTAAGATTAGATCCTATTCGATCGGCTATAGATATCAATGAATATATAATTGTTATCCCAAAGCACATTTAGACCAAGTGATTAGGATACATCGGTAGTATACCGAGACAGTATAAACCACTTGTATCCAAAAGCACGTTAGAATAATAATTATACACATTCATAACCTAGCCGATGTCGCAAATCTAATGTAAATTGGCTAGTACTCCGATATATTTTATAAAAAAATATTAATCCAAACTAAATGCGCTAAACTAAGATCAATTGGCTGTTAATATAACCTAACAGATTGATACCGAGCTTAGCACATATAAGTAGATTGAGATCTTAATATAAAAGACAATAATAATACGTGAAAGATGATTAACACAGGTAAGACCGGCTGAAACCCCGACACTATCTCTAATAATAAACATTGAACCGAATAGATCGACATAATTCTAAAGGCGACTTAATAGGTCGATTAGATGCAGCATTAAGTACCAAAAGAAGCATGAGATCTATCTAGGCTAATGAGAATTCCTCGAGATGGTAGATACGCCATACAATCTAAATCAACCTCTAGATCTAGCTCTATCGGCTGCTATCTTCAAAGAAACATTAGCCGATCGCAAGATAGATCTAAACATTGATCTAGATTATATGTCATATATGATAAATTAAGCAGTTGAATTAGAGTATCATGATGATGGAAGCACTAACCCCGATGATACAACCCACTTGTAACAAGAAATTACCTTGTTCGGAGATCCAACACCGATGCAGCCCAAGAACAAAGCAAGAACTCGTCGAGAAGAAGTAAAAATAGAAAGGTTGGGGATGCGCCAAAGTTGTATTGGTGTGTGTATTTACAACAAACCTTTGAGTCTTATTTATACCCGGTTACAACAGCATCCGTGTAGATCACGATTTCTATCTTATCTACTATTTAGAGTACGACAATATACCGGGATGGAGTCTCATGCCGCATTACAAAAGGAATATCTACAAAATATCCTAATTTACGGATACAATTGTCGTTACAGGACCTCATCCATAGATGGCAATATCTTTAACGTCCTTTGGAAACCGAATCCTAATAATCATCTCCAAGCTTTCCTTTTGGGATTGGCTCCATCTTTTGCTTCCAATCGGAATCGGCTATCGGCTATCCTAGTCTGACTCGGACTCAGCCGATTGGCTTCGTAGCCGATTCGCACTTAGCCGATGCGGCCTCTGTTTCTGCAGATCGCACGTTTTTTTCAATTCCGCTTCAATCCTTACTTTAAACTCGAGGATTTGCTTACCAAATTTGGTCATTAACACATGTCCCCCAAGTCTGCGGTATTGATAATGCTGCGGATTTGATACAATTTTATCCTGAGTGCAACCCTAAGTCGAGTCTGTTTTGGCCGTTATGAAAAACTCTTTGAATAACGCCCTTTCGCGTCGAACAACTCACGCTGTCAACACAACCCACAAGTTAGCAAACGTCCTTGAGCTCTCCGGCGACTTCCTCGGCCTCTTCGACTCCGCTGCGGCGATCCCCTCTCTCCGGCGACCTCAGTCGCAGCAATGGCGACCCCTGCTGCTCAATCAGACCCCTCTCCTAACGATGTTCCCCAAGGTACGCCCAATCGGCCAAACCTTCTCTTTTCTTGCTTTTAGCCGCAAATCTGAATTTTAGGTTTTATCGAATCTGAAATCTGCCTCTTTTTCCGATTGTAGCATCTCGCACATCAAGTAGTAATTCCAAGCCTAATTAACGACCAAAGATACTTTTTAGGGCCTATCGGCAACAAGGATTCCACTGAGTTTATAATAGCCGAAACCAACAGAGTGCCCTATAGGATGAGGAACCCAAATATAGGCCATTGGAACGACACCTTTAAATCTTGGCCCTTAACTGACAAGTCTTGGCCGTCGTGGTATAAAAGAATGCAAGATAGCAAGCAGAGTCACTGGGAAGAGGTTGGAATAGCTCAATGCCTTGCTTTATCTGTAGCCGACATGCCCAAGGACGAACCATTAGTGTCGGCTGCCACATACTTTTGGAACAACACTCTGAATGCCTTCCTTTTCCAGCAAGGTCCTATGACCCCAACCTTAGCCGATGTCTTAATGCTAACAGGACTTGACATCATGTCATCGGCTAAACCCAATCAACTGGACAACAAGGGCCAATTTTCCTTTAAAACCAAGGCAATTGGGGGCTGGAACGGGTACGTGGCCATGAACATGGGGGCCAGGCCCATCAACGCCAGGGAGCATGCCGCATTCCTCATGATGTGGCTATAAAAGTTTCTATTTTGCGGATCAAGCTGTGGCCCAACAGCAAACTGGCAGGTGGTAGCCGAAGCCCTGGTGAACAAGAAAAAACTTCCCTTAGGCAAATTCCTCCTCGGATACCTTTATCAAATGTTGAGCCAAGCCGTATCCAAAATCGCAGTCGATGCAACCATTAGCACTGGAAGCCCCTGGTGGTTTCTGCAACTTTGGCTCGTGGTGCTAACTCAGAAGATTTCTGGTCGGCCAAAGTTAACCGAAGCACGCTTCCCTCTCCTGAAGCCGACTGAGGATGATGAGGGGAACGAAGTGACGACCAGGAGGTGTCTGTCATTTGGGGAGGCTACAGCTACTCATGCAGGATCAAAACAGTCAAGCGAGCTGCTAGCTGAATAGTTCCTCTCCTTCTATGATGGCTTTGCAAGGAACAACCAGACTTGGTTCTTCTATGAAGACCGAGCAATATTTGAATTGTCGATTGAGTTGAATTTGGATGAGATCAATTCGGATAGATTCCCCAAATGCAGAGAGATTTTCACCACAACGCTCATCCCATGCATACTGTCAACTGGAATACACCAAGGCCGTAGCGTCTTGAAGACTTATGAATTTTATTATTCGGCATCGGCTGGAAGGCAATTCGGACTCGGGCAGCTGCCTGTCGGCTGTTATTATGCCGATAAGATTGAAACCCGAGGGGTGGTGGACTCGAAGCTGACAATGAACAAACTGATGGAAATAGACAGCCCACCACTCGGCAGTATTGGAGTTATGGAGATGGTCCACAGGAGGAGCACGGCCTATGAAAAGTGGTGGGTGGAGATCAAGAAGCATATCTTCCATCAACGATCCTCGATGTACATTACCACCCTCCTGCTAGACAAAATCCCCTCTGTAAGTATTTCCGTCCTTAAGCATATTTTCCTTTGATCAGTCGGCTATCGTCTCCTGCTAACACTTTAAACATTTTTCCTTTGCAGACGACAGATTCGGATCCCCCCACAGTGAGTAACTCTGGCATTGCCATTGAGTACCTCTTCGGCGTTCTCGCGAACGGATGCAGATATGCTCCATCGGCCATCGGCTGGAATGCGCCGAAGTTGAAGTCCTTGATGCACGGCCAGACTCGTCAAGCTGTATCAAGAAAGAAAAGAATTGCCCCATCGACTGCGGGGCCGTCAGCTGCCCCCTCAAAGAAGCAAAAGAAACCAAAGCTGACCGCACCGGCTGATAGCCAGCCTTCCCTCGATCGTAGCCTTGATGAAGCTCTCAACAACGAAGTTATGGACGAGGAGATCTCAGAAGCTGTCAAAGAAGCAGCTGAATCGAGCAGCTCAAGCCACAACTCAGTCAGCCCGTCGGCCGATGATCCAACTCCGCCAAGCCCTCCTGCTTCGAAGCGATCGGTAAGCACCTTGTCTGAGAAGGCCAAATTGGACGAGCTGGTGGTCGGGCCATCGGCTACACAGGCCAAGATCACCCAGCTTGAAGAGGAAGAAGCTGGCCTGTTGGCGCAGCTGGAGCAGTGCAAGGCTAAGATTGCCACGAAAAAGCAGGTGTTGGCCCATCTCCCCAAAGCAACCGAAGAGCAGAAAGTTAAGGTAGCTTCCACCGTCAAGCACTTGGGAGAACTGAACAAAACAGCCAAAGTAATCCCTGGTACCGAGGAGGAAGACATGGCCATGGTTGATGAAGTCAAAGCCATCAAAGAAGAGACGACGTCGACCATAGAGCAACTTTTGGGGATGCAATAGGGTTTAGTCTTCGAAACTGCTTGTATTTTGGCTTGTATAGATAACTCCTGTAATCGGCTTGTCATGCCCTTCGTGTTAATCATATGTCTTTTGCCGATTCATTCGTCTTCCATGTCTTGAATGCCTCAAAAATTTCAAAGCCTTAAAAATTAAAAACAACCCCAAAAAATTTTGTAAGTCCGTTGTCTCTGATTTTTGACTTTGTATTATATATGCCCCCTAATTTTCTCAATGTTGCCTCCGGCATTGATAAAATTATAAGACGAAACTGGCCATCAGCTCTCGGCTATATGCAGCCGATTTGAAAAACTAGGAGGAAAAACTTAGAGTGAAAAATGTCCTAAAGGTGATGTGTGTAACACATCGGCTAGCATGGATCGGCAAGAACCTAGCCGAATCATGAATTGATCCAAACACTTGGGTAATATTTCTTCAAGTACTTGCCGTTGAGAGCCCTTCCAAACACTTCTCCATCCAATTCTTCCAACATGTAGGCTCCTTTAGAGACACATTTGTGGATCTTGAAAGGCCCTTCCCAGTTAGGTGACCACTTGTCGAATTTGCTATCTCTTGATCCGATCGGATATATTAGCTTCCAAACGAGCTCGCCTTCTTCAAATGACTTAGGTACGACTTTCTTGTTATAATGACGAGCTACGTGTTCTTTATCTCTAGTCACCCTTTTCCAAGGCATGCATCCTTGACAAAACTAGGTCTTCGGACTCATCAACCATCAGATTACAGTAATCGTTGGCTGTCAACTCATCCTGCAACTGAATCCTCCTTGAGCCGATGATATTTTCCCATGGCAAAACTGCTTCATGTCCGTAGACCAACTTGTATGGAGGCACCTGGATTGATCCATGGCAAGCCATCCGATAAGCCCACAGTGATTCGGCTAGTCGGCTATGCCATTGCTTCGGGTACTCAGAGATCTTCCTCTTTATCAACTTGATTAAACTTTTATTTGAAGCTTCAGCCTGTCCATTAGCCTGAGCATAATATGGTGAAGAATTTAATAGCTTGATTCCCATGCTGTCGGCAAACTGAACAAACTCATCCGAGACAAAGATAGATCCCTGATCTGTAGTGATAGTCTGAGGGACGCCAAATCTGTATATGATATACTCTTTAACAAATTTGATTGCATCCCCAGAGTCAACCTTCTTCAAGGGAATTGCTTCCACCCACTTGGTAAAATAGTCGGTGGCTACCAAGATAAACCTGTGTCCCTTACTCGAGGGTGGATTGATCTGGCCGATCATATCGATTACCCAAACTCTGAACTACCAAGGCTTTCTGATAGGGTTCATAGTCGATTCTGGTGCCCTCTGGATAGCTCCAAACTTCTGGCAATCCTGACAGCCCTTGTAATACTTGAAGCAATCTTTCAGCATAGTCGGCCAGAAATATCCAGCTCTCCGAAGTAACCACTTCTTCTTGTGAGCCGATTGATGAGTGCCACAGATTCCTTCGTGCACCCTCCTATGGTGATTTTAGCTTGATCAGTACTTAGGCATTTGAGTAGCACGCCATCAATCGTCCAATAATATAAGTCATCGTCGAGCAAGACATATCGCAAAGCCTTGTAGCGCAATTTCCTTGAAGCCGACTGAGAATGGTTCTATATATAGTTGTAGACATCGAACCTCCAGTCGTCGGCTGAGATGGTTGCAATCTCCACTTCGACATCTTTTATCATCGGCTTGTAGCCCGATGCCCCTTGAGCCAAATCATTTGCCTCTGAGTTTTGCTCCCTACGGATGTGTTTCAAGGTTACTAGCCGAAAACTATCCATTAATTCCTGGCATTTTTGATAGTAGATCATCAGCGCATTATTTTTGCATTCATATTCCCCTAACAACTGGCTGATGACCAATAGTGAATTGCCCATTATTTCGATGGCATCGGCTTCAACCTCTTTAAGCAGCTGCAAACCTTTGAGAACGGCCTCATATTCGGCTTGATTGTTTGTGGCCTGAGGTGCAATGGAGAAAGCAAACTCGAAACTTGCCCCCCTGGGAGAGATTATCACCAAGCCGATGCTGCATCCGTTCGTGCATACTGAGCCATCGAAAGTTAAAGTCCAAGGCATAACATCAAGTGAGCCGATTGAGCTGTCTCTATGTTGCACGATGAAATCGGCTATGGCTTGTCCTTTTACTGCTTTGGGTGCTTGGTACCTCAAATCGAACTCCGTTAAAGCAAATATCCATTTCACAACTCGTCCTTTTAGAACTGGAGCCGATAGCATGTAGTTTACCATATCTGCTTTACAAACTATGGTGCACTCGTTGGATAACAAATAATGCCTTAACTTTGTGCATGAAAAATATAGGCACAAACACAACTTCTCCATGGGAGAGTACCTTGTTTCTGCATCCAGAAGTCTTCTGCTAAGATAGAAAATTGCCTTCTCCTTTGCCTCGATCTCCTGAATCAGAACTAAGCCGATAGACTTCTCATCGGCTAGCAGATACAACTTGAACGACACTCCTTTTTGTGGGGGAATCAATACCGGAGGGGAGCTCAGATAATCTTTAATATTGTCCAGAGCTTTCTGCTGCTCTGCCCCCCAGGTGAACGCTTGATCGGCTTTCAGCCGTAGTAGAGGCGTGAATGGCTCCATCTTCTCTGATAGATTGGCTATGAAGCGTATGATGAAGTTGATTTTGCCGATCAGAGATTGCAATTGCTTCTTATCCTGCGGAGGCTGGATAGTCTTAATAGCATTGATGCTTCTTTCTGTCGCCTCAATCTCCCTCTCGTGAACAAGAAACCCCAAAAACTGGCCAGCCGATACACCAAACGCGCACTTTGCGGGATTCATCTTCAGGCCATACTTTCTCGTTCTCTCCAACACCTTCCTTAAATCGGCTATGTGGTCTTCCACTTTCTTGGATTTGACAACGACGTCATCGATATAGATTTCCACCAAGAAGCCGATTAGGTCATGAAAAATGTAATTCATGGCTCTCTGATACGTAGCTCCAGCGTTCTTCAAGCCAAAAGTCATAACGACCCATTCGTATAAGCCGATTGCTCCTAGACACCTGAAAGCTATTTTGTGAATATCCTCCTCGGCCATAAAGATTTGATTATAACCAGCATTGATGTCCATAAAACTTATGATCTTGTGGCCGGAGGCTGCATCTACCAGCAGGTCGGCTATAGGCATAGGGTACTCGTCCTTAGGGGTAGCCTTATTTAAATCTCTGAAGTCGATACACACCCTAAGTTTGCTGTTTTTCTTCATCACTGGCACTATATTTTAAATCCATTTTGCGTATCGGCAAGGCCTAATGAAACCAGCGTAATATAGCCGAGTGATTTCGGCCTTAATTGCATCATGCATATCGGATTTAAACCTCCTGGGAGGCTGTTTGTACTGCCAATATCCAGGCTTAATAGGGAGCCGATGCTCAACAATGGATCGGCTAAGACCAAGCATCTCAAAATACTCCCAAGCAAAGCAATCTTTATATTCCTTCAGTAAATCAATAAGCTTGGTCCTAAAATGAGCAGACAAATTTTTGCTAATGTATGTCAGCCTAGGCCTTTCCCCTGGACCTATATCAACCTCTTCCAACTTGTCGGCCGATATAAAACCTTGCCCTAGCTTGCCATCGATGTCGTCCACGGTGTCCTTGGCGTAGACGCTTGAGCCCTCCATGACGCCCTCAAAGTAACAATTGAGGCTCTTCATCTTCAATTGGCTGCATGTCAGAATCGAACACCTTTAGAAAATCAGCCTGCCAAACTTTGCCAGACAGGCAATCAATGCCGTCCACTTCCCATAAAGTTAAATCGGTGTTAGCAACGTTGACTGACCTGTCGACTGGCATGATATCTATCTTATCGCCTTGCCATTGGATTAAGCTTTGATGTATTGTAGAAGGGATGCAGTAGTTGGCATGGATCCAATCCCTTCCGAGCAGCAGGCTATATGATCCCTTCCAGTCGATGACAAAAAAAAAGTTGTGGGCATGGTTTTGCTGCCGACGGTCAGCTCAATGTTTAAAAACTCCCTTGGCCTCCGGTGGGTTGCCGCCGAAGTCCTTGAGTACCATGTTGGTATTTATCAAGTCATCAGCTCCCTTGCCTAGCTTCCTGAAGGTTGCATAGGGCATGAGGTTGACAACAGCTCCTCCATCGACTAGCATTTTCGACATCAGCTTCCCATTCACGAATCCTTTAACATATAGGGCCTTCAAGTGCCAATTTTCGGTCCCATCGGGTTTTTCAAAGATGGCCTGCTCTGGGGATAGTACTAACTTGGCCAAGGTGTCTTCAACGGTGTCTGCATTGACCTCGGCAGACTCGAATTTGGTTGGCAATATGAATACCATGTTGACCGATGCAGAAACTATTCCTTTTCCTTTTGCTGCCCTCCTGGCCTTATCAGCAGGGCTCTCATCGGCTGGGGCTGTGTGCTTCTTGACGTGCCACTGCTTCCTGCCCCGTTGTTGTTGTTGATGCTGGATCATTTTCTGGACCTCTTCCTCCTGTCCTTCGGTTCTTAGCCTCTGAATTCTCCTCTTCTGAGTTTTGGTGAACAGGTCCGAAGGGCACCATTGGGGATTGGCCGATTATTCTTCTTCAGCCTCCTCTTCGTCCTCCTCTTGGAAGAAGTCCTGGTGAATTGGGCCGAGCCATTCGTGGATGGGAAGTCTTCGATGGTTGAGTTGAACGGCTCGGGGGATGAATCGGCTGGTGCTTGCAATTGGTTCTTGCCTGAACTCGTCTTCCCTGAATTCATTGTAGGCTGGGCAGTTTTCCAAGGTGGGCAGCCCCATCCCTTGCTACCAGTAGAACCTGTAGAATTCGCACCGCCAATGTGGATCACAGTCATCGTGGCAGCGAAAATAAGCCACTCCTAGCCGATCTGGTGTCCTCCGGTACGGCTTGCCGTGTCGAGCCTCTTCCTCCTCTTGAACCCTCAGTTGGAACTGAAGTCGGCTATCCATGTGCCTGGGCCGACGATCGGCTGATCGGCCACTGGTGTAGGCCATGTTGATTGGCGCGGTGTTTGTTGCAGTCGGCTTGCTAGATAGCTCCTCACGGTCTGAGCCGACCGTAGTTGCTTGTTGGGCTTTGGCTAAGCTATGCGCCATGCTGTACTGCCGATCAGCTCGCGTTGGGCCGGCTTGGACTACGTTGACAGGGAAGGGATTGCCATCGACTTTCATCAGCTTAGCGGATTCTTCAAACTTGATTTTCCCTGCCTCGATCGCCGACTGGATTTGCTGGCGAAAGACTTTGCAGTCGTTGGTGCTGTGGGAGGTGGTGTTGTGCCACTTGCAATATTTCTTCTTGTTGAGCTCCTCAGCCGATGGAATGACGTGGTTGGACGAAAGCTATATTTGTTTCTCCCTTACCAGTAAATCGAAGATCCTATCGGCTTTTGTGATGTTGAAGTCATACTTTTCCTCCTTAGCTGATTTTTTCAGCCACTGCCATGTTATGGCCTTTTTGCTCCTGGTCCACTCGGCTGCTGCCACCTCCGTGTCGCTATCACTCGAGTCGGAGTCCGTTGCACAGCGACGTGGGTGACTTTCTTGAAGGCCTTCTTTGATTCTTGAAAGCGTTGTTTGTGGGCCATCACCTTTTGGGCCAAATGGGCCAAGCTTTCAAAGTCTTGGGCCAAAAACCTCTCCCGGATGGGGGCCAAAAGGCCATGGAAGGCTAAGTCGCTAGCTGCGAATCCGACAACACCAGTAACAACAATTCCTCATGTCCCCGAATCCTGGATGTAATCTTGAACCAATTCTTCGTGTTTCTGCCTAACGCTGGTCAAGTCTGACAACTTCATCTCATGTGTGCCGGAGTAGAAATAACTGTGGAATTGCTTCTCGAGATCGGCCCAGCTCTGAACCGAATTGTAGGGCAGGGATGAGAACCATGTGAAGGCCGATCCCAAGAGAGATAGTGGGAACAAGCATACCCTGAGCGCGTCGGTGGCCGATGCTTCTCCGCACTGGGCCAAGAATCGGCTAACATGTTCGTAAGTTGAGACGTTATCCTGCCTAGAGAACTTAGAAAAATCCAGCACCTTGTACCGGTTTGGCAGGGGCACCCTCTCAAAATATTCTGGTATGGGTACCGCTACATATTGTCAGAATCCTTTGGCTTGAGGCCGAACTGATCACGCATGACGTCTGCGATCAGATTGGCCCAAGGCTTATTTTCTTGAGCTCGCAGCTATGGCATCGGCTCGTACTGCTCATACTGCATGGGAGGCTGTCGATGCCGTGTCTGTGGTGGATGAGGTTGATAGTACTTCTCGTAATTGCCTCCTAGGTACTGATGTTGAACTTGATTCATGGTAGGAGGCGGTTGTGGTATGAACGGAGGGCGCTGCTCAGGGGGAGGCCGAACCTCGTTGGAGTTGTGAGGTTGGTCTGGCGCATAACTGCCGATCGGCATTTTGTGCAAGAGAGGTTGCCGATCGGCGCTGAACATGCTTTCCACCTGTTCTTGGGGAAGTATTAGAGTCCGTTGACCTTGATGCGAGGTCTGCTGCCTGATTAGGAGCTTGGGCGGTGGTTTCGCAGTTGATGGTTGTTCATTTGGCTTAATAGGGGCTCCCCCTGGAGGAGTCGGCTGTCCAAATGGAGGAATTGGCAGCCTTTGTGTCGACAAGGTCCTGTAAGGTGGAAATCGGCCATCAGGGAAATAGGTCAGCCCCCTTGGCAGCTGTTTAGCTATCTTTGAATCAACTACGATGCTTATCATGTTATTCAATGTGTTCACCAGTATCCCTGACTAGTTCACAAGCGTGTGGGGTGGACAGCCGAGTCGATCCGATCTTGAAGTGTGAGCAGCCCTGAGTCATCTGGCTCCTGCTTGATCTCTTCAACCTTCTTTTTCCCCTTCTTGTCCTCGCTGGAGGTGGCTCCGGAGTCGATGTCCTAAGGGATCATGAACTTGTACTTCTGAACAATTGACCCAGACCTGGTCTGAGTGTAGAATCGCAAATAATGTGCTTGCAATCGTTCCACCATCTATTGGTAGTCGGCCTGTTGTTCAGCCAACAGTTTGTCCATAGTTACGGGATGATGTTGTCCTGGTCCAGTTCCGTGGTTGTGACGTTCACCATTGTACTGGATCTAGAAGTTGAGGTCCCACCGGGCGTGCCAAAAGCGTGTTGATGAGAATTTTTCCGACGCGCTGGCCTGGGAGATCTGCTTAACTCTAGTGCAGGTCCAAAATTGGTCGCCTTTGGTGATTGAGCGGGCGTGTTAGTTGGTTTGATCCTGCAACCAACAAGAAACAAAAAGATAGACATTCGGTTAAGATTAGATCCTACTCGATCGGCTATAGATATCAATGAATATATAATTGTTATCCCAAAGCACATTTAGACCAAGTGATTGGGATACGTCGGTAGTATACCGAGACAATATAAATCACTTGTATCCAAAAAGCACGTTAGAATAATAATTATGCACATTCATAACCTAGTCGATGTCGCAGATCTAATTTAAATCAGCTAGTACTCCGATATATTTTCAAAAAAAATATTAATCCGAACTAAATGCGCTAAACTAAGATCAATTGGTTGTTAGTATAAACTAATAGATTGATAGCGAGCTTAGCACATTTAAGTAGATTAAGATCTTAATATAAAAGGCAGTTCTAATACATCTAACAGTAATAATACATGAAAGATGATTAAAACAGGTAAAACCGGCTAAAACCCCGGCACTATCTCTAATAATAAACATTGAACTGAATAGATATACATAATTCTAAAGGCGACTTGATAGGTCGATTAGATACAACATTAAGTATCAAAAGAAGCATGAGATCTATCTAGGCTAATGAGAATTCCTCGAGATGGTAGATACGCCATACAATCTGAATCAACCTCTAGATCTAGTTCTGTCGGCTGCTATCTTCAAAGAAACATTAGCCGATCACGAGATAGATCTAAACATTGATCTAGATTATATGTCGCATATGATAAATTAAGCAGTTCATAACATCAAAATTAGAGTATCATGATGATGGAAGAACTAACCCTGACGATACAAGCCACTTGTAACAAGAAATTACCTTGTTCGGAGATTAACACCGATGCAGCCCAAGAACAAAGCAAGAACTCATCGAGAAAAAGTAAAAACAGAAAGGTTGGCGATGCGCCGAAGTTGTATTGGGGGGTGTGTGTGTGTATTTACAACAAACCTTCGGGTCTTATTTATACCCGGTTACAACAGCATCCGTGTAGATCATGGTTTCTATCTTATCTACTATTTACAGTACGACAATATACCGGGACGGAGTCCCATGCCGCATCACAAAAGGAATATCTATAAAATATCCTAATTTACAGATATAATTGTTGTTACAGGACCTTATCCATAGATGGCAATATCTTTAACCTCCTTTGGAAACCGAATCCTAATAATCATCTCCAAGCTTTTCTTCCGGGATTGGCTCCATCTTTTGCTTCCAATCGAACTCGGCTATCGGCTATCCTAGTCCGATTCGGACTCAGCCAATTGGCTCTGTAGCCGATTCGGACTTAGCCGATGTGGCCTCTGTTTTCGCAGATTGCGCGTTTCTTCCAATTCCGCTTCAATCCTTGCTTCAAACTCGGGGATTTGCTTACCAAATTTGATCGTTAACAAGGACCAATGTCGCCCACCCTTCTGGATATAGTCATGATCACGGGCTTGGATATCACCTCATCGGCTAACCCGGTTAGCTTGAATACTAGGAACAAGTTTTCTTTCAAAACTAGAGCTATCGGTGGTTTTAATGGATTCATCACTCAGAATATGGGAAATTGTCTAGTAACCCCTAAAGAACATACAACCTTTCTATTGATGTGGTTGGAGAAATATTATGTGGCCCAAGTTATGGTCCTACCACCAATTGGCAATATGTGGCCAAAGCCCTAGCCGATAAGAAGCAACTTCCTTTGGGCAAGTATATGCTAGGATACCTCTACCAAACCTTGAGCTCTACATCAGCTCGGATTGCCACAAACTCTGCCATCGGCACTGGTGGCCCTTGGTGGTTCCTGCAGACCTGGCTCAACCTGTAGACTCTCAAGGCTACCAAAAGATCAGCACTAACAGAAGCCAACTTCCCATCAACACAGTCGACCACAGATGATGAGGTAATGAGGTTACAACTCGCCGATGCATGTCCTTAGAGGCCGCATATACATACACTGGATCAAAGCTATCTGCTGATCTCTATAGGAATTGGTTTGGCAACTTCTATGAAGGATTTCCAAGGGACTCAAGAATCTGGTTTGCTTATGAACATTCTCTAGACTTTGAGCTCCCAGCCGATTTTAGATTTGACGAGATCAACTCTGAGAAATTTGAGAAATCCAGAGAAGTCTTTATCACTGCCATATCCCCTTGCATATTCCATGTCGGCATCCATCAGGGCAGAAATGCTAAAGTTTCTTATGAATTTATCACCCAATGAGTGCTTCTAGGCAACTGGGAATGGGTCAGCTACCCATCGGCTTGCATTTCATGGACAAGATCCAAACTAGAGGAGAAATCACCTCGGCCCTTATGATGGACAGGCTGCTAAATATTTCAGGTCCTCCACTAGGCAGTATTGATAAGATTGAGCTGGCCCAAATGAGTAGTGCAAATTTCAACCGTTGGTGGATAGAATTGAAGAAACATCTTTTTCATCAATCGGCTTCAATGTACTTCACTATTATCTACCCAGAATCGGTTCCACAAGTAAGTATTCTTTCTTTTGTCAAATTCTTTATTGCCAGCTAACATCTTTCAATATTTGACCACTTCTTTTTCCTTGTTTGCAGACTACAGACTCCTCACCCCCTCATGCCGGTCCAAGTGGAGCAATTATCTATTATGTTGCAGGAGTCCTTCCAAATCGTGGTGGATTAGCCCCTTTGATGATTGGCTATGATGCCCGCAAGACAGCTTCCCTACTTCATGGACAAACTTGTCAACCGATCCCCTCTGAAGCTGGTAAAAGGAGGAGAATCAAACAATTGGCTACTGAACCTTCGGCTGCAAAGAAAAAGGCCTCAAAGAAACCAAAAACCACTGCAGCCGATGATCTCGCCAACTTTGGATCCAGATGTAGAAGAATTCTTGGATCAAGAGAAAATAGAAGAAGTCATTGCGACGCTGCCGATGTAAGCGAAACAAGATGAACCATGCAAACATCGCCACGATGTACCGACCCCTCGTCTTCCTCAGGTATGTATTTTTCTAGAGTTTACTTCCTTTAAATGTTCACATTCCAATTCTGACTAAACTCTTTACTTGCAGAAAAAGAAACTGGCTACCAAGAAGAAACCAGCACCACCTCCATCGGTAATTCTATACTAAAGTTTTTCTTAACTTTTAATCAACCAATGCTGAATTAAAATTTTATTTTTTTTCAAGCCTCCCCGCTCTCCAAAACCTGCCCACTACGAATCTAGTGAATAGACTCCATCGGCTGTGGGCAGCCATCCTGTCGAAGAAGGAGAAACAACTCCCGACATCCTGTAAGTACTTCTAAAACTCCATATCGGTTGTTCGAGTTTTTCAATCACTTAACAATCTCAACATTCTCTTTTTCAGTTCTAGCCGATATGTTCTCTTTTGACATAAGACAGTTCATGAATGAAGAAGAAGAGACTACAAGCAAAGCCCTAGCTCCCTTGCGAGATGACTTGAAGGCTAAACTACTAGACATTGCACATCGACTAGAAAGCTCTCTGGATACACTGGTCGTTGATTGTGGGCCGATCAGAGTAAGGTTTGATGAAATCCAAGATCAAATCCCAGAAGACTTGGCGGATATCATCTCTCAAGCGGTATTTCTTGAACGATACCGATTCAAGCTAGAGAAGGCAAGGCAAAGGATTGCCGATAGGCGAGAAAGAAAAGATCTTGAAGCCACTATCCAAGCTAATCGGCTATCAATCAACGTAGACAAGGCCAAGCTTGATGAGATGATCGCTGGGCCAAGCTCCACCCAAGCCAACATTGATCGGCTGGCAAAACACAAGGCAGAGCGTATATCCAAACTAGAGAAGTGCAACGCCGAGTTAGCATCGGAAGAACAAAAGACTTGCCGATTTTCCTAGGGTCATCGAAGAGCAAAAATCCAAGTTGAAGACATCTGTCAAGCATTTATTAGATCTAACCAAGTCTCTGAAGGTGATCCCAGGAACCGATGCAACGGAAGCCTAGGCCATTGAGGAAGTAGAACAAATTAGGCAAACGGCTATATCGTCTCTTAACAAGCTTGTATCCGGATGAGCCGATTTTGTAATAGGAGCTTGAAACTTGTGAGCCAAATCATTAGCTTCAATGTTCTGCTCTCGAGAAATATGCATCAAAGTCACCAACAGAAAACCATCCATCAATTCTCAGCACTTCTCATTGTAGATCTTCAATGTATCATTCTTGTACTCATATTCTCCAGCTAACTGGTTGATGACCAACAAAGAATCACCCATGATTTCAATAGCATCGGCTTCAACTTCCTTTAAGAGTTGTAATCCCTTGAGAACTGCCTCGTACTCAGCCTGATTATTGGTGGCATAAGACTTAATAGTATAAGCAAATTCAAAACTTGCTCCCCTAGATGATATTATGACCAAGCCGATACCACAACCATGAGTACAAACCGATCCATCAAACATCAATGTCTAAGGCACTATGTCAACCGAACCAATCGAGTCATCACAATGTTCAATAATAAAATCGGCATGGCTTGCCCCTTAACTGCTTTGGGTGAATCATATTTGAGATCAAATTCTGTTAAGACATAGATCCACTTTCCAACTCTCCCTTTCAACACCGGAGCCGATAGCATTTACTTAACGACATCGGCCTTGCAAATTATGGTGCATTCATTAGATAAGAAATAATGCCTCAACTTTGTGCAAGAAAAATATAAACACAAGCACAATTTCTCCACCGGAGAATACCTTATCTCTGCATCTAGAAGCCTTCTGCTTAAATAAAAGATTGCTCTCTCCTTGCCCTCAAATTCCTGGATCAAGACCGAGCCGATTGACTTCTCATCGGCTGACAAGTAAAACTTGAAAGGTACTCCTTTTTGTGGAGGAATCAGAACTAGAGAGGAACTCAAATACTCCTTAATATTATCCAAGGCCTTCTGTTGCTCTGCCCCCCAAGTAAATTCTTGATCGACTCTTTGTCTGAGTAAAGGTGTAAAAGGCTCCATCTTCCCAGATGTTAGAAATAAATCTCCTGATAAAATTCACCTTGCCGACCAAATATTACAACTCCTTCTTGTCTTCTGGAGGTTGAATATTCTTGATCGCATTAATACTCCTCTGTGTTACCTCAATCCCCCCTCTTGAACAAGAAAACCCAAAAATTATCCAGCCGATACATCAAAAGCGCACTTTGTGGGATTCAGAATGGTTACGCGAAAGCTACGAAAGCTAATAACAAAATTTCTACCGCGCAAACTAGGAACACTTGCAAGTAAGGGTCGATAGATCGTTACCGATTGGAGTATGCAGCGGAAATAGCCAATCAGGAGCTATCCGATCTGGATTAGTGCCAGCCGATCACAGCCAATTTGCTGACAACCAATTTCCAAACAGCCGATCCGACGTAGCTGATCCGACGTAGCCGATTCTCGATGCCGGAGCCGATCCAACCTCAGCCGACTCGCCGATTTGCCGTACCATGCTCGTGCTGCCGATCCGCCGCAGCCGAATTGTCCGATTACAGCCGATTCGTAGCCGACGAACAGCACCGGAATGTAGCAGTGCCTCTACTGGTATCCACATGTCTGGGGATAGAACACCTAACACCCGTGTGCTAGCACAAGATGCAAGGCTAGGGTTTTGGCTCGGAGTTGGGGAGGGTCTCCGTGGAGATTGATCTCGCCGACTTCTGCGCCAAATCAGATTGATTTGGTTTAATGCAATATCCGCAACTCTCCACCCCTCGCCCCTTTATATAGAGTTGGCCGACTGGGTCTAGTGGCCGATCGGGACTCTATTTTGAATCGGATCCAATCCGAATCTCATAGAGTTGACTCTATCCGACCGGATCCCTATTCGATCGAGCCGTATCCGAGTCCAACTTGAATGTCTGTTCTTATCCCCTTAAGCGTGTGACCACAGCAGGTTCGGGTATACTCGGCTTCGGCTTGAGTCTAACTCAGCCGATCTGTCAACAGCGGCGCCTAACAGCACATATTGACACCATAGTATACAAGAATATAATATCGGCTCTGAACCTGTAATGTGTACACAAATCCCTTTGCCTCACGATACCAATTAAGCTATAGGCAAGATGTGTGCTATCCCTTCAATACCTTAACTATTCACTCGAACCGTATTGGATTATCTGTCTGTTAATTGACTCCTCAATCAACTCGGCATGACCACGCACTTCCATAATCCATTACCTCGAGGGGCCCAGAGATATCTCTCCCAAAGGAGGGGCAAATTCCATCTTGATCACTCACATCCCACTCCATGTTTCATAGCAAACCCGAAGACTACTTTTATAACTGCCCAGTTACGGAATAGCGTTTGGTAGTCCCAAAGTAGGCTACTACACATGTTGGAATCCATGATGATCTTAGGTCTAAGGACTTTGCACCAACACTACTTGAGACCAACTAATGGCACATTAATTCCTGTAGTGTCTCAGGGTAGGTCTACCAACAATGTGTTCTCTAACACATGTCCATGTATATTGATTTGGTATCTCCATATCATGATCTATGAGACATGATCATCAATCAATAAACATGCCGATCTTAGAATCATATTTATTCCAACAATATGACATATGATCAGGGATCATTCAGAAATAGATTCATATAAAAAGAGTCTCATAAATAAGTCACGTACTTATTGATCAATACAAGATGTCTATTTTATGGAACTGAATAACACTTTATTCATAAATACATAAACATTGACCATGATATCCAACATCTCCATGTTGCCTCTAGGGCATATCACTAATAGATTCATCTTCAAGCCATATTTCCTTGTTCTTTCAAAAACTTTCCTCAAATCAGCTATATGATCATCAATCTCCTTTGACTTCACTACCACATCATCAATATAGATCTCAACCAACAAGCCGATCAGATCATGAAATATGTAATTCATGGCCCTTTTATACGTAGCTCCTACGTTCTTCAAGCCAAAAGTCATCACAACCCACTCATACAAGCCGATTGCACCAGGACATCTAAAAGAAGTCTTACGAATGTCTTCTTCTGCCATAAAAATCTGATTGTATCCAGCATTGCCATCCATAAAACTTATAATCTTATGCCCTGAAGCAGCATCAACCAGTTGATCGGGAATCAACATTGGTTACTCATCCTTAGGGGTAGCCTTGTTTAGATCTTGAAAATCGATGCAAACCCTAAGTTTACTGTTCGTCTTGATAACTGGAACTATATTAGAAACCCACTCAGCATATCGGCATGGCCGAATAAAACCAACATCATATAGTCGAGTAATCTCAGCTTTAATAGCGTCATACATATCGACTTTACATCTTCTAGGTGGTTGTTTATATGGCCGATATCCTGGTTTGATAGGAAGTCAATGTTCTATAATCGATCGTCTAAGTTATGGCATCTCAAAATATTCCCAAGCAAAGCAATCTCTGTATTCTTTCAAAAGTTCTATCAGCTTGGTTCTAAAATCAAAAGATAAATTCTTACTAATAAAAGTCAGCCTAGGTCTATCCCCTGGACCTATATCAACTTCTTCCAAATCATCGGCCGACATAAAACCTTGTCCCAATTTGCCATCGAGATCATCTACAGTATCCTTGGTGTAGAAATTTGAACCCTCCACAATGCCCTCAAAGCAATAATTGGGGCTCTTCATCTCTAATTGGCTGTATATCACAATCGGACACTTTTAGATAATCTCCTTCCTAAACTTTTCCAGACAAGCAATCAATTCCATCCATCTCCCAAATAGTTAAATCGGCATTAGCAACATTGACTGACCTGTCGGCTGGCATGATTTCTATCTTGTCACCTTGCCATTGGATCAAACTTTGATGCATGGTTGAAGGAATACAACAATTTGCATGAATCCAATCCCTTCCAAGCAACAGACTATATGAACCCTTCCCATCGATGACAAAAAACATGGTAGGAACAGTCTTGTTACCGATTGTCAACTCCACATTCAACACTCCTTTGGTCTCTGAAGGATTGCCCCCAAAATCTTTAATAACCATGTTGGTCTTGATGAGATCATCTGAATTCTTGCCCAACTTCCTGAATGTACCATATGTCATCAAATTCACAGCAGCTCCACCATCAACCAACATTTTGGACATCGGCTTGCCATTGACAAATCCCTTGACATACAATGGCTTGAGGTGTTGATGCCCTGTTCCTTCTGGCTTCTCAAAAATAGCTTGTTCTGGTGATAAAACCAACTTGGCTAAAGATTCTTCCATTACATCTGCATTGGTTTGGTTAGCCTCATACTCTGCTGGTAATATAAAAACTATATTAATTGAAACAGAAGCAATAGCCTTCCCCTTAGCTAGCCTTTTTGCCTTATCGGCTTTAACCTCATTGGCTGAAAGGACCTTACTCGTGATACGCCACTCTTGCTTTTTTCTCTTTAGCCGATGATTGATATCCTCTTGTATCTCCTAGAAACGCTCCATGTTCCTCATCCTTTTAACCCTACTCTTCTGATTCTTAGTGAAGATACCAGAAGGACGCCATTGTGGGTTCCTGGTTTCATCATCATCAAAATCCTCCTATGAAGAATCCTGACGAATTGAACCTAATCTCTGATGAACAGGCAATTTCTTCTGTCTTAGCCGATTTCCCCTAAGATGAGATCGGCTTGAACCTCCAAACATAGCCCTCATTATAGTTGCTTGCATCTGGACAATCTTCTATTGACGGCAGTCTCATCCCTTCATTCCAAAAAACCGAAAGAATTCACAACTCCAATGGGGATCAAACTGTCATATTCTTCATAATATCTCTCTTCCTACCTTTCATACTTCCTCTGATATTTATCGATGATTCTGACAGAGTTACGCTGCGTGGACCGATAATTTTTTCTATCGGGTACCCTCCCACTCGTATGAACCATGTTAACAGGAAAAGTGTTACCATCAACCTTCATCGGCCTTTTTGAATCATCAAATTTTATCTTTCCTTGCTCAATAGCTGATTAGATCTGTTTCCTGAAAACCTTGCAGTCATTAGTGCTATGAGATCCAATATTATGCCACTTACAATACTTTCTCTTTCCCAACTCATCAGCCGATGGAATTACATGACCAGCAGGAGTTGAATTTGTTTCTCCCGAAGTAGCAAATCAAAGATCTTGTCAGCCTTGGTGATATCAAAGTCATATTTTTCTTCCCTTGCAGAATTTCTGACCCACTGACATGTAACAATTTCATCTCATGAATTTCACTCTAGAAGTACTTACGAAACTGCTTTTCTAGATCAGCCCAACTTTGAATAGAATTATAAGGAAAAGATAAAAACCATGTAAAAGCCGATCCAGATAAAGATAAAGGAAATAATCTAACCCTCAGAGCATCAGTAACCAATGCCTCACCACACTGAGCCAAAAATTGGCTGATATGCTCATAAGTTGATACATTATCTTGCCCTGAGAATTTTGAAAAATCTGGGACCTTGTATTGGTTAGGTAATGGCACTCTCTCAAAGTATTCTGGGTATGGATGCCGATACAAATTATCAGTATCCTTAGGCTTAAGACCAAACTGTTTTCTCATCACATCGGCTATCATATCAGCCCAAAGCTTTTGTTGAGGTGCCCCTTGAAACTGCTGCTTTACCGAATCAAACTAATTAAATTGAGGCAAATACTGGGGTTGAGGTGACGTCCCTGGCCGATACTGCACTTGAGGTGAATGAGGCTGATACTGGAAATTATTATTGTCTCCCATGTGATGTTGAGGAGACTGATGCACCATATAGGCTTGTTGATCAAGAACAAAATGAGTACCATAAGGCTGATGCTGTTGTGGAATTGGTCTCTGTAGCCTTATCAGTATCTGCGAAATCGGCTCAACAACTGGGTGGTTTGTTCTGAACATAGCCGAAACTTGTTCTTGAAAAACCCGAGGGATGTTTTGCCCTATGTGCTGAGCTTGTTGTTTTACCAAAAGAAGAGAATTGAACCTTGGTTGCTTCTGTGCCGATGATGATGCAATCTGCTTTCCAGGAGCCGATGCTGATGTCATCGGCTGTTCTAGGGCCACACCCGAAACACGTTGCTGTTTATCGGTGACCAGTCTCCTATATTGTGGAAAATTGCCTTCAGGAAGAAACACTGGCCCTTTGGCTTGATGCTCAGCAATTCTACTATCAACCACAGAACTGATCATATTATTTAAGGTGTTAACCAGAATTCCTGACTGGTTGATTAAAGCATGATGCACAGCATAATCAATTCGATCTTGTAGATTGTTGAATTTTGTAGGGCCTTGCTCTTGATTGACATCCTGAGGTTTACTATCCTTGTCAGAACTAGTTTCGGGCTCATCATTGCTCGGCAAAGCTATTTTGTACCTCTGAATCACCGTGCCTAAGAATGCAAAAATTGGCTCTGCAGGTTATTCATCATCTCTTCAAACTCCGCCTTATGTTCTGGCGTCATTTTGTCCATTGTCACAGGAATGATGTTCTCTGGGTCAACATCGGTTCACTTGAGGTCCACCATGATGTCTGACTTCTAATCGAGTCCCATCGGATGTACCAAAAGCATGTCGATGTGAAAAACACACACTGGCCTGAGAGATCTGCTTAACTCTAGTGCAGTACCTAAATCTTGTTTTTGAATTTCAAAGGCGTGCTAGTTGGCTTGATCCTGCAACCAACAAGGAACAAAGAAAGAAAACGAAGTTAAATCCATAAACAATAGCCGATCGACTAATGGCCGATGACGTATCGTTCAATATTGAGCCGATGCGATATGCACAGGATCGGCAATAGAGAACAAAGCAAAGGGAAAGCTAGATTTACTCGATCGGCTATAGATATCAAAAATATATAATCTATGTCTCAAGATATGTTTAAACCAAGTGATTGGGATAGATCGGACAGTGTGCCGAGACAGCATAAATCACTTATATCTAAAAGTACTTTAAGACAGAGATTATATGTACTTATAGCATAGCCGATGTAATAAATCTAACATGTATCGGCTAGTACCCAGATACCACTTTATACTAAGATACCAATATAGATTAAATATATTAAACATGAATCAATCAAGTGTTAGGATGACCTAACAGATTAATAACAAGCTTAATATATTTTATCACAGTGAGATCTTAATATAAAGGGCAGATTTAGCATATCCAGTAAACATGTAGGAAACAAGATAGCTAAACCAGGTAAGATCGGCTGAAACCCCGATACTATCTCTACAAGCAATCATAGAACAAGATAGATATTATGATTTTAGATAATACTTTATAGGATAGACTAAGATGAGTTTAGTTATATCTTGTAACCGTTCGTTTGGAGGTTCGACCACGCGAAGTAGATTGAGTTGTAACCAAAAGAGTCAGTTGTGAGCCGTTATCGGGGCTATAACGGACACAAGTTAGCAGGTTCGAGAATAAGGCACACCCAAGCTATCGTGTCAACAATGCAGTCTAAAGAAGCATCATTTGAGAACAGTCGCAATCCAGATGAAAGGTCGATCGAGCAGCTTCTTCAAATACTTGATGTTGGATCGAGAGCAGTTCACAGGGAAAGAAAAGAATTTCAGAGTCTATGTGTTCACGAAAGTCAGTTACAAGGTCTCAAAAAAAGTGCCACCAAATAATAGTTAGCAGGAGTGAGTTCTCAGAATACCGAAGGCGCCAGTGTTAATTGTGCAGTTCGAGGAAAGTAAGCACTTGAGTCCATGAAATCCGGTCAAGGTCAGAACAGGAAGGATCAGCCAGTTTAGTTTGGTTTGTGAAGCTGTATAACACCAGGGTTGAATACAGTCAGTTCGTTCGTGCAGGTTTGTTCAACCCACCGTCGCACGTTTGGTCAGTCAGTCAATCTGGGAGAGCCAAAAGAAACAGTAGAGGTTAGCGAGCCAACCCAATATCACCCTACCTTTTTCTTTCTAGCCTCGAATCTCAGGACGAGATTCTTGTAAGGGGGTAAATTTGTCACAGCCCGATTTTCGTTCGGGATTAAAAATCATTTAATAAATTATTTCCTAGAAAATAAATAAAAAGAAAAACAAAGTAAATCAAGTGAAACTATTAAGGAAATTAAATTTTCCTTTAAAAATCATGGCGGGAAATATTTTTGAAATATTCTCCATACCCTAAAGTACTCTCTAAAATTTTTCGTGAAATTTTGGAGCTCCAGAAATAATTTTAATAAAACAAAGAACAATTCAATAATTATTTAAATAAATAAATTAAACTTTAAATGAGCTGGAGATATTTTTATTAAATATTTTGGGTGTTCATATATTTTCAGGATTTTTCTTGGAATTATTTGAGCATTGAAACTATTTATAAAAATTAAAGGATGTATGGACCGAAAAGTCTGATTTGGGTCCCTATCTCTACAGTGTCATCTCATACCTCCAACAGCCGCGCACTGTTCATCCCGAACGGTAGCCGAGCCGTCGCTGCTGTTTCCTCCACCAAATCCGGCCCAATCCTCTGCCCAAATAAAAAATAAGTTGCGGGAACGGATTCCTCTCGATCTCCTCTACGTTTCTCCCAAGAAATCCCCCTCAATCCCGTGCTAAATCACGCGAATTTCGGCCCCGTTCTTATCCCGACGAACTCGGGATAAACCCTAAAAATCCGGCGCCAAATCCTCTCTTCCCGGTGCAGGACTCTCCCTACCAAGCATATAAATAGAACCCTCATGATCTCCTCCTCGGTTTCCCTTTTTCCCGAGTTTTTCCCATGCTCTAGCCATCTTCCCCGCGAGTTCCCATCTCTCTCCCCGTCGGACGCAACTCCGGCCACCTTTTCTCCGCCTCGCCTGCTCCTCAGGTCAGCGCCGTTGCCTTCCCGGCATCGCAGCGGTGAGTAGAAGCCCGTCCACTGTTCCCTTGCGCCAAAAACCGTCGGAACCACCTCGTCACCATGAACCCGAGCTCCACGTCCATGTTTTGACCTTCAGCCGCACCTAGCCGTCGACCCCGTCGTCGCCAGCCCTCGCCGAAGCCACCATCGGCAACGCAGAAGGGAGGGGAAGCCCGTCCTCCACCTCTCCTCCGCCGAAAACCACCGGAAGGCCGTCGTCGCCGTGAAGCCCGTGCGTGGCCGCCTCCGTTCAACTCCAGCCGCGCCGCATCGTCGTCTCGGTCGACGCCGCACCACGCCGTTGCCATTCTCGGCACTACAGTGGCCGCGCGAAGCCCGTCCTCCATCTCTCCTTCGCCGTAGGTCGCCGGAACACCGCCGTCGCCATGGACCCGACCTCGTCGCCGTTTGAAGCTCGCCACCGGCCTCTCCCTTCGTCGTCCGCCCTCGCGTAAGTGCTGGTAAGGAGCGCCTCATCATTCTCTACCCATTTATGCACTTTGTTTTCGTTGTTGTACAGCCGTTCTTCGGCAATCTTTGTTGTCATGTTTGTTGGCTGGTATGTTCATGCGGCTATCACATCATCCTCTCGTCAGTGCCACATTATCTCTTTGTCCTGCATGGTTGAGTTCATGGCCGCCACCTTAGCACCGTGTCAACTTCTTTGGGCCACGTGTCTGTTGATGTGTATCCATCCCAGCCCTAAACCAGTCAAATCTTGGTCAGCTTAATCCAAGCCGTTCATCCTTATAGATTCATTCGGTTTAATTTGAGCCACTCATCCTTTGTTCCTAGTTCAATCCTAGCCGCCAAAATCCTCCCGTGGACTGATCGGAGCTGATGTCTTAAACATCCTTTTCCAGTTCAAAATCAATTAATAATTGCGTAATAAATCATCTTAATTTCCAGAATTCATTTAAATGGTCCAAAACTTCTAAAATTCATATCTAATTCATACGAACTCCAAATTGGGCCATTCAAATTGCAAAATTCATATAAAATTGAACTCTACTTGTTTGTTTAATTTTTATGTACTGTTATTTGGTTTTTAGTAGGTTTTTTTCCTCGTTTTGCATGCCAGCGTGTAGATTCCGCCCTTTCCGGAGTCTACGCTCACGAGGGAAAGAGTCTAGAAGTTTGTTTGAAGACGCAAGGCAAGTCACACTTCCCTTGAAGCATATTGATCCTATTTTTATAAATGTTTTATGTTTGCAAATAAAATTTGCATTGCTTTGCTAATTACATGGAATGATGGAATACCTATCTTCTTAATTGTGCCTTATTTACTTGTTATCCGTCCTTTGTTAACCTTGGGTGTTATTTGACTAGCTTTAGTCACTGATGTTGATTCTAGCTAGAATTATATGCTTAGCCATGCTTAATTACCACTAGCTCACTAAATGGGATAATTACACTATTTATTTCAGTCTCTGATGAGTTGCAGGCTCGATATACCTGGCCATGTCTTATTGGTCATAATTATCTCAACTAAAATATGACTTAATGGTGGGCTGTGGGTGCATGGTTTTGATGGTCGCACCCATGGCAATTAAGGACCGGTTCATGGGAAACCCTGGAAGATATACCGTGCAAACCACAAGCCAGAATGGGCAACGGCTGGATCCGTAGTATAGCTTTCCCCTAGCCGACGTACCCTAGTGAGGGTGGGCGTGATGGAGTTGGGTCGGCCCCGGTTTTACGGGTTGATCGGCTGCCGGATTCACCGTGACACGAGAGGGGGCTGCCCGCTGCCCTGCGGGGAGTGGGGGCGAAACCTTGGTGTGGTATCGCTTGGTTAGAGGGAGTTATGCGAAAGGTCTTGTCACGATTTCCCCCTTTGCAGTATCATGGTGGTACTTCGGGGCATGGTAACATGTGTGGAATCGTGTCTTGTGGGTAAAGTTGCGCACCTCTGATCAGAGTAAAACTATTCGAATAGCCATGCCCGTGGTTATGGGCGATTGACCAGATTCACTATGATTAGTCCCACTACTGAATAATTTGATTTAATGGAACTGGTTTAGTTCAGGTGGAACGGTTGGGCCTGTTCAACGTGGGGATAACGTTGTTCAGTGAAAGATTAATATTGTCTTAATTACTCAACTATTTTACTGTTTTTAAATAATTAAATGTTTGTAAACCGCATTTATGCAAAATAGCCCAAGCCACTCTTGTCTCCCCTTGCACGTCTGCATTTCTCGGTGTGGCTTGTTGAGTACGGTGGTTGTACTCAGTCTTGCGATTTTTCCCCCTTTCAGAAGTATAGTGCTTCTGATGTGAAGATGGAGTTAGAAGACCAAGGCTCAGACCCCAGTTGAGTTTGCCTGTGGAGTGGAGCTGAAGCCCCGCTAGTGTCGTCTTTCTTTTCCGCTGCAGTTTTTGGGTGTGAGGACTAAGTGCCTCTTCAGTAAGTATTTTTATGTTTACGCTTTATTTTATGTTCGGATCTGTGTATTAATTTGTCATTTTATATACCCTGGTTGATTCCTGCACAGGGATTTAATACATAAAATAGTCAGGAAATTTGGGATAAATTTCCGGGCGTGACAAGTTGGTATCAGAGCCATCTCGACTGTAGGTTGAGCCAAATGGTCAAACCCTAAGGACAAGTTTGCAAAAACCTTATTTGCGAAAATATCTCTTCTATCCCTTTGGAGTATCTGCAAAGTGATTTGTAAAATTTCTCTCCTTTCCCTTCCACCTCTCTTAGTTGTTAAACCTGGAGGACAAACTCAGTCGCTTCTCAACCCGTGGAAGTCAAGTCAAGCTCCAAGCTTCAAGCAAGTCGATCAAGTCAAGCAGTTCGAGTCAGCATTTCTTGAGGATCAAGCGAAGTTTTTCCGGAGCTCACCTAGAACCCAATCTTTCCCGGAAGAGTAGCATCGATAGTTCCTAGGCCGTGTGTTGTTTGCTGTGTGTAGGTGTATTGCTCACATCGGTGGTGGAGATGTGACCATACTAGGTTGTTTGCTTAATCAACTTGAAGAGTAAAAGTCTACCCATATCAGATCAGTAGATAAGTGGGTTAAGATCTTATCTTTAGCAACCCCTCTCTTCCACCCTTTTCGTCTGGGCAGCAGTTAGTCAGTGCCAGAGAAAGTGTCATCAACCGCAGTACCCTCAGCAGTGTGTTGAGGTCAGAAACCTTCAGGTCAGATCAGATTGCAATCTAGAGCCTATGCCGGAAACCCCTCTCCTTTTCAGTTTCTGGTTCCCCAAGATCAGATATTGAATCCGCAAGCAGAGAATACAACAGATACAAAGGCAGATACGGAAGACGTAGCAGTGGTACCGATGGTCATAGATGCAAGCTCAGAAATCGGAATCAAGATCAAATCCGGTACATTCCATTGCAATCACCTATACGGCCCGTCAGTATGTAGCAGTGTCCCTAGCCGGCCAAAAGATGTGAGTCACCATCAACCTCAGAACTCACAAGTGTTACCCAAAGTGATTATGGTGTACAAGGACAAGTTTTGCAAAAGTGTTCGATCACGCTTGGAAGTTGTTTGCCAAGACGCCAACCGATGATGAAGTGTTAATCATAAGAAAAGAAGAAGCTTTGGATAAACTACCTGAAAATAAAATTTTGGTACACCGCAGCCCAACTCTATGAAGAGAAAAGTCGCACATTTCTTGTGTGAGGGAATAAGTCATGTGCTTAAGAACTATTAACTGAAGTCCATGCTAGCAAAGCCAACGAAGGGCTAAAGGACACCCTTGCAACCTGCCCGTTAACTCCCGGTCAACAACAACAACATTAACAATGATTTTCGCTCTCCAACCAACTCCAACCACCGTGGAAGCCAACGAAGGTTGGATTGTTTTAATGATCTTGAGCTGAGACACCGCCGCAACAATTGTCCGGTTTGAAGAAAGTCAGTACACCGCTATTTCAATTATGGGAAAGACAAGTAATTACTAAAAAGGTAGTTCAACGCAAAAGTATCAACGTCGTCAAGTTACCGACACTATCCGTCCACGTCTCAACTCCCCAGTTGCCTCACCCCAGCACAGAGTGGTCAAGTCTAGCCCCAGGACATCAGGAAAACAAGAGGCACCAACCGTAACTGAATTGTGAAGTTTCTATCTCAACAATTTATCACTAAGAGCACCAGCAGAAGCTATATTATTCCACCGGGAACCGCTCCGAAGCTACAACACCAACACCAACTGGGCAAGCAGTGCTAGGAAAAACAGTTGTCTGGTCCAGCTGCAAATAAGATAGTACAAATCCCCAACTACACCTACCAAGCAAGGTCTCAAGCAACAGTTCACTCGACTGTTGTCAACCCCAACCAGACACCTCATGTAGTTCCAATTCAACAACCTAACAAGTAATCACAGGAAAGTGGCAACAACAATAGGAAGGTTTTGTCTGCTTCAGCTACTAACAAGACTGACATTTCTCTAAGGAAAAAAATCAATTGTCAAGTCAGTGTTCTAATTGAAACCCCAGTCAGTAATCATTAAAAAGAACAAGTCAATCATGTAAGGACCACCAAAGGAAAAAAGAAAACCATACCAACCAGAATTTCTACCAGCAGAGGCCGGCAGTGGTCTATAAGTCTTGGGTGTTCAAGAACCGCTCATGGCACCCGAAGTTTCATGGCGCTTATGTAATAAGAGGGAACATTGAGTAAAGCATGGGTCAATCCATACACTATGATGGAAAACAAAAAAAATCAACTCGGTCGGGATCGGAAGGGCGATTCCATACCATTATGATTATGCTAGCGGTGGTCAATAACCGTCTTTAATTATTTGGTGTTCAAGTACCTTCCTTGTGCACAGAAGACTTATTACAGTTATGTACTTGAAAGAGGAAGCAGAATAAGAGTACAAGACAGATAATTTGTTCCTTCTCTCAGGGTTCATATTGTATAGCAAAAAAAAGTGGATCAACTTGTGTATCTGACAATGTCACAAGGAACTTATAGTTTCTTTGTCGGGTCATAGCATTTTTGTCAAGACTAAGAATCTAATTGCCAGTAAAGAAAAGTTTTGGTCAAACAGTAAAGTAAGAGTGGTTAGACTACAGCGACGCTCGATAGGGCAAGATCTCTTTGAAGGACAATATAAGTGATACCTCAGGAGGACGAAAAGTGTAATGAAACAGTCGAAAGCAAAATCGTAAGTGGTAACCGCACCCTAATGGTGAGCATTGATTAATAATGGTTTCTTTATTTCCAGACTAACGTTATAGTCTCCGAAAAACCACCTCGGTGATTCCTAGGAAGAGGACAACAGAATTGCTTCATCACCCCTGCGTGGAGTAAACGGATGCAGAGGTCAAGTCATACAATACAGTCCGCAGAACATGTGATAAGAGAATCATTCCTTGTGAATCAATTCTACCCAAGGTACGAAAGTGAGCTTGTTTTGGTAAGAGAACAGAAACTCTAGGCAGCATCAAGGGTAGTTTTGAACAGACGTACAAATTTTGGTATTGTGCGGAGAAAGCAACTGCAGAACTTATGGTCTATCAACCCAGAGGAGTTAGTAAAAGATAAGCAAAGAAGTGGAATGCTATATCGTGGGGTTAACCTTTTGAGTTTGATTCGTTAGGTGATCAGTGTTTGTTTCAAGAAAAGAATATCAACTACACGTTATGTTCAGGCAGATGGCACCAAAGTCAGGTCAGAAGCGGAATAGGCAGGTCAGCAATTACACCAAATGAAAAGAGTAAATCAAAAGTCAATATGTTCAAGAGTTGCATGAGAGTCATTCTTATGTATAACCTCCCATCATCATTTGAGTGTCGAGTTCCAGGAGTCTCTAGAATGGAAGGGCATAGTGTTTGCTTCATTTCAATTGATCGTTGGAGTATCCAATGTTCAGAGTCAAGGTTCTTTGCAAATCACAGAAATGTTGGTCAACCTCAAAGATGGCAGTACAATTGATTCACGGTCAGGCAAAAGCTTAACCACTGGTTTGAAAGGCGAGACCAAAGATGAGTTTAATTATATCTTGTAACCGTTCGTTTGGAGGTTCGACCATGCGAAGTAGATTGAGTTGTAACCAAAAGAGTTAGTTATGAGCCGTTATCGGGGCTATAACAGACACAAGTTAGCAGGTTCGAGACTAAGGCACACCCAAGCTATCGTGTCAACAATGCAGTCTAAAGAAGCATCATTTGAGAACAGTCGCAATCCAGATGAAAGGTCGATCGAGCAGCTTCTTCAAATACTTGATGTTGGATCGAGAGCAGTTCACAGGGAAAAGAAAAGATTTTCAGAGTCTATGTGTTCACGAAAGTCGTTACAAGGTCTCAAAAAAGTGCCACCAAATAATAGTTAGCGGGAGTGAGTTCTCGAATGCCGAAGGTGCCGGTGTTAATTGTGCGGTTCGAGGAAAGTAAGCACTTGAGTCCATGAAATCCGGTCAGGGTCAGAACAGGAAGGATCAGCCAGTTTAGTTTGGTTTGTGAAGCTGCATAACACCAGGGTTGAATACAGTCGGTTCGTTCGTGCGGGTTTGTTCACCCACCGTCGCACGTTTGGTCGGTCGATCAATGGGAGAGCAAAAGAAACAATAGAGGTTAGCAAGCCAACCCAATATCACCCTACCTTTTCTTTCTAGCCCGAATTTCGGGACGAGATTCCTGTAAGGGGGTAGATTTGTCACAGCCCGATTTTCGTTCGGGATTAAAAATCATTTAATAAATTATTTCCTAGAAAATAAATAAAAAAAACAAAGTAAATCAAGTGAAACTATTAAGGAAATTAAATTTTCCTTTAAAAATTATGACTGGAAATATTTTTGAAATATTCTCCATACCCTAAAGTACTCTCTAAAATTTTTCGTGAAATTTTAGAGCTCTAGAAATAATTTTAATAAAACAAAGAACAATTCAATAATTATTTAAATAAATAAATTAATCTTTAAATGAGCTGGAGATATTTTTATTAAATACTTTGGGTGTTCTTATATTTTCAGGATTTTTCTTGAAATTATTTGAGCATTGAAAGTATTTATAAAAATTAAAGGATGTTTGGACCGAAAAGTCTGATTTGGGTCCCTATCGCTACAGTGTCATCTCCTACCTCCGGCAGCCGCGCACTGTTCATCCCAAACAGTAGCCGAGCCGCCGCTGCTGTTTCCTCCACCAAATCCGGCCCAATCCTCTGCCCAAATAAAAAATAAGTTGCGGGAACGGATTCCTCTCGATCTCCTTTACGTTTCCCCAAGAAATCCCCTCAATCCCGTGCTAAATCGCGCGAATTTCGGCCCGTTCTTATCCCGACGAACTCGGGATAAACCCTAAAAATCCGGCGCCAAATCCTCTCTTCCCGGTGCGGGACTCTCCCTACCAAGCATATAAATAGAACCCTCATGATCTCCTCCTCGGTTTCTCCTTTTTCCCGAGTTATTCCGGTGCTCTAGCCATCTTCCCCGCGAGTTCCCATCTCTCTCCTTGTCGGCCGCAACTCCGGCCACCTTTTCCCACCGCCTCGGCTTCTCCCAGTCAGCGCCGTTGCCTTCCCCGGCATCGCAGCAGTGAGGAGAAGCCCGTCCACCTGTTCCCTTGCGCCAAAAACCGTCGGAAGCACCTCGTCACCGTGAACCCGAGCTCCACGTCCATGTTTCGACCTTCAGCCGCACCTAGCCGTCGACCCCGTCGTCGCCAGCCCTCGCCGAAGCCACCATCGACACCGCAGAAGGGAGGGGAAGCCCGTCCTCCACCTCTCCTCCGCCGAAAACCACCGGAAGGCCGTCGTCGCCGTGAAGCCCGTGCGTGGCCGCCTCCGTTCAACTCCAGCCGCGCCGCGTCGTCGTCTCGGTCGACGCCGCACCACGCCGTTGCCATTCTCGGCACTGAAGTGGCCGCGCGAAGCCCGTCCTCCATCTCTCCTTCGTCGTAGGTCGCCGGAACACCGCCGTCGCCATGGACCCGACCTCGTCGCCGTTTGAAGCTTGCCACCGGCCTCTCCCTTCGTCGTCCGCCCTCGCGTAAGTGCTGGTAAGGAGCGTCTCATCGTTCTCTACCCATTTATGCACTTTGTTTTCGTTGTTGTACAACCGTTCTTCGGCAATCTTTGTTGTCATGTTTGTTGGCTGGTATGTTCATGCGGCTATCACATCATCGTCTCGTCAGTGCCACATTATCTCTTTGTCCTGCATGGTTGAGTTCATGGCCGCCACCTTAGCACCGTGTCAACTTCTTTGGGCCACGTGTCTGTTGATGTGTATCCATCCCAGCCCTAAACCAGTCAAATCTTGGTCAGCTTAATCCAAGCCGTTCATCCTTATAGATTCATTCGGTTTAATTTGAGCCACTCATCCTTTGTTCCCAGTTCAATCCTAGCCGCCCAAATCCTTGTGATCCCGTGGACTGATCGGAGTTGATGTCTTAAACATCCTTTTCCAGTTCAAAATCAATTAATAATTGCATAATAAATCATCTTAGTTTCAATTCATTTAAATGGTCCAAAACTTCTAAAATTCATATCTAATTCATACGAACTCCAAATTGGGCCATTCAAATTGCAAAATTCATATAAAATTGAGCTCTACTTGTTTGTTTACTTTTTATGTACTGTTATTTGGTTTTTATTAGGTTTTTTTCCTCGTTTTGCGTGTCAGCGTGTAGATTCCGCCGTTTCCGGAGTCTGCGCTCGCGAGGAAAGGAGTCCAGAAGTTTGTTTGAAGACGGAAGGCAAGTCACACTTCCCTTGAAGCATATTGATCCTATTTTATAAATGTTTTATGTTTGCAAATAAAATTTGCATTGCTTTGCTAATTACATGGAATGATGGAATACCTATCTGCTTAATTGTGCCTTATTTACTTGTTATCCGTCCTTTGTTAACCTTGGGTGTTATTTGACTAGCTTTAGTCACTGATGTTGATTCTAGCTAGAATTATATGCTTAGCCATGCTTAATTACCACTAGCTCACTAAATGGGATAATTACACTATTTATTTCAGTCTCTGATGAGTTGCAGGCTCGATATACCTGGCCATGTCTTATTGGTCATAATTATCTCAACTAAAATATGACTTAATGGTGGGCTGTGTGTAACATCCTGAAAATCGAAGAAACTTAAATCGGAAACATAAAAATCGGAAATTTCAAAAAGCTTCGCTTGTTGTTTCTTCCTCGGGTTTGTTGCTTCTTATTTGCCAGCTCAGTTACATAAATATAGTTGTGATCAATTCTCTTTTGGTGTTTGTGGATGATTTGGAGTTTGTCGGAGAGAAAAATTCGAAATTCAGAATTAGGAATTTTTAAAAAGAAATCGGAGAGAATATGCGGATTTATGAAAATGTGAACTTGTGAAATAGAGTATTAATTGTGGATGGTGAAAGATAAATTAGGGCACAAAATATACAATGAAAATATTTAGGGATTTACAAGGAATCTGGGAAATTTTTGAAAAATAAAATAGGGAATTATGAAATTAGGAAAAAGGGATTTAAATAAATAAATATGAAAAATATTGTGGGAAAATAAAAGTGGAGAAAAGTTGAAAATATAGTATTAAAAAATATTTTTGGAATATTAGGATTTATTTTGGAATTTTTAGAAGAGAGGAAAATAGAAATAGGAAATTAAAATTTGAAAATCGGGAAAAATATGAAATCGCAATGTTCATTGCGCATAAGGTGCTCGGCGCCGTACGGCCCGCCCGCGCCAGCCGCGCGCGCCGGCCATACGCGCCGCGCCGCGCGCACGCCACACGCCGCGCGCGCCGCGCAGCCCGCTGCCGCGACCTCGCGCGCCGGCCCCCGCGCCCGCTCGCTGCGCCACGCGCTCGCCGTCACCGACCCCGCGCCCGCGCCCGCTCGCTGCGCCACGCGCTCGCCGCCGTCACCGACCCGCGCCCGTGCCCGCTCGCTCGCGCCACGCGCCCGCCGCCGCGCGGACCCCGCCGCGTCTCGCGCCGCGCCCGCCGGACCCTCCCGCGCCCGCTCGCCGCGCCACGCGCACGACGCCGTACGCGACCCGCGCCCGCGCCGCACCCTCCCGCCACGTCGCAGCGCCCGCGCCCGGCCCGGCCTCCCGCGCCGCATGGCAACCGCCGAGCCGTGCCGCGCCGCCCCCTCTTCTCCCGCCTCGGCCGCGGCTATAAAAGGGGCGAAAACCCCACTTCCCTCACACCCACCGCCGTCTCTAGCCCCTCCTTCTCCCGAGCGCCGTCGCTACAAATCCGAGCGCACCGCCTCCGCCGCAAGCCGTCGCCATCGCCGCCGAGCGCCGAAGCCACCGTGAGCCGTCGCCGCCGGCCGGGGCACCGCCACCATCCCTTGCCGTCTCCGACGCGGTAAGCCCGCGCCGCCGCCCCTTTTCCCCATGCGCTCGCGCCGCCGCCGCTCTGTTTTGCCGAACCTCGGTCGAACACATTAAGGGCAATGAACAGTGGCGCTTGAAAAGAAAAGAAAAAAATAAAATAAAATAAAATAAAATAGGAAATTTGGAAAAATTTTAGGAAATTAGGAAAAATATTTTTGTAAGGTTTGAGTAAAATTTTGGGCAAAATTAAATTACCCTATGGCATGTTTTCTCGGTGCGAAAGTTTGAAAATCAAAACCAAACTTTTTCCGAAATTTTGTTTTGCGTCGTTTTTAAATCCGAGTTTCGTTTAGATCTTTCTCGCCATTTAAATATGTTTCTCTTTTGTGCTCGGACCTTCAAAACCTCAAGCACCAATCCCTCCGCGGATATTTTCAAATCCGTTTTCTCGAACAAATCGCGATCGTCGTTTTGCGAAAACCCTAAGTCGTCGACCCGATGTCTAAACTTGGAGTTTTCCAGGGCGATCGTAGTACAAACTTAAGTAGGAATTTGGGCTTAGCACTTGGAATCGTTTCTGAGACTTTTTCGGATCTTTTCGACCTTTTGGTGTTATACGGGATTCTAATCGGAATCGATTGATTTTCGCACGTACGGGTAGCACCTGAAGAGACCGGCATCGACCCCGTTGAAGACACCACTCCACAAGCGTGCGAGCAAGGCAAGTCATCACACCCTTTGAACATATTGATCCTACTTTGTGAAATGATGTTGTTTTCAATTATAAATTGCATGCTATACACAAATGAGTACCTATTCTTGATATATCCTGCCTCGATATTGAATACCCTTAGAAATACTCTTTGTAACCTTCGATGTGATACAACCGGAGGATAACTTCGGTAAAAATGCTTAGCCCTGCTTATACTAGATCCTTGCATACTCATGATTTTACAAAGAAGCTTTATGCTTGGGCAACTACCTTAGGGAAGGTAGTTGAGATGCGGCCTATGGAGACATGAGCGCCACATAGCCATGAGATTGATGAACTAAGTTTGACGAAAATTGAAAATGCTATACAAATGTTTTAGACTAGGGCGGTCGGATGATTTGGGTGGATTCCGGGAAAGGCAAGTGCCGACCCTGGTCAATTAAGGACCGAGCCATGAGATAGCCGGGAAACGAGCCAGTACAACCGTACTTCTCGAATGGGTATAGACCTAGCTGACTAGATGGCCGAGCGGAGGCAGTATCCTTGCATAGATGGTTCTTTATGATGTGGTTTATGTGATGAGGATGAGGCTGCGGCCTATGTTGTGGATGGTGGAATTAAATCGATATTAATTCAACTTAAAGATTGAAGAAGTTTTCCCTCACCCGGGTGCGCCAGAACATCTCTCACTGCTAGAAAATGACGGCTAGAGTGCATGAGGGCTCAAGTTCATGGAGCGGGTACTGCCAAAGTGAGGTTATCGAAAGGCCTTGCCGTGACCGTCTCATGTGTTGGGACGTAGGCTACTTCGTTGGGCTGTTGCGGAGTACGGGTAAAGTGTACATCCACTGCAGTGTGAATGACTCAATCTATTCGAATAGCCGTGCTCGCGGATATCGAGCATCGTGACAAGACTTTCGCTTGGCTAGACTTTAAACTTAAAACTACTCGGATGGGTTCGCATGATGATTTCATTCGCTGGCGGATCAACTTCTCGAGATGCGAGAAGGGGTGGATTCCCCAGAAAACCATGACGGATCGGAGGCGGGAAGCCATCCTTGGAATCACGATGGATGGCAGACAGAACCGTCGCCGAATTAATGAACTATGGAACTAAAACTTGACTTGGCTATTTGTTAGGCTTGTGAAAAGATTTGTGAAAATTGGCTTTATGCAAAAGAGCTCCAGCCATTCCTTGAATAACCCTATCATATGCATCACTTCCGTGTTGGCTTGCTGAGTACGGTTGGTACTCACCCTTGCTATACGCACAAACCTTCAGATGGTGGGAATGAAGAGTCGGAGGATCCTTACGCTTACTATCTGGAGGGCGAAGAAGCTGATGGCGCTTACTAGGTCTTAGCCCCGGTCGTTGCCTGTGGCAACTGACATGACGCCTCTATTCCGCTGCCGTATCTAATTTCTGCTTTTGTGTTGTATCCGGACCATGAGGTCGTGGTGAACATTGCCTTCGGGCCTATCATGTAATAATTTGGTTGTAAGACTATTCGTGCATGTGCACTGATTATTCAATACTGTATTTCGTGAGTACCAACTACTCGATCCAGGGAAATGGTACTAAGAACACGAAAGATTCCCGTTCCTAAAACGGGGGTCCACAGAGCTGGTATCAGAGCCATGCGACCGTAGGATAAGACCACTTGGCGCCCTACCCCTGACTAGTTGGCTAAAGGGAAGTATCTCTACGTAGGACCATTTCCAAACTATTATTTCTGAAAATACAAATATATCTTTTCTATATCTGTATTTCCTTTTCTTTACCAAATGGTTTTGATGATAGCTCTCTCCCTCTAACCCTAAGTTACCTTCAAAAGCAGATGTCAAACCATGTGGGAGCCTGGGAAATCACCATCCCACGAGACGAGGGGTTCGTGGCACAGCTTCAGTCATTGCTGTGGTGTTTAAGATATCCAGAACCACCCACTTACCAGATCAAAAGGCATGGCTCCGAAGGATATCAAGCATGGGAAGCAGCAGTTTCCGTGGAAGCCTGCATGGGAAGTGAAACACCTTTTTGCTTTCACACCCGCTATCACCGAGATTTAACGGAAGCAGCCATCCAAGAAGCGGCCCGCGAAGCATTTCTTCGCCTTAATGCGATACACCATGCTGAACTTACAGTGACAGAGTTTGTGCACCATCCCTATCGCGAGGAAGGCAACCCAGTTTGCACCGTGGAAGCCACCCCCTGCTGCTACAACCCTATGGTCACACGTCTATCACGCTGGGCGGAGACGGCGGATGACTGCTAAGAAGAAGCTTTGCTCGAGATCAACGACCAGCAGCAACGCCTCAATGATCTGGTCGAGAGCCACCAGGGCTGTGGGGATCAGATCAACGCGCTGTAGACTCAGCTGCAGGCCAACGGTGCCCAATATGAGCAGCTCTCGGACCGTTACATGGCCCATGGCGAGGCCTTGGTAGAGCTGGAGGAGCAGCTCAGGAAGAGCAAGCAGCAAGTCAACCAGCTGGAGGAACAGCTGCGCTCCCGCCCCGTCCATGCTGCAGGTACTTCCACCGGAGTTGTACCAACACCTCCTGCTCCTGTGCCCGACCACTACTACCTTATGACTCCAGCATGCTTGGACACCTTTCAAGTCATGATGGAGCAAGCTTTTATGTTGAGCACAGAGCCGGCGCCGTACCTGATAGACCCCACTGCTGCCACGTCCATGGGGCCCACCTCGAACTCCGTAGCAGTGCCATCCGAGCCTGGATCGGAAGAGGAGAACCCCATCCAGATCCACACCGACTCTGAGTCTGAGACGGAACCTATGGAGATCAAATGGGAGTCCAGCGACATCGATCCAATGGAGGAGGAAGCTCCCACTCGTCGCCTGACTCACACCGGAGGTCCCCTCACCCGCAAGACCGCTCGCAAGAGTACACGGCCACCGAGCAGGAAGATCCAGCATGACTCCGAGGCCACCACCTCTGAGCCATGGGGACTCCGATTTGCTTCAGTAGAGGATTACCCCCTTCCTGCACCTGGCTCCTGCGGATGGTTGGATGATTAGGCAAGAGGACCACCCCAGCTTGATCTCGCTTTGGACGGTTCGGCAGCAAGGATCACACCCTTTTCCCCCCCTTAATAGTTAAGGCAGTAGAACGATGTAGTTGTTGTAACATGGCATGTGGGACTGTGCATGTACAGTCCATTGTACCCCTTTGGTGTAATATTATGGACCTAAGTATCGCTTTGTGGTATCCTATTAATGAGCTTATTTTACCATGCTTGTTTGGTTGAAGATCATTTAAAAACAACTTGAAGAGAAAGCACCTAGGAACCATGACCTTAACAGGTCCGGTCTCTTAATTCATCTATCTTCTTCAGATGGCGCATCGCCGCAGAGCCGCAGCAACCAACGAGAACCCACCGGAGCCCAACCCCTCCACTCTGGCGGAGGTTATGGCTTTACAGACTCAGCTGCTCCAAGCAATTGCCAACAACCAGGGGAATCGAGGAGGATCAAGTTTAGGAGAGTTCATGCGAGCTAAGCCACCAACCTTCTCCACGGTCGAAGAACCCATGGATGCGAGGATTGGTTGAGGGTGATAGAGAAAAAGCTAACTCTCGTCCGAGTTCGAGAAGCGATAGAGTTATATTCGCCACTAGCCAGCTAGAGGGTCCCGCAAGTGACTGGTGGGACACCTACAAGGAGACGCGAGCTGAAGATGCCGGAGAACCGACGTGGGAAGAATTCACGGCTGCGTTAGTGAAAATTTCGTACCAGCTGCAGTTATGAGGATGAAGAAAACGAGTTCCGCGAGGCTGCGCCAAGGAAACACCTCGTACAAGAGTACTGAACAAGTTTACCTAGCTTGCCCGTTACGCCACAAGTGACCTGGCAGACGAAGAAGAGAAGATGGATAAATTTATCGAGGGACTAAACGATGAGCTGAGAGGACCGATGATCGGACAAGACCACACCAGCTTCCAAAGCCTCATCAACAAGGTCGTACGGCTTGAACACGACCAAAAGATGGTAGAAAATAACCGCAAAAGGAGGCTTGCTATGGCCCGCCCATTTCGGGAGCGCCTCAACGTCCCAAAGGAGCCACCCGTCGGATGGAAGCCAAACGTTCCGGTAGCCGGTCGTTCCTCCGCACCCGACCATGTCAACAGTCGGCTACACCTCGGTTCCGTACACCGACGCCAACCCTAGCCGCTCCAGGAAGAAGGAATGTGAACTGCTTCAATTGTGGAGAATTCGGGCACTATTCCAACAGCTGCCCCAAACCACGCAACACTCCCGTGTGCACCGGCGCCAATGCAACGACCGTCCGAGGAACCCCCACCCCTGCTGCGGGACGCGGTCTGTTCAGGACCCCGCAACCCAATGAGGCTGCCACCGGATTTCGACGTGGCCAGGTGAATCATGTACGTGCTGAGGAAGCACAGGAGGATCAGAACATGCTGATGGGTATGTTCTCTATCAACTCTACCCCAGTTAAAGTCTTATTTGATTCTGGAGCCTCGCATTCATTCATATCTTCCCAAGTAAGCAAACAACATCACCTACACCAATCTTAAGAGACCCATGTTGGTACACTCACCTGGGGGAAACATAACCGTACCCCATGCTTGCATCAATGTGCCCATACGGATTAGGGACGTGGTATTTCTTTCAAACCTTATGGTGCTATCACCCCAAACCATTGATATCATACTCGGGATGGATTGGTTGACCAAGAATAATGGAATCATAGACTGCAGTCAAAGGGAAGTCACGGTATCCACCCCATGGGGATCACCAATGAGCATAACCATGGACCAAAACCCAAAGCTATGCGAGCAAGTTGCGGGAGTATTCACCATGCTACCTCTAAGCGGGATGCCAGTAGTACAAGAATACCCGGACGTATTCCCCGAGGAATTGCCCGGAATGCCCCCCGATCGCGACATAGAGTTTATCATCGACCTAATGCCTGGTACTGCCCCCATATCCAAGAGACCTTACCGAATGCCGGCCAACGAGTTAGAAGAACTCAAGAAGCAAATCCGAGAACTACAAGAGAAAGGATTTGTACGCCCCAGCTCTTCTCCCTGGGGAGCTCCAGTACTCTTCGTCAAGAAGAAGGATGGGAGTATGAGGATGTGTGTGGACTACCGATCGTTGAATGAAGTAACTATCAAAAACAAGTACCCCCTACCTCGAATCGATGACCTATTCGATCAACTTAAGGGTGCGCAAGTGTTCTCAAAGATTGATCTTCGGTCAGGATATCATCAGTTGAAGATTAGAGCCGGAGATATTCCCAAGACGGCGTTCTCTACACGTTACGGGTTATACGAGTTCACAGTAATGTCCTTTGGATTGACCAATGCTCCGGCATATTTTATGAATCTGATGAACAAGGTATTCACGGAATACCTGGACAAATTCATGGTGGTATTTATCGACGATATACTTATCTACTCCAAGAACGATGAGGAGCATGCGGATCATCTACGACTGGTACTGGAAAAACTGCGAGAGCACCAGCCGTATGCAAAATTTAGCAAATGCGAGTTCTGGCTCAAGGAAGTCGCTTTTCTTGGCCACGTGGTCTCAGCCGGAGGAGTAGCAGTAGACCCCGCCAAGGTCGAAGCTGTCACGGAATGGAAGGCACCCAAGTCAGTGACGGAAGTTCGGAGTTTCTTGGGCTTGGCCGGGTATTACCGAAGGTTCATCGAAGGGTTTTCCACCGTAGCCCGACCTATGACTCAACTTTTGAAGAAGGAAAAGAAGTTTGAATGGAACGAGAAGTGTCAAGAAGCCTTTGACCAACTAAAAGAAAAGTTAACCACCGCCCCAATCTTAACTTTACCAGACAACCGGAAGGATTTCGTGATGTACTGTGATGCGTCTCGGCCAGGACTAGGAGGCGTATTAATGCAGGATGGGAAGGTCGTAGCATATGCCTCACGACAGTTACAACCCCACGAGGAGAATTATCCCAAACACGACCTGGAATTAGCCGCGGTTGTTCATGCATTGAAGATCTGGAGACACTACCTGATCGGGAACCACTGTGATGTATATACTGATCACAAGAGCTTGAAATACTTCTTTACTCAGTCCGATCTCAACCTACGACAGAGACGATGGTTGGAATTGATCAAAGATTATGATCTAGGAATCCATTACCATCCCGGCAATGCAAATGTAGTGGCCGATGCGTTAAGCCGCAAAGCCCAATGCAACCATATGGGATTGGAAGGTATGGCTAGTGAGCTCCAAGAAGAAATGGCTCGACTTAATCTGCGTCTGATTCCTCACGGAAAAGTAAACTCACTGGAAATCCAACCCCTTCTGAGGACTCAAATAGAAGAGGACCAAAAGGGAAACGAGGAAACCCAGGAAATCAAAGAACGCATGGCCGCTGGACGCGCTAAGGAATTTTCGGTAGACGACAAGGGAACCCTGTGGTACAAGAAAAGAATCTGCGTGCCTGAACAAAGTGGTTTGAGAGGGTTGATCTTAAAAGAAGCGCACGAATCGGCATATTCGTACATCCCGGAAGCACGAAAATGTACCAGGATTTGAAGGAAGAATACTGGTGGCCCAATATGAAGAGAGACGTAGCCGAATACGTAGCCGTGTGCGATGTATGCCAAAGGGTGAAAGCTGAGCATCAACGACCGGCAGGCTTACTGCAGCCGCTCAAGATTCCCGAATGGAAATGAGACGAGATAGGCATGGATTTCATAGTTGGACTACCCAAAACTGCAACTGGTTACGATTCCATTTGGGTAATAGTAGATCGGCTCACCAAGACCGCCAGATTTATTCCCGTAAAGACTAACTACAACGGTGCCAAGCTAGCGAACTATACATGAGTAGGATTGTATGTCTCCATGGTGTACCAAAAAGGATTATATCGGATCGTGGTACCCAATTCACGTCTCATTTCTGGAGCAAAGTTCACGAGGCACTCGAAAGTCACCTTGCCTTCAGTACCGCTTACCACCCACAGACCGACGGGCAGACTGAAAGGACAAATCAAGTGCTAGAAGATATGCTGAGAGCCTGTGCGTTGGATTTCACCAAGGATTGGGAGAAATGTTTACCGTACACCGAGTTCTCCTACAACAATAGCTACCAAGCCAGTCTGAAGATGTCACCAAACGAAGCCCTATTTGGTCGCCGATGCCGAACCCCATTGATGTGGTCAGAAACTGGTGAACGAGCCGTATTCGGGCCTGACATAATCAAAGAGGCCAAGGAAAAGGTTCGCCTGATCAGGGACCGATTACAAGCTGCCCAATCACGACAAAAGAGCTACGCGGATACCCGTCGAAGAGAATTAGAATTTAAAGAAGGTGACTATGTATATCTAAGGTCTCACCACTATGGGAACTCAGAGGTTCAAGGTCAAAGGGAAACTCGCACCAAGATACGTGGGCCCATTCTTGATAAACGCTAGAAGAGGTGAAGTGGCCTACTAGCTAGAGCTGCCCGAGAACATCTCCGATGTCCACCCAGTATTCCACGTGTCGCAGTTGAAGAAATGTCTGCGGGTGCCAGAAGAGCAAGCTCCTTTGGAAACCATCCATATCCACAGTGACCTTACCTACCCAGAGCATCCAATAAAGATACTGGACGAGGCAGAAAAGAAGACACGGACCAAGTCATGGCGCATGTACAAAGTACAATGGAGCAACCACACTGAAGAGGAGGCTACCTGGGAAAGCGAGGAATTCCTGAAGACGGAATACCCACACCCACTCAGCAACCGGTAAGAAAATCTCGGGGACGAGATTTATTGTTAGGGGGGTAGGTTTGTAACATCCTGAAAATCGAAGAAACTGAAATCGAAAACATAAAAATCGAAACTTTCAAAAACCTTCGCTTGTTGTTTCTTCCTCGGGTTTGTTGCTTCTTATTTGCCAGCTCAGTTGCATAAATATAGTTGTGATCAATTCTCTTTTGGTGTTTGTGGATGATTTGGAGTTTGTCGGAGAGAAAAATTCGAAATTCAGAATTAGGAATTTTTAAAAAGAAATCGGAGATAAGATGCGGATTTATGAAAATGCGAACTTGTGAAATAGAGTATTAATTGTGGATGGTGAAAGATAAATTAGGGCACAAAATATACAATAAAAATATTTAGGGATTTACAAGGAATCGGGAAATTTTTTAAAAATAAAATAGGGAATTATGAAATTAGGAAAAAGGGATTTAAATAAATAAATATGAAAAATATTGTGGGAAAATAAAAGTGGAGAAAAGTTGAAAATATAGTATTAAAAATTATTTTTGGAATATTAGGATTTATTTTGGAATTTTTAGAAGAGAGGAAAATAGAAATAGGAAATTAAATTTGAAAATCGGGAAAAATATGAAATCGCACTTAATTGCGCATGAGGTGCTCGACGCCGTCACCGCCCGGCGCGCGCCGCCGCGCGCCGCGCGCCCGTCGGCCACGCGCCAGCACGCGCACGCCACGCGCCGCACGCGCGCCCGCGCAGCCCGGCTGCCGCGACCTCGTGTGCCGGCCCGCACGAGCCCCGCTCGCGCTGCGCCACGCGCCGCCGCCGCCCTCCGGCCCGCGCCCGCCGCCGCGCGGACCCTGCCGCGTCTCACGCCCGCGCCCCGCTCGCCGCGCCCGCTCGCCGCGCCACGCGCACGACGCCGTACGCGGCCCGCGCCCGCGCCGCGCCCCCCGCCACGTCGCAAGCGCCGCGCCCGGCCGGCCTCCCGCCGCCGCATGGCAACCGCCGAGCCGTCTGCGCCGGCCCCTTCTTCTCTGCCCTCGGCGCGGCTATAAAAGGGGCGAAAACCCCACATCCCTCACACCGCCGCGCCTCTAGCCCTCCTTCTCCCGAGCGCCGTCGCTACAAATCCGAGCGCGCCGCCTCGCCGCAAGCCGTCCGCCATCGCCCGAGCGCCGCGAACCACCGTGAGCCGTCCGCCGCCGCCAGGGGCACCGCCACCATCCCTTGCCGTCTCGCGCCGGTAAGCCCGGGCGCCGCCCCTTTTCCCCATGCGTTCGCGCCGCCGCCGCTCTTTTTGCCGAACCTCGGTCGAACACATTAAGGGCAATGAACAAGGCGCTGGAAAAAGAAAAGAAAAAAATAAAATAAAATAAAATAGGAAAAATTTGGAAAAATATTAGGAAATTAGGAAAAATATTTTTGTAAGGTTTGAGTAAAATTTTGGGCAAAATTAAATTACTCTCTGGCATGTTTTCTCGGTGCGAAAGTTTGAAAATCAAAACCGGACTTTTTCCGAAATTTCGTTTTGCGTCGTTTTTAAATCCGAGTTTCGTTTAGATCTTTCTCGCCATTTAAATATGTTTCTCTTTTGTGCTCGGACCTTCAAAACCTCAAGCACCAATCCCTCCGCGGATATTTTCAAATCCGTTTTCTCGAACAAATCGCGATCGTCGTTTTGCGAAAACCCTAAGTCGTCGACCCGATGTCTAAACTTGGAGTTTTCCGGGGCGATCGTAGTACAAACTTAAGTAGGAATTTGGGCTTAGCGCTTGGAATCGTTTCTGAGACTTTTTCGGATCTTTTCGACCTTTTGGTGTTATATGGGATTCTAATCGGAATCGATTGATTTTCGCATGTACGGGTAGCACCTGAAGAGACCGGCATCGACCCCGTTGAAGACACCACTCCACAAGCGTGCGAGCAAGGCAAGTCATCACACCCTTTGAACATATTGATCCTACTTTGTGAAATGATGTTGTTTTCAATTACAAATTGCATGCTATACACAAATGAGTACCTATTCTTGATATATCCTGCCTCGATATTGAATACCCTTAGAAATATTCTTTGTAACCTTCGATGTGATACAACCGGAGGCTAACTTCGGTAAAAATGCTTAGCCCTGCTTATACTAGATCCTTGCATACTCATGATTTTACAAAGAAGCTTTATGCTTGGGCAACTACCTTAGGGAAGGTAGTTGAGATGCGGCCTGTGGAGACATGAGCGCCACATGGCCATGAGATTGATGAACTAAGTTTGACGAAAATTGAAAATGCTATACAAATGTTTTAGACTGGGGCGGCCGGATGATTTGGGTGGATTCCGGGAAAGGCAAGTGCCGACCCTGGTCAATTAAGGACCGAGCCATGAGATAGCCGGGAAACGAGCCAGTACAACCGTACTTCTCGAATGGGTATAGACCTAGCTGACTAGATGGCCGAGCGGAGGCAGTATCCTTGCATAGATGGTTCTTTATGATGTGGTTTATGTGATGAGGATGAGGCTGCGGCCTATGTTGTGGATGGTGGAATTAAATCGATATTAATTGAACTTAAAGATTGAAGAAGTTTTCCCTCACCCCGGGTGCGCCAGAACTCCTCTCACTGCTAGAAAATGACGGCTAGAGTGCATGAGGGCTTAAGTTCATGGAGCGGGTACTGCCAAAGTGAGGTTATCGAAAGGCTTTGCCGTGACCGTCTCATGTGTTGGGACGTAGGCTCATTCGTTGGGCTGTTGCGGAGTACAGGTAAAGTGTACATCCACTGTAGTGTGAATGACTCAATCTATTCGAATAGCCGTGCTCGCGGATATCGAGCATCGTGACAAGACTTTCGCTTGGCTAGACTTTAAACTTAAAACTACTGGGATGGGTTTGCATGATGATTTCATTCGCGGCGGATCAACTTCTCGAGATGCGAGACGGGGTGGATTCCCAGAAAACCATGACGGATCGGAGGCGGGAAGCCATCCTTGGAATCACGATGGATGGCAGACAGAACCGTCGCCGAATTAATGAACTATGGAACTAAAACTTGACTTGGCTAGTTGTTAGGCTTGTGAAAAGATTTGTGAAAATTGGCTTTATGCAAAAGAGCTCCAGCCATTCCTTGAATAACCCTATCATATGCATCACTTCCGTGTTGGCTTGCTGAGTACGGTTGGTACTCACCCTTGCTATACGCACAAACCTTCAGATGGTGGGAATGAAGAGTCGGAGGATCCTTACGCTTACTATCTGGAGGGCGAAGAAGCTGATGGCGCTTACTAGGTCTTAGCCGGTCGTTGCACGTGGCAACCGACATGCCGCTGCCTCTATTCCGCGCCGTATCTAATTTCTGCTTTTGTGTTGTATCCGGACCATGAGGTCCTGTGTGGTGAACATTGCCTTCGGGCCTATCATGTAATAATTTCGTTGTAAGACTATTCGTGCATGTGCACCTGATTATTCAGTACTGTATTTCGTGAGTACCAACTACTCGATCCAGGGAAATGGTACTAAGAACACGAAAGATTCCCGTTCCAAAAACGGGGGTCCACACTGTGGGTGCATGGTTTTGATGGTCGCACCCATGGCAATTAAGGACCGGTTCATGGGAAACCCTGGAAGATATACCGTGCAAACCACAAGCCAGAATGGGCAACGACTGGATCCGTAGTATAGCTTTCCCCTAGCCGACGTACCCTAGTGAGGGTGGGTGTGGTGGAGTCGGGTCGGCCCCAGTTTTACGGGTTGATCGACTGTCGGATTCACCGTGGCACGAGAGGGGGCTGCCCGCTGCCCTGCGGGGAGTGGGTCGAAACCTTGGTGTGATATCGCTTGGTTAGAGGGAGTTATGCGAAAGGTCTTGTCACGATTTCCCCCTTTGCAGTATCATGGTGGTACTTCGGGGTATGGTAACATGTGTGGAATCGTGTCTTGTGGGTAAAGTTGCGCACCTCTGATCAGAGTAAAACTATTCGAATAGCCGTGCCCGCGGTTATGGGCGATTGACCAGATTCACTATGATTAGTCCCACTCTTGAATAATTTGATTTAATGGAACTGGTTTAGTTCGGGTGGAACGGTTGGGCCTGTTCAACGTGGGGATAACGTTGTTCATTGAAAGATTAATATTGTCTTAATTACTCAACTATTTTACTATTTTTAAATAATTAAAATGTTTGTAAACCGCATTTATGCAAAATAGCCCACCACTCTTGTCTCCCTTGCACGTCCGCATTTCTCGGTGTGGCTTGTTGAGTACGGTGGTTGTACTCAGTCTTGCGATTTTTCCCCCTTTCAGAAGTGTAGTGCTTCTGATGTGAAGATGGAGTTAGAAGACCAAGGCTCAGACCCCAGTTGAGTTTGCCTGTGGAGTGGAGCTGAAGCCCCGCTAGTGTCGTCTTTCTTTTCCGCTGCAGTTTTTGGGTGTGAGGACTAAGTGCCTCTTCAGTAAGTATTTTTATGTTTACGCTTTATTTTACGTTCGGATCTGTGTATTAATTTGTCATTTTATGTACCCTGGTTGATTCCTGGACAGGGATTTAATACATAAAATAGTCAGGAAATTTGGGATAAATTTCCGGGCGTGACATAGGTCAACATCGTTATCTAACCCTATCGGCTGTTGTCTAGTAATAGATGTTAGTCGATTGGGATTAGATAGCAGTATTGATCTGGATTATATAACATATATGATAACTCGAAGATTTACGTGAACAGGATTAGAGTGTCATAAAGATGTAAGCACTAATCCCGAGAACGCAAGCCGCCATAACAAGTTTTACCTCTTGTTGGAGATCGAACCCGATGCAGCCCAACTCGAAAGCAAGAACTCATCAAAACAAACAAAAGTAGAAAAGGTGGTGATGCACCGAAAGTGTTATTGAACTGATTCTTATTGATTACATGGTCTTGGGCTATATTTATACCCAAATACAAAATATGTCCTTGTCAGACATGACTCTTATCTCTATTACAACTCAAAATACGAACAAGTCTCTTAGGCGGACTCTTACCAACACAATCTATAAAGAAATTACTTAAAATAACCTAATTAATAGATACAGTTACCTTTTAGGACCCTATCCATCTGTGGCAATCCTCATGAAGCACATCAACCCGATTCGACAGAGATTCCAATGTCATCCTACTGGAATCGGCTACATCGGCTTACCCTGTCCGATTCGGTATCAGCCGATGAACACCTTAGCCGATTCGGTATCAGTCGATGAACTCCTTAGCCGATTCGGTTTGCGACTGATGCGTACTCTGTTTTCGAGAATCATGGTCTCCTCCAAATCTGCTTTGGCCTTAATTCCAAATCCGATTCACGACTTACCAAATTTGGTCGTTAACAGGTCCCCGAGAAGGAGATGTTGTCCTGCAATGGATCGGATGGTTGACTTGAGTCCTAGGACGAGCCAAAGAAAAAAGACACAGCGAGCTATACTGGTTCAACCCTTCCGAAGGATAATAGGCCTACGTCCAGTGTGTGATGTTCTTTAATGGGGTGGAGTATAAACTGGGATTACAATGGTGTTGGATCTAGAGTCCTCTGAAGGCCTCTCCTTTGGAATGTCTATCCCTCTTGGCCCCGTTGCCCTGCCCTCCCTTTTTTTAGACCAAAGGGGGCAGGAACAGATGAGCTTGGGGGCCAAGAAAGCTATGTCTAATGAGCTAAAAGGTGGGTACAAAGAATAGCTAAAAAGGTACATGATGGTCTGCTAGGTCCTATACATCGTGGGCATCTTGTGATCTCCCTAGCCTTGGGATCCTCTTTCTACGCTGTCAGGTGGTGTCAAACTCTGCCGGGTTGTCTCCTCCCTCTTCCTCCTTGCGTGCCAAGTCTTGTCCCGAGGAAGCTCGAGGTCAGGTGATGATTTGGGGTTGAGAAAGCAGCCGAGGTCAGACTCGGGGAAAGGTCGGAACGGCCGACCCCGCTAAGGATGTCGGGTCCTTGACCACATCCCGAGGACTCTCGACTTGACTTTGGTTGGAATTTGATTCCGCTCTTTGGGGTATCCCGAGGTGACACCCCCCACAAGCATGTAATAAACATTTTATATGCAGTTTAGAATATTTAGAACCTATTGCAAATATTCAATCTGGTTGGGCAAGGGAAAAGGCAAAATGTGTGAATAGGGAAGAACAGGGGCTGACCCAAGAAGTTATCTTTGACTCACTTTGGTTGGACAGGCCTGAGCTTGTCCACCGGGCAGCGCATCCGGCAGAGCGTGGCGCGGTGGCCGAGCACGACATACCGGGGAGGACTATAGCAGACACTGTAACAGGGCAAAAGCAGCCCGTGGGCCTTTAATAGGCCAAAACAGTGCCTCAAACAGTGCAAAAAATATCACCAGGCCGACCTCGGCCCATGAGCCTTTAACGGGCCCATGCCGGCACAGCACGGCCTGTCCGCCCCGTGGGCCGTGCTTGGGCCAAGAGCTCGGCATGTGGGCCGGCACGGCTCGGCCCACTACAGGAGCCGTGCCTAACGGGCCGTGCTGTAGCGGGCCGTGCCGAGGCCAGGCCATGTCGGGTCAGCCCGTTTGGCCATCTATGCATGGCTTTCAAATTTCAAAAGTTCGAAAAGTTTCCGATCGGAAAATTACTCCCGCGCGCAATTGAGGGAAGGGCTAGGCAAAAGGCAAAATATGTGAATAGGGAAGAACAGGGGCTGACCCGTTATGTTATCTTTGACTCATTTTGGTTGGACTAAATAAACTAAATGTTACTTTTGAGATCGAAATTTCTAGTTAAACTAGGTTGATTCAAGGATAGATCTGTTTTAGGGCTAGGCCGGTTTTGGATCAGGCTCCAAAAGTTCTGATATTATATACAGTAGTTCAGGAGCTAGATATTTTATGAGTTTTGTGTTTTGATCGTTGTATTTATCTGGGTTTGCAAATTCGTTTTGCATATTTACGTTGGGGCACCGAAATTTCCGAGTTGTTGGAAATTTTGAAGGCTCGTATCTGTACTGATGGCAGTGAAATACTTACTTGATTTTAACAATGGCAAATTTTGTTTTGTCAGAAACTCTTCACGACTTGGATTGAGTACAGTCTTGAGCCAATTTTAGCAAGGTACTGCTAAAAGCACCATGGCTTGGCCATTTTCTAAAAAAAAAAAAGTAGAGCACCATGGCCTCGTCAGTGCTCATCTAGACAAAGGCCAGGATTTCAATGTAATTACAAAGCAAATATAGGTAAGATTTCAATGGAAGTACAAAATGAAAAACATTTGAAAAATGCTTTGCAGGAGAAGAATGCAAAAATAAGTGTGCCTGACAGTACTGATCATGCCGTTAGTTTCATTAGAATGCAAAAATAACTAGGTTGATTATTTCAGAGTATTTTAACATCTCAGCTCCAGAAAGTCTGAAGCCAAAATGTTCACAATCCTGAACATGACATAGGTTGGTAGGAGTGGCAATCGGTTTGGCAAATTTTCTGACGTAGCAGACCATTGATATAGTTCTTTTGTGTCAGCTTCCCTAGTTCAGTGTATCTCCAGGTTGCTTATTTTGCTTCAATGCCGAGAAAATATGATACTTCCCCTACAACCATGATTGCAAACTTGGCTGTAATTTACTGAATTAGTCCATGGCAGATTTTGCAGATGAACTAACAATAGTAATGTCATCCATAAAGACAATTATATAATGGTGACACCAGATTGATGGAAGATAAATTCAAAAGGTATCAGCATTAGATGGTGTAAAGTTTAAACCCCAACTCCTGCAACTTAGTATCCATACAACACCTTATCTGGCTTCCAGATATGAGTTAAGTGAGCAGGATCAAAGAACACAGAAGGTTGTTGCAAATTTATATCTCCACGAAGTTCACTATGCAGAAAAGATAATTTAACATCAGTTTGGCATAATGATCAGCCAAGCCAAACTGCTGCTAGTGACAACGTTAGGGTCACTATAGCAGGTTCGACAACCAGACTAAAGGTGTCAGCATAGCCCACATTGTGCAGCTATTTGACTCCTTTTTGCAAACTCCATTTGCAACAATCACATCTGCAAGGCGCTTTATCGGATTACAAGTTGTGCTCAGCAGCAGCCCTGATGTCTTGATCCAGTTACCAAGAGAAACATAAACCACTATCAGCAGCATTGGTTTTATATAATTGTCTTGATACAAGTTCTCAGATAATGGTTAGTACCTGGTAGAATTCACAATATTTCTAAAGACAACTTGTCTTCTTGCCAACAAAAAAAATCTGCTTGATATCTTGAGCAGATCATGGGGAAACAATAGGAAATGAAAACCTATTCTCATCAAATAAAACATCTCGACATATGTCTGAAACTGAACGAACACATGCTCAAAATCAAACCAATATACTCCAAGAGATGGTATGTTAAAATCATCAACAATGTTGTGTTTTTCCCCTATAGTTTGATTGTCTTCAGAAGTATACTATGCTTCGAATTATCCCAATGATAAAATCCGTCAGAAGTTCAAGAATGCATGGAGGCACGAAGCATTTTCAGAATCACCATGAGCAGCAATAAGAATGCATAGCCTGAGGCCCCTAAGCGATAGTTCAAATTTCTGCTAAAATTTCAAAACAAATCAAAACTAGGTTCCAAAATCAGGTTGCTAACACAAGCTATTTCGTTAAACTTTCCAAAAAGAAAGGGGGAAAATATCCCAGTGCGGCTGAGCGAGGCAACGCGCGGGCACCAAGGCTGTCTCTTGCTGACGTCACCCCACGCATCCCCCTCCTCTTCGATAAATTCAAATCCCGCCTTGTGGTGGGAAGATTCACACGCACGCTTCCTCTCCTCTCCTTCCTGCCCCGAAACCCTAGAATTCCTGATCAGGCGCTCGCGATCGAGACTCCAATGGCGGCGGAGGATGGGCTTCCGCCGGGCCTCAGGTTCGACCCCAGCGACGACGAGCTCGTCGCCCACTACCTGCTCCGGCGCCTCCAGGGCCAGCCCCTCCCGCTCGACGGCGTTGTTGTCGAGGTGGATCCCCTGAGCGCGCAGCCATGGAGGCTTCTCGCGGATCACGGCCTGGTGGACGACGAAGCCTTCTTCTTCGCGGAGGCGCACGCCAAGAACGCCAAGGGCAAGCGCCAGAAGCGCACCGTCGAGGGCGGAGGGTTCTGGCAGGGGCAGAGGATGTGCATCGACGGCAAGAAGCTGCTCATCCCCCGCGACGACAACGGCGGCGGCGGCGAACTGCAGATCGCGTGGCGCAAGTATGTCCTGAGTTTCTTTGCCGAGGGGGAGAAGGGAAGCTCGGGCTGGGTGATGCACGAGTACGCCGTAACGGCCCCGGCTGACCTCGCCTCGTCGCCGGTCCGGCTGTACCGCATCCGATTCAGCGGCCACGGCAAGAAGCGGAAGAGAGAGCCGCAATGTCCGCGCAACCACGACGACGATCGGGAACGCGTCGTGTCCCGGCGCGCTGAGGCGGAGACTGCAATGTTCGAGGAGGTCGGGCCGCCTCCTCCCGCGGCGGTGGTGGATCAGGGCATCGATGACGCTGATGGCACCCGTCAGGGCTCCTCTGGCGTGATCGACATGGTGTTCCGTGATCTTCCCGATATGATCGTCCTGCCAGCCCAGCAAGCTGATGCCGGAGGTGCTGCAGATACTGCTCTGCTCGAAGTTGCCGGTGAGAACTCCGACGTGATAGGCGATGATTCTTCTGTGCTTCTCCCTGATCTCCCCGAGATAATTGATGACAATGAGCATCAGCAGTTTGTGCGTGAGTTCGACATGGTGTTCCGTGATCTTCCTGACATGATCGTCCTGCCAGCCGACCAAGCTGATGCCGGAGGAGGTGCAGATACTGCTGTGCTCGAAGTTGCCGGTGAGAACTCCGGCGTGATAGGCGACGATTCTTCTCTGCTTCTCCCTGATCTCCCCGGGATAATTGATGACAATGAGCACCAGCAGTTTGTGCCTGAGTTCCACATGGTGTTCCGTGATCTTCCCGACATGATCGTCCTGCCAGCCGAGCAAGCCGATGCCCGAGGTGGTGCAGATACTACTTTGCTCGAAGTTGCCGGTGAGAACTCCTCCGGCGTGATAGGCGATGATTCTTCTCTGCTTCTCCCTGATCTCCCCGGGATAATTGATGACAATGAGCACCAGCAGTTTGTGCCTGAGTTCGACATGCCCCACCTGTTCGTCCCAGAAGCAGAGGAAGCCATTGCTGGTGCTGGTGGTGCTGCAGCATCGGCGCTGTCGGCGGACAACCAGAACTGCGAGTTCAATGACGGCGAGGACATGGCATTGTCCGATTTCGAGTTTCCAGAGAGTATTGATGAGGTGCTTAGCTACATCGACTTCACCACGGACGACACCAGCTGCTTCGACTTCTCCATGGATGAGCTGCTCGATCTGTCTAATTAGCGTTCTGAAGATAGCTGTTCTATGGATGATGATGACCTTTTAGGAAGAGATTTGATTTTCAGTGGTCTGTAGTGCAGAGGCAGATAGATGTGCAATGGCATGGAATTGAATGTAATTAAGCTTATGCAAGATATATGTCTTATTAGTTGATGAGATTGCTGTTGATTGGTTGATTTCAGTGTAATTAACATCACTGTAAGTAACATCAATGAATATATTCCCTATTCAATTCATTGCTCTGTCAAACTTCTTGGGTGGTACACATCCAGTGAAGTTCTTCCTTTCAAGTTCAATGATCTGCTAACTCTTTTTGAGTTGGAAAGTCACAAATATCCCAAAACTAACAGAAACAGAGTGCAGTTGTTCACACAGAAACAGAGTAATTATTTCTTAAGTAATAGGTCTGTCAATACCAGCAGATTGCTCCTTCAGGTTTACACAGCACGGATATAATCCTTCAAGAACTGACAATAGGCTCCAAAAACAAAATTTTCAGATTCACCACGAAGCATAGCCAATGCTTATAACTAACGTTATATTTACATTTACAGACTGTACAAAACGAAAACATCTAGCGACCTCGAGAATTTACAACAGCTTCGCAGGCTCCGATGCAACAAGAGAGCTATTCCTGCAAAACAGTTAAAACTTCAAACTGAACTCAGTAGAAAATTTTTACGATGCCACACCATGCCATCATTTTGTGAAACTCAGTAGGCTTCCTGTGGACAGGCCAACTCCAGTAAGATGTCTCATCTCCTGATCTCCACTTTCGCGGAAGTGTTGGCTCTTGGATCATATATATGCAATGGCTTTTTATTGTACACTCAGCAGCCTAGCTAGCCTCATGTTTCTTGCCAGCAGCACTTGCCAAGGGACTTCCACCAAATTTAATCTCATCATCTTTCGAAACTGAAGTACTACCTACAATTAAACAAACATAAAAGCAATCTGAGGTAAGAAAGTAGATGGAAACAAACTTATTTACTGAACATCTCAGGAAGAACATGCCACACCAATTACAGTCATGGTTTTCCAAAACTTTCAGTACATGATCAAGGGCTACGCTTTCAATGCAACATAAGGCCTTAAGGGTAATATCTGTCAGAAGGAACTAGTCCAGAACCATTAAGACCAGGTCTCTCATGGTAAGCTGAGACCTTGGAAACCTTTGCTATGTCACAAAACATTTGTGTGAAATCCTAAGGCACAAGTTAGATATCTACATATAAAAAATAATGCAAAACTACCTTCTAAAAGCCACAGAACATGCCATCCCCAATTTGGTAGGGTTCCTGTGTCAGAACCACAACAGGATAACAGCAAACCCTCAATCAAGCCCATTAGACCATGCTTTCAAGGTAACAGATACCTGATCACACAATGCCACAAACAAGTCATACATCAGAGCACCAGAGGATATATCAGCTAAAAAGCAATGATAACCCAAACTCGTCCTCGCTAAACTTTGAGTTCCCCCACATTTCAATTCAACGAAGTACTATGTCTCATCATGGATCAACTCCACGCACAAAGGAGAAAATTCAACAGTTGCATCGCGACACATTCACCATCCAGGAACTATCATCCAGGAACTAGCAACAAAAACTACAGAAGCAATGTTAGGGAAAACCTCCACTGCTCTCGCTCGAGCCGCCGCACTCCCACCGATCCTTGCTTCAACCTCCACATCCTCTGCTCAAGGAACAGCCACCACTTACCATCACTGTAAAAGGTAAAACACTCCCAACTGAAGTGAGTACGATTCCTGCAAAACTGATTGACCACAAAAATGGAGTAAAAAATATTATAACATTAGACCATGCCACCATTTTGTATACGTAGTTGGTTTCCTGTGTACATGCCAACTCCTGTAAGATGTGTTATATCCACTTCTGCAGAAGCGCTTCATCTTGGATCATATATTCATAGCAGTTCTGTCGATCCTAGTCAGATGATTACTATACTCCCATCATCTCATACCAGCAGTGGCTGTACATTGCCAGCAACACTTGTGCCAAGTGAACTCCACCGAATTTAATTTTCTCATCCTTTCCAAACTGAATTACAATCAACAATTAAACAAATATAAAAGCAAATTGAGGGTAAGATAGTAGGCAGGAACAAGGTTGCGTTATCTGAAGAAGCTGGGCATCTCAGAAAAAAGAGGCCAAACACACTAGTTCAATTGAACAATAAAATTGAGGCATTACAGTTGTGTTATCGAACACTGTTAGTACCATTATCAATTTAGCATCAGCAGGCTCCTTAATATCCAGGTTATCTAAACATTACCAAATCCAACTGACAGAAAAGGAATCATGCATGAGACTTTAACAAATCCAACTGGGCAAAGGGGAATATCTATGAGCAGGAACTAGTACCCAATCTAGCAAGATCAGTTGCTTCCCATGGTAAGCTGATTTCAAGGGAAGGAGAGGCTCTACCTGGAGGATTATGCCAGGAGAATAGGATTATGAAACTCCTGCTAGTTGCTATGAGGGGCAGTTTACACCTACAAGGGCTTTAATTCTCATTTTTTTTCCTTACTGGCCTCCTGGGGCCATATATCACTCCTGCTTTGATATAAAGCCTGCCAAGGATGGATTCGCTTCAAGAAAAGAATACCTGCCAAGATGCTTACTACTTATTGTTCTTGATTAATCAAGAGCTAGGTAAAAAAAGTCAGAACAGCATGCCCATGACTTTTATTTCACACTAGAAGTCTCGAGTCCTATAAACATGAGAAACAAGTCCAAGTGCTCAGAACTGCCTTTTCTTCTGCTATGAACTGGTGCAATTTCTGATAACAGAAGATTATCTAAATGATGTCAAAACAATTATCTTGATGAGGTCACTAGTGAAACTATAGCAAAATACCATATTGGACATTTAGCTAGGTTGTTCACTCTTGATGCGATTATTTCTAGAATCAGTTGTTGTAACTATAAAACATTTTCTTTAGTGAAACAGAAGCATACACAGTGCTGAAAGCACTTAAAAGGCCTGACAAGAAATTAATGTAAAATAAAGATTGCATATATGATTACCAAATGGATATCACTTTCAAGACATTTTGCAGCTGGCTATTCTCAAAACAGACTAATATGTACAGAAATGCTTTTATCCAAACAACAAGTATGGTAAGAAAAAACAATAGTACAGTTGCAAACATCACTTGAAGATGCAAATATTGCAATCCAAGAAGCGCAAGGAAGAGGCATACCACATTATTGTGCTTTACTCGTAACCTGATAGGATCCCTTGTGATCAGGACAACACATTCATATTAGTATTGTCTAGAACAATGAAGACGGTATCAAACAACATTTTACATAAGATGATGAAAATGGGTACATATTTTACCTGTCACAAGAAGGCTGGCAGATTTTTATATTGAAGAGCAATGTTACTACAGATATATGATGCGTCCGACATAGTCTGTCAATCGCTGTTAAAGGCTGCAGCTGAATACATGAATGCATGGAGCCATCCTCCCTAGCTATGAAGTCCCCATGTTGACAAGCCATTCATACTGTAGCAAAACAGCAAGAAAGAGCAATTTCTTGAAACCGATGCGTTCCCAAAATTAGACAAATCCTAAAAAGATAATAATCTCAGTTTCATCATCTAAGTGCAAAATGGACCAGCTATCAACAGCTCATGGGCACGCCTGATAATTGTAAAATAGTTCCAACTAGTATCAAGAGTGAAATGAAACTCAGCATCTCTAAAAACCCTATTATCCAGCTTGAGACACATTTTCTGTTTTTCAATCCACTTACTGTCGTCTCGCCTGGTTCCACACTCAAGCACTTTTCCATTCAATATAAAGAACATGGCAAAGTCAACTTCTCCAAGGAGGGAAAGCACCTCATGAAGTCAATAGTCAGATCAGTGTCAATATCAAGAGCTAACACCTTCACACCGCTTGCCACTGTTGTCAAGCTATCAAAGTGAAATTCCCCAATGAAGCACTGAACACAGGAGCATGGTAAGTCTACTGAATGTGTGAAGCAATAAGGTTGCAGACATATACCTTAATTACTATGGTACCAATCTCAAGTGTGCAGTGATTGGAAAGCCAGCCCAATGTCTCCAATTTTGGTGCTGAAATTACTGAGACTCGCAGGTCGGCGAGCTGATCGACAGACGTCTGCAGCCGCGCACGCCACGCAACATCAAGCAATCCAGAGCGGGGCAGCCGGAGAGCATGCCGTGCAGGGTGGCCTCCGAGACGGCGACGTACTCGAGGGTTAGCTACTCGAGGCGGGGGAAACAAAAAGCGGCGGCGGGAGAAGACGGCGACGGGCGGCGGACGGCGGCAGAGGTCGATAGGACCCCATCATCTCGAGCTCCTGGAGGTTGTCGAGGGCGGGGACGGCGAACCAGCCGTCCAAGGTGGCGCGTCTGTTGGGGAAAGACGAGCCGAGGTCGGGGACGGCCAAGCGGCGGGCGGGGCCAGGGTGGGTGGCGAGGACGCGGGAGATGTCGCCGACGTTGCTCAGATCGTGGTTGAGCGGGGCGGAGCGCCAGAGGTGGCGCCACCGGAAGAAGAGCACCTGCGTGCGGGCGGCGTCCTTGGTGGGGAGGCGGGCGACGATCTCCCGGAGGGCGTCGTCGCGGAGGAGGCCGATCTGGTCGGCGCCGCCCTTGCCGCCGCCGTATCACACTGAAAGTCCGAAGAAACATTGAAACTCTGAAGCATTGCTATGGATGGGAAGGAAGAAAGATTGGACGGTGGAGATAAAGAGAGAACGGTTCGCTGGAGGACACTTAGGCCATTTCTCAATAGGATTTAAAGTGTCATACGCATAAAATAGGGTGTCAACTCATGGGAAGGAGACAGAATGAAATCGTTTCATGCTGGTGAAATGAGATAGTGTTGTTTCCAATAACTCTGAAACGGCGTGAAACTCGCGTTGAGAGGAAAAATTTCTTTCATCCAGATCTCGTGCGCGCGAGTGCATCTATCCGACGCCAATCTTCCCACGCCGAACTTCAATCCCGCGCCAAACTCCAATCGTCCCACGTCGCCGCCGTATTCTCCCCTCCCCATCGCCAGCCCCAGCGCTCCGTCCGGCAGCCCACCCCGTCAGCCCCCCCACCCCCACAACACCGGTCGCCATCCCTTCACCGGTCATCTCACCCCGTCCGTCGGCCCCACTTTATCCCGTCCCCAACGCCATCTACACTGACCAAACTCCAATCCTCTAACGCCGCTGTCGGAATCCCCTTCTCCGGCCATCCCCCTGCTTCCGCCGCCGAAATCCCCAGAACTGCCGCTAGAGGATTTATAGCCTTCCTTCTCCTTTCCTCTCTCTCGAGGTGGAGGTGTCTCTTCTCTGCTCCACCCACACGCGCACACACGCAGCCAAGCAGCGCCGATGAGAGGAGGAGCAGTAGAAGCTGGGCCCACCGCCGGCGAGCTGCCGTCGCCGGGGACGGCGGTGGCGGCCGAGGAGGTGGAGGAGAGCTCCGCCGGAGATGAGGAGGAGCTGGAGCTGGGGCTTAGCCTCGGCTCCAAGAAGCAGCAGCATGCGCCGTGACGAATCCTGACGGCCAGGGACCTGCAGACGGCGGCGCTGTCGCCGGACTCCTCCGTGTCGTCGTCCTCCCCGGCGGCGGGGGGCAAGAGGGCTGAGGGGCCCACCGCCACCACTTCGCCGGGGACGGTTGCTTCCGGCCACCCACACAGGTGAGCTGAGCTGAGCAGAGCAGGACACGTATAACACAACAGCTCCAGGACTCTCTTGCTTCTTCTCTGCCTCATAATTTCATAGCAAATATAGCATTATTACTCGACACAACTTTCTACTACCTAACAAATTTGTCAGTAAGATTGCTCGATACAACGTTCTGCTCACTGTTAGCATCATAGGATATTTGCATACGGCTTTTCATGTAGTTGTGCATAGAAAACTCTTATCGGCAACCTCCAAAACCCTGATAAAGATTTGCAGAACACCTAGTATTATCTACACTCCACACCTGTGCAAGCTTCTCTATCATATCCTTCCAAATTCAAGGACAAAAATGACAACTTTGGTGCTTGATCTACACTCTGATATGCTCTATGTGTGAATGTTGGGTGATTTATATATGTTTTCCTGATGAGTTATATATGGGTGAATGCAGAACTACGTGGGAATGCTGAATGATGAGTTATATATGTGTGAATACAGAACTACGTGTGAATGCTGAATGATGAGTTATATATATGTACAAGTGTGGATGCTGATTTGATCCAGCACATTTGATCCTAGCAATTCACACACAAATAAATGCTACAAATGCCTATGAAACTGTGCAATGAAAATATCTCATTGAGATAGGTTGTTTCATGTGCCAGTTTCCTAAACAACTAGTATTGGAAACAGTGATATGAAACCTTTCATTGAGATTGGCCTTAGGTGAGATCGTGTGGCTGAGATTCGCTTTGGATGATCTACAGCTCTCCTTGTTGCCGTACTGTTGACGTCACCCATTTTGTCTGCAGCCCGGCGTACTCTATATAAGCCGATGTGCTCACTTAGATCGAGATAAAAAATTAAAACCCTAATTTACTTTCCACTTTATCTTGCGGCGTCCAGTTCATGTTTTTGTACTATTCTCTTTTCCATTTCAGTGCAATTCCAGCAATCTTGACCCAATTAGTTAGCCACTTAGCCTTTATTCTCTGAAATTACTCCATTTTGCTCTATTTTCTTTCTAAATTGTAGAGTGAGACCTCACAAATAGTACCAGAGCACAGCGATTCTTGGACGTGGTTTCAGATCTGAGTGGTTCTAAGTTAGTGAGGGTTTGGAAGCAAGTCTTTCTATAAAATTCTTTAAGCCAGATTTGGAAGCTCGGTCTAAAGCCGGAGGGATAAGTGTTGTAGTGAAGGTTGGAGGATTCCCTGGAATTCCTTTGTAAAATCTCGGATCTACGAGCGCCATCTTGGCTAGGGATCAACGTGTAGCTGATGGTGAGGAAGGAACTAATTTGGAGGTTGTTGTGGATGAATTGAGGGTGAATTTTGTGGGATTCCATAAGAAGGTTGAGGGGGAAAGAAGAACTATGCAAGAGCAGATTTAGAACCAAGCTACTCAGGCTCAGAAAAACAAGGATGAAGTTTTACAGAGTTTGAAGGCTATTCAAGATATGCTAACCACTGCAGCAAGTGATCAGGGGCAAGAGGTGAGACACCCTCCTTTCACACTTGGTACATTCATGTCTGCTGCTAGAAAGGGAGGAATGAAGTTCTTCTGAACCACACAAACATCAAGTTTTTGATTTGAGAAACTGAATTGTCCATTACCTTTGTCACACCCTGAAGTTTTTCTCTTTTTAAAAATCATTTAATAATTCCCCATCAGAGTCAGAGATCGAGGCAGTTGAAGGCTACGACGAGGAGTAGGCTTCGTTCGACGTCAAGGATGCCTGTGCTGTGTTGGTGTTACGCTGTGAGCATCAAGACTTAGTTTCAGCCAGTCGTTTCTTTTTTCACTATATTTGTGTAATCTTTTATATTGTTTCTAAGACATGCATTTTGTAAGATCAACAATTGTCGTATGTGTACCCTGGCTAGTTCTAGACAGGGATTTTTAATACACATATAGCTTCGGAAGTTCTAGGTCGGAATTTCTAAGTGTGACAAGTTGGTATCAAAGCCGACCTTTGAACGTTGGACAAGCCAATTGGAAAAACCCTAGGAGCCCTCTGAAACTCTTTCATATGCATATGTTCTTGCAGTTGGAGTTGTTTCGGGAAAAATTTGGGGTTATGTTTTCTTGGGCTTTGGGAAAAATCTTGATCGCTTCCTCGAAGGGGATGCTTTAAAATTTAAGTCAGTCTAGAGTATTAGGATTTTGGGGAAAATGGGTCTGAAGTTAATTTGAATCTTATTCGCCAGCTAGTCGAGATTTTTTTGGGATAGGTGTACTAAGTTAAGTTTAGGTGGGAATGGTCGCAATTTTTATAATTATTATACCTACGCATTAATTTTAAGCATTACTTTATTGCTTAGACTGTGTCGGTTGTATTTTATTTGGCTTCATGAAAATGTTTTATGCATAAAATTTCTTATAGACGTGCATAGAGACTTACAGACGTGCAGGCTTACAAATCTGGAGAAAGGAACAGACACAAACAAGCAAAGAGGGCTTACAAGCGCGCGAGAGAGGGAGAAGGGATGATCAACTAAAAGCATCTAGCCAAGCACAAAAGGAAGATTTGAGCTCTTCCCTAAATCCTGCCGATTGAAGATATCCCTGACTTCTGAAATTGAATTTCCAGAGTCTAAGCGTCGGGTTTTTTTCGATGAAAGACTTTATCATTTCAAAGTTTCCATATTCCCCAAGTCGCTATGAGAGTCATCTCGGTGAAGAAAGGCAGATAGCTTGAATTTTGAGAATGCCAGAGTCTATCGGCATATTGAAGGGTATTATCCCACTGGACTTGAATGGAGGCCCAGCACTCAGTAGCAAAAGGACAGCAAAAAAATAGGTGGTCTATGGTCTCCTCTTCCCCCTGTCACACATCACACAGATGGTGTTATCTTGAACATTCAGGTGTCTGCGATGTATCCTAGATTTTGTGTTGAGTCTGTCTACTAGCAGCAACCAAGCGAAGAATTTGATGTGAGGCGTGTAGCTGGACTTCCATATTGTCTTGAAGAAAGGATGCGGATCGATGTTGTTAAAGACATGCTGATAGAATCTGCTAGAAGTATATTTACTCCCCCACACTAGCGTCCAGCAGTCATTTATATCTTTATCATATGGCAGGTTTTGCACATAGACCTGTAGATCTTCAAATTCATGGAAAGCTTGCTGCGATAAGGGCAGATAGAAAATGTTGTCCAGATCTATCGCATGCATGATTCTGCCACCGAAGTGATACTGTTTTTTTACAAAAGAAGCCAGATGAGGATAAGCCTCGAAGAGAACCGTGTTGTTCCAGCGGTCTTCCCAAAAACAAATTGTCTACCACTAACTAGCTGGCATCTGGAAATAGTTCTGAAGATTTCATTTAGCCTAAGAACATCCTTCCACTAGAAGGACCCTATCTCCCTGACTACATGGGGCACTTTGTTTGAGTAATATCTGTACCAAATCAAGTTAACCCAAGGGATGTCTTCCTTGTTATAGATCTTGTTATAGATCTTGTTGAGCTGTTTGAGGAGAAGTGCATCATTTTGTAATCTAAGATTAAGAACCCCAATGCTTCCTTTCATTTTGGGTAGTTGTACTGTCAGCCATGCTATCAAGTTCCCTTCTTTTTTTTCTCTGTGTCATTTCCTCTCCAGAGACACTATTTTCGAGCTCTGTCAATGTTAGCGATAACTCCTTTTGGGATCTTGATTGTGCACATTTTGTAGATTGTTATTGGAGTAATTGCAGAGTTCACCATTTCTAGACGACCGAAATAAGAGAGCCAAGTTGCACAGGCCAAAAGTCTCCTTTCTATTCTATCAATCATTGGTGTGAAATCCTCTATTCTTGGTTTTGTTGTACCCATTGGCAGTCCCAAGTAGGTGAAGGGCATCATTCCCACATCACAGCCAAAAGTATTGGCTAGGATAGTGAGTTTATCCGCATTGACATTGATGGGATACATGTGGGACTTCTCGTAATTCACTTGCAGGCCCGTTGAGAGCTGGAAGTTGTGCAATAAGGCTTTGAGAAAGAAAAGTTGTTTAGCCTCTGCCTGAAGAAGTAAAAGCATGTCGTCGACATATTGAACGATGGGGAAGTCATCTGTTGGCTGTGGAATTGGCAGGTTAAGGAGTCCACTCTCTCTTGCTTTGTTGATTAAAACATTTTCTGGTGTTTCTTGAACTTCTTCAATATGCACCCTGCTCCCACTAACCCTTCTTGAAAGAAACTCTTTCTCCAAGAAGACACCGTGTCGGGCGACAAACACTTTGCCTTGTTTCCGATTATAAAAGTAATATCCCTTAGTTTCCTTAGGATATCCCACAAAGAAGCACTTGTCAGATTTGGGTGTGAGCTTGTCAGACTGTAAACGTTTTACATAAGCCTCACATCCCCAAATTTTGAGAAAAGACAAACTAGGGGGTTGCCCTGTCCATATCTCATATGGTGTCTTTTTCAACCGACTTAGATGGAACTCTATTTAGTATGAGCGCAATGCTTTCAAGAGCATATCCCCGTAAGGATAACGGAAGATCACTTTGGCTCATCATCGACCGCACCATGTCCAACAAGGTGCGATTTCTCCGTTCGGACACTCCGTTCCATTGTGGAGTTCAGGCGAGTCAACGTGGAACAATTCCACAATCTTTCGATGATTACCAAACTCTTGGCTCAAGTATTCCCTCCACGATCCGATCGTAGAAACTTGATTGTTTTCCCTAAATGATTCTCGTACTTCATTCTGGAATTCTTTGAACTTTTCAAAGGATTCGGACTTATGCCTCATTAAGTAGATATAACCATATCTACTAAAGTCATCGGTAAAGGTAATGAAGTACGATAACCACCTCTCGGCCGTTGAGCTCATTGGTCCACATACATCGGTATGTACGAGTGCCAATAAGTCACTTGCTCTCTCACTATGTCCCGTGAAAGGCGCCTTTGTCATCTTACCAAGTAAACAAGACTCACATGTCTCAAATGATTCAAAATCAAAAGAGTGAATCAGTCCATCCTTATGGAGCTTCTCCATGCGTTTCTTATTTATATGGCCTAAGCGACAATGCCGATAAACGTGGGGTTTATATCATTAGAGAGTTGTCTTTCGTATTAATGTTATAGATGGGAGATGCTTCAAGATTCAAAACGTATAATCCATTCACCAATGGAGCATGAAAATAGAACATATCTCGAGATATATTGAACAACCATTATTCATTGATCTAAAATCATATCCTTTCGCTTGCAAACATGAAGCGGCAATAACGTTTTGACATAGTGTTGGAACACAATAACAATTATTTAATTCCAAAACTAATCTCGAAGGTAGATGAAGTGGTACTGTGCCGACAAGAACGTAGCAACGCTTGCTCCATTGCCGACGCGCAGTTCACCTCGCCCCTTCTCAATCCTCTACTTCTTCTCATTCCCGCAACGATTTGCAAATATGAGCTACGATCCGGTATCAAATACCCAAGAGTCGGAGGTGAAGTAGCAAGATTAATGTCTATAACATTAATACCGGCGTAAGTCGTACTTTGCTTCTTTTTGAGATCCTCCATGTACTTCTTGCAGTTCCTCTTCCAGTGGCCTGTCTCCTTGCAATAGAAGCAAACGGCATCTGATGCCGCCGACCCCTTCTTGCCCTTCTTTGCATTGGAGGCACTCGCGATCTCATCGGGAGTTAACTTCCTCTTGGTGCAAAGCTTCTTGACAGTGGTTTGCACTTAGCCTTCCATCATCACATGATGACCGTTTTTCTGGATACTCTCCTCACTGTCTTTAGCATCCCATGCAATTCAGCCAAGGTCCTATCCATATTGTTCATGTGATAATTCAATATGAATGGCTCGAAGCTCGGAGGGAGCGACGGAGAATCACGTCGTAGCCAACTCTTGGCTAAGGGGAAAACCTAGTTTTCCGGACTCTCAATGTAGCCAATCATTTTTATCACATGCGGATCGACGGGTTTCCCTCAACAAGCTCGCACGCAAACAAGGACTTTGAGGTGTTGAACCTCTCGGCCCGAGCTTGGTTCTCAAACATGCCACGCAGATCCCCGAATAATAGTGTGAGCATCGCCGCTCTCATATTGCTTCAAGCTCGGGGACATTGTAGCTAGCATGAGACACTTATATCTAGGGCATCATTAGTGTGCTTCTCGTAAGCCCTCCGTGCGGTTGCGGTGGCGTTATTAGGCAAATCCTCGGGATAGGGTACTTCAAGAACGTACTCCTTACGCTCTTGCTTGAGAACAATTCTCAAGTTGCGATACCAATCCATAAAGTTTGTTCCATTTAATTTTTCCTTTTCGAGAATAGATCGCAAGTTAAAGGTACGGGTGTAGTATTAGCCGCCATTTATTCTACAAGATGAAAAGCAAAGTTTAGCACAATGTTTATGCTATGTCTTTTGTTAAACAATTTAACATAAGACTCCCATTACGTATTTTCCACCTTCCCTCTAGGTTACGTATTGGGTCAAGATCCACATGTTAATTAATTTTCTAGTGAGCTTTGGCATCACTGCTAGAAAATTAGTAACATCGTAAGCAACACCTTGCTAATCACATCTCTATGTGACTCTTGTTGTTGGTGTGGCATCTCCATGCCCCGGCCCCAACCTATGCCCCAAGGCCCAAAACTGTTTTGATAGCCTTGTTAAGTAAACCAAATGCTCCCGCATGTATATGTCGACATATACCCCCTCGTGTTATGATAGAGAATGGCACTCGCTTTGGCGGACCCACCATTGACGAGCATAACGGTGACGGGTGCAACATTTGGAAGGGCATCATTACTACTTAATTTTGCGAGGATGCTATCCTATCAAACAAACATATCACATATGAAAGCAAGAAGAATAGCATATAGTGAAATAGTATGGCCCCCTTCACATGGTGATCTCCATCTCCATGCCTGTACAGGATCTCCATCTTCATCACCGTTCTTTCGAGTGCCGAATGCTTGATTTCTTCAAACTAAGCTACTACTATAGAAGCTCTAATTGAAGATTACATCGACTCGCAGTCGTGAAAGAATATTACAAGCATTGCACGTATGAAAGAATATTACATGGATTGCACGTATGAAAGAATATTACATGGATTGCACATATGAAAGAATATTACATGCATCACATGCATCTCATACATCTCATACATACAATAGGGCCATACCATCTCAAAGCATTCTCTGCAAAAACAAGTTAGGCGTAGAAACGTTTCTACTTATCACGAGCTACGGCATCGAGACGACCTATAAGAGGGGTACGCACACGGCGGTCCCTCGCGGGCTTCCGGCAGCGCCGAACACCACACAAAATTCATAGATCCAATCTATGAATTTGCTTACGGAAACCATGTCGGCATAATCATATTATGCCGTCCCGATACACTATCAAGGGAGATGGTTTGCGTAGGCGCGAGGCGCTAACAAGATCGGACTACGAGATAGCTTCGGCATAATCACATTATACCGTTCCGATACACTATCAAGGAACGCTATCTCGAACTCCAACTCAAACCGAGTTATATGGAAATTGCTTCGACGTAATCACATTACGCCGTTCGATACACTATCAAGGAACGCAATTACCATTAACTCTCCTCAACGATCCCGTAAAACCGATTGATCTAATCAACCCGTGCGCAAAACTTGTTCCGATCCAATCTAAAACCCGAACTAAGCAAGATTAGCTCGATACCACCGAAGGGTTACGCGGAGGCTACGCTAGCCGAAAACAAAAACTTTTACCGCGCAAACCAGAACACTTGCAAGTAAGGGCCGATAGATCGTTACCGATTGGAGTAGAGTGCAGCGGAATAGCCAATCGTGGCAATCCGATCCGGAAGTGTAGCCGATTCCCGGAGACAGCCGATTCGCCAATCAGCCGATTCGAGTCGTCCGCCACGGTCTCACGCCTCGCTCCGATGCGCCCGACCGCGCCGATTCCACCACGGCCGATCGCTCCGATTGCAGCCGATCCGAAGCCGATCAACAGCGCGCAACGTAGCAGCGCCTCTACCGGTATCCACACGTCCGGGGACAACGCCGCACTACACTGTGTGCTAGCACGCGATGCAAGGCTAGGGTTTGGCTCGAAAGTGGGGAGGGTTTCCGTGGAGATTGATCTCGACGACTTCGTTGCACGCGATGCAATTGACATATGGCAGCTCTCCACCCCTCCCTCCTTTATATAGAGTTGGCCGACGGGACTAGTGGCCGATTAGGACTCTATTTTGAATCGGATCTCATCCGTATCTCATAGAGTTGGCCGCCCATACGTCGTAAGCCCATAGGACTCTATCCGATCGGATCCCTATCCGATCGAGCCGTATCCGAGTCCAACTCGAATATCTATTCTATCCCCTTAAGCGTGCGACCCGTAGGTTCAGGTATACTCGGTTTCGGCTATAGTCTAACATGGCCGATCGTCGGCTCGAGTCCAACTCACCGACCGTCAACAGGCGCCTAGCAAGACATATTGACACCATAGTATACAAGAATAATATCGGCTCGAACCTGTAATGTGTACACAAATCCCTTTGCCTCACGATACCAATTAAGCTATAGGCAAGATGTGTGCCATCCCTTCAATAGCTTAACCATTCACTCGAACCGTATTGGATTATCCGTCCGTTGATTGACTCCTCAATCAACTTAGCATGGCCATGCATTTTCATAATCCATTACCTCGAGGGGCCGAGATATCTCTCCAAAGGAGGGGCAAATTCCATCTTGATCACTCACATCCCACTCCATGTTTCATAGCAAACCCGAAAACTACCTTTATAACTACCCGCCACGGAATAGCGTTTGGTAGTCCCAAAGTAGGCTACTACACATGTTGGAATCCATGGTGATCTCGTGTCTAAGGACTTTGTACCAACACTACCCGAGACCAACTAATGGCACATTAATTCTGTAGTGTCTCATGGTGGGTCTATCCAACAATGTGTTCTCCAACACATATGTCCATGTTTATTGATTTGGTATCTCCATACCCATGATCTATGAGACATGATCATCAATCAATAAACATGCCGATCTTAGAATCATATTTGTTCCAACAATATGACATATGATCAGGGATTGTTTAGAAATAGATTCATACATAAAGAGTCTCATAAATAAGTCACGTACTTATTGATCAATACAAGATGTCTATTTCATGGAACGAATAACACTTTATTCATTTATACATAAACATTGATGTGATATCCAACATCTCCATGTTGCCTCTAGGGCATATCACTAACACGAGCAGGCTCTTCGCAGGGGCCATACATCGTTGTCAGCTTCCAAGACTGAAGATTGTGCAAAGATTTAAAACTAATAGTGGTACCGAACCTTTGTTTATCCGTTACCAGGCCCACAAAGATACTGTTGTTCCAAAGAACAAGAAGTCCCCCTAAGGCTCCCACCAAAGGGATAAAATCAAAGCTATCAAAGCAGCGTGGGGCAAAGTTTCTAATAAAGGCTTTATCAAAATGTTTCCTTTTTGTTTCCTGGAGACATATTACAGAGCAAGCGCTCTCCTCAATCTTATTTCTGACAGCTTCCTATTAGGCCTGGGCGTTTATCCCTCAAACATTCCAGCACAGAATAAACCAATCATGGGTGATCATTGGGAGAGAGCAGAATAGCGGTCTGGTTTCCCAAAATGACTAGCATGATGGGGCAATGGGAGACAAAAAATTGGATCCCAAACAGGATATAAGCAGCTAAAATGAAGATCACCATCAGATTTAAATAGTGATAACAACAATATACCAGATGGGCCATTGTCATGAAACAAAAGTTGTTCCACCAGCCGGCTGAGCCAATTATGATATAGTCATCCAACAAACACAGGCACAAAAGATCAGACTTAAGATTGTAGAAGATAAGATGAGGGGTTGGGGGATGGAAGGCCTAAATGTCAGCATCATCAGTATTTTCATCATTATCTGGCACATTTGCATCAACGCTTCATCAGTGAGTTTGCCAAGAGACACCCCATAGTTGATCCCCCACCCTTGCAACACCGATAGCTGCATCGGCCCCTCCATTCCAGTCGATTCGTCGATCTGCATGACTGCAATCTTTCTCTTTTTGGAGGGGTTTGCATCCAATCTCACTGTCAGACAGAAGAAACAATTGATGTTAGAGTTTCTCCTAGTACTACGTCTCATAGAGCTTTGCACTAAAGGAGTATAATTGTTGACAGAAGAGGCTTTAAAAGGCAGAGCAAGAGTAGATTTACCATTTGGCAACTTGTTCTTATGGCCCTTGGAGTTGGATGGGCTTGGATCAACCATTCTGCTCTGGCCAGCGAGATAGGGGGTCGTTATCTACCTTTTGGCACGGGCTTCCCTGAGGCAGCGATCAACCGTAGGCCAGAACTATAGAGCATTGTAACTGGGACTGGCCTCCATGGAACGATTTCCAGCCCGTGGACCGTCTGATCGGCCTGCTGAACCCTAGGGCAAGCCAGGCTGCTTTTTATAAAATCAAAGTGTGTTTGATTCTTTATTTAATGATGAACAATTGGTATTTGAGATTTATTGGTTTAAGTGTTTTGATGTTGAAAGAGTTGAATTTTCGGACGATGAATGTTGTTCGCCTGCCACATGCACCCAGGCCCGACCGGAGTGTTCTACCGGTCTCGACCGAGGTGTTTGGCGGTCGACCGGGCGGTTGCTTGCGGTCGGTCGAGGCCCGAGGCTGTTGCCGATTTCGTTTCGGTTTTGGTTTCGGTTTGTTTCCTTATACATACATGGAAGTTTCGTGTTTCTATGCACGTGTCTGGTTGTTTGTGCTAACAATCAGTCAAGTTTGGATAGCTTGTGCTCGGATATGGTATTCTTTATTTAATTGTGTGCAGGTATTCTTTACGCCTCGGGAAAGTGTTGCCGGTGATCAAGTCGGAGTCAACTTGGAGATAAGGTGACGTTCGAGATGGGGATCATGCGGGATGCTGAAGGGTAGAGATTAGTGCACATAATTGGAAAGTTTCCATATGGCATACAATGGAGATATTGTTGCGTATGGAAAGCGGAATTTTGGTTTTAGGAAAATTGAGATTGTTACGGTTGATTTATGTATAGTTTGTTTCTTGTACGAGAAGGTTTCCTAGTGGATTAGGGCTTCTTGTATGAGTTGGATTCGTGGCTCTTGGCTGCGGATTTTGTGTATAAATAGTGAGGGAGGCGTGGCCTCTCGATATCGATTTTGAGTTCGAGTTTTAGAGTTTCTCAAGTTAGGATTTCAAGTTTAGATTGAGATTTTGTGAGGAGTGCTTTGTTTGCACTTTGTAAACACAGAGAGTTTCAATAAAGATCAATTTTCTTGATAGTTCTTTGTGTCTCCTTCTTCCTCGGTGCGGCGGCGTATTTCGAATCTGCTAACCGGTCAGACCGCGGACGCTACCGCGGTCAGACCGCGCCTTCTTTCCGGTTAGACCGCAAGTTCATTGGCGGTCAGACCGGCGGGCATTGCACGTCATCGGCATCGGCTACTACAGGCAAATCGGCTGAGGCGATCGGCTACGGGTGGTCAGACCGAAGGCTATCGGGCGGTCGGACGGTGACAGCTCGGTCGGACCGGTGCGACACCGGCCGACAGACGCGTAAAAACAGAGGTAAAGTTTTATTTCCGCTAAAACTTTGTTTTGGGGTACTCAACCATTCACCCCCTCTGGTTGGCTTTTCTTTGGGCATTCGATCCTACAAGTGGTATCAGAGCCACGTTTTTCTGCTTTGGATTTTCTTTGATCTAAAGTCTTTCATCATGTCGGATAAATTTTCAACAAAACCGCATGTTTTTGATGGCACCGATTTTGCGTATTGGTGTAGTAAGATGCAATCTTACATCATGGCTCAAGACTATGATGTGTGGCAAAAGGTTGCGCTTCCCTACACCATACCCGATGCCATTAATACTGATGCTTTGAAAACTGAGTTTAATAACAATTGCAAAGCTCGAAACATTTTGTTGAATGGAATTTCGCGTTCTGATTTTGATCGTGTTTCTCATCTTCAAACCGCTAATGAAATTTGGAACGCTTTGAAAAACTTTCATCAAGGAACTACAAACATAAAAGAACTTCGTCGAGATCTTTTTAAAAAGGAATATATAAAATTTGAGATGAAACCTGCTGAAGCTTTGGATGACTATCTTGGTAGGTTTAATAAAATCTTGAGCAATCTTAGATCTGTTGATTCTTCTTATGACACTAATTATCCACAGTCTGAGATTTCTCGTCACTTTTTAAATGGTCTTGACATGTCTGTTTGGGAGATGAAAGTGACTTCTATTCAAGAATCTGTTAACATGGCAAATTTGACTTTGGATTCGCTTTATACAAAACTCAAAACTCATGAGATGAATATTCTTTCTCGAAAAACGGATTCTAAGTCAAGTGCTTTGATTTCTCCTTCGACTTCTTCAGATGTTGCTTCTTCATCATCTTCAAATGCTCTTGCTTTGATTAACGCCATGTCCGATGAACAACTCGAGCAATTCGAGGAGGAGGACTTGGCTCTTGCTACTAACAAACTTTCCAGAGCTATGAACAGAGTTAGGTTCAGGAAGAAAGGAGGACCAATGCGTTGCTTTGAGTGCGGCGCCTTGGATCACATCCGCTCCAACCGCCCCAAGCTTGGGAGGAGCAAGAAGGAGGACAAGAGCGCCGAGAAGACAAAGGATGACAAACCCAAGGGTAGGCGCTCCAAGGAGATGATCAAGAAAGTGCTGAGTCAAGTCTATGCTGCTTTTGAGCCACTCAGCGACATAGACTCTGACAGTGAGGAGGAGAAGGGCAAGAATATCTTCGGCGTTTGTCTCATGGCGCATGGAGATGAAGATTCTTCAGATGAAGAAAATGAGGTAAGCTCACTTGAAGATGCAATTCTTGTTCTAAGTGCTAAGAATAAAAAATGTGAGAAAATGTTTAAAAAACAAGAATTTGTAATTGAATCTTTAAATGCTGAAATTGCTAGATTGAAATTTCTTATTCCCAATGATGATAATTGCAAAAATTGTGAGGTTTTAATGCTAGAAATTTCAAAGATTAGAGATGTCAATAATTCTCAAGCTTTGGCTTCTAAATCTTGTTTAACTTGTGATGCTAATGAATTAAAACTAAAAGATGCTTTAGCTCGTGTTAAGCACATGGAAGTAGTTAAACAAGATGAGGTAGCTTCTTGCTCTAGATGTCGCAAAGGCAAAGATGTTTTAATTGATTGTGAAAATTGTGTTAATCTTGGAAAAGAAGTTTCTTACTTGAAAAGTTCTTTGCAAAAATTTTTTGATGGTAAGAAACAGATAAATCAAAAGTGTGTAGCGACAATAAAGGAATAGGTTTTGATGCTCATGATTGTTTCACCAAAAATCCTCCAAATGTTTTAGGAATAACTAAAAACGGTGAAATCTTGACAAAACCTAACACCATGAAAACAGTTTTCAAGTCTCTTGGAAATTTGCCATCTCTTTCTGTTTATCTAAAAGAAACTAAACCTAATTCTTCAAAACCATCTCGTTACTAAAGAAAAGTTTTCTTGCTCTTTTTGTGGTAAAGATGGTCATCTTGTTGGTTTTTGTTTCGATTAGCACGAAAACAGAAAAGGAAAGAGAAAATAATTTTGCAAAATCAAAGTGGCAAAAATTTGATTTTCCCTTGGGAAGACCGGTCAGACCGCAGTTGATCCACCGGTCAGACCGGCCATGGCACCCGGTCAGACCGACGGCACTGCCTCGGTCAGACCGGCGATGGCGCCCGGTCAGACCGGTAGTACCGCAGCGGTCAGACCGGCCCCGAAGGAATTTTTCTAAAAATTCCAAAACTATTTTCTCTCGTGGTTTTGTGCCTATTGGATCTATCGGTCGTGTGTCTCGATCTGGATTCCTAAGTTTCTTTTAACTAACCCCGATCGAGGCCTCGACATCCTTTGTTTTGTAGGATTTCGTGGCGAGGAAGGAGAACGTGTGGATCATGGACTCTGGTTGTGCGCGGCACATGACCGGTGATAAGAAGTGGTTCTCCTCCCTCAAGTTGGCATCCAAGACGGAATCAATAATCTTTGGGGATGCTTCAACAAGTGTCATTATCGCTACCGGATCCGTCAAGGTAAGTGACAAGTTCGAATTAAAAGAGGTAGCTTTGGTAGAAGATTTAAAATACAATTTACTTTCAGTTTCACAAATTGTTGATGAAAACTTTGAAGTTCATTTCAAGAAAACTGGAAGTAAAATATTTGACTCTTGTGGTGATTCTGTTTTGAATATTTCTCGTTATGGGAGAGTTTTTAAAGCTGATTTTGAAAACCCTGTTTCTCCTATTGTTACTTGTTTAGTTGCAAAATTTAACAAAGATTTGATGTTCTGGCATCGTAGACTTGGTCATGTTGGATTTGATCATTTGACTTGTTTAAGTGGTTTGGATCTTGTTCGTGGTTTGCCAAAACTCAAAAAGGATCTTGATTTGGTTTGTGCACCATGTTGTCATGATAAAATGGTTGCTTCTTCTCACACACCAATTCTTTCTGTGATAACGGATGCACCGGGACAGCTTTCACACATGGACACTATTGGTCCAGCTAGAGTGCAATCTGTTGGAGGAAAATGGTATGTGTTAGTTATTGTTGACGATTTTTCTCGATATTCTTGGGTTTTCTTCATGGCAACTAAGGACGAGGCCTTTGGACACTTTCGAAGTCTTTTTTCGCTTGAATTGTGAAATTCCCAACTCTTTGAAAACAATTAGAAGTGATAATGGTGGTGAATTTAAAAATGCATCTTTTGAACATTTTTGTGTTGAAAAAGGAATTGAACATCAATTTTTTTCTCCACGTGTTCCTCAACAAAATGGTGTTGTCAAAAAAAAATCGTTCTTTGGTTGAAATGGTTAGGACAATGCTAGATGAATATCACACACCTACAAAATTTTGGGCCGAAGCTATTAACACTGCTTGCTATGTTTCTAATCGCATTTTCTTGCGTTCTAAACTTGGCAAAACTCCTTATGAGCTTCGTTTTGGTCGTCAGCCTAAAGTTTCACATTTGCATGTTTTTGGTTGCAAGTGCTTTGTGTTAAAATCTGGAAATTTGGATAAGTTTGAATCACGTTCAATTGATGGTTTATTTCTTGGTTATCCCGCACACACTTGTGGCTATCGTGTACTTCTTTTGGAGACTAACAAAATTGTCGAGACTTGCGAAGTCACTTTTGATGAGGCTAGTCCCGGTACTAGACCAGATTTTTCAGGTACACTGCCACAGGATTAGGGGGAGTTTGGTCGTTTGAAGACGAAAGCGACGATGACGACGATGAGGTCGACCTGCCCGGTCAGACCGGCCAGGTGCCGTGAGTCAGACCGGAGGAGGCTGCCCGGTCAGACCGACCAGAGACCCGGTCAGACCGACAGGGGCCGACTTCTTCGGACTCCGTTGATTCCAATCAAGAGAATTCTTCGAGGACCACGACCAGTGCTGAACCAGAACGTGAATCAACTTCTGAGATCACAGCACCCTTGCATATTCAGCGACGACATCCGCCGGTACAAATAATAGGTAATTTAAATGAGCGGACAACGAGATCTAAGGTAACTATGCATGACTCTGCGAATTCTGCTTTTGTTGCTTCTTTTGAACCTAAAGATGTTACTCATGCATTAACTGATGAGTCGTGGATTAACGCCATGCATGAAGAACTTGAAAATTTTGAAAGAAATAAAGTTTGGTCTTTAGTTGAACCTCCTTCTAGACATAATGTTATTGGAACCAAGTGGGTTTTCAAAAATAAACAAAATGAGGATGGTTTGATTGTTCGCAATAAGGCTAGACTAGTTGCTCAGGGTTATACTCAGGTGGAGGGTTTGGATTTTTATGAAACTTTTGCTCCTGTTGCTAGGATTGAGGCAATTAGGCTTTTGCTAGCTTTTGCTACTTCTAAAGGTTTTAAATTGTTTCAAATGGATGTTAAAAGTGCTTTTTTAAATGGCTTTATTCAGAGGAAGTTTATGTTAAACAACCACCGGGTTTTGAAAAACCCGATTTTTCCAACCATGTTTTTAAACTTTCAAAAACTTTATATGGTTTGAAACAAGCACCTAGAGCATGGTATGACAGACTTAAGAACTTTTGCTTGAAAAAGGTTTTCAAATAGGAAAAATTGATAAAACGCTTTTTGTTCTTAAGCATGGTGAAAATCAACTTTTGTTCGGATATATGTTGATGATATCATCTTTGGTTGTTCGACTCACTCTTTGGTTGTAGAATTTGCGAGACTATGCGTAGGGAGTTTGAGATGAGTACGATGGGTGAGCTGTCGTACTTCTTGGGTTTACAAATCAAGCAAACACCTCAAGGTACGTTCATTCATCAAACAAAGTACACCAAAGATCTTTTGCGCAGTTCAAGATGGAGAGTTGCAAGCCAATCTCTACACCCGTTGGATCCACCGCGTTCTTGATCCCGATGAAGATGGTGAAGTCAGAGATCAAAGGAGTATAGAAGCATGATAGGATCCTTGTTGTATCTAACGCTTCTAGACCAGACATACTATTTGCTGTGTGTTTGTGTGCGCGCTTTCAAGCTTCTCCACGTGCGTCTCATCGTCAAGCGGTCAAGCGCATCATGAGGTATTTAAGTCATACACTTGAGTTTGGTATTTGGTATTCAACTTCATCTTCTCTTTGCTTAAGTGGTTATTCAAATGCTGATTTTGCGGGTTGTAGAATTGATAGAAAAAGTACTAGTGGAACATGTCATTTTCTTAGAACTTCATTGATTGCATGGTCTTCTAGGAAACAGTCTAGTGTAGCTCAATCCACTCGCTGAATCGAATATGTTGCTCGCTAGTTGTTGTTCACAGATTCTTTGGCTGATTTCTACTTTAAAAGATTATGGACTTGTTTCTGAAAATGTGCCTCTTTATTGTGATAATACAAGTGCCATTAACATTGCTAAAAATCATGTTCAACACTCACGCACCAAACACATTGATATTCGTTTTCACTTCTTGCGAGATCATGTTGAGAAGAAAGATGTTGAATTGAAATTTTTGGATACAAAATTGCAACTTGCTGATATTTTACAAAACCATTGGATTCTTCTCGCTTTGCTTTTCTTCGAGGGGAATTGGGAATCATTCATCCTTTTGGCATGTTTTGAGAGGGAGTTTTTGTGCTCTTTTATTTATCAAGCTACATGATTGAAATAAATTCAAAAAGAGAGCTTTATCCATACATATTGTTGATCATGTGCATGCTAGCAATGTTATGAAGATTTATTTGTCACTAGCATAGCTTATATGTATTCTAGTATTTTTATGTGATCTAGATTTTATATTTAAGAGAAATAATGCATGACACTTTAACACAATACTTGAATTAAAGAAATATGCAATGTTGATACTCGTACTTGTGTTGAATTTTAAATGCTTATATATATATTATGTTGCTTTAATATTCCTCAAATTACTTAAAATTGCTCATTGTGAAAAGAGAATAAAATATTATCTATGAGAAAAAAATGAATACCGAATCCTTGGAAACAGTCTTGACGACAAGGACGTATTCGATGTGAGCAAAAATAATAAGTACCGAATCCTTGGAAACAGTCTTGACGACAAGGACGTACTCGGAATAATTGAGAGAGAAAAATATGAGCAACAAATATGGCTCAAATTAATATGAAAAAAGTTTTTCTCTTGAATTATATGTGCAAAAAGGTATATTTGAGAAAGAATAAAGATTGCAATAGGTATATATATTTGGGTTTATCTTTCAACCTATGTGCTTGTAAAGATGTTGCATTATAAATCATTAAAATCCATGAATTTTTATTGTGTTATTGCCCTTAATTATAAACTATTTGATTCACGATTATACTTTAATGCATATTTGCTATCTAATTGATAAATTTATCTTCTTATTATTGCAACACATGACTTGATTTGCTTTATGTATGGTGCTAAGCTCTTGACAATTAAATAAACATAATTCCTATGCTTGATGAATTCATTGTCAAAAGGGGGAGAAAATAATGTTGTTTGAGAGAACAATTGTATGGGAAAACAAAAGTGCAAGTTTTTTTTGGCGTCAAAGGATTTTCTTTCTTTTCAAAAGGGGAAAAATTATCTTTGATTTTTGAGCTCTTCAATGCTTTTTATCATTTTTGTTTTTAACTTTTTGTTTTTAACTTTTCAAACACCAAAACAACTCTTTTATTTTGTTTGCCAATGTGTTCATCAAGGAGAAGATTGTAAAATCAAAGTGTGTTTGATTCTTTATTTAATGATGAACAATTGGTATTTGGGATTTATTGGTTTAAGTGTCTTGATGTTGAAAGAGTTGAATTTTCGGACGATGAACAGTGTTCGATCGGCTGCCACCCGGTCCGACCGGGAGTGTTCTACCGGTCTGACGGAGGTGTTTCGCGGTCGATCGGGCGGCGTTCTGCGGTCGTCCCCGAGCCGAGCCACCCGACTGTTGCCGATTTCGCTTTCGGTTTTGGTTTCGGTTTGTTTCCTTATACATACATGGAAGTTTCGTGTTCCTATGCACGTGTCGGTTGTTTATGCTAACAATGAGTCAAGTTTGGATAGCTTGTGCTCGGATATGATATTCTTTATTTAATTGTGTGCAGGTATTCTTTACGCCTTGGGAAAGTGTTGTCGGTGATCAAGTCGGAGTCAACTTGGAGATAAGGTGACGTTCGAGATGGGGATCATACGGGATGCTGAAGGGTAGAGATTAGTGCACATGATTGGAAAGTTTCCATATGGCATATAATGGAGATATTGTTGCGTATGGAAAGCAGAATTTCGGTTTAAGGAAAATCGAGATTGTTATGGTTGGTTTATGTATAGTTTGTTTCTTGTACGAGAAGGTTTCCTAGTGGATTAGGGCTTCTTGTATGAGTTGGATTCGTGGCTCTTGGCTGCGGATTTTGTGTATAAATAGTGAGGGGAGGCGTGGCCTCTCGATATCGATTTTGAGTTCGAGTTTTAGAGTTTCTCAAGTTAGGATTTCAAGTTTAGATTGAGATTTTGTGAGGAGTGCTTTGTTTGCACTTTGTAAACACAAAGAGTTTCAATAAAGATCAATTTTCTTGATAGTTCTTTGTGTCTCCTTTTTCCTCGGTGTGACGGCGTATTTCGAATCTGCTAACCGGTCAGACCGCGGACGCTACAGCGGTCAGACCGCGCCTTCTTTCCGGTTAGACCGCAAGTTCATTGGCGGTCAGACCGGCGGGCATTGCACGTCATCGGCATCGGCTACTACAGGCAAATCGGCTGAGGCGATCGGCTACGGGCGGTCAGACCGAAGGCTATCGGGCGGTCAGACCGGCTGAACAGCTCGGTCAGACCGGTGCGACACCTGCGGTCAGACCGACGTCAGAAAACAGAGGTAATGTTTTATTTCCGCTAAAACTTTGTTTTTGGGGTACTCAACCATTCACCCTCCCTCTAGTTGGCTTTTCTTTGGGCATTCAATCCTACACTTTTAATGACAATGAGATGGGTTGTGTCAAGGCAAGTGGTAGGATCTCATTAGGTAGGTCTCCCCTTCCATAAAAGCAGATGTTCGCGCGCCTGGATCTGACCACTTCGAAGTGAGCATAATTTCTCTGAAATTACTCCATTTTGCTCTGTTTTCTTTCTGAATTGCAGAGTAAGACCTCACAAATGGTACTTGAGCACAACGATTCTTGGTTATGGTTTCAGATCTGAGTGGTTATGAGTTGGTGAGGGTTTCGAAGCAAGTCTTCTGTAAAATTCCTTAAGCCGGATTTTGGAAGCAGGGATAAGTGTTGTAGTGAAGGTTGGAGGATTCCCTGGAATTCCTCTGTAAAATCCCAGATCTACGAGCATCATCATGGCTAGGGGTCAACATGTAGCTAATGGTGAGGAAGGAACTAATTTGGGGGCTGTTGTGGAAGAATTGAGGGTGAATTTTGTGGAATTCCATAAGAAGGTTAAGGTGGAAAGAAGAGCTATGCAAGAGCAGATTCAGAACCAAGCTACTCAGGCTCAGACAAACAAGGATGAAGTTATACAGAGTTTGAAGGCTATTCAAGATATGCTTACCACTCCAGCAGGTGATCAAGGACAAGAGGTGAGACACCCTCCTTTCACACCTGGTACATTCATGTCTGCTGCTAGAAGAGAGGAAGGAAGTTCTTCTGAACCCCACAAACATCAAAGTTTCGAGCTAGCGTATTCCCAATTAATTGGGAAATTCTTCTTTTCGGTGGATTCGGTTTCCCCTGAGCTACTTCTTCTTATGATTATTTTTATTTTTTTAATTGGAATCGCTATAAGAACCTTCGAACAGCTTTTGATTTGAGAAACATGAATTGTCCATTAACTGGTATGGAAAAGACTGATTTTGCTCCTCCACCTAGCACAGTGCATCATTTACCTATCCCACCACCATTACCAGCACCATCTGAGTGGAAACTTCTGTGTTCTTCCATACACCACCAATACCACCACCACCACCATATGTCTAGCCTCCACATATCGATTTGGGCCAGCTTCCCAGTCCTTCTAGTTGGAATTACAACCAACTTAACCATGGCAACACACCCTACCCACCACCATATAACCATATCCACCTTATCAACCTTTCCCACCTACCCATACCCACAAATAGACCAACATTGGGGTCACCCACTTGGTCAATATCAACCACCATGACCAGTTCGAGAAGCTTCAGTACATGTTGACAGTCAGGGACAGGCATGGGGAACCTTATAATCGTTTTGATCAAAGGCAAAGGAACAACAAGAATATTTATTTTCTAGTTTTTGATGGGGATTATCGTGAAGCTTGGATTCGCAAAACTGAAAAGTATTTTTCTCTATCCAAGACACCTGTGGAAGAGAAAGTGCTGGTGGCTGAAGTTTACATAACAAATAGAGCTAATCAGTGGATCTCTAGTTCAGATATTCCAACTGGCCAATTGTCTTGGCCAGAATTCTGCAGAATGCTCTGTCAACGTTTTGGCACTAAATCAAACATTGAGGTAACTGACCAGTTTCGCAATCTTAAGCAATTTGCTTCAGTAGATGCCTATATTGATAAGTTTGAAGAGGTAATGGCTTTACTGAAAAGACACAAACCACACTTGACTGAGGATTACTTCTTGGACTTTTTCATATCTAGGTTGAAAGATTATATAAAGAGACCTTTGAAATCTTTGGGTATAAGATCATTAGTAGACGCCTATGAACATGCTAGAAATTATGATGGTTCTCAGCATGCTCAGAAAGGAACATTGGCTGCTACCCCTATCAGCTATAAAGATTCCTCCAAACAACCGGTGAAAGCACCAAACCAGAAGGATATTCCTGGCACAGATGACTCCTTGTCAGCAGAAATACTTGTAAATGTTTTAAGTGCCAAGAACTATGGGTGCCTAGGCATGGCAGAGTTTGCAAAGCACGATAAATTTACTTGGTTACAGTAGAAGATGACAATTTTGAAGATTCTGTTGAACCAGCCTTCACAACTCCACCTGGCAGTCATCAGCAGGGTCCATCTTCTGATGCATCATTAGCCTTGTCTATGCATGCACTGGAGGGCAAACCTGAACTTGGGGCCATCACTTTTACTTTGCATATTATGATTGGGTCAGTTACAGCTGTTGCATTATTAGACAGTGGTAGCACAATCACCTTTATTTCACCCAAGTTGGTGCAACAAGCAAATTTGGATATTTCTAATCACAATGCCTTACCTGAGAGGGTAGCAGATGGAAGTATTATTTATACTGGTGCAACTTGTACTGATGTGCAGTATAAAATTCAGGGTAAAGAGTTTACTTCCAACTTCAAAGTTTTAAATGTCAAGGGTTATGACATTATTCTTGGTTGTGATTGGATTTTTCAATACAGTCCAGTATCTCTTAATTTAAAGGACCGCACCTTAACCATTCATAGTCAGGGCAGTAGGAGGTAACCTTCTCTGATGTTACTCTGCCACATTCCAACTTCATGATATCTGTGCACATGTTACAGAAGTGTTTGCAACCTGATGCACTGGGAGCCGTCTTATACATTCAACCTCTCTTGTCTAATAGTCTCACTCTATCTGAAAGACCACCTATATCTGAAACGCTAGAGGTGGCGGCACCGGGAGGAGAGCACCTGCGTGCAGGCGGCGTCCTTGGTGGGGAGGCGGGCGACAATCTCCCAGAGGGCGTCGTTGGGGAGGAGGTCGATCTGGTCGCCGCCGCCCTTGCCGCCACCGTCCTCCTGCTGTTGGGTTCCCTGCAGTGTCCTCCTCTTCCCTCGAGCTCTGGTAGTGACGCCTATGGCAACAACTATCCTCTCGTCGCCACCTCCGATGGAAAGGCCGTGAACCTCGTCGTCACCGTCCGTGGCCGCTTCAATGCCAACGGCCGCCTCAGCGCCTATGGGAGGGAGCTGGTGGACGTCTGTGTCGTGGACGTGTCCTCCGACGAGGTCGTCAAGAAGGTGTGCGCCGGGAGGTGCGACCCAGGCAAGGTGTCCACGGCGCACGGCGGCGTGGCTCTCCTGGTCGATAGCAACGACTGGTTGCTCTGAGTGCTTGACCCGACGTCCAGCGCCATCTCCTTTGTCCCCGACTGGGTGAACCACCCTACCAACTGCTCGTTCACGCTCGGGCAGACCACGTCGACGGGAGAGTACAAGCTGCCGCGTATCGGCATGGACGACGCACTGCAGGTTTCCTCGGTCCTCACCCTCGGCGGTGACGGCGTCAATGGCAGCCGCTTTGCGTGGTGCAGGAAGGTCTCGAGCCCACCTCAGAACGTCTGCACGGGGCACAGGAACGTGGTCGTCGTCGACGGGTCACCTACTTCGTGTTGTGTATTGCATTCATGCACCCCCAGTCGGGCGATGAAGACTGGATCGTGGCGTTCGACCTCGAGGCGGATCAATGTCGACTGGACCTCGTCGGCGGCCCGCCGGGGACGACCAGACACGGATGTTTCTACGTTACCTGGCCGAGCTGAGGGGCTCCTTGGTGGTGGCCCAAGACGACCACCGAGCTGGCACCCTGGACTCGTGGTTCCTCCTCGCCGGCAAGGGCGGCAATATGGGGCCGCAGCACTGGGCGAAGTTGTACACGATCACCATGCCATACCACGGGCACCCATGGCGGTTGGACAGGGAAAGCACGGAGGCGATGGTGGTGCTCGACGGGAGAGTCGTGTCTTCTGGGTGTGATGTTGGTGATATGCCCTAAAGACAATCATAGAGATGATTGTATCATATATTATTTTACATATTTGTCGAAACTTGGTTTCGGCAATATAATTTCTGGGGTCGCAGTCGAGATCGCCAAGCACGATGGGTTAGGAGGAAAAGAAGATTTAGACAGGTTCAGGCCCTCTCGTGAGGTAATACCCTACTCCTGTTTCGGTGGATTCGATCCGCCGAGTGTCTTTATTGATCTCGTGATCTAAGGCTGAAAGCTAAAGGCTCATAAAGCATATGATATCTGCTATCGCCTATCCCTCAAGGGACGCCCGTTACCCCCCTTATATAGTCTTGGGAGGAGGGCTTACAAATCGGAAACCCTATCTTACTCTAAGTCGGTTTTCTCAATCTTACCAAACTACGACTATGAGCCGTTGCCTTATCTAATCGGCAACGTAATACCCAAGTCATAGTTGGTTTACATATTTGGTAGGCACAACCTATCCCTATCTCCAGTCGGATAAGCTTGCCATGTAGATACCCGATTGCCATAATCTCCACAAGAGTAGCCCGAGTCCTTTTCCGACGAGACAACTCAGCTTCAAACCAAAATAGTACGCAGCCAAAAACCTCTTTGGCCGAGAGCTCTGGCGCCGAGTGATTCCATCATCTCTGCCTGAATCTTCCCGAGTGGCTCCAAAGACTGTGAAGGGCTGGAAAATATCTCAAAAATTCTCAAAAATAAATATCTAGGTGCATCTCCTGATGCACCTAATTAGGTGTAGCCCCCGACTATGTGGTTAGTCAAAAATAGACTAAACATATAGTCAAGAACTATAAAAATCATTCTTATGTAGATGCTTAGCTCAAGCTAAAGCAACCTCATCACTCGTCAAGCTCGTGCTCGTCCGAGTGAATTTGCCCGAATCATCCCAGAGCAAATAACTCAATTAACCCTAGTGGGTGGAAAGCACTCGGTAGGCTCACGTCTATCCGAGTGGATCTGCCCGAGTCATCTCGGAACAAATATTTCAATCATCCCTCATGGGTAAGAAATCAATTCGCTCGGTAAGCTCATGCTTATCCGAGCTGATCTTCTCGAGTCATCCCGAAAATTTGCCCGAGTCATCTCGAACAAATAATTCTCATATAAATGCTTAGCTCAAGCTAAAGCAATCATAAAAATCACATCACTCGGCAAGCTCATGCTTATCCGAGTAGTTCGCCCGAGTCGTCTCGGAACAAATAATTTATTTAGCCCTCATGGGTAAGAAATCAATTCACTCGGCAAGCTCATGCTCATCCGAGTTAACTTACCCGAGTCATCTCGAACAAGTAATTCTATCGACCCTCATGGGTAAGAAAATCAATTCACTCGGCAAACTCATGCTTATCCGAGTTGATTTGCCCGAGTCATCTCGGAACAAATAGCTTAATTGACCCTCGTGGGCAAAAAACACTCGGCAAGCTTACGCTTATCCAAGTTAACTTGTCCGAGTCATCTCGGGATAAATAATCTAATCAACCCTCATGGGTAAAAAACACTCGACAAGCTCATGCTCATCCGAGTTAACTTGTCCGAGTCATCTCGGGACAAATAATTTAGTCAACCCTCATGGGTCAACAAATTTTTCAGTCATCTCAAAAATATGACCAAAATATTAAATAGCTCCTGCCATAATATTGGTCTTAATCTAAAAAGATCTTCACCAAGGTGGAAAAATAGCATTGATATAATCATTTAATCAAATGCTAAAAAACCAAACAGTTCCTCGTCATCGGGACGCCATGAAAAGCTTAATCGTTTGTCACCTTTCAAATTGCATCGTGCCAACTTCTCATGAAGTTATGCAAACCGCGGTATGAAAGGATTTTAAAGGTATTGGGCTATGTGACACGCGCATATTGCCAGGGCAAATCTGTTAGTGATATGCCCTAGAGGCAACATGGAGATGTTGGATATCACGTCAATGTTTATGTATAAATGAATAAAGTGTTATTCAGTTCCATGAAATAGACATCTTGTATTGATCAATAAGTACGTGACTTATTTATGAGACTCGATATGTATGAATCTATTTCTAAAAGATCCTCGATCATATGTCATATTGTTGGAACAAATATGATTCTAAGATCGGCATGTTTATTGATTGATGATCATGTCTCATAGATCATGGGTATGGAGATACCAAATCAATAAACATGGACATATGTGTTAGAGAACACATTGTTGGATAGACCCACCATGAGACACTACAGAATTAATGTGCCATTAGTTGGTCTCGGTAGTATTAGTACAAAGTCCTTAGACTCGAGATCACCATGGATTCCAACATGTGTAGTAGCCTACTTTGGGACTACCAAACGCTATTCCGTAATCGGATAGTTATAAAGGTAGTTTTCGGGTTTGCTATGAAACATGGAGTGGGATGTGAGTGATCAAGATGGAATTTGCCCCTCCTTTGGAGAGATATCTCTGGGCCCCTCGAGGTAATGGATTATGGAAATGCATGGCCATGCTAAGTTGATTGAGGAGTCAATCAATGACGATAATCCAATACGGTTCGAGTGAATGGTTAAGCTATTGAAGGGATGGCACACATCTTGCCTATAGCTTAACTGGTATCGTGAGGCAAAGGGATTTGTGTACACATTACAGGTTCGAGCCGATATTATATTCTTGTATACTATGGTGTCAATATGTGCTGCTAGGCGCCGCTATTGACAGTCGGCCGAGTTGGACTCGAGCCGACGATCGGCTAAGTTAGACTATAGCCGAAACCGAGTATACCCGAACCTACACAGTGGTCGCACGCTTAAGGGGATAGAATAGATATTCGAGTTGGACTCGGATACGGCTCGATCGGATAGGGATCCGATCGGATAGAGTCCTATGGGCTTACGACGTATGGGCGGCCAACTCTATGAGATACGGATGAGATCCGATTCAAAATAGAGTCCTAATGGGCCACTAGTCCCGCGGCCAACTCTATATAAAGGAGGGAGGGGTGGAGAGCTGAATAGACATCAATTGCATCGCGTGCAACGAAGTCGCCGAGATCAATCTCCACGGAAACCCTCCCCACTTTCGAGCCAAACCCTAGCCTTGCATCGCGTGCTAGCACACGGGTGTACGGCGTTCGTCCCCGGACGTGTGGATACCGGTAGAGGCGCCGCTACGTTGCGCGCCGTTGATCGGCTTCGGATCGGCCGCAATCGGAGCGATCGGCCGTAGTGGAATCGGCTGCGGTCGGGCGCATCGGAGCGAGGCGTGAGAACGCGGCCGGACGACTCGAATCGGCTGATTGGCGAATCGGCTGTCTCCGGAATCGGCTACACTGCTCCGGATCGGATTGCCCTGATTGGTTATTCCGCTGCACTCTACTCCAATCGGTAACGATCTATCGGCCCTTACTTGCAAGTGTTCCCGGTTTGCGCGGTAAAAGTTTTTGTTTTTGGCTAGCGTAGCCTCCGCGTAACCCTTCAAAGGGTATCGAGCTAATCTTGCTTAGTTCGGGTTTTAGATTGGATCTGGAACAAGTTTTGCGCACGGGTTGATTAGATCAATCGGTTTTACGGGATCTCGTTGAGGAGAGTAGATGGTAATTGCATTCCTTGATAGTGTACCGGAACGGCGTAATGCGATTACGTCGAAGCAATTTCCAAATAACTCGGTTTGAGTTGGGTTCGAGATAGCGTTCCTTGATAGTGTATCGGAACGGTATAATGTGATTATACCGAAGCTATCTCGTAGTCCGACTTTGTTGCTGCCTCGCGCCTACGCAAACCATCTCCCTTGATAGTGTATCGGGACGGCATAATATGATTATGCCGATATGGTTTCCATAAGCGAATTCATAGATTGGATTATGCCGTGTGCGTACCCCCTTATAGGTCGTCTCGATGCCGTATCTCTGCGATAAGTAGAAAACGTTTATACGCCTAACTTGTTTTTGCAGAGAATGCTTTGAGATGGTATGGCCCTATTGTATGTATGAGATGTATGAGATGCATGTGATGCATGTAATATTCTTTCATATGTGCAATCCCCTGTAATATTCTTTCATACGTGCAATGCTTGTAATATTCTTTCACGACCGCGAGTCGATGTAATCTCCAATTAGAGCTTCTATAGTAGTAGCTTAGTTTGAAGATATCAAGCATTCGACACTTGGAAGATGGTGCCGAAGATGGAGATCCTCGCGCGACATGGAGATGGAGATCACCATGTGAAGGGGGCCATACTATTTTATTATATGCTATTCTTCTTGTTTTCATATGTGATATGTTTGTTTGATAGGATAGCATCTCTCTCAAAATTAAGTAGTAATGATGCCCTTCCAAATGTTGCACCCGTCACCGTTATGCTCGTCAATGATGGGTCCGCCAAAGCAGAGTGCCATTCTCTATCATAACACGAGGGGGTATATGTCGACATATACATGCAGGAGCATTTGGTTTACTTAACAAGGCTATCAAAACAGCTTTGGGCCTTGGGGCATAGGTTGGCGCCGGGGCATGGAGATGCCACACCAACAACAAGAGTCACATAGAGATGTGATTAGCAAGGAGTTGCTTATCGATGTTACTAATTTTCTAGCAGTGATGCCAAAGCTCACTAGAAAATTAACTAACATGTGGATCTTGACCCAATACGTAACCTAGAGGGAAGGTGGAAAATACGTAATGGAAGTCTTATGTTAAATTGTTTAACAAAAGACATAACATAAACATTGTGCTAAACTTTGTTTTTCTTTGTAGAATAAATGGCGGCTAATACTACACCCAGTACCTTTAATTTGCGATCTATTCTCGAAAAGGAAAAATTAAATGGAACAAACTTTATGGATTGGTATCGCAACTTGAGAATTGTTCTCAAGCAAGAGCGTAAGGAGTACGTTCTTGAAGTACCCTATCCCGAGGATTTGCCAAATAATGCCACCGCAACCGCACGGAGGGCTTATGAGAAGCACACTAATGATGCCCTAGATATAAGCCGTCTCATGCTTGCTACAATGTCCCCGAGCTTCAAAAGCAATATGAGAGCAACGATGCTCACACTATTATTCAGGGACTGCGTGGCATGTTTGAGAACCAAGCTCGGACCGAGAGGTTCAACACCTCAAATTCCTTGTTTGCGTGCGTGCTTGTTGAGGGAATCCCGTCATCCGCATGTGATAAAGATGATTGGCTATATCGAGAGTCGGAAAAACTAGGTTTTCCCCTTAGCCAAGAGTTGGCTACCGATGTGATTCTCCGCCGCTCCCTCCGAGCTTCGAGCCATTCATATTAAACTATCACATGAACAATATGGATAGAACCTTGGCTGAATTGCATGGGATGCTAAAGACAGAGGAGAGTATCCAAAAACGGTCATCATGTGATGATGATGCGAAGGCAAAGCGCAAACCACCGTCAAGAAACTTTGCACCAAGAGGAAGTTAACTCCCGATGAGATCGCGAGTGCCTCCAATGCAAAGAAGGGCAAGAAGGGGTCGGCGGCATCGATGCCGTTTGCTTCTACCGCAAGGAGACAGCCACTGGAAAAGGAACTGCAAGAAGTACATGGAGGATCTCAAGAAGAAGCAAAGTACGACTTCGCTTCGTGTATTAATGTTATAGACATTAATCTTGCTACTTCACCTACTCGACTCTTGGGTATTTGATACCGGATCGTAGCTCATATTTGCAAATCGTTGCGGGGAATGAGAAGAAGTAGAGGATTGAGAAGGGGCGAGGTGAACTCGCGCGGCAATGGAGCAAGCGTTGCTACGCTTCTGTCGCACAATACCACTTCATCTACCTTCGGGATTAGTTTTGGAATTAAATAATTGTTATTGTGTTCCAACACTATGTCAAAACGTTATTTCCGCTTCATGTTTGCAAGCGGAAGGATATGATTTTAGATCAATGGACAATGGTTGTTCAATATATCTTAGAGATATGTTCTATTTTCATGCTCCATTGGTGAATGGATTATACGTTTTGAATCTTGAGGCGTCTCCCATCTATAACATTAATACGAAAGGCAACTCTCTAATGATATAAACCCCACGTTTATCCGGCATTGTCGCTTAGGCCATATAAATAAGAAACGCATGGAGAAGCTCCATAAGGATGGATTGCTTCACTCTTTTGATTTTGAATCATTTGAGACATGTGAGTCTTGTTTACTTGGTAAGATGACAAAGGCACCTTTCACGAAATATAGTGAGAGAGCAAGTGACTTATTGGCACTCGTACATACCGATGTATGTGGACCAATGAGCTCAACGGCCGAGGTGGTTATCAATACTTCATTACCTTTACCGATGACTTTAGTAGATATGGTTATATCTACTTAATGAGGCATAAGTCCGAATCCTTTGAAAAGTTCAAAGAATTCCGAATGAAGTACGAATCATTTAGGGAAAACAATCAAGTTTCTACGATCGATCGTGGAGGGAATACTTGAGCCAAGATTTTGGTAATCATCTCGAAAGATTGTGGAATTGTTCCACGCTTGACTCCGCCAGAACTCCACAATGGAACGGAGTGTCCGAACGGAGAAATCGCACCTTGTTGGACATGGTGCGGTCGATGATGAGCCAAAGTGATCTTCCGTTATCTTTCGGGGATATGCTCTTGAAACACTGCGCTCACACTAAATAGAGTTCCATCTAAGTCGCTTGAGAAGACATCATATGAGATATGGACAGGGCAACCCCTAGTTTGTCTTTTCTCAAAATATGGGGATGCGAAGCTTATGTAAAACGTTTACGATCCGACAAGCTCACACCCAAATCGACAAGTGCTTCTTTGTGGGATATCCTAAGGAAACTAAGGGATATTACTTTTATAATCGGGAACAAGGCAAAGTGTTTGTCGCCCGACACGGTGTCTTCTTGGAGAAAGAGTTTCTTTCAAGAAGGGTTAGTGGGAGCAGGGTGCATCTTGAAGAAGTTCAAGAAACACCGAAAACGTTTTAGCGACCACGGAACCACAACAGAGGAGCAAAGTGTTGCGCCACCGCTTGTAGATACACCACCACGGAGGTCCGAAAGATCACGTCGTGCACCGAGTACACAAAGCGAACAACGTGATATATTGTTGTTGGACAACGATGAACCTAAGACCTATGAGGAAGCGATGGTGGGACCCGATTCCAACAAGTGGCTTGGAGCCATGAAATCCGAAATAGAATCCATGTACGACAATCAAGTTTGGAACTTGGTTGATCCACTGATGGTGTCAAAACCATTGAGTGTAAATGGGTTTTTAAGAAAAGGCCGATATGGATGGAAATGTTCACATCTATAAGGCGCGATTGGTGGCGAAAGGTTTTAAACAGATTCAAGGAGTTGATTATGATGAAACCTTCTCGCCCGTCGCAATGCTTAAATCTATTCGGATTATCCTAGCGATTGCTGCATATTTCGATTATGAGATATGGCGATGGATGTCAAAACGGCTTTCCGAATGGAAACCTAAGCGAGGATGTATATATGATACAACCTCGGGTTTTGTCGATCCGAGATCGCTCGGAAAGATATGCAAGCTACGTAAATCCATTTATGGATTGAAGCAAGCATCTCGGAGTTGGAATATTCGTTTTGATGAAGTAATCAAAGGGTTTGGTTTCATCAAAAATGAAGAAGAGGCCTGTGTTTACAAAAAGGTCAGTGGGAGCGCGATTGTATTTCTAATCTTATATGTGGATGACATATTACGATTGGAAATGATATCCCTATGCTTGAATCACAAGTCTTCATTGAAAAATAGTTTTTCCATGAAAGACTTAGGGAGGCAGATATATATTAGGCATTCGGATCTATAGAGATAGATCCAAGAGGCTAATTGGATTAAGCCAAAGTACATACATTGACAAGGTGTTGAAAAGGTTCAACATGCATGATTCCAAGAAAGGTTTCTTGCCTATGTCACATGGCATCAATCTTAGCAAGAATCGGTGTCCTCGGACACATGATGAGCGGAATAAGATGGGTATGGTTCCATATGCTTCGGCAATTGGATCCATCATGTATGCCATGCTTTGTACACGCCTGCATGTCTCGTACGCTTTGAGTGCTACGAGCAGATACTCGCCGATCCAGTGAAGGTCACTGGATCGCCGTAAAGAATATCCTTAAGTACTTGAGAAGAACTAAGGATATGTTCCTAGTCTATGGAGGTGAGGAAGAGCTCGTTGTAAGTGGTTACACCGATGCTAGCTTCCAAACAGACAAGGATGATTATAGATCGCAATGCGGGTTCGTGTTCGCCCGAACGGAGGCGCATCACTGGAAGAGTTCCAAGCGGATACCGTTGCTGATTCTACAACGGAGGCCGAGTACATTGCTTCGGAAGCCGCAAAGGAGGCCGTTTGGATCAAGAAATTCGTTTCGAGCTTGGTGTGATGACTAGTACGATGGTCCAATGTCTCTCTATTGTGACAATAGTGGAGCCATTGCGCAAGCCAAGGAGCCGAGGTCACATCGAAGTCCAAACACATACTTCGGCGATATCATCTCATCCGCGAGATTGTGGACAGAGGTGATGTCAAGATATGCAAAGTGCACACGGATCTCAACATAGCCGATCCGCCGACAAAACCTCTCCTCACCGAAGCATGAGGCGCACACAAGAGCAATGGGTATTAGATACTTACATGATTGACTCTAGTGCAAGTGGGAGATTGTTAGTGATATGCCCTAGAGGCAACATGGAGATGTTGGATATCACGTCAATGTTTATGTATAAATGAATAAAGTGTTATTCAGTTCCATTAAATAGACATCTTGTATTGATCAATAAGTACGTGACTTATTTATGAGACTCGATATGTATGAATCTATTTCTAAACGATCCTCGATCATATGTCATATTGTTGGAACAAATATGATTCTAAGATCGGCATGTTTATTGATTGATGATCATGTCTCATAGATCATGGGTATGGAGATACCAAATCAATAAACATGGACATATGTGTTAGAGAACACATTGTTGGATAGACCCACCATGAGACACTACAGAATTAATGTGCCATTAGTTGGTCTCGGTCGTGTTAGTACAAAGTCCTTAGACCCGAGATCACCATGGATTCCAACATGTGTAGTAGCCTACTTTGGGACTACCAAACGCTATTCCGTAATCGGATAGTTATAAAGGTAGTTTTCGGGTTTGCTATGAAACATGGAGTGGGATGTGAGTGATCAAGATGGAATTTGCCCCTCCTTTGGAGAGATATCTCTGGGCCCCTCGAGGTAATGGATTATGGAAATGCATGGCCATGCTAAGTTGATTGAGGAGTCAATCAACGCGGATAATCCAATACGGTTCGAGTGAATGGTTAAGCTATTGAAGGGATGGCACACATCTTGCCTATAGCTTAACCGGTATCGTGAGGCAAAGGGATTTGTGTACACATTACAGGTTCGAGCCGATATTATATTCTTGTATACTATGGTGTCAATATGTGCCGCTAGGCGCCGCTGTTGACAGTCGGCTGAGTTGGACTCGAGCCGACGATCGGCTAAGTTAGACTATAGCCGAAACCGAGTATACCTGAACCTACGGGTCGCACGCTTAAGGGGATAGAATAGATATTCGAGTTGGACTCGGATACGGCTCGATCGGATAGGGATCCGATCGGATAGAGTCCTATGGGCTTACGACGTATGGGCGGCCAACTCTATGAGATATGGATGAGATCCGATTCAAAATAGAGTCCTAATCGGCCACTAGTCCCGTCGGCCAACTCTATATAAAGGAGGGAGGGGTGGAGAGCTGAATAGACGTCAATTGCATCGCGTGCAACAGAAGTCGCCGAGATCAATCTCCACAGAAACCCTCCCCACTTTCGAGCCAAACCCTAGCCTTGCATCGCGTGCTAGCACACGGGTGTACGGCGTTCGTCCCCGGACGTGTGGATACCGGTAGAGGCGCCGCTACGTTGCGCGCCGTTGATCGGCTTCGGATCGGCCGCAATCGGAGCGATCGGCCGTGGTGGAATCGGCCGCGTCGGGCGCATCGGAGCGAGGCGTGAGAACGCGGCCGACGACTCGAATCGGCTGATTGGCGAATCGGCGTCTCCGGGAATCGGCTACACTGTTCCGGATCGGATTGCCCCGATTGGTTATTCCGCCGCACTCTACTCCAATCGGTAACGATCTATCAGCCCTTACTTGCAAGTGTTCCTGGTTTGCGCGGTAAAAGTTTTTGTTTTTGGCTAGCGTAGCCTCCGCGTAACCCTTCAAAATCTGCTCAAGTCCATCCACTTAAGTCCCTAAGGACACGTGTCAAGCCACACCTTAGCCGGGCCGCAAGTCTCTCACGGGCTCGGCCCAATCGCGAGATAACTTGGCAAAAACCCTCAAGTCTTTTACGAAGCCTCGAGGTCATCCTCGACACTTTATCTTCCCCAAAATTTCCTCTTTCGCAAGACTTGTTCACCACTCTCGTGGAGAACCCTAAACTCGTGTGCATGCACATCCATCCATCTAGGAACTCTTGTTCCATCACAAGCCGTCTTTCGCATCCAGCCTCCAAGATTCCCTTGTCGTCCGAGGTTCAGTCGGGAGTAAGTTTAATCATCTTGGTCTCTTTATGCCTCCGATGTGAACTTGTAGGTATCTAGCTTATTTATGTTAATGCCTTGACCCGAGTCTTCATAGAAAATTTCTTAAGTAATTTTCGTCCGACTCGTCACCAAGCCTAAGCTTGATTAGGTCATCAAAAATTCTCGAGTCCTTATCTATTAAACTCAAATCAAGAAACATTAAACAATGATAAACCAAATATAAACAAGTTGTCGAAGAAAACCATGCTTTATTGACACGTATGCAGCCCCGACTGTCAACTCAAGAAGTCATCTTGCTTGAGATTGGTGTCAAGAATAACATGAAACTTACGGCAATTTAAGCATAGTATCGTCGAAGATGTTCAATATTCCAGAGTTCTTCACCATAGATCCATCTTCGCGCTTTAGTTGAAATGCTCTTGGCCGAGTCACCTCAGCGATTATGTATGGTCCTTCCCATAGTGGAGATAATTTGTGATGGTCCTTGATGGTCTGGATCTTGCGTAGAACCAAATCATCGACAATGAAAGCTCGCGCCCGAACATTGCGACTATGGTATCTTCTAAGTCCTTGAAGATATCTTGCCGATTGGATCAAGGAAGATTTTCTTTGTTTTGGCGTCGTGTTGTCCCGACTTGGCTATCCTCTTTGTAGAGATTTCACCTTCTTCAGATGTTGATGTAGCCAGTCGGATTTCTTCCTGGCCACGTGATCTTTCACAAGATTGGGCCATATCGCAGCTTTCTTTGTCGCAGGTGAAGGCTTTGTTTGACGTCGCTGCGTAGGGTGATGACGCCGTTAGGGCCAGGCGTCTTCATGCAGAGGTAAGTGTAGTGTGGGATCGCCATAAATTTGGCAAGCGCAGGCCTTCCGATGATGGCATGGTATGTTGTTTCGAAGTCGGCCACCTCAAAAGTGACGTTCTCCGTTCGGAAGTTCTCTCGAGCCCCGAAGGTGACAGGGAGGGAGATGTGCCCGAGTGGTGTAGATGATAGCCCCGGAATGACTCCGTGGAAGGGGGCTGAGCTTGCCTTCAATTCGGTGCTCGGGATCTGCATCTCATCCATGGTCTTAGCGAACAGATGTTGAGGGCGCTGCCCCCATCGATGAGGACGCGCTTGAGCCCGATGTTGCGGACCACGGGATCCGGACGAGTCGATAGCGCCCGGGTGAACCACTCGGTCGGGTGATCCGAGCGGTCAAAAGTGATGGCCACTTCCGACCATCGCAGTGCGAGGACTTCGGGTTGAGCCGCGTTGACCTCTCGGTCGGTTAGCTTCGTTTCCTCTTGGATTCATAGGCTAGCGGCCCTCCGAAGATGTGATTGAGCTCTCCCACAGGGTCTTGGAAAGGTTCGGCATTCTCAGCCGCGTTGTTTTTCCTGGCGCCCGATGGACCAGCCTCATCAGTCGACTTCTTGTTGAGCTGCGCCACGTACTGCTCGGCGAACTGTTTGTAGATGAAGCAGTCCTTAGCCACGTGCTTATGATTGGGATGATGAGTGCATTGGGCGTTCATGATGGCGTCGTAGGCGGCAACTCGGGGGCGGCGTTGACTGTTGGAGGTTGCGGCCACTAGATCCTCAGATCAGCGCTTGCGGTCTTTTTGGCCCTGGTTGTTGCTATTGCCGTTATCCTTCTTAGGATTCCGGCTTCCTCCCGCCTGCTTGTCTCCCCTCCTGTCGGGCCGGTCTTGACGGGCAGTCTTGATGGCGTCGTTGGATTTGGCGTAGGAGTTCGCCGTCTTGAACATCTGTTTCATCGTCTTCGGTGGCTTGCGCCCGAACTTCCCGATTAACAGCTCATCGCGGACTCCCTTCTGGAAGGCGGCGATGATGATGTCATCGGTGATGTTGGGGATCTTGTTACGCTTCTCGGAGAAACGACGGATGTAATCCTTCAGAGGCTCGTCCGACTTCTAGATGACGTTGTATAGATCGAAGTGCGTGCCGGGCCTTTCGAAGGTACCCTGGAAGTTGGCGATGAAGTGGTCCCTTAGCTTGCTCCACGAGCCGATTGAGCCTCTTGGCAGGCTCGTGGCCGCTCCTGGCCGAGTTAGCGAGGGCTACTAGAAGATAATTGGCCATAGCCTTGTTGTCGCCGCCGCTGCGCGGATGGCGAGAGTGTACACGGTAAGCCATGACTCGGGTCGGTCTTGCCGTCATACCTTTCTATTCCTGTGGGCTTGAATCCACTCGGCTAGTGCACTCGGCGAAGCTCCCGAGTGAAAGCTGGCACTCCGTCGTCACCGCTATCGGGTGATCCCCTCCGATCTTCCCGAGTGCGTCGGTCTCGCTCCGGTAGCGGCGATCGAGGACTTCCGCGCATCACTCGGCTAGGTCTTCGGTTGGCTGGTTGGGTAGCCGGAGCCGTTGTTGCGGCGGACGCGGTGGTGGACGGTGGACGTCCATGTCGCTTCTCGCGGGAGTCGGCCGTCTACTCCCGATGCTTCGCGTGGACTCGTGGCGTGGGCCTCTTGGCCTAGTTGTCGACCGGTCCGGCTCGGGCCTCTTGTAGTCTCTTGACCTTAGCGGCGGGAGCCGCTTTGTCGGGCGTTTCAGCCACGATTCGTCGGCCTTCGTGCCGAGGTGGAGGGATGACCGTTGGTTGTGGCTGCAACGATAGTCTTGATCTTGTCTAGTATTGGAGTCACGTCGGGGCGCCGTCTCGATGACGGTGTCCGGGGAGTGTGAGGGCAGCAACAGCGTTCTGCTGTGGCGTCTGGAAGATATTGGTGTTGCGGACCCGCGTTTGAAGAATAGACTCCTGAGCGACCGTCCGGCTGCCCGTAGATCTTGCTTTCTCTTGTCGGCTTCTTCTTTGCGTTTCTTCTCCTCTTCCGTCGCTTGCGCTCTTGCTCGATCCCGACTCGCTCTTCCTCTGCAAGCTGCGGGCCATGGCGAGTCGGACTCGGCCACTCACCATGAGGACATTGAAGCACTTCGGCCCGTAGTCCTTATTGCGGTCGGGGTCGTCGGCTTTGTCCGAGGATGCCATAGAGGTCGTCAAAGCCTGCGGAGCTGAGATACTCGTTGAGATCCGAAGATGAGCATGAGCCGAACGGCTGGAGGATGACAGCGATCTCCCTTGATCTGGGTAGCCCAGTCCGGATCGTTCCGTCCGAGTCGAGCTTGGTGATGCGGGCTCCTCCGAGTGGGTCGACCTCGACTCGGGAGAGGAGTTTGCCATAGATCTCGCGGCGTTTGGTAGTCCAAACGGCGCCGAGAGGTCTTCTTGAGTGGATCGTCTCTGTTGGGGAGACGAGGAGATCGGTGTAGATTCGGCGGCGTTCGGTAGTCCGAACGGTGCCGGGTGAATTCCTTCGTCGGAGAGGGTGGACCGCATCTTGGACTCCAAGATGTTGTCGAAGATCTTGGCACTATTCGGGAGCCCGAACGGCGCCGGGTGGGTCTCTCCTTCCGACTGGTTCGAATCCGAGTCGAGGGAGGAGTACTTGTCGAAGTTGTCGGCGGCGATGTCGCCGAATCCTGAAGAAGATCCCATCACGCTTGTCGGCGAGATTGTTGAAGAAGTCTTGACGCGCGGGCCCCTACCTGGCGCGCCAACTGTCGAAACTTGGTTTCGGCAATATGATTTCTGGGGTCACAGTCGAGATCGCCAAGCACGATGGGTTAGGAGGAAAAGAAGATTTAGACAGGTTCAGGCCCTCTCGTGAGGTAATACCCTACCTCCTGTTTCGGTGGATTCGATCCGTCGAGTGTCTTTATTGATCTCGTGATCTAAGGCTGAAAGCTAAAGGCTCATAAAGCATATGATATCTGCTATCGCCTATCCCTCAAGGGACGCCCGTTATCCCCCTTATATAGTCTTGAGAGGAGGGCTTACAAATCGGAAACCCTATCTTACTCTAAGTCGGTTTCCTCAATCTTACCAAACTATGACTATGAGTCGTTGCCTTATCTAATCGGCAACGTAATACCCAAGTCGTAGTTGGTTTACGTATTTGGTAGGCACAACCTATCCCTATCTCCAGTCGGATAAACTTGCCATGTAGATACCCGATTGCCATAATTATTTATTGGTTAATGAATATGTAATTCATTCATGAGACTATTTATTGTACTTTTTTGAAATAGATAATTTATTATTGGTTAATGAATATGTAATTCATTCATGAGACTATTTATATTGTATGTTACTATTTCTAAAAAATCTCTAATCAAATATCATATATAAAATAAATATGATTTAATGATCAACATATATATGGATTGATGATCATGTCTCATGGATCATCGTATTGAGATATCAAATTATAATGTGGACACATGTTGGAGAACATGTTGTTGAATAGCCAACATGAGACACTACAAGAGCCATATGTGATGTGCCATTAGTGGTCGCATTTAGGTTGGTGCAAGAATATCTAGACGTGAGATTATCATGGTTCTCAACATGTGTAGTAGCGTGTTTAAGGGCTGTCAAACACTACTCTATAACTGGTTAGTTATAAAAGTAGTCTTCGGGCATGCTATGAAACATGTAGCGGGATATGAATAATCAAGACGGGATTTGTATCTCCTTTGAAGAGATATTTTTGGACCCTTCGATGCTATAGATTATGAAAGTGCATGACCATGCCAAAAGTAATCGAGGAGACAATCGTAGGTTAAGTAATCTATTACAGGATCGAGTGAATGATTGAGCTATTAAATGATGACATATATCTAGCCTTAAGCTTAATCGATACCGTGAGGCAAAGGGGTTCATACAAGTATACATTAGAGGTTTAGCCGATATGATCTTTATATAGTCAATATATTCTGTTAGGGGCCGATGTTGATACGTCGACCAAAAAAGAATTTTTGAGTTGCAGCCGAGTGTACATGAACCTATAGGGTCGTACACTTAACAGGCAGAAATAAGGGGATTGGATGAAGATCCAATATATGCTCAATTCGGATAGGGATTCGAGTAGGACTCTTATGGGCCTCGGAGGCCCAGTTATGGATCCTATATATTCTTCGGGTAATGAGGCTGGTGGAACGTGAGAAACCCTACCCGTCACTTTCCTCCCGAGCCAAACCCTAGCCGCTCGCGGGCGCTAGCACATCACATGCGAGGCGTTCCATCTCTAGACATGTGGATACTGGCAGAGGCGCCGTTTGGTCTGTGGTGCTGATCAGCGTAAGAACACTGCGAGGTGAACGCATGAGAAGGAGAAGGTCGGGCTGCTGCGATCGACTCCTTCTACATCGACGCGCGCTACGTCGTCTAACATTTTTTTGGGTTCTTAGCACTTACTTCTGCTGCATAGCACGTCGAGTGATAATGATCCATGATCTCATACTTACGTGGTTCCTGATTTACACGGTAATTTTTTTTATTTGTGCTACCATAGCCTACCCGTATCTCTACATGTGGGACACCAGATTTTCACGCGCCGACGTCATGCGGTGTATAACCCGGTCACCGGCGGCCAAACGGAAGTGGCGATGGCGGGTGCCGTCCTGTCGGCGTGTACACGGGGAGCCTGCTGCGTCTGCGCAAGTAGCTAGATTTAAATCATGCCATTAATCATAATTTGTATGCATATTTTAAACCTTTAGTTAATGGTAATCACTGATATAAAAGACTTTTCAGTTATAAGTATGTTGTTAATTTCATTGCTCACCGTTTTCAATCGAAAGCGTCGTCTAGAACAAACACGCTGAAACTGGATAAGTATGATACAGTAGTACTATGAAGAAATCAACACACTTGCAGCAGACTTGTTTCAAATTTACAACTTTGCTATTGGCCTAATTTTATATTTCATATTAAAAATATCCCTAATTCAATTGTAAAATAGGACTTTTTTTGGTTTGATCCAATGGAAAAAAAGACATAAACGTGAACAAACAAAGAACAGACACCATCACATCCATAGAGGGAGAAAAATGATCTGATAAACAGACATGCCTATGAATGTCAGCATGTGCATACAATCGACTGCGGTTATACTCATGGTACCGTTCCATTTGTCCATAAGTTCACTATCTAGTGCAGCATGCATCAATTTGCGAGTTTAATTCCAGCGTTTCATGGTTACTGCAGGAGATTTAGTCAAGAAAAAGAACCCATTGTTTTATGAACCGAAAACAATTTTTTGGAACCAATATCATCATGATCTGTCTTTGAAAGAAAGCCAACATTCTGCATCATCAAGAACCTGTGCGTTCTTGATTTCTTTACATATTCAAAAGCGATAACTAATAGCAGCATACTGTGGATTCCAGTTTTAGAGAGACAATACCATGCAACACCCTCAGGTCCAAAAACTACTCACTAGCAGCATTAGTGAACCACCTGCAGAACCAAGAAAGAAAAGTAACACCCCAGTAGCTTGGACGACAATATCCAAGAGTGTTATAGCGTTCTGGAACGGCCTCAAATTCTCCAGTATGCCATCACACCAGTCCTGACGTCTGTTTTGCTCCTCTTTTTTTTGCACTTCTTCCATTTTGCAGGAAGATAATTATTTTGTACAACACATTCAGCGGAGATTTGATAATCACTTCATTGAACACAAAGCATAACCACAATAACCAGCAAACAGCTGCAAATAGAGTAGGCCAAAAATTACTATGGTTCTTATTCCATTTCAAATGCAAAATTTACTATGAAAAAAACTTGATATAAATATTATGTGCCTTTCTTTTCAAATGCATAGTGTTTTCCATTTCAAAAATACCATAACAAGGACACACAAAAGACCTCCCTTTATTTTCTTTATCAACACGTCGAGAAGATATCAGCTCATTCAAATTAAAGAGACCCTCCTTAAACACCAAGTTTAGAAATAATTGCCAATTGACAGAATACATAATTACCAATTTACAGTACATCTAAATGAATATATGATTAACTGTTTGACTAATGATTGAAGTCCTTTTATTCCTGAAACAAATCATCGAACTATATAGGCCCATTTCCTAATTTCAGTTGGAGATCATCTTATTTTGATGAGCATATGGAAGCTTTAAGCATCAAACATACAAGCAAGAAGCTGAATTTCCAATGAAATTTGTAAAACTGCATTTGTGACAGACAAGTAAATGACAAAATGGTGTTTTGATTATAAAATCACTGCATGAATACCAATTATGTGATGATATGAAATCACTCCATGGACAAAGTTGATTTCCAGTATACACACCTACTCCATTAAAGATACTTACCTTCGTCTGAACTATCTCCAAGGAAGTGTTGGTTACTGGATTATAAACCCAGACCATCCCTTTTGATCCTATCTGCACCCAAAGTACTACCTTTCCCTCATCTGTCACAAGCAAAGGTTGCACACCATCTCCAAGACCATGAAAAGCAAATTCAACATTTATCCTATATTCTTTGGACCACATACCCTTTTCAAAATCAACTAGAAGCCATAGGTCCACAGCAGAAATTCGATCGTTCAAATGTGCTGTACACAAAGTTACTTTAAGTTGGGCTAACATAAGACAATCGGTAAGGTCAGCATAGTTGAGTGTGGCATTCGTTTCCTCAAGAATTCTGTTTACCGGCCCCTGGAGAGCCGTGCTCCACCGCTCCGTCACAAGGTCGAAGAAGGTATGCAGCCATAGCAAAATATCCGTTGAATAAGGGATCCAATTGCTAGTGATCCAAGAAGAAGCAGCCCCTTTGAAGACAACTCCATTGGTGCAGCTTGGATCAAGATAGCCTGGTGGGCTCTCCTCCTCCACTGTCAATTCATGTCACTGATTGCGAAAACCTCACATACTGGATCAGCCTCATATCCATCCTCTTAGTCCTCTAGAATCCGGAATAATTTGTACTCTCCTGTGGAATCCGTCTGACCAAATGCAAACCAGGCTGGCCTCATCCCGTTGCGACGCGCGATATCCTCTGCAATGTCGAAGTGTAAGGCGGAGACGGATCCAGTGGGGGGGTCGAGCACGCTGATGCTATGGTGCTCCCCGGCGACGAGAACACGGTCGTGGGCTCGTGGCTCGCCGTCACCACCCTGCACTCGCCCACGGCGCGGATTTCCTCGACGACGTTGCCGGACAGGTCCACGAGATCAACACGTCGCCTGGGGAAGCTGTCGACGAAGATGGCGAGGAGCGGTGAGGGTGGCGGGTGGCGTAGGCGGCGAGGAAGAGCCGGTCCGTGGTGAAGGACAGCCACGAGCGGCAGACGGCGCGGAGGTGCAGCAGGACCTCGAACAGCAGCTCCAGAGGCAAGACGCCGTCTACGGCTCCGAACCCCCTTCCTGGTGTGGCGACGGCGACGGCGGCGGCGATGGCGGCGTCGCACGTCTCTGGGGACGCCATCTCGGACGCCTGGATTGGGGGAACGAACGAGTAGGAGACGTCAAAAACGGATGAAACTTGAATCAATCTGTGCAAGGAAAAGGACTAGCTTTCTGACCTCGAGAAGAAGGGTTTACCTCAGGCGGAGCGCGGTGGCCAGCCGGAGGACGGCACGGCGGCGGCGGCGGCGGCTCGCGGCTCTCGTCGTCGTCGGGATGTGTCTCCTGCTAATTTCTCCGCTGAAAGGAGTTATTCTGGGCCGGAGCTCACAACTGACAAGCCTAGGTTCATCTAAAAAAAAACTGACAAGCCTAGGCCCATTTAAGCCTACATAATGAAATCCCAGCCCATATATCCTCTGCGTTTGGGCCCGGCCCAAAAAGCCCATATAAACGTTAGCACGAACACGAAGCAATTCGGAATTTTTAGTATTTTTATTTTTTATTAAAAGATTTGCAAAAAATAATTTTTGTTTTTAAAGTTTCGCAAAAATAGTCGTCCGCCGCTCTTCGGGAGGACGCTTTTTAAAATCGCTCTTCTAAAGAACGTTTTTATGACGTGGCGACGGTCGTTGGACCGTCGTTTGTCGTAGACGGTCATTTTTCACGCGGGCCCTTTGCCACCCTTGGGAGGGCGGTTTTTGTTGTTCATCTAAGGGGACGCCTGCAAAAGGACGGCTAGGGTGACTTTTTTTCATCCGACCCCCTTGCCGTTAATGGGGAGGGCGGTTTGTACTGTGCATGCAGAGGGCCGCCTGCAAAAAGGACGGCCGGGTGGCAATTTTGCATGCGGATCCCTTGTCGCCCTCGATTTTTGCCCTTGTCGGTATAAAACTCCTTTCCTCTCTCCAAAATTTCATTATATTCGTTAAAAATAAAAAAAGAGAAACCGAGAGTAGCGACGAAGCCCTATTGGTCTGCTAACTTCATCACAGGTAAATACAATATCTCGAATTATGTTTATAATCTTTGTTGCATACTAGTTTAATTACCATGTATTTAAAATATTTGAGTAGATCTGAAGCACGTAAATCTGGAGCACAGAACAAATGTGTAAAATTTAAGGCATAATTTCTTTTAGAAACTGTGACTTAGGACATAGAGAAATTTTTTACAATATATGTATGTTGGATGGTAGATCTAGAGGACAAACCGTATTTGTAGAATTTAAGACCTAGGACAGAAAACGTATTTGTAAAGACTTTTACGTAGCATGCATTGCATATTGATCCATATAACATATTGTTAGTATGAAATGAACTTAGTTTCAATTTTTTATCACGCACAATGACAAGTAAGGTTATATTTCAGTTAGTATACGGTCAAGGCAACATTAGATTTGGTCCATATGGTGTTGATCTGTCTGAATTTAGGATGACATCGAGGGGCATCGATAGGCTTGCAGAGAGAACATTCCAGTCAATTTATAGTTGGTTGCTACGAGGATTTAGAGTGGATCCAAGTGTTAGGCATACGACGAAAAACTTTCGACGCGTGAGCGTCATGTCCGTTAGGTCGCAATCAACTTTCGGCGGGTTCGAGCTGTCACAATCAACTTTCGGCGCTGCTTTCTCAGTGCATTCTCGTGTTGTCACATCCAGTGAATAAATTAACTCCCGTTGAGTCCAGTAGTGCCACTGATTTCTCCACTATAAATTAGACCAGCCGAATATGAGCTCTTCATATCATCGTTCAATTTTCTACACACATCTAGATAGAATGGATGCTCCATTTCTTGAGCGTCTCAACTGGCGAATCCATCCTTTCATCCGTTGGATTTCACCATAGTGTGACTGTCCGTTGTGCACTTGTGGGGATGGATGCATACTTAAGTCATCCCTCAACGTAGAAACTCGGGGTAGGAGATTCTTCCAATGCGCAAACATTGATCAGGTATGACTACTTTGTTCTGAGTTCTATTACCTATGTACAATACACAAAACATTAACTTGTTTCTACACCATCGTAACATCTTACGCAGACATACCGTCGGGTGTGCAACTTCATTGAGTTGGTAGATACAGAGAACCCACAAAACAACAGAACACGTCCATATCAACTTAGCAAAACAAGGTCGGACTACCTTCGACGAAAGGCTGAGCATCAATGTCGAATTGCTGCAGAAACTTTGGAATGGCAGGTAAATCCGCTGGGACTACCCACATGGCGGGAACGTCCAGAATGTCATTGTGGTGACCGTTGTCAGGTGATAAGGTCCGTTAGACAAAGAAGTCGAGGACAAAGATGCTTCGTGTGTCCTAACATTGTCAATGACGATTTTGTCATAAATATCAATTTTTCCAGTATCACTAATCACTTGTTTCACACACTAATTGTTAGTGATATGCCCTAGAGACAACATGGAGATGTTGGATATCATGGTCAATGTTTATGTACAAATGAATAAAGTGTTATTCAGTTCCATGAAATAGACAACTTATATTGATCAATAAGTATGGGACTTATTTATGAGACTCTATATGTATGAATCTATTTCTAAATGATCCCTGATCATATATCATATTATTGGAACAAATACGATGCTAAGATTGGCATGTTCATTGATTGATGATCATGTCTCATAGATCATGGTATGAAGATACCAAATCAATATACGTGGACATGTGTTAGAGAACACATTGTTGGATAGACCCACCATGAGACACTACAGGAATTAATGTGCCATTAGTTGGTCTCAGGTAGTGTTGGTACAAAGTCCTTAGACCTGAGATCATCATGGACTCCAAGATGTGTAGTAGCCTACTTTGGGACTACCAAACGCTATTTCGTAACTGGGTAGTTATAAAAGTAATCTTCGGGTTCGCTATATAACATGGAGTGGAATGTGAATGATCGAGATGGAATTTGCCCCTCCTTTGGAGAGATATCTCTGGGCCCCTCGAGGTAATGGATTATGAAAGTGCATGGCTATGCCGAGTTGATTAAGGAGTCAATCAACAGACAAATAATCCAATACGGTTCGGTGAATGGTTAAGCTATTGAAGGGATGGCACACATCTTGCCTATAGCTTAATTGGTATCGTGAGGAAAAGGGATTTGTATAACATTACAGGTTTAGAGTCGATATTATATTCTTGTATACTATGGTGTCAATATGTGCTGCTAGGCACCGCTGTTGACAGATCGGCTGATTTGGACCCGAGTCGACGATCTGGTGAGTTGGACTCGAGCCGACGGTCGGCTGAGTTCGACTCGGGTCAAAAGCGAGTATACCTGAACCTACAGGGTCGCACGCTTAAGGGGATAGAACAAGCATTCGAGTTGGACTCGGATACGGCTCGATCGGATAGGGATCCGATCGGATAGAGTCCTATGGGCTTACAAGTCCGGCCGGCCAATTTTATGAGATTCGGATAGGATCCATTCAAAATAGAGTCCCGATGGGCCTCTAGGCCCAACCGGAACTCTATATAAAGGGGTGAGTGGTGGAGAGCTGCGGCATGCAATTGGAACCGAATCAATCTGATCACGCACGTCTTCAGAAGTCGGCGAGATCAATCTCCACGAAAACCTTCCCCACTCCCGAGCCAAACCCTAGCCTTACATCGCGTGCTAGCACACGGGTGTTAGGCGTTCTGTCCCCGGACGTGTGGATACCGGTAGAGGCGCTGCTACGTTGCGGTGCTGTTCGTCAGCTATGAATCGGCTGTGGTGGAATCGGCTGCGATCGGGTGCATCGGAGCGAGGCGCGCGAGCACGGTCGGATGACTCGGTGAATCGGTTGTTCCCAGGAATCGGCTGTCGGCTCGAGGGAATCGGCTGTCGGCAAATCGGCTGTCATCGGCCAGCACTGTTTTGGATCGGATAGCTCCTAATTGGTTGTTTCCGCTGCATACTCCAATCGGTAACGATCTATCGACCCTTACGTGCAAGTGTTCCTGGTTTGCGCGGTAGAAAAGTTTTCTTTTTAGCTAGCGTAGCTTCCGCGTAACACTTCAGTGGTATCAGAGCTAATCTTGCTTAGTTCGGGTTTTAGATTGGATCTGGAATAAGTTTTGCACACGGGTTAATTAGATCAATCGGTTTTACGAGATCTGTAGAGGAGAGTAGATGGTAATTGCATTCCTTGATAGTGTATCGGAATGGTGTAATGTGATTACGTCGAAGCAATATCCATAGAACTCGGTTTGAGTCGGTTTCGGGATAGGGTTCCTTGATAGTGTATAGGAATGGTATAATGTGATTATACCGAAGCTATCTCGTAGTCCGATCTTGTTTGTCGCCTCGCGCCTACGTAAACCATCTCCCTTGATAGTGTATCGGGACGACATAATGTGATTATGTCGATATGGTTTCCGTAAGCGATTTCATAGATTGGATCTATGAATTTTATGTGCGTACCCCCTTATAGGTCGTCTCGATACCGTATCTCTGCAATAGGTAGAAAATGTTCTATGCCTAACTTGTTTTTGCAGAGAATGCTTTGAGATGGTATGACCCTATTGTATGTATGAGATGCATGTGATGCGTGTAATATTCTTTCATATGTGCAATCCCTGTAATATTCTTTCATACGTGCAATGCTTGTAATATTCTTTCACGACCTACGAGTCGATGTAATCTTCAATTAGAGCTTCTATAGTAGTAGCTTAATTTGAAGAAATCAAGCATTCGGCACTTGAAAGAACGGTGATGAAGATGGAGATCCTCTACACCGGCATGGAGATGAAGATCACCATGTGAAGGGGGTCATACTATTTCATTATATGCTATTCTACATGCTTTCATATATGTGATATGTTTGTTTGATAGGATAGTGTCTCTCACAAAATTAAGTAGTAATGATGCCCTTTCAAATGTTGCACCCATTACCGTTATGCTCGTTAATGGTGGGTCTGCCAAAGCAGAGTGTCATTCTCATGAGGGGTATATGTCGGACATATGAAGCAGGAGCATTTGATTTACTTAACAAGGCTATGAAAACAGTTTTGGGCCTTGGGGCATAGGTTGGCGCCGGGGCATAAAGATGCCACACCAACAACAAGAGTCACATAGAGATGTGATTAGCAAGGAGTTGCTTACCGATGTTATTAATCTTCTAGCCATGATGCCAAAGCTCACTAGAAATTAATTAACATGTGGATCTTGACCCAATACGTAACCTGGAGGGAAGGTGTAAAATGCATAATGGGAGTCTTATATTAAATTGTTTAACAATAGACATAGCATAAACATTGTGCTAAACTTTTCTTTTTCTGTTGTAGAATAATGACAGCTAATACCACACCCAGTACCTTTAATTTGCGATCTATTCTCGAAAAGAAAAAATTAAATGGAACAAACTTTATGGATTGGTATCGCAACTTGAGAATTGTTCTCAAGCAAGAGCGCAAGGAGTACGTTCTTGAAGTATCCTATCCGGATGAGTTGCCTAATAATGCTACTGCTACTGCACGAAGGGCTTATGAGAAGCACACTAATGATGCTCTAGACATAAGCTGTCTCATGCTAGCTACAATGTCCTCTGAGCTTCAGAAGCAATACGAGAGCAGCGATGCTCATACTATTATTCAGGGAATGCGTGGCATGTTTGATAACCAAGCTAGGGCCGAGAGGTTTAACACCTCAAAGTCCCTGTTTGCGTGCAGTCTTGTTGAGGGGAGTCCCGTCAGTCCGCATGTGATAAAAATGATTGGCTACATTGAGAGTCTGGAAAAACTAGATTTTCCCCTTAGCCAAGAGTTGGCTACTGATGTGATTCTCCAGTCGCTCCCTCCGAGCTTCGAGCCATTCATATTAAATTATCACATGAACAGTATGGATAAGACCTTAGCTGAATTGCATTGGATGCTAAAGCCGGCTGAGGAGAGTATCTAGAAAAACGGTCATCATGTGATGATGATGCAGAAGGCTAAGCGCAAACCACCTGTCAAGAAACTTTGCACCGAGAGGAAACTAACTCCCGATGAGATCGCGAGTGCCTCCAATGCAAAGAATGGCAAGAAGGGGTTGGCAGCATTGGATATGAGCTCTTCATATCATCGTTCAATTTCCTACACACATCTAGATAGAATGGATGCTCCATTTCTTGAGCGTCTCAATTGGCGAATACCTCCTTTCGTCGGTTGGGTTTCACCATAGTGTGACCGTCCGTTGTGTGCTTGTGGGGATGGATGCATACTTAAGTCATCCCTCAACGTAGAAACTCGGGGGAGGAGATTCTTCCAATGCGCAAGCATTGATCAGGTATGACTACTTTGTTCTGAGTTCTATTACCTATGTACAATACACAAAACATTAACTTGTTTCTACACCATCGTAACATCTTACGCATACATACCGTCGGGTGTGCAACTTCATTGAGTTGGTAGATACAGAGAACCCACAAAACGACAGAACACGGTCCATATCAACTTAGCAAAACAAGGTCGGACTACCTTCGACGAAAGGCTGAGCATCAACGTCGAATTGCTGCAGAAGCTTTGGAATGGCAGGTAAATCTGCTGGGACTACCCACATGGCGGGAATGTCCAGAATGTCATTGTGGTGACCGTTGTCAGGTGATAAGGTCCGTTAGACAAAGAAGTCGAGGACAAAGATGCTTCGTGTGTCCTAACATTGTCAACAACGATTTAGTCATAAATATCAATTTTTCCAGTACCACTAATCACTTGTTTCACACACTAACATCTCCTGACAAAATTGTACAAATAGGAGGATGTAAGGAAATATCAATTTGAATAGTGGATCGATACGGTGAGACCTACTTTCATCGGTCAAATGATAACACAACCTGAGACAACCGTACAATTCATTTAGGCATGGATGGAGTATGAATATCGGGTGCAAATTGCAAGCTTAGATTCGAGGAACGATCCATTAGGTATCCCTGAATGGTTGGAGCGTCCAATGTGTGGTTGTAGGGATCGCTGCTAGGTGGCCACCTCCTTTGCAGAAGAAACATATGGCAGGAAATATTTTGTTTGCCCCAACGTAGACAACGACTTCGTTGTACGTCTTACATTTTTCCAATTCCGCTAACGTCTGCATGATATTGCTACCCTCACTAACTAACTACGTTTATTTCTCAAGGCAATCCAAGGAGGTGCAACTTCACTTTGTGTGGATCGACAATGTTAATCCAACATATATTGGCCAAAAGAGAACTGAGTGTGAAATGAAATACAAATAGAGTACCAACGATTAAAGGAGCACGAAATGTAATACACGTTAAACGCCGTAGAACGGGTCCGCAGAAAAGCTCAGGCTCGATTCGTTAGGTCCAACTAATGTGTATCGTGTATCCATGGCACTACTTCACTATCTTATCATTGAAATGTTTCATTACGATGGTGTGTTGTTGTATGCGTCACGAATTATAAATTAACGGTATTGTATCGTTTTGATTTGCAATGTTCTTCTCTAGCCTCGCTATATTGTACTCCTTACAATTTTCGTAAATCTTATCTCCTACGGTTGAAAATTTTCAAAATTGAGTTGAAAGTCTTTGAATTCACGTGAAAGTTTTGAAATTTGATATGACATTTTTCAATTTTGAGATGAACATTTTCAAATTGAAAGATTTGCAAATTGTGTTGAAAGTTTCTAATCAAATTTCGAGTTGAAAGTTTCAAATTTGACGTGAAAGTTTCTAATCTTTGAGTTCAAAGTTTTTGATTTAGAATTTGAATTGATGGTTTCAAATTTAAATTTAAAAATTTACTCGCACTTCTTAAAATAAGTTTTACAAACCACAATGTACAAATATAAAGTAAAGTTGAAAACATATAAATCGTGGCTGCCTAGAATTAGGAGAAAAGAAATAACCGATTGTGTTGGAGAAAAAAGAAAAAAATAACCACACAAGAAAAAAGAGGAAGAAAAAAATTCTTTACAACACCTATTGCGGTGGCCCCATACACGGGCACAATCGCTCCGGAGGACGACAAGGAGGCTACCTATAAAATCCCCTAGCCGCCTCTTTGCGGCGGTCCCCTGCATGCATAGTAAAAACCGTTCTTGGAAAGGACGGCAAGAGGGCCATACAAATTTGTCACCCCAGTCGTCCCTTTTGCAGGCGACCCTTGCATGCACAATAGAAACCAAAACCATCCTCCCCCAGAGCGACAAGGAGACACATGCAAAGTACACGCCTACGGCACACGATAGCCCAATGACCATGAGCCACATTATAAAAACACTCTCGGAAGAGCGATTTTTAAAAAACACCCTCCTGGATAACTTTGAAAACAAAAATTATTTTTACAAATCTTTTAATAAAAAAAAGTAAAAATACCAAAAATTCAAGCAATCCGTCCCCATTCCCCAATCCCCATCCCGGCATCCCCTATTCCCCTCCGGGCTCCGGCGGCGCCGTCTCCGATCGCCCTCCACTGAGCCGGCGGAGAGGCTCGAGGGGAGAATCCAGCTCGGTTCGACCTGTCGGTGGCGGGGCGGCCACCGTCCATCCATCTCAGCCAGCTCGACCAGGTGAGAACCCGAGCTTTCTTGGTGGCGAGAAATTTTGTCTTCTATTATACATAGATGTAATCATCTAGCGAATGCATGGCCCTTCACCGTGTACCTTAGAATTTTTTACTTTCGATTCTAATGTACCTTAGAAGTAGTCCTTTGTACTATTAGAGTAGTGGTTGAGGTGGTTCCAAACATCAATCGGCTCATGAACTTTGAGATAAATAGCTTCTTGTTAATGGCAAACGGTAAAAGTTGGATCGGCTGTGTGGCATAAGATCGATCTTTCAATGGTTTCAAATAAAATAAAATCGGCTTTACTTGAGTAAATAGCAGTTAATGTTGGTTGGTACATGTTGTCCTCTCCTGATGCTAAATACTGAATGCTTGTAGGCTTCCGAGATGGCCACAGGGCGTTCTTCCCAGCTGACCGAGCGAGTACGGCGTATGCCTGCTTCCTCCAACTCTGGCATTCTCCCCCTGGACGTGCTGTTCGACGTCCTGGTGTGGCTCCCGGCCAAGGAGCTCTGCCGCCTCCGCATCATCTGCCGGCCCTGACGGGTGCTGACATCTGATCCCCTTTTCATCAAGGCGCATGTGGCTCGCCACCTAGAGACGCTCTTCTTGGCCAGCTTTAAGGATGACGAGACTCACATCCAAATCATGGATTTGCAGGCAATGTGATTAAGCAGATAGGAATACCGGTTGGCCACAAGGTGTTATGCACACGCCTCGATCTGTTTTGTGTAGCCACAAATAAGAAACAACTGCCATGTGCTTAATCCGGTCACTTGAGATGTCTATAACTTGGCTGAGAGTCCAGCAGAGGAGGACATGTACCATGTCAATCAGCGCAAGCCTTTCACCTCATTTGCATTTGGGCATGTTGCCTCCACGGGATAGTACAAGGTGCTGCGGATGTTCAACCGTCCTGGATTTACAGACCTTGAGATACCTCAGCTTTGTGAGGTCATCACCGTCAAGGGTGGCACAGGCCAGGCACGTTGGAGGGGAAAACAGAGCCGCAAGTTTTTTGTCGAATGTCAAAAGGCAAACAGCTGTGTTGTCGTTAATGGGGTGGTGTATTTCTTGATAGATAGCATATATGATGCTATGATAATTGATGGTGAGGGTGCTGGCATTCATCCAGACTTCATCTGTTCTTTTGACCTTGAGGTGGAGGAATGAAGGGAAGATATCCAGGGACCAATTAGCAGGACCTTTGTATATGACATGGATTTTCTGGAGGAGTATATCGCAATTTGGCATCAGTTTAGTTTGGCTGAGCTGAAAGGCTACTTAGTTCTAGTATACCACCAGAGTTACCGCTCCTTGACCCTAGACCTGTGGTTTTTAACAGACTATGAGACCACACCTGGATACAATATAGCATTCAGATTGAACCATTCGTTCCTGTTAACGAGTGCAAGATAAAGCCACTTCTGGTATTGGATGATGGGAGGATAGTCGTATGGCTAGGATTGACAGGACTGCTGCGCATATATGATCCAAGAACCAGCACTTTTACAGAAGTGGAGATGAGACATCTTGCTGAAGTTGGTCTGTACAGAGGAAGCCTACTGAGTTTACAAAATGGTGATGTGTAGTATTGTACCCCGTAATGTATTGCTACTCACTTCAAATTCCAGTTAATCAGCTTTCAGAAATGATCTTTGGGCATAATCATAAACATACTTGGTCGGATCCTTGTCTTTTGTTGCATTGGAGCCTGTAAGTTCATTGTAAATTCTTGAAGATGCTAATTTTCTTTTTCATTTTGTACTTTCTTCTATAAATATAATGTTAGCTGTGTACTTATCAGTATATATCCTGGTATCTGACATAATTTAGGGTTGCTTGCTAGCCTGCTGGTTAGATACTTTGCTTATGTGTAATTTTCCGGTCGTGTAATAGGTGAGATTTGCCGTGCATGTGAAAGGATGTGGTCTGAATCTTTTGTTCTATATTCTCTGAGCTCTTTTCATATATCCCATTCACGTCAAAATGCTTTTGGGATGAGTGATGATTAGCCTTTTGTTGCATGTAATCACTTCAGTCAATACTATTCAATAACGATGGTGCATGCTCATAAGCATTGCTCATTGTGAATCTGAAAATGCTCACATCCATGTTGTATAGCACGGAAGAGGGTTCCTATCTAACACATATGCACTAGCAAGAGAAGTAGCGCACACCTTATCCAATCTTCATCTTTTCTCATTGAAAACTCTCGATTCAGATTTGAAAAAGTCAAGATTTGAACATTTTCAACTCAGATTTAAAAATTTTCAAGTTCATGATTTGAAAACTTTCAACTCAATTTGAAAACTTTCACTTGGGTTTTTTTCATGACTTAAATCTCCTGCAGTAACCATGAAATGCTGGGATTAAACTCGCACATTGATGCATGCTGCACCAGATAGTGAACTTATGGACAAATGGTACAATGTGGACAACCGCAGTCGATTGTATGTACGTGCTGACATTCATACGTGTGTCAGTTTATCATATCATTTTCCCTCATCTATGGATGTGATGGTTCCTTGTTTGTTCACATTTATGTCCTTTTTTTCATTGGGTCAAACAAAAATAGTCATATTTTACAATTTAATTAAGGATATTTTTAAATATGAAATATAAAATTAGGCCAATAGTAAAGTTGTAAATTTGAAACAAGTCTGCTGTTAGGCCAATAGTAAAGTTGTAAATTTGAAACAAGTCTGCTGCAAGTGTGCTGATTTCTTCATAGTACTACTGTATCATACTTATCCAGTCTCAGCGTGTTTGTTCTAGACGACGCTTTCGATTGAAAACGGTGAGCAATGAAATTAACAAACATACTTATGACTGAAAAATCTTTTATATCAGTGATTACCATTAACTAAAGGTCTAAAATACGGATACAAATTAAGATTAATGGCATGATTTAAATCTAGCTACTTGCGCAAACGCAGCAGGCTCCCCGTGTACACGCCAACATGGACGGCACCTGCCATCGCCGCCACCTACGTTTGGCCGCCGGTGGGCGGGTTGTACACCCGCATGACGCCGTTGGCGCTGGCGCGTGAAAATCTGGTGTCCTCCCATATACACGGATACACATAGGCTATAATAACATAAATCAAAATTTTTTTACCGCGTAAACTAGGAACCATGCAATTATGAGATCATGAATCATTATCCTTGACGTGCTATGGAGCGAGTAGGTGCTAAGAAGCCAAAGAAACATTGACGACGTAGTGCGTGTTGATGTAGAGGAAGTAGTCGATCGCAGCAGCCCGAGCCCGATCTTCTCCTTCTCGTGCGTTCGCCTCACTGTCGGTGTTTTTAACCACCGACTAGTAAGTCTCTAGTGATCTGAGTGTCCGGCTCGGATGACGTGCAAAGAGGACACGAAGATGTATACTGGTTCGGACAAAATGTCCTTACGTCCAGTGGTGAGTTGATCGTGTTACTTGCACTAAGTTTATAGTAGGGGGTTACAAACTGGTGAGTCTGTTAGGCTATGTCTTCTCACCTCCCTATATTCTTCCCCCTCGTCCCCTTTTATAGCCCAATGGGAGGAGGAAGTTACACAGAGAAAAAGAGGTAGAAAGGGGAAAATAAGCGCTTGGTGTTGAGTCGTCTCCTTTCCCTATGTCGTGTCATCCGCGAGCCCTGTAGATGTCGACGTGGTTGATTCTATTCTGCGCCCCTGTTCAGCTGCTGTAGCCACGCGTGGGTGTGGTTCCCTAGTCGTGGTTTCCCATCCCGCCTGGGTAGGTGACGTAGGCGCGGACGCCTACATTGGGCGCCGTACATGGATTAGGTAGCACGGTGGCCATCTACCTGATACTGTGGACGTCGTAATCCTTCGGTATGGCTGGTCGTGGATGTGAGTCAACTCCGTTCCTACTCCTGTCCTACCATTGGAGATTGGACCGCACATACTCCTCTCCCATGCTCGTGGTGGTTGGGAGATAGGACGAGTCATATCGAGGGCCCCACATCCTTAGGAAAAGCAGGGCCCGTTTCCTCGGACTCGAGAGAGTAGGAGCCCGTCCCGTCAGGGTCGGGCGAGGCAGAGCTCGTTCCTCCGGGGCCGGATGAGGTGGAGCTCGTTCCTCGGGGCCGGGCAAGGCGGAGCCTGTTTCCTTGGGGCCGGGCGACGGAGCTCGTCTTCCTAGGGTCGAGCGAGTTGGAGTCCGTCCCCTAGGATCGGCTAGGATGGGGATATTCCGCCTAAGATGTTCGGGCGTCTTGGCCTGTAATCCCCTCCTGCTAGGTATCCCTGTTATTGATACTCAACAGTAGCCCCGAGCCTGTGAAGGAGTAGGGGACTTTTTGAGAGGCTTTCTTCGTTCACGAGGGTTTCGAATGTCTTTCTCAGTTTTTGCCGCTATGCCGGGTATCTTAGCGAGGTTGTGATTCCTACCTACGGGAATTGAGCCTTTTCGCTGGGGCTGGTCAGGAAGCCAAAGTAGGTCTTCTATGTGTCTACGAGCGACCTGGCGCTCATACGCGACCTCGTGTTGGGTCTCTTTGCAATTTCGACCCCTGAGCCCTCACACGGTGCGGGGTCCAGTTAGTGGGTCGTTTCATCTTCCGTGCGTTCTCCCTCACGCGTTTTTCTAATAACATGGAGGGTTTGGGTCGTACCATGTTTTCCTCATTGGAACAAATCATGGTGTTCAGTGAGTTGCTAATAGGTTAGTTCGAGTGGCGCCCCGGCGTCCCCTCTACGGGGTTCCGGCATGGCTCAGCTGGTGACTGACTCCAGTCTCCCAGCGATCGATCCATATAGCTCCCGAGCCCGTTCGATCGGGCCCGAGTGCTCGTTGCCTTTCTTCTAGGAAAAACCATGGATCGTGCTCGCCTGGGACTCAAACATGGGTCGGGATGCCTGTGACGCCCGAGCGTCTAGGTACTGGCCGCTAGTGGACGCATCCTCCGCCACCCCTTACTCTGGGTGTCCTGGGGCGGTTTTCGAACCCTTCGGGGGGCCAACCTTCGAACCCCTAGACCGCACATGGGCCGTAGAGGCGTATACAGCACTGTATCCCTTCTTACTTGCGGCAATTCCATAGTGAGTGGGCCGTTGTGCTGTCGTCTTGCACGACCTTTGAGGGTGCGTCCGGGGAGTGGAGTTAGTCCGAGCGACGCAACGATCGAGGCGGAGTGCGTGTGGGTGATGAGACAGTTGATGTAACAGAACCGACGCGTGAATCAGGGTGGACGGTTCGCCTTTCACTCCGCCTCTTTAAAGGCAGGACGCCGAAACACCTTCTTGCCTTCTTCGCCATCTATGCCCGAATCTCTTATTGAGGTTAGGTTTCTTGCTTACCTCTCCCTCCATCATCGAAGCCTTTGTCTTGCCATTCTGCATCTCATTGATGGAGCCATGGCCTCCTCCGACTTCTGCCATGCGTGCATGGAGGGCCTCGTCAAGAAGGGCCTCCTCTGCCAGAGGACCCGGCGAACGAGTGGCTTGTGCCAGGTAACGAGGATGAGCCGACGCCTCCCGATGGCTACATCGTCTCCTTTCATCCCCTTCCATGAGCGTGGGCTTGCAATGCCCCCATCGGTTCCTCCGGGGGATGCTGGACTACTATCACATCGAGTTGGGATTCAACACATTTCGGCCTTCGTCGCTCTGTGCAAGGATATTTGGGGATTGAGCCCCACTTCAAGTTGTGGAAGTTTTTCTTATCCGTCTCCCTGAACAAGAAGAAGGAGAAGGGCAAGTCGGACCTGGCAGCACCGATGGGGTGCACCAACATCCATTTTCGTAGCTTTCAGGCGTCGCAGTACATGGCCATCCCGATGAGCAAGTCTAACAAGGGATGGCGTAGGCTATGGTTCTATTTGAAGAACAACGACACCGACCCCTGCCACTCTTCACCAGCCGCCTGATCGAGGAGGCCCCAATCTCATGGGGATATGGTCCTACGGCGAAGGAGCAGAGGAGGCTGAACGATCTCCTCGAGGCCATCGGGATCCTGAAGGGTGCCGACCTTCATGGGGCCGGCGTCATCGGGACTTATCACGCGAGGAGGGTGGCACCCTTTATGGCGCGCACTCTCTCGATGTACTGGATGTCGCCAGACTCGGCTCCCAATGGGACGGTGCACCCTGCTGCGATCGAGGGTGGCGCCGTGCGGGTGCTCAGTACTTGCGAGGTGGCGCAGCACATCCAGGAGGTGATGGAGCTCCATCTGGGTCCGGATGGGGACCTCGACCATGTGTACCCGATCGCAGGTCATCCGTCGATGCGGCCGGACGTGAACTCCGTCCCACTGGTAAGCCTTTCCACCATATCTTATTCTTGTCTGTTCCTGTCACGCCCAGAAATTCCTACCCAAAATTTTTGAAGCTGAGGCCCCGTTTGGTAGGGATTCTCCTCCATGATTCTTAACAAAATCAGTAGAATCTCTGCCAAACGGGTTATTTTGCAACTGATTCTGAGAAGAATCACTTCAAGTGATTCAACAGTTTTATATTGGGAGTGAGAATCACCAAAAAAGCAGTTTCTCCTCAGAATCACCTGAAACCAGTTTCTCCCAAGAATCACCAGAAAATCACCTAAAATATTGTTGTAATTATTACTTTATTATACCGATTCTGATTCTCTCCAGAATCTGATTCAGGAGAATTAGAATCTAGAATCAGAGAATCATAGAATTAGGAGCCCTACCAAACGGGCCCTGAATGTGCATTACATCTCTGTACAGGACGTGCTAGGGTACACAAACAACAAATTGTATATACAGAATCCACGTCTTAGAAACAACATAAATGTATTACATAAATGCAGCGGAAAAATAAACGAGCTAGACTACATCTTGACGCTCGCAGCATGGCGACTTCACTACACGGGCATCATCGATGGTAGCAACAAGCCTATTCATCCACAAAGCCATCCTCTAAACCAGTCTCCAACTCTTAGGTGGGGGGAAAGGCAAGCCTGAGTACTTCCCACTGTACTCAGCAAGTCATACCAAGAGAAGGTATGATGCAAGTAATTAAAAGGGAGGCTAAGGGTTATTTGCATAAAGCAGACATTTTACAGATAATAGTTAGAAGCAGTAAAACTGGTTAAGTTTAATTTAATCAAAATTAATCATCACCGTCTAACGTTACACCATGTTGAGACAGGCCCAATCCATTCATCTAGTCTATGCCAGTTCTATTAAGTTAAATTATTAAATACGAGACTAATCACTGTGAATCTGGTCGATCACCTATAACCATGGGCACAGCTATTCGAATAGTTCTACTTTGATCATAGATGCACATCTGTACCCACAAGACACAGCCCACAACACATTTCCGTGTGCTGACATGCCACCACAACATATCGAAAAGGGAACTATGACAGGATCATTCGCATAACCCTCCCTAACGAAGCGATACCACACTTACCCCTAAATCTAGTGTAGGCAACCCCCTCTTGTGCCTAGGTGAATTCGGAAGCCGCATAGGCCTTGCCTAGCCCATCCAAACTCCATCACACTCACCCTCGCCTGGGTACGTTGGACAGGGAAAAGCTATACTACAAGCCCAGTCATTGCCCACGCTGGCTTGTGGTACGCACACTAATTCTTCTAGGGTTTCTCGCGAAGCGGTCCTTAACTACCATGGATGTGTCTATCAAAACCATGCACCCACAGTCCACCATTCAGTCATGTTTTAGTTGATTATGTGCTATAGTTTCATAGGTCCTTGACCATCACCCTTAATATCATCATAGGCTAGTAGTAATGTTTTTCCAAAGCAAGCTAGTTGAACTAAGCATGGCTAAGCATTCCCTAATGCAACATCTATTCATATTGAATCCCAATTTATCAGCTCAGGGTGATCAATCTAGACTGAGAACTATAGGTTCCATCCCACATGACATTATAAAACAATGCAATTTAATAGAAAAAGTGAGATACTTTGCAATTAGAAACAATGTGATCAAAATGGAATACATGACTTGCCTTGATCTTGCTCTTGGGGAACTTCTGCGACCACTTCGAAGTACATGGGAGCGTCGGAGGCACCAGAATCTAATCAACAAACAATGACAAAAACTTGCTATAAGTCTACTGAAACAAGTGATAAACTATTTTTAATGGATTCTAGGCATTTTATGAGTCATTTGCAGCTTGAACAGACTCAAACGGAGTTCGGATGAATTTACTATGAATTCTAGAAGTTTCTCTGATTTTTACTAATAAAAGAAAAACAATTAACGATTTATTATGGAATCAGCCGCTAGGGCTGACATCACCAGGGCTGTCCGGCACCGACAGGTGGGGCCCACCAAGCAGTGGCACATGGGAGGGCAGTGCATGCTGGACCGAGTCCATCGGCTAGGGTGAGCACGTGCACCACATGGCGCACGCGTGGCGCCGACACGGCGACCACACGACGGACAAGCCGGTGGCCGGCGCGACTCGCGCCGAGGCGGTGCGGACTCCGTGCCGAGGCCGGTGCGAACTCGCGCCGAGGCCGTGTGCCGTGGCCGAGGTGGCACCGATACGTGAACGACCCGGATTCACCCACGAGTGAATTCGACGGTGCGGAAAGGGGAAGGGCGCGGCTCGCCGGCGGGCGGCAGCGGTGCGTGGTGGCGCGCGGGGCCAAATTATCGTCGCGCCACTCGAGAGCGGCTCGCAGGCGCGACACGCAAGCGGGCGGAGCTAGCGGTACTCGGCCAGGGAAAAGAAGAGGGGAGAAAGGGGGAAAAGAGCTCACCACGGCGGCGACGACCAACGTGGAAAGAGGATACGGTGGGGATGGTGGAAATTGCGATGACGTGGCAAGGAGGAGGGCGGCCGTGGTCCTGCACAGCCCGGTGAAGGTGAAGGAGGAGAAATGAGTGTGAGAGAGAGGTATTGTGGCGACGGGAAATGCCGAGCGAAAGTGGAAAAATGATGGTGCTCACTGGCTGTGGGGTCTTCCCCGGAGAGGCCAACTCCCACAATACCACATAACCTCCCAGGAGTCCCGTTATGCGTGAGATAGTACAGATACAAGAACTTCGTTTATTATTACAAACTATTAATGTTCAAGTACAAACAATACAATATAAGAAAACCGCGACATTTCCACAGGGATAGCCCGAGTGTAGAGTCGACCTAGAAATCGTACTCGTCTTCCCAGTCCACAGGGTACTAGGAACTTCTTCTTCGGCTCTGGGGTTTCCTAAAGATAATTTATGCAAGGATGAGTACCGATGGTACTCAGCAAGCCAAACTGAATTTAACTTTATATGGATAAATATGTATGACAACATAAAAAGTAATATGAATTATAAATCTATCCTTAACATGAAGACATATCCTATCCTTTCTTTTTAGAACATTTTATGTAACCATTCAAAAACATGAATTATAAACTTAACTTTAGCATAATCCTATATTCTACCCCTTCCTAAAAGTATTTGTATATGAACATTCAAATTTTATGATAGCATTTAAGAAATGACTTATGCCATTATACTCCCGGTAAAGGTAAGTGTGAATGAGAAAGGTAAGGTCTCATTTTGGATGCTAGCATGTGAACTTAAAAATAATAAATTCAAAGTTCACCTTGTCAGCCCAAGAGAAAAATTAGTATAAACCCAAAAGGACTAAAATGGGTGCATGCACAAAGGTTAAAACACCTAAACCTAGGAGGTAACCCTAATTTTTTAGAATAAACCATGCAAGATAAAATTATGGAAAAATTCATGTAGATGCCAAACATTATTTACAACTCAACATAATTTTTGTGCAATTTAAAAACTAGGTTTGATGCCCCAAACAAATTAAACAAAGCAATCCAATATTAGGCGAATTAATATCCCTAAATCGGAAAAAATGACAACTTGCCTAATAGATCATTAAAATGCACATAAGTATATATACAAAATAATTTATTCAAATAGTAGTTTAATTAACATAAATAAATATATTTTTTCTAGAATTTGTCTCCTCTGTTTAGGTCTTCTAAAAATTCAAACTAGTTTCAAAATAGGCCATCTTTGTTTAATTACTGGGAACAAAATGATCTTTGGATGAAACAAAAGAAAATGGAACTCTAAGGATGATCATCTACCCCCAATAAAGATTTCACTAATTTACTATGTCCACAGATTAAACTATGGAGCTACAAAGATTAAAGGGTGAGAAATAATCTGATATTTGTTTTAAACCTTTTTTCACTTGTGTTCCTACCCATATCTCTCTCTTGCCTAGCTTGCCATGCCCTGGACCCACATGGCAGCTGCACAGACTCGATCCAACTCAGTGCAAAGTGTCCCACCGCTTGGAACACGCCAGAGAAGAGGAGAAACAGCGGTGACATGCGTCGGCGCCGGTTCTATCCACCTCACCAAGCACGGCCAGCTCAAACCTCACCAATTGAAAAACCCTCTCGCCACCACAGTATACATTCTTCCCTCATTACGTTCCACGAAGAAAACGAGAGAGAACACCTCGGAGTCGCCGGGAACACGCTCTTCTTGCAGTCGGCCGTAGGTGTTCGATCCATATTGTGACATCTCTGGTGAGCTTCGCCCCGAAATAACCCTAGGAATGTAATCTCCATACAATGCCTAACACATCTATGCCCCCTTCGTTCTTGTCACAAAGGTCGGGTCCGTTGCGTCGCGGTCACCAATGCCGTCGGCCCCAGTGCACCGCCGTGCGTTGCGTTCTCACTGCTCGTCTCGAATCCGACCGAACCGCTTGGCAGCCGTCGTCGCCACCTTACCAAGATCTCGGTGCCCTAGCGCGCGAAGCTAGGAAGTCCAGAGACGCTAGATCGACGTCGTCTTCCTCCACTCCAGCCACCGGCCAACCCCGATGAATACACCCTCCTCGGTGAGTTTCCATCCAATTCCTTGTGCATGCTTCTCACTAGGAACTCCACTAAGCCCCTGGACATCTTCTCCTAGCAGCGCATCGACCAGAGCAAGCCACCGCCGTGAAGCCGACGCAATCCACCGTCGCCGGGCCATTGTCACTGTCGCCACTATCGCCTGTGCCGCGCCAAGCCGCGTGCAAGTTTGGTTAAGCATCCAAGAGCCTCTAGGGAGCCTATGCATGCGCTAGTTTGGCACAAATCGAGCCGTAGCTCCATACGGCTCGTCACCCCAAAAACGGCCACCGCTCGCGCCATCACTATTGTCGATTCCGGCCATCTCCGGGGGCGAAACCACCACCTACGGGTCCGCAGGTGAACCATCTTCATTTTATGTTTTGGGTGCATAGGCCGAGAAGCCGTCGTTCGCCGTCGGCATCGCCGTCATGCCCGCCGGCGGCCAAGCTCTGCTCTAGCTACTGCTTCACCTTGCCGCACCTATGACAGGTGGGTCCCATTTGTTTAAATGTTCAACAATAGAGGGATAAAAGATGGTAGGGTTTATTTTGTAATTATTCTTTCAGTGACATGTGGGGACCGTATGCCATACTTTTGAAACTCAGGGACTCTTAAGGAAAAAGGTTATTAGACATGTGCTCATGGGCTGCGGATTGATTTTTAAGACTCCAGGGGACTATGTGCAAAATTACCAATCTATGACCAGTGGACCCCATGAGATCATAATCCGGAAATATAAAAGAAAAAACTAAAACAATAATTTTTCAATAGGAAAACGACTGAACTTGTAAAATCCATATAAAATCAAAAATAACTCCTTTTTAGATGATACCAATTGCTATAGGTTCACAAAGTAATGAACTTCAATATTACAAAATAAAAACTTGCACTTACAGTACAAACTTTATCTCTAAAATTCAAATAGGGAGAATACCCATAACACTTGTATAAACTTATAAAATCCCTAGAAAATTCAATTTAACATATTTTAGGACCAAATCAACTCCTATAAATTCCTCAACCCTCAACCCACACTCTCTGATTAGGGAAAACAAAAACATATACTTACTTACTTTGAGCCAAAAGCTTATAAGACTATTATTGGAAAAATGATGAATTTTAGGTAAGCTTGAACTTTAGAGATTTATGTAAAATTCATTTTAATTCCTTTTTAACAAACCTAAACAAACCTAAGCTCTGTAGAAGCCCCAAAATACATACTTTCAAAATGTAAAATAAAAAATATGCCTACTGTATAGTAATATCACCTAAATATTTATATGAGGAATAACCAACTTAGATGAACACCACAAATTGTAAAATTTGTAGTAAATTCATTTTTAATCGTTTTGAAATTAACTAAGTTCCTATAAAACCAGAAAGTAATGACTTTCAAATAGTTAAAATAAAATATGGTAACTCATATACTAAAAATATCAATAAACTTTATGATACGATATGATGTCCCGATCTTCACGGCGTAGGATCAAACTCTGGATAACTTTGCTGCAAGCAGCGATAACTAGTGCAACCTGACGAATAAAACTCGAAGCCAACCACCGTCTTTAACCGGCAACCTGAATCGAGGATTCGCCCAACCACACTCTCAAGGAACCAACCAACACAGCCTACAATCAATGGAGGAAACCTCGAAGGGAGTAGGAGCACCAATGGGAGCGGATGAAGCCGCCGCCGTAAATCCCGCGAAGGAAATCACAAGAGCAAAGGGGTAGAGATCACTCTCTAGGGTTTGTTAGCACACACCAACAAAGGGGTTACGTATTTCAATTATCAATGGTCTGTGATTACAATGAGTTTAGGGGATATTTATACTAGCAACAGCCCCGCTAGATAGGTGGAAACACGAATTAAACAAAATAACACGCACTATGTGAACGGGCCTCCTCGAGATGCCTTCTGGAGAGTTTCCGCGTGGCTGTTTGACTTCTGCGCAGTCAATGTTTTGGCAATAACTCCATCTTGGAATCTCCAAATGACATGCGGTTTGTTGTGTTAGAAAGTTAACTTGCCAAGATTTCACACCATGTAGCAGCATGTACCACAACATATTGTAGATTGGTACAGTTTATTATACGAAGTTGACCATCGGCGATCTGCGACTCTCGACCAGTCTGCACTAAAACTGGTCGGCAGGAAAAACAATGCATCCAAACTAGTTGGCACTTGAAGCATTGGAAACTAGACTCAATAAGCTTTCCAACAAGTCCTCATGGACCTTCATAGCTTTTGTGGATCAAAAGTTATGGCAGTTTCTTTTCGACGGTTCTGTCTTGCTTGGATTGGCTCGAGCTCGGTTCTTCTCTCGTAGTCCATCCTTGGTGCATCCTTGGCATCATCTTTGGTGAACCTAAGCATTAGCAACATATACGACTTAGGTAGTATATAATTCTCATTAATATTAAAATGAATTTCACAAAGTAGCGCGTGCACCTCTTTTTGTAGCTTCTTAGCTCGACTACGAGTAATTGGTCCGTCAAAGGCGTGAGTGGCCGGCGAGTGGTCGGTGTAGGCTTATCAAAGGTTTGAGTGGTCGGCATGCTGGTCGGAGTGGTCGGTGTAGGCATATCATCCTCCCCCTCTTGAAAAGGAGTCGTCCTCGACTCTGAGATATCTTGACTTGTGAATGGTGAGAGATCGGCAACATTGAAAGTGGTGCTGCCACCATAACTTGCTTGGAAGATCTATCTTGTATGCATTGTCATTGATCTTTGCAAGAACACGAAATGGACCATCTCCTCGTGGCATCAACTTGGATTTGCGCTTATCGGAAAGCGATCCTTGCGCAAGTGAATCCACACCAAGTCCCCTGGTTCAAATAACACTTTCTTCCGATGTTGGTTCACACTTGTAGCCTTGCGTGTTGCCTTGAGTTCAATTGCTTCCTTGGTCTTCACGTGTATCTTCTTTACATATGCAGCACGCTTAGAGGCTTCCATGTTTGTTCTTTCCTGCATCGGCAAAGGCAACAAATCTATCGGAGCAATTGGTTTGAACCCATAAACAATTTCAAAAGGACACAAATTAGTGGTGGAGTGTACAGCCCTATTATAAGCAAACTCCACATGAGGCAAGCAATTCTCCCAATCCTTCAAGTTCTTTTTCACCATTGTCCGTAGCAGCATTGATAATGTACGATTCACTACTTCGGTTGCCCATCGGTTTGAGGGTGACAAGTGGTTGAGAACAAAAGCTTGGTCCCAAGTTTTGCCCATAATGTTTTCCAAAAATAGCTCACAAACTTGACGTCACGATCGGACACAATGGTCTGGGCATTCCATGCGGCCGCACAACTTCTCGAGAAAAATAAGTTAGCAACATGTGAAGCATCGTCGGTCTTGTTGCAAGGGATGAAATGAGCCATCTTTGAAAATCTATCGACCACAACAAAAATAGAATCTTTTCCCCTTTGAGTTCTAGGCAGTCCTAAAACAAAATCCATGCTTATGTCTTCCCAAGGAATATTAGGAGCAGGTAGGGAGTGTATAAACCATGAGGGTTCGTTTTGACTTAGCTTTGTGACGGATGATGCATCGCTCCACAAATCTGATGATGTCTCTCCTCATCTTGGGCCAATAGAAATGATCACCGAGCGGTTTGTAAGTTTTCTTTTGTCCAAAATGGCCAGTCAATCCTCCTCCATGTGATTCCGTAACAAAAGCAGTCTAACGAGGAATTTGGAACACAAAGCTTGTTAGCTCGAAACAAAAACCCATCATGTATGTGATATTTTTCCCAACCTTTTCCATCGTTACAATTTCGTATGGTTCGAAAATTAAGGATCATTGTCATACATACCTTTCAAATTTTCAAGTCCCAAAACTTTTACCTCGAGTTGATTCAGCAACACATTCTTTCGAGACAATGCATCGGCAACCACATTGTCCTTACCTTTCTTATATTTCACAATGTATGGAAACGTTTCAATGAACTCAACCCATTTGGCATGGCGACGGTTCAGTTTTGATTGTCCTTTCAAGTACTTGAGCTTCATGGTCGGAATGGATAATAAATCCTTTCGGCCATAAGTAATGCTTGCCAAGTCTCAAGTACACGCACCAAAGCATACAATTCTTTATCATACACGTAATAATTTAGTTGAGCACCTCCAAGTTTCTCACTAAAATATGCTACGGTTTTCCTTGCTGCATTAAAACTCCGCCTATTCCACTCCCACTAGCATCACATTCAACTTCAAAAGTTTTAGTGAAATCAGGTAGAACAAGTAATGGTGCTTCAGTCAATCGTTTCTTTAATTCTTGAAAAACATTTTTCTGTGAGTTTCCCATTTAAATTCAATCCCTTTCTTTGTCAATTCATTTAATGGAGCAGCAATGGTACTAAAATCTCTCGCAAATCTCCTATAGAAACCAGCAAGGCCATGAAAACTCCTTACCTGACTTACATTTGTAGGAGTTGGCCAATCCTTGATAGCTTTTACCTTGGTCTCATCCACCGTTATCCCTTTTCCTGAAACAATAAAGCCAAGGAACACCACATGGTCTATGCAAAAATTGCACTTGTCAAGATTAGCAAATAATTTATCCTTTCGGAGCTCATCCAAAACTTGACGAATGTGATTCATATGCTCTTCAAATGACTTGCTGTAAATCAAGATGTCATCAAAGTAAACAACTACAAATTTTTCAATGAAAGCTCTCAGGACATGGTTCATTAATCTCATAAAAGTGCTAGGAGCATTAGTCAATCCAAAAGTCATAACTAACCATTCATATAGCCCAAATTTTGTTTTAAACGCAGTTTTCCATTCATCTCCAATTTTCATTCTTATTTGATGGTAACCACTTCTCAAATCAATTTTAGTGAATATTGTGGAGCCACTCAATTCATCAAGCATGTCATCTAAGCGTGGAATAGGATGACGATAGCGAATGATGATGTTATTTATAGCTCTACGGTCAACACACATTCTCCACGATCCATCTTTCTTAGGTACTAAGATCACAGAACAGCACAAGGACTTAAACTTTCTCGAACAAAACCTTTATCAAGAAGTTCTTGCACTTGCCTTTGTATCTCCTTTGTTTCTTCAGGATTGCTTCGGTATGGTGGTCGGTTCGGAGTGCAGCCCTGGAATGAGATCAATTTGATGCTCAATCCCACGAATTGGAGGTAGTCCAGCTGGTGTCTCCTTTGGAAAAAAAATCTTCATAGTCCTACAAAAGATGAGACACAACACTAGGAAGAGAGGTGATGTCATTAGGTGAAATTAAAATGTCTTTGTACACAAGTACAAAGTGCACTTGATCTGGGTTGTTTCTCACTTCTCTCATCTCAGATTTTGTGGCTAGCATAACTAAGCGCTCTCCCTCTCCTTTCTTTTTGTCTCTCAAATTTGGCTTGTGGCACTCACTCACCGATTTGTGGATGTCACTCAATTTATTTTGCTCTCCATCTTCTCTACTCACGGGTACAACTTCAGATTTCTTTTGTAAGTGCTCGGCCATGATTTGTTGTGGTGTCATAGGTTTGAGAACAAACTTCCTCCCTTTTAGCTCGAGGGTGTATTGATTTGTCCTCCCACAGTGCTGAGTATAGCGATCATATTGCCAATGCCTACCAAGCAGCAAGTGGCACACAGACATGGGGGCCACGTCGCACTCAACGGTGTCAACATATTCACCAATTTTGAATGGTACTTTTACTCTATACCCAATCTTAATATCTCCCGAATCATTCAACCATTGGACATGATAGGGATGAGGATGTTGCTGCAACTTTAGACCAAGTTTGTCAACCATCTCACGACTAGCAAGATTATGGCAGCTTCCGCCATCAATGATCACCTTTACTACCTTATCTTGCACCTTTGCTCGGGTCAAAAAGATTATGTCGTTGTCCATTTTCAGCTTCTTTCACTTGGACACTCAAAATTTGAGTCACCACAAGAGCAGCACCTTGCTCAAAATCACACCTAGTATGTTCCTCATCCTCCGGGCTTCCTCAACATTCTCTTCCTCAACTTCTTCTTCACTAGCTGAATCAAATTCTCCATTGTCATTCACAAGAATCACCCGATTGTTTGGGCACTCTCTAATTACATGCCCACGGACTCCACACTTGAAACATTGGATACCACTACTCTTGATCGTAGAACCCACTGAAGTGGAGGTGGATGCCGCTGGTTTATCACTCATGCTTGGGCCAGCAGTGTTCTTCCCACTAACAAGCATTTTGAATATTGGAACGCAAACCTCCGCTTGAACTTTTTGCGACGAGGGTGCAACAGCAAACTTGGAGATTGATTTGCTTCCTCCGAATAATTCCTCGTGCCAAATGACGGGGATTTGCTGCTCTTAGCATCTTCTTGAAGTTGACGTTCAGCTTTGGTTGCTTGATGTACCAAATCAATTAAATGTCGATCGGCATGAAACTCAACAATACGCTGAATATTGCGATGCAGACCAGCCATGAAATGTGCAATGGTTTGCTCCTCATCTTCATGCACATTAGCTCGAATCATAGCCTTCTCCATCTCTTTATAATATTCTTCAACGAGAAATTTCCTTGTCTCGGATTCTCGCTTATCAAAGAGATCACGTCGATAGTGCTTGGGCACAAATCGAAGTCTCATTTCTCTCTTCATTTCTTGCCAACTTGCAACAGGGACGTTCCCCTTCTTCTTCTCGATCTTGGAGCAGTTGCTCCCACCAAATAAGAGCATATCCATCAAATTCTAGAGATGCCATTGCCAACTTCTTCGCTCCGAATAATTATGCATGCGAAAGATCTTTTCCACCTTCAACTCCCATGTGAAATAGTCTTCGGGATCGACCGTCCATCAAATTTTGGCATGGTAAATTTTAGTTTACCAAACCTCTCCTCCGGGTTGCCTCTCCTATGATGTCGGCGACCAAAACTGCGCGAGAATGATTATCATCATCCTCATCTTCGATTCTTCATTATCATTCGGCCGACCTCGTCCACTTCCTCTCGCTATGTGCATCTCTTCGGTTCCCCGACCCCTTCTCCTTCCATCACTACCTTCATCATCTCCACCATGGTTGCTGGCTCCTTCTTGAGGAGGACGACGTCCTCGATCTCATTCATAAGGCCCTGGAAAGCTTGTGTCAATTGATCTTGCTTTTCTTCCATGCTTTGCCGAAGTTCATTAAATTGTGCCATAGTGACACATTCATCGATCTCACCATTGGAATCCATCTTCCTGTCAAATTAGTGAGAACAAAGCAACAAATATATATGGAATAGAAATATATGTGGAATCTCACGACCTCACTTGCTCTTACCGACCAAAGCTCTTATGAATTCTGCGGTTACAGAGAAACAAATGTGTGGTGGTAACAAGAGTGATGGTTAGCGAATACAAGACCGAGATACCGATTACGATGGCTTGTATGTGGAGCTTGGTGGGGATTAATTAAACAAGGCATGCAATCTGATCCTTGTTGTTGTAAAGTTAAGTAACAATCCAAACTAGAAGTTCCCTGCCTAGTGCTGACCAAAGGATATGGAATGATGTCAATCGATCAAACACACGCGCAAAGAAATTTCAAAGTTGATGCAAACAAGGAATATGATTGGGATGCAAGTGTTGCGATCAAACCCAACCAAAGTTTTGCACCAAACACGGATAGCAGATGGGTTGCACAACCGGTTGTGATAAACTTTCAAGCACGTGCATATAAACAAACCGATCTTTCAATAACTTTCTCAACTTTTATTTTTTTAAACTTTTCTTTCTTCTTCTTTTTTTTGACACACTTTTTTTATATAGAACCAAACACAGGATCAGCTATAACACTTGCACATTTATGATATAAACAAAGCACAACCAGTATCAATAACTTGATAGGATCAAAGGTAACGCGAAGGACGATAATGGCTATAGATTTTTTTTTAGCAATTTTCAGATATATAAAGAGGCTCAAAGGACACACAAAGGAGATATGATCAGCAACTAAAACAAAGACTCTAATGGACTGAGACCTAACCAAACTCACAAGAATTACGATTGAACAAAAGGGTTATGGCAAATATTTTTATGGCTTTTTCGGTGGATAGGACGAACAAGAATATATATGTAGCTAAGGGTAAAGAATCCTACCGTGGCAATGAAGCTCGATACCGGATGATACGATATGATGTCCCGATCTTCACGGCGTAGGATCAAACTCGGATAACTTTGCTGCAAGCGCGATAACTAGTGCAACTCGACGAATAAAACTCGAAGCCAACCACCGTCTTTAACCGGCAACCTGAATCGAGAATTCGCCCAACCACACTCTCAAGGAACCAACCAACACAGCCTACAATCAATCGAGGAAACCTCGAAGGGAGTAGGAGCACCAATTGGGAGCGGATGAAGCCGCCGCTCGTAAATCCGCGAAGGAAATCACAAGAGCAAAGGGGTAGAGATCACTCTCTAGGGTTTGTTAGCACACAAACAAAGGGGTTCTGTATTTCAATTATCAATGGTCTGCGATTACAATGAGTTTAGGGGATATTTATACTAGCAACAGCCCTGCTAGATAGGTGGAAACACGAATTAAACAAAATAACACGCACTATGTGAACGGGCCTCCTCGAGATGCCTTCTGGAGAGTTTCCGCGTGGCTGTTTGACTTCTCCGCATCCCTCAATGTTTTGGCAATAACTCCATCTTGGAATCTCCAAATGACATGCGGTTTGTTGCGTTAGAAAGTTAACTTGCTAAGATTTCACACCATGTGCAGCATGTACCACAACATATTGTAGATTGGTACAGTTTATTATACGAAGTTGACCATCGGCTGACTGCGACTCTCGACCAGTCTGCACTAAAACTAGTCGGCAGGAAAAACGATGCATCCAAACTGGTTGGCACTTGAAGCATTGGAAACTAGACTCAATAAGATTTCCAACAAGTCCTCATGGACCTTCATAGCTTTTGTGGATCAAAAGTTATGGCAGTTTCTTTTCGATGGTTCTGTCTTGCTTGGATTGGCTCGAGCTCGGTTCTTCTCTGTAGTCCATCCTTGGTGCATCCTTGGCATCATCTTTGGTGAACCTAAGCATTAGCAATATATACGACTTAGGTAGTATATAATTCTCATTAATATTAAAATGAATTTCACAAAGTAGCACGTGCACCTCTTGTTGTAGCTTCTTAGCTCGACTCTACGAGTAATTGGTCCGTCAAAGGCGTGAGTGGTCGGCAGAGTGGTCGGTGTAGACTTATCAAAGGTTGGAGTGGTCGGCATGCTGGTCGGAGTGGTCGGTGTAGGCATATCACTTTGAATAGACAACTAGGGTGCTAATCACCATAATAGTAGTTAAGCACTATTGTACATATATATGTGATATATATATATATATATATATATATATATATATAGTTGACTCTTGTGTGGGTGCGCACAACCCCATCCCGTGTGGCATGACCGAATCTATAATTTGAAAACTCAAATTGAAAATCGAACCGTTCAAATTGTTCTACATATTAATATCGCTTTGTATACCAAATTTTATATTTTTAAATTATTCACTATTTTATCGGATAGGTCAAAGATGCAATAAAATAGATACTCCGAAAATCGTTGGATTAATACATCTTTGACCTATCCAATAAAATAGTAAAAAATTTTGAAAAAATGTAAAATTTAGTATACAAGGCGATATTAATATGTAGAACAATTTGAACGGTTTGGATTTTCAATTTGAGTTTTGAAATTAGAGATTCGGCAATGCCACATGGGATGAGGCTGTGCGACGCGCCACATAGTAGCCCAACTCTATGTATATATATATATATATATATATATATATATATATATATATGCACGTTAGCTCCATGTAACTCCAATTAAAACTTGTTGGACCAGAGGAACACAATGCTCCATCCTCACTCACCAAGATTTTGAGCACTTAGCTCATACAACACTAACTAGGCTAGTATAACAAAGACAATGACATAGAACCCCTCTAGTTGCAAAGTATGAGGTGAGAAAATAAAAGAAATATAACTTGTAGACTTAAGGTGAATTAAATAGCAAATGTCTTTAGTTTACTTAACTATATCAAAAGAGTAGCATGTTCTGGACCTACAACCCTAAAGTCATGCGCTTATTAAACTATAGAGACCTACGACATGTCATAATCGATAAAATGCTTAATAAATTCTTAATAACTCTAAAAAGGATAAAACTGTTAACGCCAAAATTTGGTAAGCCCCAAAGTCCTTATCGACTAAGGGTTAGTATCGGCTCGAAGCAGAATCGACTAAGAGTTTTGCGACAGCCGATGGAGGGTCCATATTTCCAGCAGTCGGGTTCTTGTTAGATTTGGTTTGAGAAGATCTTATCCAGAAGAAACCGAGTCCAGGGAGGATACGGCTTGTATCTATTAATTAGAAAGAGGTTATTAGTTTTCTATTTTATCTTTAGGAAAGTTTGTTTTGTAATCTGTTAGGATCTTTGTCACCCCACGGGTATAAATATGTAAGCCCGGGGTTCATGTAAATTATCTCTCGATCAATACAATTCAGCGCATCGCCACCCTTTTGTTCTTCATCTTCGTTCGACATCTGACGAAACTTGGCATCCGGCGCTGGGCTACATCGGTTAGGTTCGACCCCCAGCAAAGGAATAAGTCTAACGTTCTGTCGGATCAGGCGATCATATTGACTACGTCGATGTCGTCCAAGGCTGCATCAGTACGTTCGATCTCTTGGAATGCTCCGGTTTAGTTAGCATGCTTGCCTGACTATTTATCATATGTCTCTATTAATCTAATCTTAGTATTTTAGTTTATCCCTATCGCTCTCGTTTTAGGGTTTCTGCCGATACCGGCTAAATCGTTATACCAGGTTAGATTGGTTTAGGCATCTACCACCCTGAAAATCAGCCAAGGGCTTGATTGTCTAGATATTGCTTTTCTTTTCATACTTAGTGCTACATCAGTTTGATCTACTAAGTCGTGATTAGAACCGTAATCTCTGGCCTGCCTATTGACTGCCACTAAGGGTTTCATCGGGGTTTCAGCCGATGAGTTATCTGGATATTGCATCGGCTTACAAGGATTGTATACAAGTTGGATCTAGCCGATTGTAGCAGAGGCTTCATTGAACATTTGATCATTTGGATTTTATGACATCGGACTCCCAGCCGATGTGTGCTTTAATCTTTAAATCAATATCTATTCTACTATGTGATTGGTTCATGCAATGTTATATATATCATGTTATTGTCAGCCGATCGCCTTTATATATAAATGTTTGTTCAACACACAGCCGATGGATTCAAACCCTAACACCATCGGATGGCATCGGGATCGGCTGGAATTGCACCATCGGCTTATCAGCCGATCAGTTAGTTTTTGGGTATCGGTCTACCGGTCGATATGATTTATGTTCTGTTGTTTTGCATAACTTGTTAGTGGCAGGATGAAACTGACTGGCACGCCCGCGCTTCATCTATTCTAGGACCTGCACTAGAGCTAAGCAGATCTCCCAGGCCGGCGTGTTGATTTTTCTAGTCAACAAAAACCAAGGGTATTTGTCTTAGAAAACATATATTCACACCTCTTTGAAGTCAAAGCTAATAAAAATCAAGATATATAAACATTTTAGGACACTACCTAGTTATACCGACATATACCGATAGAACTTCAAAAAAAATTCATAACTCCTAATTGGAATAAGATAAATTAGAAATTATTTCACCTAAATTCACTTTACACCAGTACCTACTCAATGTATAAAAATCATGCATTTTAGAGTATCTTGGATTTTTCACATATTTCGGTGTTAATTGCATACTGTATATTTTGTTTAGATGATTGCGTAAGCGGAGGAGTGGATGGTGTGCTAACTTTTATCCAGACCAAGGCAAGTTCTTGCCCCTCCTTTTAACACATTGCTCCTATGTTTTTGGGCTAAATGATTTGTTTGTAAAGTGCATGTGTATTTCACTCTATCAACAATTTAAAACTATGATCTGTAGCTATGCCCTGAAAATGCATGAATCCCTTGTGAAAATCACTCCCTTGCTGTTTTAAACCTTAGAAATAATTAGAGTACTTAACTCGTGCTCAGATGACTATACCATGTATGTTTTTACAAGTCTTGCAAATGCTTAGCCTTGCTCAAGTAGTAAACTAAGACATGGTTATGGATTAAATATTGTTCTATTTGAAAATTATTTTTGGACATTTTAAACCAGAGGTGAACCTCTGTGTATTTGTGAAATAAAATTTAAATAAAATGTGATTTTAGACTTGGTCGGCAAGTGGTATGCGATTGATGTATTCGTATACCGATAGGGGGAGTGTTTGCCCGAGTCGATTAAGGACTGAACTACATGTCATTCATTGTGTATACCATACATCCACATGCGCTAGTATGGGATAGTCTTAGCCGAGTAATCTATTTAGAACCTAGCCTTGTATTATGGTAGGCCTAAGTGTATGGGTTCGGATAACCCAGAGGAACTTCCTATTTACCGTCGATGCGGTAGTTTAGGTGACTCAGTCTGTCCAATACAATGATATTGTGCCACGTGGGTGGGTTCCTGTCGTGTCCGCCACCACGGCGTTAAGTTAAGACGTGGGCCCGCCACTTAACGGTTCTAGGTCTTATTCAAGTAAGACCTAGGATGGAGGAAACACGTATCGTGCTGGTGCAAGGCTAGGGACTAAGTAGTGTAAATGCTACGTTATGACCTCTAGATCGTACTCAATGTGAAGAGTGTGATAGTGTCTTGCAAACTCGAAACAAACTAGAGTGTTCATATCATGTGGGTAAAGCTGTATAAACTCTGCAGAGTTATAAAACTAATCGATTAGCCGTGCTCACGGTCATGAGAGACATGATGAAATGCTATGGGTATAAATCTTGAATTTTGTGATTTCCAAAAATGTTCTTGAAATAAATTGTTTTGTGATGAATAAGATGTTGATTCATGCAATGAATTTTCCTTACTCCCCGACGTGGGTAAGGGATTGTTATCTACTCATTTATGTTGTGGCCATGCCATGTTTAGTGAAGATCTTATACATTGCTAAAAGTGCCTTGCTTAAATTGCGTTGCTAATGGACTGCAAACTAAAACCTGCTTTATTCCTTAAATTGGAACTACTATTAGCCTTCCTTCGAAGTAGAGCTATCATGTACTTAGGTTTGATTGTCCTCTTGCCAGTACATTATTTCAAATAATGTACTAATACTTGCGATTGGAATATCCATTTTGATGCATGTCCTAGACTTAGTTCTGAGAGATGCGGTTACTCGATTTGCGTCTTTTAGGATTTCAAACTTAATGGGGGTAAACCCCTAGTCGGTGTGCTTGTGGGTGGATAATCAGGCCACCGCTGTTCGCTGTACTCTGATTTATACTTATTTGGCCGGTCGGCCTATGTAATTAATAATGTTGATGCAATCTGTAGTTATTTATCAATCTAGATGTATTTACTTTATATGCTTATGCTTGGGAAGAAAGTGTGAATCTAGCGCACATCCTGGGAGTTAGAGTCACACAAGTATGAGTTAGGAATATTTGAGATGTTGTAGATCTTTAGCCATTTTCGTCAAGTCTCCTGAATGTGTAACACATCCGGTCGCCGCCTTCGAGTGGTTTGATGGGCACATCTCAGGCTGAAGTTGACTGGCAGGCTAAAGGCCCAGCAATGTCTCACATATTCCTCTCTCGGGACATCGGATGTTTCATTATGTTTGTTAGATGAGCTGAAGCGTTTCACCTCATCTTGCAAATAAAATGGGAGGTCCGGGCGTCTCCGACAAGGCATGATATCAAAGCAAATACCGACTATAGGAGCCCTTTAAGTTGGTCATTTAGAATGGGTTCTCAAAAATTATTTTGAGGGATTCTCTCTCAGCTATAAATTATTTGTGAAAACCTATTCAATCTTACATTTCATCATTCTTTAGGAATTAATCTTCTCTATATCTCCATTTTAAGTTTTAAAAACTCTTATCTTGCTCTATAGGACCGAAACCTTTTGAAAGTTTGTGTTCCTGTGAAAATGGGTTTGAAAACACTTAATAATCATAACAAATCAGAACCAAAGTGTTTAGAGAATTTTGAGATTCCTTTGCAAAACATTCCTATGTACTAGTTCGTATTTGCAAAATATCGGGTTGGAGATAGCCTGTAGTGAATGGGTTTTGAAATGAGTTGATAAAATTTAAAATTTGATAGACCTGATATGATTCCATCTCCTCATGTTATCTCTGCACCAAAAATGAATTGGGTTGGTTTTGAGCTCCTCATTCTCGACTTTTCAAAATTTTACCGATATGGCCTAAAACGGGTAGTTTGGTATAGAATAGAATTTGTGATGCTTCAACCTTAGATTGTTTGCTTAGATTGACCTCCCCAAAATATCATCTAGCCTCTGGAACATCGTAACATAATGAGAATAAAAGATGATGAACTTAGACAAACTAAAACTTGAATACCGTCTCATTTTGTGCTGATTGCATGCATGCTGGAATTTTAAGTCAGTCTGTTTGTAAAATTTGCATAGGCTAAACCGTAGGTGGTAAACCTGGGAATTTTTACATGAAGCATGTAACCTAACCAAGCAATCCTCATGAATTTTTTGCAAAATTTTTGAACCTTTTCAACATAGTGGAATAACTTGATTAGTTAGCCTAACCATGTTCTGAAAAACAGTAGACAGCCACACTCATCTCTTTGTGTAGCCCAAACCATACATGATAAAGTATGCATCTTTTAACAGTAGCTCCTAGACATGTTCAGGAAGCCCCACAATTTTTTTCCGAACTTTTGAGTCCCTGCAACATGCTCCAAAAATTCGTATAGCCCTAAAAAGGTAAAAATCTGGAGGACAGTGGTCGACACGTTGTTAAATTTGTACAGACAAAGCCATAAGTAATAAAATTATGATATTCCTAAGGTAGCTCACAACTTATTTGCCTACCACCATGATTTTTGCCTGAATTTTGTACTGTGGGGATCTAGACCAAAGGGACCTATAAAAACAGTAAGACCGAATTTTCCAGCACTTCGGCACTTGACTAAACCATTTTCCTCTAGGGCAATAAAGCCATCTAAAAACCACGAAAACTTTTTCTAGCCAAAGGAAACAATGCTAGAGTGCCAAGAATGAATGTCGAATAATCTTGCAGCCCTTCTAGATTGACCGCTAAGCTCTGTACCCACCAGATCGACATATAGATATACCTAAGACCGCCATGCAATCTTAACCTCTATTTTCCAAATTATCCCAATCTAAAGCCTTTAAAAACATTAAGGGGGATAGTGTATTATGGACTTATAAACCCAGAGGCAAATAGTAACTATGTCCTTATTCAAGCACAAGAGTTTTTATAATTTTTTGGCATACAACCAAAACTGTATCACATGAAATAATAAATAAGCTAGTTTCTCTTTTATTACATGAAATGATAATATATATTCCTATGAACATGCATAAAATATTAATACATGCGATAATACTCATAATTTTATTATGCTCATGATTTTATACTTAATCCAAACTGTCAGAGTGTTGTCTAAGGAGAAGGAGAATATATCTAATCACATGAAATAATAAGCTTCTCCCTTTCTATACATAAAATGATAAGATGTCTCTAATGCATGAAATAATAACTTGTATGGATTAAAGAATTCCTTATATTCACATGAAATAATGACATATATAATATAAAGAATATTTAAAATTGCATGAAATAATAGTTTATAACTATCTAACTTAACTAACCCATCCCACGGAATATTTCTAACTAAATATATTATTTATAACACGGAACTCATTATTTTCAAATGCTATAAATGATCAAGGATAGTTTGACTTGCCTTCGTGTCAACGGTCTCAAATTATTTGTTTTCTTGAAGGGCAATGAGGGTATTTACGTCAATATTTCGCTCGAGTTTAGTTTCCTCTTCGAACTCGACGTCACGATCTATCGAAAAATAAAATAAAATAAATAAAAGAAATTAAATGAACCATTCAAATAAATACCAAACAAATATAAAAAATTTGGAAAAGGTTTAAAAAATACTTTTCGAGATTTTAAATGAGAAGATTACTAATTAAATTCTAAAGTTTTAAAATTTGAACTTGAATAGCATAAATAAATAAAAAGAGCTTGAAAGAAACATTTAAAATATTTTAAAAGGAACATAAATGGATTTGGGAAAAATAGAAATAATTTAGAATAAAAGTTGAAAAGAGATCAAAAGAGGTCAAACTATTTTTCTAGGGCTTTTCCTAAGTTTTCCTATTTTTTCTCTTTCTTTTCTCTTTTTTCTCTCTATCCTTTCTTTTTTCTTTTTATCTCTCTCCTTTCTTTTTCTTTCTTTTCCCTCCTTTCTTCTCTTTTCTCTCTTCTTTCTCTATTCTTCTTCTTCAGAGCCGGCGCTGGCAAGGAAGGGGATGCGCGCGGCGAGGAACGGTCGGAACTTGGGAGCTAAGGGGTTTTTCTCCTCTAGAGGCTACGGGGATTCCATTTCAAAGTTCGGCCGGGCCGAGAAGGCGACGGGATGAGCCGGCGACAACGAGGTGGCCATGGCCGCGGCGGCGCTCGTCGCCGTGGCTTTTCGGTGATGGTACGAACAAACTAATTGGTGTGGGAGTATCTACGATGCTCGAGGATGCTAGCTAAGGGGTTGGCTCGGTCAGAAATGCACAGCATCGGCCTGGCGACGTGCGCGTGCGATGGCCGAATACGGGAGGCATGGCGGTGCTCGCCGGCGGTGGACTCCGGTGGCTATTTGGGCTCGGAATGTTAGGGAAAAGGAAGCTTGAGGTGTGTAAAATATTTATATACCTTCAATTTGAGAAGAAGTCGACCAAAGGCAACAAATTTTGAGGATTACTCTCGGCGGCTAGTTAGGGTTCTTCAGTGTTCTTCCTTGGTTTTCCTCAAAATTCAAGCGACTCGATGTCTAATAATTGGGGAAATCTTGGGGTAAAGTTAGAGGAGATGATGAGGAAGGAATGATGTGTAGAAAATTTGGTCAGAAATGCTCTATTTATAGCTGTTGAAGGTCGGTTTGCTCGCGGGATATCGTCGGCAATGGCGGTTCGGTGCAAAGTCAGTTCGTCGGGGATTTAGACGACAATGTGACTGGTCCAATCAAGTATTGGCACGTGTGCATGGGAGAGGCGGGGGTGTGGAGTTGGTTTGTGGCTCCGGTGGGCGTGGCCGATGCCCACAGTGCGGCAACCATGGCTTGCGGCGGCCGTGGTTCGGCCAAACAGGGGAGGAAGAAGGAAGAAAGAAGAAAGGAAGGAAGAGGAAAAAGAAAAAGGAGAAAGGAGAAAAAGGAAAAAATGAAAAAAAGAGAAAAAGGAAAATAAAAGGGGAAAATTTGGGAAAAACTTATAAAGGATTTATTATGGGGTTTAAACTTGATTTAAATTCAATTTTTGGGAATTTTATTGATTAAAAGTTAATTTGGGATTTTTCAAAAATAAGGGCCAAAACTAATAAAATTAGAATTTCTAAATTAAAATAAGGAAAATACAAATAAATATTAGGAGATTTTAAATGTTTTAAAGTTGAGTACACAACAAATTTATTCGCAAAAAGTTTCTTTTTCATTTTACACATTTTCAAAAGTGTGGATTTTTGAGGATGTCACAGACCTACCCTCCTTAAAAGAATCTCGTCCCCGAGATTCAACTGAGTCTCAAATAATTGTGGGAACTTCTTCTCCAATTCTGATTCTTTTTCCCAAGTTGCCTCTTGCTCCGTGTGATTTTTCCTTTGAACCCGACAAAACTTTATGCGACGGTTCCTTAACTTTCGTTCGGACACTTCTAATATCTTCTCAGGCTCTTCTGTATAGGTTAAATCAGGGTGTAACTTAATATTTTGCAGTGGTACCTCTTCGGTAGGTTGTCTCAAACACTTCTTGAGTTGCGAGACATGAAATACATGGTGTACTTCACTTAATTTTGGTGGTAGATGTAGCTGATAGGAAACTTCTCTTCTCTTTAGAATTTGATATGGCCCAGTATACCTGGGAGATAGTTTCCCTTTCATCTGAAACCTATGCACGCCTTTAAATCGTGTTACCTTTTGATAGACAAAATCTTTGACTTTAAAACTCAGGTCTCTTCTTTGATTATCATTATAACTTTTCTATCTTACCTGAGCAGCTCTTAGTTTCTCTCTTATGATCCTGATGTGGGCCTCTGCATCATGTGCCAATTGTGGTCCTATCAACTATCTTTCCCCAACTTATGTCCAATTTAGGGGAGTTCTGCACTTTTGGCCATATAGGGCTTCAAAAGGTGCCATTCCCAAACTGGATTGATAACTGTTATTGTATGAGAATTGTGTGAATGGTAGGTAGATATTCCATGCTGATCCATATACTAGCACACAAGCTCTCAACATATCTTCAAGAATCCGGTTTACTCTTTCCGTCTAGCCTCCAGTTTGTGGGTGATGGGCTTAATTGAATCCTAACTTAGTACCCATGAGTTCCTAAAATGTCTTCCAAAACCTTGAGGTAAACTGTGATCCTCGATCCTCAACAATTTTCGGGGGTACTCCATGTTGTACAATTATCCTTGTCAAATATATCTCAGCCAATTTATCTCCTCCATAAGTCTGCTTGATAGGGATAAAGTAGGCTACCTTTGTTAGCCTATCCACTATAACCTAGATTGCATCATATCCCTCTCTGGCTTTCGGTAGAACTATAATAAAGTCCATCCCGATCTCATCCTACTTCCATTCAGGGCAAGGGAGTGACTGCATCAATCCCACAGGTCTTTGATGATCTGTTTTTACTTTCCAACATACTTCTCATAGGCTCATATACTCTGCTATTTCTTTCTTCATATCAGTCCACCAAAATATCTTTTTAAGATCCTGATATATCTTTGTACTTCCGGGGTGGATGGAAAATAAAGAGTCATGAGCCTCTTGCAAGATCATCTCCTTAAGCTCTTTCACATCTGGGACACATATGTGTCTCTGAAATTTAAGCACTCCATTGCCATCTTATGCAAAACCTGGTGCTTTGCCTTTCTGTAATTCTTGTTTAATTTTTTGAATTTGTGGGTCATTTTGTTGTGCTTTATTTATCTCATCTTCCAAAGTGGGTCTCACTTCCATCGGAGCCACACTTGCTTTACCCAAATTCTAATCTTAATTTCTAGATTTCTGCCTGTAACGGCTCTAAGCATTCCTTAATCATGCTATTATTGCAATATGATTTTCGACTTAAGGTATCAGCTACAATATTAGCTTTCCTCGGATGATACTGGATGTCCAAATCATAGTCTTTTATCAGTTCCAGGCATCTTTGCTGCCTTAAGTTCAAATCAGGTTGAGTGAGGATATACTTAAGACTCTTATGGTCTATAAACATCTCACATTTGTTTCCAATTAGATAATGTCTCCATATTTTCAATGCATGAACCACCGCTGCTAACTCCAAGTCATGAGTTTGATAAGTCTGCTCATGTGGTCTAAGTTGGCGGGATGCGTAGACAAGTACTCTCCCTTCTTGCATCAGTATGCATCCTAATCCTTGACGACTAGCATCACAGTAAACCTAAAAATCTTTTCTGTTGTCTGGTAATGCTAACACCAGTGCGATGGTCAATGTTTTCTTAAGTTCCTAACAACTTTTCTCACACTTATCTGTCCATTCAAAAGGTATATCCTTCTTCAACAGATTGGTAAGAGGTCTAGCTATCTTGGAAAACCCCTCAATAAAGCGCCGGTAATACCATGCCATTCCAAGAAAGCTCATAATATCTTTTATTGTTGATGGTTGTTCCCATTCCGATACTGCCTTCACCTTTTCTGGGTCCACCTTTACTCCTTCAACAGTTATAATATGTCCAAGAAATTGTACTTCCTCCATCCAAAACTCACATTTTGAGAACTTAGCATATAATTGTTGCTCTCTTAACTTCTCCAGGGCCAGTCTCAAATACTCTTCATGTTCTTCTATACTGGGGGAGTAGATGAGGACATCATCTATGAATACCACCACAAACTTATCCAAGTATTCCATATATGTCTTATTCATTACATTCATGAAGACAACCGGTGCATTAGTTACTCCAAAGGGCATTACCGTAAATTCATACAGCCTGTATATGGTAATAAAGGCTGTTTTTGGTATATTTTCCTTTTTGACTCTCAATTGATGATATCCTGACCTCAAGTCTATCTTAGAAAACACCTTGGCTCCTCTCGGCTGATCAAATAAATCATCAATTCTTGGCAGTGGATACTTATTTTTAATTGTGACTTCATTTAGGGCTCTATAGTCTATGCACATTCTTAGTGTTCCATCCTTCTTCTTTGCGAACAGTATTGCGGCTGCTCATTCTGAAACACCTGGCCTTTTAAATCCTTTTTCCTCCAATTCATCTATTTGCCTCTTCAGTTCTGCTAACTCCGATGCAGCCATCCTATACATGGCCTTAGCTATTGGTTTAGTACCGGGTCTCAGCTTGATTGAGAACTCAATATCTCTTTCGGGGGGCATTCCAGGAAGGTCTGTTGGAAATACATCTGGAAATTCTCCGAAGATCGATATTTTCTCCACTCCTTCTGCTACCACAACATTCAAAGTTTCCGGTAGTGCTGGTAATAGGGGTTTCTTAGCTCTATACTCCACTTCTTTACCTCCTACACTTGTCAATAGGATAATCTTATTCTCACAATCCATTCTCCCCTTATGCTTATGCAACCAATCCATTCCCAAAATCACATCTAACCCTTGCATTTCTAGGAGGATAAGGTCTGCTATGTCTAGCTTCCTCTCAACATACAGTAACCAATCGTCCGCTGCCAAAGGCTCAGGGGCAGTGGTGATCGTTGGTGGCTTGGTCCTCTGATCCATCTGGATCCCATAGACGATCCTCCGACACCAGGTGCTGCAAATTGTGGCATACAACTGATAACTTGTTCAAACAGCTTGGTGTAATTCCGATCCATGGTTTCCATAATCCTAAGAATATTGTCTTGGTTGACCGTGGTCTGCAGCTCTGCAGCTCCATCTATTTCTGTCCCCGACATCTTATCTTATTCTTTGGATATGTCCGTAACAATCTATTTATAAAATTGTTGAATATAGTGTTCAAAGATAAGGATTCAACAGATAAGATAATAACTTAGCATAAAAATAAGAAGCAAGGAAATAGGAAAGAGTGATAGATAGAGTAATGTTTAAAATTTTTGTTTTCAAAATCTTTTTTTAAAACGATGGGTAACTATACTAATTGCTATGGAACTCGAAAGTCCCATGCTTTAACTAGAAGTCACAAAGAAAACACAATACATGACTCATCGTTCTATCTTGAAGGATAAACCGTCAACTGACTTTGAATAACTTAACTTGTCTGCAACTCTATTCTAAAAGGTTAGCTAATACTAACTCCTATTCAACTATTCAATTGTACTATACCCTAATGATCCTTGATATTTTGAAATAGTTGAGAAGGGGAATAAAACAGAATCCTTTTTAAAATAGAGGAAAGATATGAAGAAAGAAATAGATAAGAGACTAAAGATTTAAGATAAGAATAGAGAGAAAGTTTTTGCACATGTTTTTCGTTTTTGAAAATAATATTTCCAATCCAATCTAACTTACCTAGGTCAACCTACAGTCAAGCCCTGCTGTGATACCATTCCTGTGGGGTCTTCCCAGGAGAGGTCAACTCCCACAATACCATATAACCTCCTAGGAGTCCCGTTATGCGTGAGATAGTACAAATACAAGAACTTCGTTTATTATTACAAACTATTAATGTTCAAGTACAAACAATACAATATAAGAAAACCGCGACATTTCCACAGGGATAGCCCGAGTGCAGAGTCGACCTAGAAATCGTACTCGTCTTCCCAGTCCACAGGGTACTAGGAACTTCTTCTTCGGCTCTGGGGTTTCCTGAAGATAATTTATGCAAGGATGAGTACCGATGGTACTCAGCAAGCCAAACTGAATTTAACTTTATATGGATAAATATGTATGACAACATAAAAAGTAATATGAATTATAAATCTATCCTTAACATGAAGACATATCCTTAACATGAAGACATGACATATATAATCTAAAGAATATTTAAAATTGCATGAAATAATAGTTTATGACTATCTAACTTAACTAACCCATCCCACGGAATATTTCTAACTAAATATATTATCTATAACACGAAACTCATTATTTTCAAATGCTATAAATGATCAAGGATAGTTTGACTTGCCTTCAGTGTCAATGGTCTCAAATTCTTTGTTTTCTTGAAGGGCAATGAGGGTGTTTTGTGTCAATATTTTGCTCGAGTTCAGTTTCCTCTGCGAACTCGATGTCGCAATCTATCGATAAATAAAATAAAATAAGTAAAAGAAATTAAATGAACCATTCAAATAAATACCAAACAAATATAAAAATTTTGGAAAAGGTTTAAAAGATACTTTTTTGAGATTGTAAATGAGAAGATTACTTATTAAATTCTAAAGTTTTAAAATTTTAGCTTGAATAGCATAAATAAATAAGAAGAATTTGAAAGAAACGTTTAAAATATTTTAAAAGGAACATAAATGGATTTGGGAAAAATAGAAAGAATTTATAATAAAAGTTGAAATGAGATCAAAAGGGGTCAAACTATTTTTCTAGGGCTTTTCCTAAGTTTTTCTATTTTTTCTCTTTCTTTTCTCTTTTTCTCACTCTCCTTTCTTTTCTCTTTTTCTCTCTCTCCTTTCTTTTTTCTTTCTTTTCCCTCGTTTCTTCTCTTTTCTCTCTCTTCTTTCTCTGTTCTTCTTCTTCTTTAGAGCCGTGCCGGTAGGGAAGGGGGTGCACGCGACGGGGAATGGCCGAACTTGGGAAGCTAAGGGGTTTTCCTCCATCTAGAGGCTACGGGGATTCCATTTCAAGGTTCGGCCGGGCTAGGAAGGCGACGGGATGAACCGACGATGGCAAGGTGGCCATGGCGGCGACGGCGCTCTCACCGTGGCTTTCCGACGATGGTGTGGCCAAACTAATTGGTGTTGGAGTATCTACGATGGTGATTTCCGAAATGCTCTATTTATAGCTATTAAAGGACGGTTTGCTCGCGGGATATCGTCGGCAATGGCGATTCGGTGCAAAGTCGGTTCGTCAAGGATTTAGACGATGACGTGGCTGCTCCAATCAAGTATTGGCATGTGTGCAAGGGAGAGGTGGTGGTGTGGAGTGTCACGCCCCGATTTTTGTTCGGCTTTAAAAATCATTAAATAATTTATTTTCTAGAAATTAAATAAAATGAAAAGAAGATTAATCAAGTGAAAGTAATAAGGAAATAAAAATTTTCTTTAAAAACCATGGCTGAAATTATTTTTGAAATATTCTCCATGCCCTAAAGTATTCTCTGAGATTTTTTGTGAAATTTTGGAGCTCCAGAAATAATTTTAATAATATAAAGAACATTTAAGTAATTATTTAAATAAATAAATTAATCAGTAAATAATCTGGTTGAATTTTTATTAAATACTTTGAGTGTCCATATAATTTCAGGATTTTTTGGAATGTGAGCATTGAAAGTATAAATAAAAATTTTAAGTAACTTTGGAAGGAAAAAGTCGCTTTGCCTCCCTCTCGCTACGTGTCATCTTCAACCTCTAGCATTCTGCGCACTGTTCATCCCGATTTGAGTTTGTTTACTTCCCTCTCCAAATCCGGCCAAATCCCTTGCTCAAATCCAAAATTGATTAAGGGGAATTAATCCCCACCTCATCTTCTCCACTTCCCCTATAATTCCCCACCCAATCCCGCAATAATTCGTGGTGGATTTCGATTTTTGTTTCTTCACCCAATCCCGCCGATCTCCCTCCTCGTTCGTTTTCCATCCAATCAATTCACAAAAATCGGTTCGTTGCATCTTCCTCATTAATTTACCCAACAAATCCCATTCAATTTCGCTCTAAATCGTCCTTGATTGGATTTCTTAACCGGGCTGTTTAATGGGAGCTTCACTCGCCGCCGGCCGACTTCCTCTCCCCAGTGACCCCCTCCCCTTCCTCTCCTGGCGACGGTCCCCCTCCCCTCGGCCTATACAAGGAGCTCCCAGCCTCCTCCTCACTCCCCTCACACCACTCCATCGCCACCTACAGCATTGAAGCATCGCCCTCCACCTTGGCCAAGGCCCGTTTTTGTCCGGAACACACCGAAACCCCGCTGCCTGTGATGCCTCTCCCTCAGCCTCGCCGGCGCCACCCCGGCAGCCCTTGTCACCTTGCCGGAGTGTTATCCGACATCGTGATATACTTTCTCGGCATTGTGGCATCGTCTGCTTTGCCGGCCTCCGCTTGGTTTCTGTTTGTCGCCAGTGTCCCGTGATCGTCCTCACCGGTACAATCTTCGGCAAGCCATTCTTCCTTGCCGGAGCGTCGCCCCGTGGCCTCGTCGTCTCCGACAATGGAAATGTGGCAGCGTGTTCCACACCATCCTCACCACCGTGCGCCGCTGCCGGCTGCCGTCGTCGTCCTCTCACCGTTCCCGGTTGTTTTCGTCCTCGTCCCCCGCGTCGGCACCACTACGCTGGCTTTTCCTCCACTCACCGTCGTGCGCCTGGTGAGTTCCTTCCTCCTCTCTTCGCTCTCACTTGCTGACGACAGTGCTTGCCCGCTGTCGTCATCCTACTCTTTTCCTTCCAAAAATAATAAAAAATTGCGTAATAAATCAATTTAATTTCCAGAATCTATTTAAATGGTACAAAATTTCTAAAATTTATATCTAATCCATACAAACTTCAAATTGGGCCATTCAAATTGCAAAATTCATCTAAAATTAAGCTCTACATGTTTGTTTACTTTTCTTGTATTATTTATTTGGTTTTTATTAGGGTTTTTCCTCGTTTTGTGTGCCAGCGTGTAGACTTCGTCGTTTCAGAGGTTCACGCTCGCGAGGAAAAGAAGATTTGTTCAAAGGAGAAAGGCAAGTCATGTCATTTTGATCATATTGCTATCCCAGTTTACAAAATTATGTTTATTTAAATAATTGCATTTCGCTTTATTAAATTCCCGCGTCTATCACTGTTGTATTTAGCCTTACCGATTCTCCTTGTTATAGCCCTATTACTTGTATTATTATGATCCTTGATAACCCTAGGAAAAATAAAACTAGTGAGCACTTTATGTATGTCGTACTCACTAGCAAACTTAGGAATATGCTTAGCCCTGCTTGAATAGAAACAATTAGATGTTTTCAATAATTAGACTAAGGAATAACTTGTAAATGATGGAAATTAAGGCTGTTTAGCCGTGTCAATAAATGTCCCCTTCAAAATTCCACAAACATGTTTTCGGGTGGGCACGGGGTGCTTTTGTTTTGCTAGTCGCACCTCGGCCGTCATAAGGACCGGTCTTCGGGCCTCTGTTGCAAATCATTTCCATACTACCACGTGTCTAATGGGTAAGGCTTAACACGTCGACTAGTACGGTCAGAAACAAAAAAGACACGGATAGGGATGGATGAAGCCCTAGGAAGGGTTGAAGCCCATGGGCTGACGTCTTTGGCAAGTGAAGGCTCAGAACGAGTCGAGATGCCTGGAGGCATAGACTGTCTGCTCGACCCAGGGCACCTGGCGGGGGAAGTCTATGTTGGTCTTCTTTTTTTAGGGCAGTACTAAGCGATGAGTTATGTCATGGCTTCTGTCCATATGCCTTGGTGGCATGTGGCACGTCGCAACACGTGAGGAAGACACGTCTAGTGGGTAAAGATGTACACCTCTGATCAGAGTAAATCTATTCGAATAGGCGCCTACTCGGTTATGGGCAAGCCGAGCAATGTACCCAAGTTAGAATTTATTTCTGTTTAAAACAAAAAGAATTGGAGTTAGCACTTGTTGGCCTGGGTTAAGGCAAGATCGCGTTTAAGCACGACTTGGTAATAATTTGACTAGAGATAGGCTCGTGTTTTATTGAAATGCCTTAAAATATTTAAATGTTTTGAAATGCTGATTTTCTGCAAAATAGCCTTATATATATGAATTCTTTGTACCCCCTTGCATTATTTGCATAATCCTGGCATGGCTTGTTGAGTACGGTGGTTGTACTCAACCTTGCAATTCCTTCCCCCTTTCAAAAATGTAGTGCCTCTGAGTCGAAGACGATGTTAGAGGACCAAGGCTCAGACCCCAGTTGAGTTTGCCTGTGGAGTGGAGCTGAAGCCCCGCTAGGATCGTTCCTCTTTTCCGCTGCTATCGCTTTCTTCGAGTGCAAGGACTAAGTGCCTCTTCTGTAAGTATATTTTGTTAGTGATATGCCCTAGAGGCAACATGGAGATGTTGGATATCACGTCAATGTTTATGTATAAATGAATAAAGTGTTATTCAGTTCCATGCAATAGACATCTTGTATTGATCAATAAGTACGTGACTTATTTATGAGACTCTTTATGTATGAATCTATTTCTAAACGATCCTCGATCATATGTCATATTGTTGGAACAAATATGATTCTAAGATCGGCATGTTTATTGATTGATGATCATGTCTCATAGATCATGGGTATGGAGATACCAAATCAATAAACATGGACATATGTGTTGGAGAACACATTGTTGGATAGACCCACCATGAGAAACTACGGGAATTAATGTGCCATTAGTTGGTCTCGGGTAGTGTTGGTACAAAGTCCTTAGACCTGAGATCACCATGGATTCCAACATGTGTAGTAGCCTACTTTGGGACTACCAAACGCTATTCCGTAACTGGGTAGTTATAAAGGTAGTTTTCGGGTTTGCTATGAAACATGGAGTGGGATGTGAGTGATCAAGATGGAATTTGCCCCTCCTTTGGAGATGCATGGCCATGCTAAGTTGATTGAGGAGTCAATCAACGGACGGATAATCTAATACGGTTCGAGTGAATGGTTAAGCTATTGAAGGGATGGCACACATCTTGCCTATAGCTTAACCGGTATCGTGAGGCAAAGGGATTTGTGTACACATTACAGGTTCGAGCCGATATTATATTCTTGTATACTATGGTGTCAATATGTGCTGCTAGGCGCCGCTATTGACAGTCGGCTGAGTTAGACTCGAGCCGATGATCGGCTAAGTTAGACTATAGCCGAAACCGAGTATACCTGAACCTACGGTGGTCGCACGCTTAAGGGGATAGAATAGATATTTGAGTTGGACCCGGATACGGCTCGATCGGATAGGGATCCGATCGGATAGAGTCCTATGGGCTTACGACGTGTGGGCGGCCAACTCTATGAGATACGGATGAGATCCGATTCAAAATAGAGTCCTAATCGGCCACTAGTCCCGTCGGCCAACTCTATATAAAGGAGGGAGGGGTGGAGAGCTGTGACACGTCAATTGCATCGCGTGCAACAGAAGTCGCCGAGATCAATCTCCACGGAAACCCTCCCCACTTTCGAGCCAAACCCTAGCCTTGCATCGCGTGCTAGCACACGGGTGTTCGGCGTTCGTCCTCGAACGTGTGGATACCGGTAGAGGCGCTGCTACATTGCGCGCTGTTGATCGGCTTCGGATCGGCGCAATCGGAGCGATCGGCGTGGTGGAATCGGCTGCGGTCGGGCGCATCGGAGCGAGGCGTGAGAACGTGGCCGACGACTCGAATCGGCTGATTGGCGAATCGGCTGTCTCCGGAATCGGCTACACGTTCGGATCGGATTGCCCCGATTGGCTATTCCCGCACTCTACTCCAATCGGTAACGATCTATCGGCCCTTACTTGCAAGTGTTCCGGTTTGCGCGGTAGAAATTTTTGTTTTCGGCTAGCGTAGCTTCCGCGTAACCCTTCATATTTATACACTTTAATTTACGTTTGGATCGTGTATTGATTTGTCATTTTGTGTACCGGCTGGTCCTGGGACAGGGAATTAATACACAAACAGTCTGGAAATTTGGGATAAATTTCCGGGCATGACAAGTTGGTATCGAGCCATCTCGAGTAGGTTGAGCCAAATGGTCAAACCCTTAAGGACAAGTTTTCTAAAATCCTATTTGCAAAAAGTCTCTTCCCTCCTCTCGGAGCTCTTTGCAAAATAATTTGTCAAATATCTCTCTTTCCCCTCCACCTCTTTTAGATGTTGAACCTGGAGGATAAACCCAGGTTGCTCGTCAACCGGTGGAAGTCAAGTCAAGCCTCAAGCTTGAAGCAAGAAGATCAAGCCAAGCCGCCCGCGTCGCGTTTCTCAAGGATCAAGCGAAGTCTTCCGGAGTTTTCCTAGACCCAATCCTTCCGGAAGAACAGTATTGGTAGTTCCTAGGTCGTGTGTTGTTTGTTGTGTGTAGGTGTATGGTTCACATGAGTGGTGGGGATGTGATCATACTAGGTTGTTTGCCTAATCAACTTGAACAATAAAAGTTCACTCACATCGATCGTATTAAGTGGGTTAAGGTCTTATCTTTAGCAACCTCTCTTTTCCATCTCTTTCATCTCGGCGAGTTGGTCGTGCCAAAGAGAATGAGGACAAGAATATCGCGCAAGAGGTGCAAGCTCGGACCGCCGTGTGCGTACCCCTTATAGGTCGTCTCGGTGCCGTATCTCTGCGATAAGTAGAAAACGTTTCTACGCCTAACTTGTTTTTGCAGAGAATGCTTTGAGATGGTATGGCCCTATTGTATGTATGAGATGCATGTGATGCATGTAATATTCTTTCATATGTGCAATCCCCGTAATATTCTTTCATACGTGCAATGCTTGTAATATTCTTTCACGACTGCGAGTCGATGTAATCTTCAATTAGAGCTTCTATAGTAGTAGCTTAGTTTGAAGAAATCAAGCATTCGGCACTCGAAAGAACGGTGATGAAGATGGAGATCCTCGTACACCGGCATGGAGATGGAGATCACCATGTGAAGGGGGCCATACTATTTCATGCTATTCTACCTGCTTTCATATATGTGATATGTTTGTTTGATAGGATAGCATCCCTCACAAAATTAAGTAGTAATGATGCCCTTCCAAATGTTGCACCCGTCACCGTTATGCTCGTCAATGGTGGGTCTGCCAAAGCGAGTGCCATTCTCTATCATAACACGAGGGGTATATGTCGGACATATACGCAGGAGCATTTGGTTTACTTAACAAGGCTATCAAAACAGTTTTGGGCCTTGGGGCATAGGTTGGGGCCGGGGCATGGAGATGCCACACCAACAACAAGAGTCACATAGAGATGTGATTAGCAAGGAGTTGCTTACCGATGTTACTAATTTTCTAGCGGTGATGCCAAAGCTCACTAGAAAATTAACTAACATGTGGATCTTGACCCAATACGTAACCTAGAGGGAAGGTGGAAAATACGTAATGGGAGTCTTATGTTAAATTGTTTAACAAAAGACATAACATAAACATTGTGCTAAACTTTGCTTTTTCTGTTGTAGAATAATGGCAGCTAATACTATACCCAATGCTTTTAATTTATGATCTGTTCTCGAAAAGGAAAAATTAAATGGAACAAACTTTATGGATTGGTATCGCAACTTGAGAATTGTTCTCAAGCAAGAGCGTAAGGAGTACGTTCTTGAAGTACCCTATCCCGAGGATTTGCCAAATAATGCCACTCAACGCACGGAGGGCTTATGAGAAGCACACTAATGATGCCCTAGATATAAGCTGTCTCATGCTTGCTACAATGTCCCCTGAGCTTCGAAAGCAATATGAGAGCAACGATGCTCACACTATTATTCGGGGACTGCGTGGCATGTTTGAGAACCAAGCTCGGGCCGAGAGGTTCAACACCTCAAATTCCTTGTTTGCGTGCGAGCTTGTTGAGGGAATCCCGTCGTCCGCATGTGATAAAGATGATTGGCTATATCGAGAGTCGGGAAAAACTAGGTTTTCCCCTTAGCCAAGAGTTGGCTGCGATGTGATTCTCCGGTCGCTCCCTCCGAGCTTCGAGCCATTCATATTAAACTACCACATGAACAATATGGATAGAACCTTGGCTGAATTGCATGGGATGCTAAAGACAGTGAGGAGAGTATCCGAAAAACGGTCATCATGTGATGATGATGCGAAGGCAAAGCGCAAACCACTTGTCAAGAAACTTTGCACCAAGAGGAAGTTAACTCCCGATGAGATCGCGAGTGCCTCCAATGCAAAGAAGGGCAAGAAGGGTCGCGGCATCGATACCGTTTGCTTCTACTGCAAGGAGACAGCCACTGGAAAAGGAACTGCAAGAAGTACATGGAGGATCTCAAGAAGAAGCAAAGTACGACTTCGCTTTAGGTATTAATGTTATAGACATTAATCTCGCTACTTCACCTACTGACTCTTGGGTATTTGATACCGGATCGTAGCTCATATTTGCAAATCGTTGCGGGAATGAGAAGAAGTAGAGGATTGAGAAGGGGCGAGGTGAACTGCGCGTCGGCAATGGAGCAAGCGTTGCTACGATTCTTGTCGGCACGTACCACTTCATCTACCTTCAGGATTAGTTTTGGAATTAAATAATTGTTATTGTGTTCCAACACTATGTCAAAACGTTATTTCCGCTTCATGTTTGCAAGGGGAAGGATATGATTTTAGATCAATGAACAATGGTTGTTCAATATATCTCGAGATATGTTCTATTTTCATGCTCCATTGGTGAATGGATTATACGTTTTGAATCTTGAAGCGTCTCCCATCTATAACATTAATACGAAACACAACTCTCTAATGATATAAACCCCACGTTTATCCGGCATTGTCGCTTAGGCCATATAAATAAGAAACGCATGGAGAAGCTCCATAAGGATGGATTGCTTCACTCTTTTGATTTTGAATCATTTGAGACATGTGAGTCTTGTTTACTTGGTAAGATGACAAAGGCACCTTTCACGGGACATAGTGAAAGAGCAAGTGACTTATTGGCACTCGTACATACGATGTATGTGGACCAATGAGCTCAACGGCCGAGGAGGTTATCGACTTCATTACCTTTACGATGACTTTAGTAGATATGGTTATATCTACTTAATGAGGCATAAGTCCGAATCCTTTGAAAAGTTCAAAGAATTCCAGAATGAAGTACAGAATCATTTAGGGAAAACAATCAAGTTTCTACGATCGGATCGTGGAGGGGAATACTTGAGCCAAGAGTTTGGTAATCATCGAAAGATTGTGGAATTGTTCCACGTTGACTCCGCCAGAACTCCACAATGGAATGGGGTGTCCGAACGGAGAAATCGCACCTTGTTGGACATGGTGCGGTCGATGATGAGCCAAAGTGATCTTCCGTTATCCTTCGGGGATATGCTCTTGAAACATTGCGCTCACACTAAATAGAGTTCCATCTAAGTCGGTTGAAAAGACACCATATGAGATATGGACAGTCAACCCCCTAGTTTGTCTTTTCTCAAAATTTGGGGATGCGAAGCTTATGTAAAACGTTCTGATCGACAAGCTCACACCCAAATCGACAAGTGCTTCTTTGTGTGATATCCTAAGGAAACTAAGGGATATTACTTTTATAATCGGGAACAAGGCAAAGTGTTTGTCGCCCGACATGGTGTCTTCTTGGAGAAAGAGTTTCTTTCAAGAAGGGTTAGTGGGAGCAGGGTGCATCTTGAAGAAGTTCAAGAAACACCGAAAACGTTTCGGCGACCACGGAACCACAACAGGAGGAGCAAAGTGTTGCGCCACCGGTTGTAGATACACCAGCCCACGGAGGTACGAAAGATCACGTCGTGCACCGAGTACACAGTGCGGAACAATGTGATATATTGTTGTTGGACAACGATGAACCTAAGACCTATGAGGAAGCGATGGTGGGACCCGATTCCAACAAGTGGCTTGGAGCCATGAAATCCGAAATAGAATCCATGTACGACAATCAAGTTTGGAACTTGGTTGATCCACTGATGGTGTCAAAACCATTGAGTGTAAATGGGTTTTTAAGAAAAGGCCGATATGGATGGAAATGTTCACATCTATAAGGCGCGATTGGTGGCGAAAGGTTTTAAACAGATTCAAGGAGTTGATTATGATGAAACCTTCTCGCCCGTCGCAATGCTTAAATCTATTCGGATTATCCTAGCGATTGCTGCATATTTCGATTATGAGATATGACAGATGGATGTCAAAACGGCTTTCCTAAATGGAAACCTAAGCGAGGATGTATACATGATACAACCTCGGGGTTTTGTCGATCCAGAATCGCTGAAAGATATGCAAGCTACGAAATCCATTTATGGATTGAAGCAAGCATCTCGGAGTTGGAATATTCGTTTTGATGAAGTAATCAAAGGGTTTGGTTTCATCAAAAGTGAAGAAGAGGCCTGTGTTTACAAAAAGGACAGTGGGAGCGCAATTGTATTTCTAATCTTATATGTGGATGACATATTACGATTGGAAATGATATCCCTATGCTAGAATCCGTCAAGTCTTCATTGAAAAATAGTTTTTCCATGAAAGACTTAGGGAGGCAACATACATATTGGGCATTCGGATCTATAGAGATAGATCCAAGAGGCTAATTGGATTAAGCCAAAGTACATACATTGACAAGGTGTTGAAAAGGTTCAACATGCATGATTCCAAGAAAGGTTTCTTGCCCATGTCACATGGCATTAATCTTAGCAAGAATCGTGCCCTCGGACACATGATGAGCGGAATAAGATGGGTATGGTTCCATATGCTTCGGCAATTGGATCCATCATGTATGCTATGCTTTGTACACGCCCGGATGTCTCGTACGCTTTGAGTGCTACGAGCGGATACGATCGAGATCCAGGTGAAGGTCACTGATCGCCGTAAAGAATATCCTTAAGTATTTGAGAAGAACTAAGGATATGTTCCTAGTCTATGGAGGCGAAGAAGAGCTCGTTGTAAGTGGTTACACCGATGCTAGCTTCCAAACAGACAAGGATGGTTATAGATCGCAATCGGGTTCATGTTCGCCGAACGGAGGCGCGATCACTGGAAGAGTTCCAAGCGGGATACTTTGCTGATTCTACAACGGAGGCCGAGTACATTGCTGCTTCGGAAGCTGCAAAGGAGGCGTTTGGATCAAGAAATTCGTTTCGAGCTTGGTGTGATGACTAGTACGAGTGGTCCAATGTCTCTCTATTGTGATAATAGTGGAGCCATTGCGCAAGCCAAGGAGCCGAGGTCACATCGAAGTCCAAACACATACTTCGGCGATATCATCTCATCCGCGAGATAGTGGACAGAGGTGATGTCAAGATATGCAAAGTGCACACGGATCTCAACATAGCCGATCCGCCGACAAAACCTCTCCCTCGGCCGAAGCATGAGGCGCACACAAGAGCAATGGGTATTAGATAATTACATGATTGACTCTAGTGCAAGTGGGAGATTGTTAGTGATATGCCCTAGAGGCAACATGGAGATGTTGGATATCACGTCAATGTTTATGTATAAATGAATAAAGTGTTATTCAGTTCCATAAAATAGACATCTTGTATTGATCAATAAGTACGTGACTTATTTATGAGACTCTTTATGTATGAATCTATTTCTAAACGATCCCGATCATATGTCATATTGTTGGAACAAATATGATTCTAAGATCGGCATGTTTATTGATTGATGATCATGTCTCATAGATCATGGGTATGGAGATACCAAATCAATAAACATGGACATATGTGTTGGAGAACACATTGTTGGATAGACCCACCATGAGACACTACGGAATTAATGTGCCATTAGTTGGTCTCGGGTAGTGTTGGTACAAAGTCCTTAGACCCGAGATCACCATGGATTCCAACATGTGTAGTAGCCTACTTTGGGACTACCAAACGCTATTCCGTAACTGGGTAGTTATAAAGGTAGTTTTCGGGTTTGCTATGAAACATGGAGTGGGATGTGAGTGATCAAGATGGAATTTGCCCCTCCTTTGGAGAGATATCTCGGGCCCTCGAGGTAATGGATTATGAAAATGCATGGCCATGCTAAGTTGATTGAGGAGTCAATCAACAGACGATAATCCAATACGGTTCGAGTGAATGGTTAAGCTATTGAAGGGATGGCACACATCTTGCCTATAGCTTAACCGGTATCGTGAGGCAAAGGGATTTGTGTACACATTACAGGTTCGAGCCGATATTATTCTTGTATACTATGGTGTCAATATGTGCTGCTAGGCGCCGTTATTGAGGTCGGCTGAGTTAGACTCGAGCCGACGATCGGCTAAGTTAGACTATAGCCGAAACCGAGTATACCTGAACCTACGTGGTCGCACGCTTAAGGGGATAGAATAGATATTTGAGTTGGACTCGGATACGGCTCGATCGGATAGGGATCCGATCGGATAGAGTCCTATGAGCTTACGACGTGTGGGGCGGCCAACTCTATGAGATACGGATGAGATCGATTCAAAATAGAGTCCTAATCGGCCACTAGTCCCGGTCGGCCAACTCTATATAAAGGAGGGTGGGGTGGAGAGGCGTGACACGTCAATTGCATCGCGTGCAACGAAGTCGTCGAGATCAATCTCCACGGAAACCCTCCCCACTTTCGAGCCAAACCCTAGCCTTGCATCGCGTGCTAGCACACGGGTGTTCGGCGTTCTGTCCTCGAACGTGTGGATACCGGTAGAGGCGCTGCTACATTGCGCGCTGTTGATCGGCTTCGGATCGGCGCAATCGGAGCGATCGGGCGTGGTGGAATCGGTGCGGTCGGGCGCATCGGAGCGAGGCGTGAGAACGCGGCGGACGACTCGAATCGGCTGATTGGCGAATCGGCGTCTCCGGAATCGGCTACACTGTTTCGGATCGGATTGCCCGATTGGCTATTCCGCTGCACTCTACTCCAATCGGTAACGATCTATCGGCCCTTACTTGCAAGTGTTCCTGGTTTGCGCGGTAGAAATTTTTGTTTTCGGCTAGCGTAGCTTCCGCGTAACCCTTCATATTTATACACTTTAATTTACGTTTGGATCTGTGTATTGATTTGTCATTTTGTGTACCCTGGCTGGTCCTGGACAGGGAATTAATACACAAAATAGTCTGGAAATTTGGGATAAATTTCCGGGCATGACAAGTTGGTATCAGAGCCATCTCGACTGTAGGTTGAGCCAAATGGTCAAACCCTTAAGGACAAGTTTTCTGAAAATCCTATTTGCAAAAAGTCTCTTCCCTCCCTCTGGAGCTCTTTGCAAAATAATTTGTCAAATATCTCTCTTTCCCCTCCACCTCTTTTAGATGTTGAACCTGGAGGATAAACCCAGTTGCTCGTCAACTGGTGGAAGTCAAGTCAAGCCTCAAGCTTGAAGCAAGAAGATCAAGCCAAGCCGCCCCGCGTCAGCGTTTCTCAAGGATCAAGCGAAGTCTTCCCGGAGTTTACCTAGACCCAATCCTTCCCGGAAGAACAGTATTGGTAGTTCCTAGGTCGTGTGTTGTTTGTTGTGTGTAGGTGTATGGTTCACATGAGTGGTGGGGATGTGATCATACTAGGTTGTTTGCCTAATCAACTTGAACAATAAAAGTTCACTCACATCAGATCAGTATTAAGTGGGTTAAGGTCTTATCTTTAGCAACCTCTCTTTTCCATCTCTTTCATCTCGGCAGCAGTTGGTCAGTGCCAAAGAGAATGAGGACAACAATATCAGCAGCAAGAGGTGCAAGCTCAGATGCAAGTTCGGGGTCAATATCAAAATCAAGGCCAGTTTACCTCAATGCAAGCACCTATTACTCCCGCCAGTGTACCGCCAAGTTTCCAGAAGATGATGGCACCAATCCCGCCATCATGATGGAAGGAAATGCATACCACCGACTATGATTACACCGAGCAAGGTCGGGATGTAAGAAACTGTTCATGGGATATGAACGCCAGGACATCAGCCGAAGATGAGATGAAGTGCTCAAGAAGGAAGGAAGGTTCTGGTCAACTTATCATCAAGAGTTTTGGTATGCCTCAGTTAATCCAGAAGCAGAGCAGTCTTGTCAGCCGTTAGGTCTGATGGGAAAGTCACCAGATAGCCAGAATGGCAAGAGGAATTAGAGTCACCGTTATGTGGAACTTTCCATCGTCAACTGGATGTGGTGTTCTAAACCTTCCCGAATGAATGGGCACCCTCAGTATTTTATGGACTGACCAAGAACCAAGTCTACAAATCAGAGTTCCAAAGAAAACAAAGAAGTTGATTATTCTCAAGGGTAGTAACCTCATCAGTCATAGTCAGGCGAAAGCTCCACTACCTTGGTAAGGTGAACTCGTATAAAATTCGGTCTACCTCGAAAAGGTTCCGCTTGGAGGCTCAACCAGGCAAGACGATTGGGCAGGACCCCGAGGAGCCAACTGCTAGGTATTGGCAGGGTCACAACATCTCAAGCCGACATGTTAAGTTGTGAAGTACACCTAAACTACTAGGTCAGCAATCTAGTCTAAGGAAGCAGCAACTAAAAACATCCATAGTCAAGATAAGAGGCAGATGAAGCAGTTTCTTGGAGTTCAAGTCATTCGGACTAGGAGCAGTTCCAAGAACATTCCAAATCTATGAATTTACTAAAGTCACTTAAAAGGTTTCAAGAAAACCGTGTCAAGCTCCTATTCAACAGGGTCAATTCTCAGAGTATCGAAGTTGCCAATGTTAACTGTGCAGTCCAAGGAAAGAAAGATGTTTCAACTCCTGCAATCAGATCAGGGTGAGAGTGAACACAATCAACCAGTGTGAGTCAGAAAGAAACCGCAGAAGTTAGCAGCCTAACCCAACCCCACCATACCTTCTTTCTTTCTAGCCCCGAATCTCGGGACGAGATTCCTGTAAGGGGGGTAGGTTTGTCACGCCCCGATTTTTGTTCGGTTTAAAAATCATTAAATAATTCATTTTCTAGAAATTAAATAAAATAAAAAAGATTAATCAAGTGAAAGTAATAAGGAAATAAAAAATTCCTCTAAAAACCATGTTTGGAAATATTTTTGAAATATTCTCCATGCCCTAAAGTATTCTCTGAAATTTTTGTGAAATTTTGGAGCTCCGAAATAATTTTAATAATACAAAGATGATTTAAGTAATTATTTAAATAAATAAATTAATTAGTAAATAATCTGGTTGAATTTTTGTTAAATACTGTGAGTGTCCATCCAATTTCAGGATTTTTCTTGGAATTATTTGAGCATTGGAAGTATATATAAAAATTCAAGGAAGTTTGGAAGGAAAAGTTTGCTTTGTATCCCTCTGCTACAGTGTCGCCTTCACCCTGCAACAGTCTGCGCACTGTTCATCCCGATTTGTGAACTGATTAAGGGAATTAATCCCCACCTCATCCTCTCCACTTCCCCTATAATTCCCCACCCAATCCCACAATAATTCGTGATGGATTTCGATTTTTGTTTCTTCACCGTTGAGCTCCACCATGGCCGGCCGATCTCCCTCCTCATTTGTTTTCCCTCCAATTAATTCGCAAAAATCGGTTCGTTGCTTCTTCCTCATCAATTTCCCCAACAAATCCCATTCAATTGCGCTCTAAATCATGCTTGATTGAATTTCTTAACTGACCTGTTTAATGGGAGCTTCTCGGCGACGACTTCCTCTCTCCGGCCGACCCCCCCCTTCCTCTCCCGGCGATGATCTTCCTCCTCCGGCCTATAAAGGAGCCCCCAGCCCCCTCCTCACTCCCCTCACACCACCACGAGCTCCCTTGCTCTCCCTCCATCCCTCCGCTCGGTTTCCTCTCTCCTCGGCGCCGGCAAACTTCGGCCGCCCCTCCCTGTCAAGCCGAGCAGCGCCTGACCTTGCCACCACCTCCATCGGCCTCGCAGCCACCTCCTATTCCCCGGCCTCACCTCCGTTTTGCCCGGAGACCGCCGTGCCGGCCTGTCCATCCACCTCACCGACAAAACTCCGGTCGGCTTTTCCTCCTCACCCGTGCGCCGGTTGGCTGCGCCATCGCCACCTACGGCATCGAAGCATCGCCCTCCACCTCGGCCAAGGCCCGTTTTTTCCCGGAACACACCGAAACCCCACTACCCGTGGTTCCTCTCCCTCAGCCTCGCCGGCGCCACTCCGGCAGCCCTTGCCGCCTCACCGGAGTGTTATCTGAGTTGTCATATACTGCGTCGGCATTGTGGCGTCGTCTCCTTTGCCGACCTCCGCTTGGTTTCTATTTGTCGCCAGCGTCCCATGATCGTCCTCTCCGGTACAATCTTCGGCAAGCCATTCTTCCTTGCCGGCACGTCGCCCCGTGGCTTCGTCGTCTCCCTCAACGGCAATGCGGCAGCGTGTTCCACACCGTCCTCACCACCGTGCGGCTGCTTCCGGCTGCCGTCGTCGTCCTGTCACCGTTCCTGGTTGTTTTCATCCTCGTCCCTCGTGTCGGCACCACTACGCTGGCTTTTCCTCCACTCATCGTCGTGCGCCCGATGAGTTCCTTCCTCCTCTGTTCACTCTCACTCGCTGACAACATTCCTTGCCCGTTGTCGTCATCCTACTCTTTTCCTTCCAAAAATAATTAAAAATTGCATAAGAAATCAATTTAATTTCCAGAATCTATTTAAATGGTCCAAAACTTATAAAATTCATATCTAATCCATACAAACTTCAAATTGGGCCATTCAAATTGCAAAATTCATCTAAAATTGAGCTCTACATGTTTGTTTACTTTTCTTGTATTGTTTATTTGGTTTTTATTAGGGTTTTTCCTTGTTTTGCATGCCAGCGTGTAGACTTCGTCTTTTCGGAGGTTCACGCTCGCGAGGAAAAGAAGATTTGTTCGAAGGAGCAAGGCAAGTCATGTCATTTTGATCATATTGCTATCCCAGTTTACAAAATTATGTTTATTTAAATTATTGCATTTCGCTTTATTAAATTCTTGCGTCTATCACTGTTTTATTTAGCCTTACCGATTCTCCTTGTTATAGCCCTATTACTTGTATTATTATGATCCTTGATAACCCTAGGAAAAATAAAACTAGTGAGAACTTTATGTATGTCGTACTCACTAGCAAACTTAGGAATATGCTTAGCCCGCTTGAATAGAAACAATTAGATGTTTTCAATAATTAGACTAAGGAATAACTTGTAAATGATGGAAATTTTGGCTGTTTAGCCGTGGCAATAAATGTCCCCTTCAAAATTCCCCAAACATGTTTTTGGTTGGGTACGGGGTGCTTGGTTTTGCTAGTTGCACCTCGGCCGTCATAAGGACCGGTCTTCAGGCCTCTGTTGCAAAGCATTTCCGTACTACCACCTGTCTAATGGGTAAGGCTTAACACGTCGACTAGTATGGTCAGAAACAAAAAAGACACGGATATGGATGGATGAAGCCCTAGGAAGGGTTGAAGCCCATGGGCTGACGTCTCTGGCAAGTGAAGGCTCAGAACGAGTCGAGATGCCTGGGGGCATAGAGGCTCGCTCGACCCAGGGCACCTGGCGGGGGAAGTCTATGTCGGTCTTCTTTTTTTAGGGCAGTACTAAGCAATGAGTTATGTCATGGCTTCCGTCCGTATGCCATGGTGGCATGTGGGACGTCACAACACGTGAGGAAGACACGTCTGGTGGGTAAAGATGTATACCTATGATGAGAGTAAATCTATTCGAATAGCTGCGCCCTCGGTTATGGGCAAGGCGAGAAATGTACCCAAGTTAGAATTTATTTCTATTTAAAACTAAAAGAATTGGAGTTAGCACTTGTTGGCCTGGGTTAAGCAAGATCGCGTTGAAGCGCGACTTGGTAATAATTTGACTAGAGATAGGCTCGTGTTTTATTGAAATGCCTTAAAATATTTAAATGTTTTGAAATGCTGATTTTCTGCAAAATAGCCTTATATATATATGAATTCTTTGTACCCCCTTGCATTATTTGCATTCTCCCGACATGGCTTGTTGATTACGGTGGTTGTACTCAGCCTTGCAATTCCTTCTCCCTTTTAGAAGTGTAGTGCCTTTGAGTCAAAGACAGTGTTAGAGGACCAAGGCTCAGACCCCAATTGAGTTTGCCTGTGGAGTGGAGCTGAAGGCCCGCTAGGATCGTCCCTCTTTTCCACTACTGTCGCTTTCTTCGAGTGCAAGGACTAAGTGCCTCTTCTGTAAGTATATTTATACACTTTAATTTACGTTGGTTCTGTGTATTGATTTGTCATTTTGTGTACCCTGGCTGGTCCTGGACAGGGAATTAATACACAAAATAGTCTGAAAATTTGAGATAAATTTCCGGGTGTGACATGGAGTCGGTTTGTGGCTCAGATGGGCATGGCCGGCCCCCCCACAGTGCGGCAGCCGTGGCTTGTGGCGGCCGTGGTTCGGCCAAACAGGGGAGGAAGAAGGAAGAAAGAAGAAAGGAAGGAAGAAGAAAAATAAGAAAAAGGAAAAGGAAAAAGGAGAAAAAGTAAAAATGAGAAAAAGGAAAATAAAAAGAAAGGGGAAAATTTGGGAAAAACTTAGAAAGGATTTACTCTAGGGTTTAAACTTGATTTAAATTCAATTTTTGGGAACTTTATTGAATTAAAAGTTAATTTGGGATTTTTCAAAAATAAGGGCCAAAAATTAATAAAATTAGAATTTCTAAATTAAAACAAGGAAAATGCAAATAAATATTAGAAGATTTTAAATATTTTAAAGTTGAGTGCACAACAAGTTTATTCGCAAAAAATTTCTTCGTCATTTTACACATTTTCAAAAGTGTGGATTTTAAGGAAATTCTAATAAAAATCTGTTAATAATTTTGACATGGGGAATTTAAGAAAAATCCTACCAAGCCACTTCCATTTATTTAATGGATTTATTTATTAGGGTTTCACTCTGATTTAATTCTAGACATTTTCTTTCCGTAATTTTCATGGGTTAAATTTTAAACTAAGGGGTGAAAATTGGGGTGTGACAGTTCCTTTCCCCTTTTTTGTGATCGCAGGGGTTGGGGTCCGCAGCCTAACCTCTCCGCCCAGACCTCCGGCCCGCAGCCCACCCTCACTGTCCGAATCTCCAAACCGCCGCTGTCGGAGAACGTCACCAAGAGGGAGGCGAATAGCTCGCGGCCAAGAGGGTGAAGGCAAAGAAGGATGCCCTTAAGAAGAGGAGGATGAAGAAGGAGAGGGCCCGGCTGAACCGTGCGGGGCGACAGCAAGGGTCGGAATCAGAGGAGGACGACGATGAGGAGGAGCACAGGGAGGGGACGGAACTCGGTTCTATCTCATCCGATGCATGGGACGAGTTGGAGCACAAAGACGAGGATCCGTCGTCGAGAGGGCCCTCCGCGTTCCACACGAGGCAGGATGAGGGGGACCTACCCCAGGGAGCGGTGGAGGTGGCCTCCCTGTCTCGCCCGAGCCCTCTGAGCAAGTGGTAAGCCGGAGGCGCGGTCCAGGTCGGACAAACCGAACCAAAAGCGACCCGACGCCTGGCGTCCCTAAGGTGAGTGAGGATCCTTGTTTCTTTCTTTTGGTGTTTTCATTGTGCTGAGCTGACCATCATGTTCTTGTAGGGTGAGAGAGAGTGGTGGCTCCCTATCCTTGGTGCTAAGGAAGAGCATGGCGGTCTAGCAGGCGCGCCCGGGGCTGGCCAACGTCTCGTCCGGATCGAGTGTTGGCATTGAGACGGCCTCGTCAACCCCAACGCTGGTGGTGGAGGCGCCGCCCGCTCAGACAACTGCGCCGTCCATCAAGGTTAGACCGCCGGGCACGGCCGTTGCGCCGTCACTGGTGGTGGCATAGTCGAAGCCGCTATTAGCTCAGGATGCCGCGCCGGCGGTGGAGCAATCGACACCACCATTGGCCCAGGATCCAGTGGTGGAGTAGTCGGCCAGGGCGCCCCCAGTGGGATCATCTCTGGCCTCGGCCCAAATGGATGACGCTCCCCAAATGCAGGAGATGTTATCGGTTTCTTGGGTTGATGTCACCGAGGAAAGGATTTGTTCAGCAACCGATGACCTGGCCCGCTCCTTGCCCGTGACGTTGAGCGCTGTAAACGACGTCATCATCCTGGTTGGCCAGGTACGTCGTCTTTGTGTCATTGTTTCTTCATCTTTTTTCTTGTGTTTCCAACCTGCACCTAAGTTGATTCGTGCTTTGTTTGTAGTCTCTCGTCAGCTGTTGCCATGAGGAGCTAGCCTGCCTCTAATCCGAGGCGTTATCCGTCCATCACTGTGCTGGCAAGGCCGAGAAGGAACTCCAAGATTTGGCTGAGAGAGCGCGCTTGGAAGCTGAGGCGGTCGAGCGGTTTCGAAAGGAGAAGGATGAACTGCTCGAACCAAGAACGAGCTCCTCTTGGAGCACGACATGGCCCGTCAGGAGTCCGCTGACGCCTGGGAGGAGGTCGGCTGACTACGGTCCGAGCTCCAAGAGGAGAAGGACCTAAAGACGGCGACCGAGGGGGGTCAGCGCCGGGCTCGCTTAGGATGTGGCTAAGCTTGAGAGCGAGCTCAGCAAGGTGAAGGCAACCCTCCAGTCGTAGAGCGACAAGCATGACACTCTTTGCGTTGCCGTCGAGCTGGTCTGTGATGACCTCGGGTTGACCCAGGCACAAGGTTGTGAGCTCCCTCGCGGTCCGCGCCACCCAGATCATGGACCGAGCCCGTGAGCAGGCGAGGAGCGCGCTTCACTATGGGTCCACCAGACTTTCGCGATCGCGGCACTCCCACTATGCCAATGTCAACCTGGACACGATAAGTTAGAGCTACGTGTCACATTATCTGGACGAGGAGCTGGATGAGATCGAGAGGCTGGTGGATTCTCTGGCGGGGCGCCTGGCCAAAGACCTAAAGGATGAAGCGCTCTCCCGAGGGACATAGTTAGTTTGATTTTGCCCAAGTTATTTTGTTTTGTAATGTTTGAAAGTGCATCTAGCCCCCTAAGTGGGTTTTGATGGTTAATGAAAAAATGGTTAAGGGACTAATGCGTTTTAGTTGAGATAAGTGCAGGTGATTAGTCCCAAATGTCTTAGATGTGCAAAGTGTGCTCAAAGAAACCCCCAACAACAAATTCAATGCGGCGAGACGATTCATTGGTTTTTGAATTTTCTTTTTCTTTTCCTCTTGAGTTTTAGGAAAACCGTACTATCAAGAGGGGTGTTAAGTTATGGCCTGAGAATATCTAAGTGCTCAAAGTCGAAATCCGTTGAAGAAAATTTTTTTAGCCAATATATAGGAAATTTGCCCCTTTCAGGACAGAGAGTCCTGACCGGTAGTTCCGGGATTCGTGACCGGATCTTCCAGGTGTCTTTGCCAGCAATTTCCTAAGTGCTGACCAAATGTTTCGGAGGTCCTTGACCGGAACTTCTGGGCACCTCTCCAGTTCAAATTGTGAGTAACGAACACATGACATCAGCACGCGCCTATTTATACCCTTTTCCCTCCATAGCCCACTTTAAGTAATCAACTTTCGTTTTCCTGTCCCTTGGCCTCTCGTTGAGTGTTCTAAGCCTCCTCCACCTTGATCTTGAGCCTAGCAAGTGAGATTGAGGGATATTTGAAGGTTTTGGAGAGATTTTGTGTGTGAGAGAGAGAGGACTAGAAAGACTTGAGTACTTGGTGATTCTCGTTGGGCTATGGTTTTATGCTTGTTACTCTTATAGGGTGACCTCCTAGATGGTTAGGTGTCTCCCGTGAGTATCCAGTGATTTGTGGATTGACCCGGGAAGGTTTGTTTCCTCACCTTCAAAAGGAAACGAGGTATGATTAGTAAAAATCCGAGCTGAGCCTTCGAAGGTGGTCTTGGTATTGCTGAGCCTTCGGAGTTGGGCTCGTTTGTTGTGGTTGCTAGAGAGTCAAGTTGTGGATCTTTGTGGTTACTTGATCTCTAGCGAAGAACCTAGAAATGTTGGGTTGAAAACCATAGACCTCTTCCTAGGGATTTGTTTGTGAGGCAAGGGGTTAATCGAGACCTAGCTCTTAGGGGATCCTCAACAAAGAGTAGGATTTCTTTGAATCCAAACTTCGGGAAAAATCCTTGTTCCAATTGTGCATGTTCTTTACTTTCTGTTAAGTATCTTCGTATCTAGGTTATTCTGCCTTGTTACCTGCTCATAGGCTAGTCTTGAAAGTCCCTGAGACTCGAGACCAAGACCTCGAGGTGCCAGAACATCGGAAGTTCCAGAGCAGAACACCAGAAGTTCTGATCAGCTTGAGCTATCCGAAAATTCTGGAGTTCCCAACCGAAAGTTCCGTTGCCTGCTGAATTTAACCTCTGATTTTGAAGTGATTTTTAGGAACACCTATTCATCCCCTCTAGGCGACATATCTACGGGCTTTCAATTGGTATCAGAGCCTAAGCTCTTGATAAGCTTCACCGCTTAGAGCCAATTCAAGATGTCGAGGATGGAAATTCAAGAAGAAGATGCACATGGAGGAAAGTCTCCAAGCAAGGATGCTTCACCATCAGGGGGTGTTTCTATACCTTTTGATTACAACAAGATTAATCCTCCCCCTCACAACTTTATCTTTGTGCCTTCCGGGCGTGCACCCCATTTTGATGGGACTCACTATGCCGCTTGGAGACACAAGATGAAGTTGCATCTAATATCCTTGCATCCAAGTATTTGGAAGGTGGTGTGCATAGGAATTGATGTTTCCATGGAGGATAAGAATCTCACTTCGGAGCAAGAGCAAAACATTCACTAAAATGCTGAAGCCACCAATGCAATACTCTTCACCTTGAGCCCGGAGGAGTTCAACAAGGTTGATGGGCTTAAGGAGGCTAAGGAGATTTGGGACACTTTGCAAATTTCTCATGAAGGCACTGCCGGGGTGAGAGAGTCCAATATAGACCTTTTGAACTGAAAGCTCGGGAGATTTGTAATGGAAGACCAAGAGACTCCCCAAGATGTATGATCGCATGATGCTCTTGGTAAACGAGATTCAAGGACTTGGGAGTGAAGACATGACGGACCACGTCGTTGTCAAGAGGCTTCTTCGAGCCTTCGGACCAAGGAATCCTACCTTGGTCACTCTCATTCGTGAGAGGAAGGACTTCAAGAGGCTTACCCTAAGTGACATCCTTGGAAGGATTGTTGCTCATGAGATGCTTGAAGAAGAAGCCAAAGAGGTCAAGCAAATGGCCAAGAATGTTGCCATGATCAAGAACAAGGAAGTTGCTTTGAAGGCCTCCAATGATCCAGCTTGTCATGCCTTGAATTTCTATCCAAAATTCCAAACGCTTACATGTATGTAAACCCTCGCCCAGAATCAGCTGAGGCACGCAATAACAAATTGATAATAGAGTACAAATTACTAATAAAATTAATAAGTTTATTACAAAGGTAGATAGTTCCTCTCAAACAATAAAGTTCTACGACAGTAAAATAAAACTAGCGATGACGATTCCAACTCCACAAGCACATGATCAGAGCTCTATCTAGTCCTCCAAACCTCCATCTTCATTGAAAAGCTCCTCCTCTGATGATGATTATTGCAAGGTGAGTACATAGAATACTCAACAAGCCACACAATAAATATGCAAGTGCACAGATTCCCAAAGGATTGCAATAATAGGGTACAATTTTGCAAAGGCAACAATTAGAATAATCCTAGAATTAATAAAACACTAAAGTAATTAAACAGTATTAATAGACAACACTGAACAACAACCCTATGCTGATAAGGCCCAAATAAAATCCAAACAACCCACTCTGGCTATACCAATCCAACTCATGATTATTATTAACTTAACACAAGTATCAGTGAGTCGCAAAAAAACATTGTTAGGTTCACCCATAACCGCGGGTACGACTATTCAAATAGTTTTACTCTGTTTAGAGGTGTAGAAATTTCCCCACAAGACATAATCCCACAACATGTTTTCATGAGCCTCAATACCACCATGGTACCTCAGAAAGGAATTATGACAAGACCATTCGCATAACACATCCAACAGAATAACACCCACTAAGCATCTGTCTCTGGCAGGATATGGCCAGTTACCTGAAAGGGAGACTACTTAGTGCCCAAAAACATCATGTGGACTTAGCTGTATGCCACTTGTGGACTTAGTTGTCTGCCACAATAAAGAAAACATACCACCATGGTGTCTCTTGCTGAACATGCTACACTACAGATCTAGCCGTTGCCCATTCTGGCTTGTGGTTAGTACGGTTAATGCTTCACAACAGTAGCTCGTGAATCGGTCCTTAATTGTCATGAGCACACCCATCAAAATCATCAAACAATATGCTCACAACCCACTATTAATAAAATTTTAATTGGCCATTAATTCATTAATTAATCAATCATGATTAATCATCATGAGCTACCATAATTATTCATCAATATTATATTAGTGAATCATTAACTTTCCCACATAAAATGACACTAAAATTTCTAAGCATAGCTAAACAAGTTATCCATAATTTCTATTTAAACCATTATATAAAGTTCAACTAGTCAAATTATAGCCCAAGGTTTCAAAGAACAGAGATTCAAAGCTATTTTGGCCATAACTAAGGAATATATTTGTACCACCCAATGCCATTCAAAAATTAATGCAACTTTGAAATAAATCAAGAATTTAAATATAGGGTCAACATGCTCAAAGGAATTATGTTTGGGATCTGTGTGACTTGCCTTGCTGAGCTTCAAAATCTTCACAACCTCCTGCAGGAAAAACGGCCTCTCCAGAAACATCAAAAACTAATGCAAAAAGACTAAATCAATACAACAGCACAAAAAACACACATAAACAGTACATGTGTATATTTTTAATGTGTAGAGCTTGATTTTAGACAAATTTAGAAATTTGGACCACCTAAATCGAGCTAAAATGAATTAGTTATGAATTTTTGAAGTTTAAATCGATTTAAAACATTTTTGGGAATTTTTCAGATTTATGACGTAGTAAAGTATTATTTTTGAAAAGGAAACTCGGGATTATTGCGTCATCCCTGGCTTTGTCCACTGTAGACTCAGTCGACCGAGAGGTCTACGGGTCCACAGAGAAACGAACGGCCAAGATTAACCCTACCTAGATCAGATGGCTTAGATCAGACCGGATCTGATCCGATCGGATTAATTACGTGGACGACACATGGACGACATGCAAGCATCGAAGGATGACCTGGCACTGAAGCTGCTCTGACGTGGCATCGACGTGGCTCACTGGCGACGAGTGGCTCTGCTCCTTATGGTCGTCGGCGATCTACTACTCGACGGCGACAACGAAAGGCACTATTGGGTTCAGCTCGATGGAAGGAACTCACCAGAGGACTTAGCGACGATAGATGACGACGGCAATAGCGATGAGCTTGAAGCGGTGGAGGTGTTTGGGTTGACGATGACGGGGGTGCTCCGGCGCTCTCCGACGGAAACCGAGTAGTGAACAAGCTTCTCCTCCTTCACGCGATCCTAACGGAAGCAATAGCGCCCCAATGCGATGACCGACGACGAATAGCGGCGTGACCAAAGACCTCTGCAGCGACGAAGCTGAAGAACTTGCATGACGATGGCACTACAGGCTACTACAAGCTAGGGTTTTGGTCGAGATTTTAAGAGGGTGGCTGGGAACACTATTTATAGTGGTGGATTGGGCAAGACCGAGTCCAAATCGGACATCACCGACGAAGGAAAGTTCTAGGGTTTGGGCCTGATTCGATCTCTCTTTTCTCCCTCTTTCCCAACGAATCTGCGAGACTTCCCAAAAAAGAAAACACGGAGGAAGGATAAAGGAACAATTCTCCTCTATCAATTCAGCTGGGGAAGGAAAGGAACTCCGGGATTGGAAAGGGGATGACAGCGTCGAAGGAAAGCTAGGCGTCAGGAGATTGACGTTGAAGCTGACATGCGGGTCCCACCTGTCAGTGACTCCAAGCGAGAGAGAGAGAGAGAGAGCGCGCTCGCCTGGCTGCATAGGAACGGGCCGGCTCACTGGATTTCGGCCCAAGGGGCCAAAACATGCTTTTAAAACCTTTTTCTTTTTATTAAGTAGTGAAATGATATTTCATTTATTAAAAGTATTTGCTTAGCTCAAATAATTCCTAGAAAAATCCAGAAAAAATTTAACAAGGTAAAGTATTTAAGGAAAATTTATCTTGCATATTTTTATATTGGGGTTTATTAAGAGAAATTAATTCTTTTCTTCTAGGATTTTAATTCAAATTCTAAAAATGCATTAAAGGGATTAATTATTAATTAAAGCAATTTTTAGAGTGTGACAAAGCTTCATGTGAGGAAGGAAGTGATGATGAGAAGATGACACTTATGGTGAGGAAGTTCATGCAATATCTTCGCCGTGGTGGCTTTGGCAAGAGCGAGATGAATGATGACAAGGGCAAATCTCGGCAATCCAAGAGAGCTTGTTTTCAATGCAGGGAATATGGTCACTTCATTGCCGATTGCGCCAAGAACAATGAAGCCAAACCCAAGGTGGCAAAGAAGAAGACCAAACAGCTCACATCAGAGAGGTGTGGTATTCTGGTGATGAGGCGGATCCTAAGGATAAGGAAGAATAAGATGAAGGAGTCGCCACCATCGCCATCAAGACTCCATCAACTACCAAGGAGCACCTTTTCGACAATTTGAGCGATGATGATGATGGCTTCATCAGCCATTCTTGCTTCATGGCCCAAGGCCGCAAGGTAATGCACTCATCCAACCATGCAACATTTGGCTAAGCTAATGAAGGCATTGGACTACAAAGAAACATCTCTCGAAAGGCAAAAAGATTGGCTCATTCTTGAAAAGAAGAGAAACCTTGCCTTAGAGGAGGATTTGGCTAAGGAACGTGAGAGGGTTGAGAAATTGACCGATGAACTTTCCTCTGTCAATGGATCAATTGATAGCCTAAATGATATCAATGACTCCAAGAAAAGCTTGTAACATTGGATCAAAGTCACAAGGCTCTTGAAGTGCAACTTGATACTCTTTGGATTAATACATTCTCATCCAATGAGGCCACTAAGTCATCCAATGCCTCCACTAGCAATGGTTATGTATCTAGCCCCCTAAGTGGGTTTTGGTGGTTAATGACAAAATGGTTAAGGGACTAATGCGTTTTAATTGAGATAAGTGCATGTGATTAGTCCCAAATGTCTTAGGTGTGCAAAGTGTGCTCAAAATAAACCCTCAACAACAAATTCAATGCGACGAGAGGATTCAACGGTTTATTTGAATTTTAATTTTCTTTTCCTCTTGAATTTTAGGAAAACTATACTATCAGAGGGGTTTCAAATTATGTCCTGAGAAGATCTAAGTGCTCAATTTCAAAATCCGTTGAAGAAAATTTTTTTAGCCAAATTTTAGGAAATTTGCCCCTTTAAGGACAGAGAGTCCTGACCGGTAGTTCCGGTGTTCTTGACCGAAACTTCCAGGTGTCTTCGCCAGCAATTTTCTATGTGTTGATCAGAAGTTCTGGAGGTCTCTGACCAGAATTTCCGGACACCTCTCCAGTTCAAATTGTGAGTAAAGGACACATGACGTCAGCACACACCTATTTATACCCTTTTCCATCCACATCCCACTTTAACCAAGCCACTTCCGTTTTCCTGTTCCTTGGCCTCTCTTTGAGTGTTGTAAGCCTCCTCCACCTTGATCTTGAGCCTAGCAAGTGAGATTGAGGGAGATTTGAAGGTGTTGGAGAGATTTTGTGAGAGAGTGGACTAGAAAGACTTGAGCACTTGGTGATTCTCGTCGGGCTGTAGTTTGATGCTTATTACTCTTGGAGGGTGACCTCCTAGACGGTTAGGTGTCCCCTGCGAGTATGCAGTGATTTTTGAATTGACCGGGGAAGGTTTTCCTAACCTCTGAAAGGAAACGAGGTATGATTAGTGAAAATCTGAGCTGAGCATTCTGAGGTGGTCTTAGTATAGCGATCCTCATTTGTTGTGCTTGCTAGAGAGTCAAGTTGTGGATCTTTGTGGTCACTTGATCTCTAGCGAAGAGCCTAGAAACGTTGGGTTGAAAACCGGAGACCTCTTCCTAGAGCTTTGCTTTGTGAGGCAAGGGGTTAATCAAGACCCAGCTCTTAGGAGCTTCTCAACAGAGAGTAGCATTCTTTGAATCCGAACTTTGGGAAAAATTCCTTGTGCTAATTGTGCATGTTCTTTACTTTCTATTAAGTATCTTTGTATATAGGTTATTCCACCTTGTTACCTTCTCATAGGCTAGTCTTGGAAGTCCTTGAGACTCGAGATTAGGACCTCAAGGTGCCAGAACATTGGAAGTTCCGGAGTACAACACTAGAAGTTCCGATCAGCTTGAGCTGCCTGAAAGATCCAGAATTCCCAACCGAAAGTTTCGGTGCCTGTTGAATTTAATCGCTGTAATTTTGAAGTGATTTTCAGGAATGCCTATTTACCCTCCTCTAGACGACATCTACGGGCTTTCAATGTCTATACAAGTTTTTTCCTTTTATATGTATTAAAAGTTGTTGTGGTACGAACTCCTATTGTTAAGGCCGTGAAGTGTCGAGGCATGGGAGAGAAAAACTGGTGATGCCGGTGTGGGGGGTGTCACCCCGGGGTACCCTATGGACAGGAATCTATGTCCCACAAAAGTGAAAACCGAGAGTCCTCGGGACATGGTCGATGGCCCAACCCCCTCCTGCAGGGTCGGACGTCCCGACCTTACCCCGAGTCCAACCTCAGTTTTCCTCTCTCGACCTCGTCAACCACGGCCCGACCTCGACCATCCTCGGGACAAGACTTGGAGTGCAAGAAGGAAGAGGGAGGAGACAGCCCCGGCAGAGACTGATGTCACCCAACAGCACATTACAGGCATCTCATGTGGAGGAGGGATCCCAGGGCAAGAGAGAGAGAGCACAAGATGCCCACAGTGTATAGAACCTAGCAGACCGTTTTGTACCATTTAAGACGTTGTTTGTACTCACCTTTATCACATTAGTCATATCTTTCTTGGCCCCCAAGTTCTCCTGTAACTGCCCCCTTGAGCTATAAAAGGGAGGGCAGCGCGAGGGGGCCGAGGGATTGATCTCCAGCATTTTCTCATTCCTGTTTCTTGGTCCGCTTGCTTCAAGCCCCAAGAACACCTCCTTGTAACTCTTGATCATCATATATCCCAACAAAGAACACTGGACGTAGGCTTATTATCCTTCGGGAGGGCCGAACCCGTATAATTCCCTGTGTCTTACTCTTTGGCTCGTCTCCGGACTCAAGTCGACCATCGGATCCATCGGGGAACAACTTCTCTACCGTTCTCTTTCACCTCTTTGGGCACCTCCCCCTTTGAGGACTACCGACCCACCTGTCGACAGCCGGTGAGCAAGAGTACCATAGCCCTCAGGAGCGTTGGTTTCTTACTAGTCCAACTAGCTTTACCCAACATTCCAATTCCTGCAACTTTAACTTCCAAGTCTTAACAAAAAGAAAGGATCGAGTGTGGCGCATTTCTAAGTACGCGTACCCCCATTAGGCCCTAGTGAGGTCTGACCCAGAGCCGCTTCTTGGGGTCGGGCATCGCTGAGAGTTGACGAGAATGAGGAGGCCCTTGTCAGCCCCCGAGCAAGGTCCGACTCGGAGCCGCTGCTTGGGGTTGGGCGTCGCTGAGGGCCAACGAGAACGAGAAGGCCCTTATCAACCCCCGAACAAGGTTTGCCTCGAAGCCGCTGCTTGGGATCGGGCGTCGCTAAGAGCCAACAAGAACGAGAAGGTCCTTATCGACCCCTGAACGAGGCCTGACCCAGAGCCTTTGACCCAAAGGCGCTGCTTGGGGTAGGGCATCGTGAGAGCTGATGATAATGAGAAGGCCCTTGTCAGCCCCCGAGCGAGGTCTGACCTGAAGCCGCTGCTTGGGAGAGCTAACGAGAATGAGAAGGCCCTTGCCAGCCCCTGAGCGAGGTCTAACCTGGAGCCGCTGCTTGGGGTCGAGCATCGCTGAGAGCCAATGAGAACGAGAAGGCCTTTGTTAGCCCCCGAGCAAGGTCTGGCCCGGAGCCGCTACTTAGGGTCGGGCGTCGCCGAGAGCCAACAGACCTCAAGTAGCAGCTTGGGGTCAGACCTCGCAGAACGCCCTCGTCCCGCTTTGCCTTGCCCCTGGAGCGGACGAAGATGGCTCCGACCGCCCCCTCGCCAGAGTCATGGCTCGTCGCGATATCGAGGAGTTCCTTGGTGGTCCGCGGCCTCTTGCGACCCAGCTTGTGGACCAGGGTCTCACAGGTGGTCCTTGATAGGAATGCTCCGATGACATCGGCATCGACGATATTGGGGAGCTCGTTACACTGCCTGGAGAAGCGCTGGATGTCGATTGTTCTTGAGATCCCAGGGGTTCCTGAGGTGTTCATAGGTGCCCTGGAAGTTTTTCACGAAGATCTCCTCTATGTCCGACCAGCTCTGGATCTGGTCGGACGGGAGGTGCTCCAACCAAGTCGATGCTGAATCAAAAAGGAACAAGGGGAGGTTGCGGATAATGAAATAATCATTATCCACGCTGCCGGGTCGAAAAGTGAGCCATAGTTTAGGGTTCCTTTCCTCAGAGTACTTAGGAAAGGTTTTCGGCGGTCGATACCGCGTTGGGAAGGCAACGTTGCGGATGTGTGAGCTGAAAGCCCGAGGGCCCGACGGGTCAGGGTTCGGGCTCCTATCCTCGCCGCTGTCATAGCGGCCGCCACGTCGAGGATGGTAGCCACGGCTGGCTCCCTCCCGCTAGTCTTTCGACCCGTGCCCTCGGGCGTTCAGGGTGTGGCGTGCATCATGGTTAGTCCCAAGATGCCTTTGAAGCGAGACCATGACCGACCTCTCGCCATAGCATGGGGGTTGGTGGACCAACGCGTCCTAGCCATGCCGTCCTGAGGGCGGACATCGGCTGGAGTCGGGCTGATGGACTGACGTGTTTTTGCCCTGCCACCCTAAATGAGGACGCTGGCTAGTGTCAGGCCCGTGTCACTGAGACATCGAGCTCCCCACCTGTTGCACTGCTACACGCTTGAGCAGCACGCGGATCTCGTGTTGGGCCCGGCGATCCTTGGGTGTTGCGGGCGCATGGAGCCCTCGGAGCAACGTTGCTACCTGTCGAAAGGCACCCAGACCTTCCATTATAATTGCAATATGAAGTGAAACGCTTCGGCTATCCTAACAAACATAATGGAACATCTAGAGCCTCGAGAAAAAGATATTGGAGACATTGCTTGGTCATTAGCCTGCCAGTCAAATCCAGCCTGAGATGTGCCCATCAAACCACTCGAAGGTGGTGACCAGATGTGTTACACAATCATGAGGCTTGACAAAAATGCCTAAAGATCTCCAACATCTCAAATATCCTTAACTCTTACTCATGTGAATCTAGTCCCTAGGATGTGCACTAGATTCACACTTTCATCTCAAGAATGGGCATTCATAGCTAATACATGTAAGATGAAAGAAATTTAAAGACTTACATTAACTTAATAATTACATAGGCTGACCGACCATATATATATATATGTGTATATATGTATGTATATATATGTATATATATATGTATATATATCAGAGAACAGCGGAAGCTTGACTACCCATTAACAAGCACACCAACTAGGGGTTTACCATGTTAAGTTCAATCCTAGAAGAAGCAAATCATAAACCCGCATCACTCAAGGACTAAGTCAATACCTGCAAGCAAAGTGGATATTCCAGTGGCAAGAGGCAATACATTATTAGAAATAATATACTGGCAAGCACCAAGACAAGCCCAACACTCTACATGTAGGGCATATAATCAAGGAAGGCATAATATGGTTAATTTTAGCACAAAGCAAGTTTTATTTTTCATAAAACACTTTCAAATTAGTTTTGCTTTCAAATGTAATTTCAGCAAGCAAGTTCTTAGCATATGGGCATCAAAGTAGTCATTAATCATGTTTAAATATACACCTCATTGCCATCCATGGCAGCAAGGAGATCCTCCACAAAACTTAACATAATTTGAAGGTAAATTTCAGCATTTAGAAAAATAAACACAAGTCTAGACTCAATACATATCCACACACCGCTCATGACCGTGAGCACGACTAATCGATTAGTTTAGACTCTGCAGAGTTTGTACACTTTACCCACATGATGTGAATTGCTCACTTGAAGTGAAGCCGTCTAGTTTTGCTCGGCACCCGTCGGTACCACCATACTCTACACATTGAGTACAAACTAGAGGTCACAACGAAGCCTTTACACTACTTAATCTCTAGCCTTGCACCAGCACGATACGTGTTCCTCCATCCTAGGCATACTGGAATATAACCTAAAACCGTCAAGTGGCGTGGCCTCGCCTTATACTTAACGCCAAGGTGGCAGACACGACAGGAACCCACCAACGTGGCACAATATCGTTGTATTGGACATACTTAGTCGCCTAAACTACCCATCGGGGTAAATAGAAAGTTCCTCTGGATTATCCAAACCCATAAACTCTGGCCTACCTTAGTGCAAGGCTAGGTGCTAAGTAGATTATTCAGCTTAGGTCATCCGATACTAACACATGTGGTTGTACTGTATACGCAATGAACTGACATTGAGTGAAGTCCTTAGGTCGATTTGGGCACACTCTCCCCCTATCGGCATACAAATACATCAATCACATGCCGCTTGAGGCCCAAACCTAATATCCATGTTTTTCCACCATTTTATTTGTCAAAATTTTAAGTATTCAAGTTCTGTCCAGATTATTTAAAAATAAATTTTCATGTTTGTAATGAGCGCATAGTAACGAGGAAAAACATTTTAAGCATGGCTAAGCATTACAGTACTCCAGTGATATCAAAACTTATGATATAAGGTGGTATAGTCATATTTTTCCTAAGGTTAGGAATGAGGGATATGGACATATGTGGGGTTAAGGTGATAATGCAAGTAATAGGAGTTTGTCTAACAGGTTTGACAAAATTTTAATTTATTAGTGTACAATCGACATGCAGGATTTGCCAACATTTTCAATAACCTCCAAAACATTGGTTCAAAGTGTTCAAAGAGATAGGGAGGTGAAACTTGCCTTGTAACTGAAAAATGTCAGCACCTAAATCACTTTCTTCACTGTTTAAGCAATTATCTATAAAAAGTACACGTCATGGAGTTAAACACCGAAATATGCAAAAAATCCAAAATGCTCTAAAATGCATGATTTGTGCATATTGAGTTGTACTGATCTAAAATTATTTTAGGTGAAAAAATTTCTAATTTATCTTATTTCGTTTAAGAGTTATGATTTTTAGAAGTTTTATCGGGACGTAGCGGTATAGGGTTAAGTGATGTTTGGACAATGTTCCTATAATTTTATTTTTAGTAAATTGACTTCACAGGGGTGAAGATTTATGTTTACTAGTACTAACATATATTGTTTCACAATTTTTAGAGTTAACATGAATTTTCTATGTATTAAAAAAGTTATTACGTGTTCTAGGCCTATAGCGTTCTATATGCGCATAACTTAAGAGTGATAGGTCCAGAACATTATTACTTCTATATTGTGGTGAATAAAGGGTTAATTTTGGTTAGCTAAACCATTTTTAGTTCATAAGCTCATGGTCCTTACTTTATAAATTAGGAGTGCTCTAATCTAGACTAGCAATACCTTATATTATTCCTAGAACTTATTTCATAAACTAAGTGCATCAAGTTTCTTATATTATTCCTAGAACTTATTTCATAAACTAAGTGCATCAAGTTTCTAGTAGTTGAGGATGAATCTAAGGCTTCTCTGGTCTACCAAGTTTTAATTAGATTTATTTGGAGCAGATGGGCATATATATATTTATACATACATACGTATATATAGTACTTAACTACTATTATTAGTACCTAGGTTTTCTTTGTAAGGTTTGCTGACATATTTGGCATATGAGTGACCATATTTTATTTTACCTAGTTAAAGTTCATTAGTTTCTGGTTTAATAGAAACTTAGTTCACTCCAAATGGACAAAAGATGGATTTTCTAAAAATTTTACAAGTTGAAGAGTGCAGTAAGTTGTTTATTCCTTATATAAATATCTAAGTGATATTACTATACAGTAAGCATATATTTTATTTTATAATTCGAAATTACATGTTTAAACTTGAGTTTACTCAAAAGGAGTTAAGATGAATTTTATATAAATATCTAAAGTTCAGCTCATCTAAATCATATCATTTTAATATTAATAGTCTTAGAGGCATTTGGTAGAAAGTAAATAGAGAGTGTACGTTGGTGCATCTATAGAACTTGAGTTTTGTAGGATCAAACAAGACAAAACAAACCTACCAGAGGGGGTGAATGGTAGGGAAAACCAAAACCTAAATTTGGAAAGGAGTCCAAATTCGGGAAGATTGATTCGGAAAGTACATGTTTTGGTGGTCCTACAAAACTTGAGTTTACTCAAAAAGGAGATAAGATGAATTTTATATAAATATCTAAAGTTCAGCTCATCTAAATCACATCATTTTAATATTAATAGTCTTAGAGGCATTTGGTACAAAGTAACTATATTTTTTTATTTTTCCTAAATAGAGAGTGTACGTTGGTGCATCTATAGAACTTGAGTTTTGTAGGATCGAACAAGACCAAACAAACCTACCAGAGGGGGGTGAATGGTAGGAAAAACCAAAACCCAAATTTGGAAATGAGGTAACTCCTGCTCCTAGTTCAGTCCTTATCTCAATCAATCTTTCCGAATTCTCCATCCTCCACGTGCATTATCCTCTAGCCTTTTAGTATCCCGCGTGATCTCGATCTCTGGACGTCTACTTCTCCCAAGTCAACTCCGATCCATCACCGGCAACACTATCCTGAGGCCTCAAGCGATACCTACACATATACGACAAAGAAACCATATTCCGAGCACAAGTTTGTCCAAACTTGACTCACATTAGCATATCAACAGTAACCATATGCATATGAACCATCTAGAAGTCAAATCCACAAAGAAACAATCCGAAACCGAAAAGATAAATCAAATCCGAAACGGAGTCAAAGTCGGTCGGTCAGACCGTGCGCATACCTCCGGTCTGACCGGTCAAGCCTGGCCGGTCTGACCGTTAGGTCAGAAACGTGCACAACTTCACAAATCCAAACATCATCACCATAAACCAAAATCACCACCAATGTTTTATCACACAAAATACAAATCAAACACATTTTTTCTACAATCTCCTCCTTGATGAAACCATTGGCAAACCCAACAAAATCAATTGGTTTGATGTTTTGTGAAGCAATCCAAAAAGCATTTCGAATGCCAGAAAATTTCAAAGAAAAATCTCTCACTTTTGAAAAGAAAGAAAATTTTTTGAGTATAAAAATGATGCACAATTTTGATGCACAAATTTTGTTTCCTTGTTCTCCCCCTTTTGACAATGAGTTCATCAATGTATCTGAAGCATGGAAGAGCATTGTATTATATCAAATGTAACTCAAGTACATGTTTTGCAATAAGAAGGTAGAAAAAGTGACTAGCTAATTAACAAGCATGCACTAGAGAAAAAAATATGAACCTAAAATATTACAATTAAGATAAATTCAACATTAATGATTCATGATTTCAATAGTTTAAAATGCAACATATTCACAAGTGCAAAGACTGAAGGAAAAACCCAAATATATATACCTATGACATTGATACTCTTTCTCAAATTAATTCGTTCTCCAAAAGTAACCAAGAGAACTTTTAGCTCTTTATTTTTGAACCTTTTTTTATACTTTTCTCTCAATTATTGCGAGTACGTCCTTGTCGTCAAGATTGTTTCCAAGCATTCAACACCCTTTTTTTATCTCACTGCGAATACATCCTTGTCATCAAGGCTGTTTCCAAGGATTCGGTATTCATTTTTTCTCTCATATAAATAAGAATTTATGTACTCTTGTGGTGATTGGAACAGAAGGATTAATATGAGGAATAACAACTCATAAAGCATATATAAAAGGATTAATCATTCAAACAAAGCACTTGCTTCAATATTGCATATTTTATTAATTCAAGTAAAAGAATTATGTGTCATGTATCATATTACTTAAAAGCAATATCAAAAGCTCATATAATTACTAAAATGCATGCAAGCTAATATAGTAATCAAATTATCTAACAAGCATTGCTAGCAAGCACTAGAATATTCTAAAGATATAAAACATAGCTCATCCACCTTTTATTTTCTTTTCCTTTTTTTTATCACACCATGCATGAATTAAAAACATGAATGCAAAAGAAAAGCAAAATATGCATATAACAAAGAGCCAACAACTCTCCCCCTCAAAGGATGAATAACACCCAATTCTCCCCTAAGAAGCAAAGCGAGAAGAATCCAACGGTTTGGTGAAAATAAACAAGAATGCATAAAAAGCATATACTCCCTCAAATTAACCTATAATTCTCCCCAAACAAAAATAAAGAAGAAAACAAAGATTTTTGAAAAAAAATATCCAATTGCCAGCAATATCAACAAGGTTCTCAAGAAATGAAATGTATCCACTTATATTAACCAAAACTACTATCTCAAACACTAGCATATTAAAATCTAATAATCAAGAGAGTAGAATAAAATTTTGTCAATCCAAAATTAACTTGATGTTACCATGAAAAGCAATCATTGTCTCCACATTGCACACACATGGGGAGTATGCCATCAAAATACCTACGAACAAGAAGATGTCGAGGCCGCCGTGTTGGGGTTAGAAATAAGAAATTTTGGAATCCAACACTGAGTCACACGACGAGTAGAACCAGTAGGTACATATGCACCAACAAAATCAGAAGCAGACTTACCTGAAACCTTACCTTGTCGCTTCACAAAAGTCTGATTTGAATTATGCACAAAACTGCCCCGAGGCCGGTCTGACCGCCAATGTACCTGTGGTCGGACCGCTGGTTCATCGGTCTGACTGCTGGCCGGTCTGACTGACTGGTCAGTGTTGGTATGACCGTGCTCCTTGAACCAAAACCCGATTTTTGCCATCGTCATTTCACAAAATCAATTTCTCTTTCCTTTTTCTGTTTATGGGCAAGTCTAAAACAAAATCCAACCAAATGTTCATCTTTTCCACAAAATGAACAAGTGTATTTCTCATGATGATTAGAAGCACAAGTAGAAACAGATGGTTTAGCAACAGAAGTAGCAACAAGTGGTTTTGCAATCACAGCATTGTTTTTGGAGGATGATGCATTCAAAGAAGTCATGATGCCAGCACATTTAAACACAGTGTTCTTAGATTCAGGTTTAATCAAAATTTCACCACTTCTAGGACTAGCACCTAAAACAATAGGAGGATGTCTAGTATGATGAGCATAAGAATCAAAACCTAAACCACGATTATTTGTGCTAACTTTAGATTGATCAAGAATCATGTTGAGGTTCTTTTTACCATCAGAAAATTTTTGCAAAGAACTTTTCAAGTAAAAAAACCTCTTGAGTAAGAGTAGCACAATTTTTACAAGCATCCGAAACACTCTTTTCTTTTCTACAAGTCATGCAAGACATCACCTCATCTTGTTTAGCAATTTCCTCCATGTGCTTAACACGACCCAAAGCATCTTTTAGTTTTATCTCATTAGCAAGACATGTTGAGCAAGGTTTTATACTAGATTGTTTCAACCTTTTAGAGCTAATCACATTAAGTATAGAGCTAGCAAACAAAGCAACTCGACATTTATTTCAAGCTCTTTTTGTTAAAAACAATTCATCAGTCAATCTAGTGTTCATAGCAAAGCGAGCAAGACAAGATTCAAATTTTCGAGTTTTCTTAGATTCAATATCAAGCTTCTTGGCATAAACATCTCTAATTGACTTAATTTCAGCAAATAAAACCTCACAAGATTTGTAGTCATCATCATTAGAAGCAAGAGATCTTAATCTATTATTTTCAGCTTTAAGAGAATCAATAACTACTTCATGTTGATTAATCTTCTTTTCAAATTTAGAAATCTTGTAACCAAGTCTAGCAATAACATCTTGAAGATATTCAACACTAGGAGCAAGAGTTACCTCATTATCATCTTCAGAATCTTCATCAATGCTACTGGCTAGGAAACAAACCCCATCAATGTTCTTCTTCTTGTCATCATCTTCATCACTTTCAAAATCAACATCACTTGATTCTCGAACCGCATCATATGCTGCATCAATTGCCTTTTGGTAGAACTTCTTCATCTTCATATTTTTTCGCTTGCTTTTTGTTTTGCTAAGTGTCCTTGGATCCATCTTGAGGCTTTGCCTCCTCCAGTGTACCTTTTCCAGCCTTGGGACACTGAGATCGAATGTGTCCTGGTTGTCCACACATGAAACAATGGATTGGTCTTCCTCTCCTCCTTGACCTGACATTATTCATCGCTCAAGAAATTCTGTTAGCAAGCGATACCAAATCCTCCTCACTGATTTCCTCGAGGTGATCATCGGACATGGCAGAGAAAGAAGCAAACATCAACTATGAAGTAGAATCAGAAGATGTAGAAGAAGACATCAAAGCAGAAGATTTAGAATCAGTCCTCTTAGAAGGAATGTTCATCTCATAAGTTTTCAGTTTAGTATAAAGAACATCCAAAGTCAAAGTGTTCATATCAACAGATTCCTGAATTGAAGTAACCTTAACATCCCAAATCTTCATATCAAGACTGTTCATAAAAGGATGAGCAACCTCAGACTGAGAATAATTAGCATCATAAGAAGAATCAATAGATATAAGATTACTCAAAATTTTGTTAAAGCGGCCCAGATAGTCATCCAAAGACTCCCCATGTCATCTCAAATTTGATGTACTCCTTTTTGAAAACATCTTTTCGCAACACTTTAATGTTTGAAGATCTAGTATGAAAATCATTCAAAGCCTTCCAAATCTCATTAGCAGTAGCAAGATGCGAAACACGATCAAAGTCAGAGCGAGAAATTGCATTAAGAATAATATTCCGAGCTTTGCAATTATTTTCAAAATCTAATTTGAGAGCAGGAGTATCAATGCGTTCAGGGATTTCATAAGGTTATGCAACTTTTTGCCAAATATCATATCCTTGAGATGTTATGTAAGATTCCATCTTTTTCTTCCAATAATCAAAATCGGTTCCATTGAAAATATGAGGTTTGTTTGAAAACTTTTCAGCCATGGCAAATAGATCAGAAAAGCAACAAATATCGAAACAAGAACGAGGCTCTGATACCACTTGTAGGATCGAACAAGACCAAACAAACCTACCAGAGAGGGGGGTGAATGGTAGGGAAAACCAAAACCCAAAAACTTTTAGCGGAAATAAAAGTTACCCTCAAATCAATGGAGATCACGACGTAGTATCGTCGCTGCCGATCAAACCGCCCTCACGCTGCTGGTCAGACCGCTATACTTTCCCCGCCGGACCGCCTTTGCCTCCGGTTGGACCACCGCGCAACCCGCCGGTCGACCGTCGCCAAGCTTGCGGTTAGACCGTCGGGATCCAAAAACATCAATAGATGAAATCTCAAAGAAGTAGATGAGAACTTTTGACTTTATTGCATCAACTAGTGTTTACAAAGTGCAACAACAGCATTCCTCACAAAAATCTCGAACTAGAGTTGAAACCCTAACTTTCTCTCCACTTGTGTCTCTCTGAAACCGATCTCCAGGAAGCACACCCTCCCTCTCTATTTATACATGAAGTAACCCACGAATTCTACACGAATTAGGACTCCTAATCAGCAAAGGAAACCCTCTCTTGCATGCTACAAACTCATCTCTTTCCTTATCTCAATCAATCTTCCCAAATTCGGACTCCTTTTCCAAATTCGACTCCTCTTTCCATACGTACACGATTCCTCTCGTATACCATACGAATTATCCATCGTCCATGTGCATTATCCTCTAGCCTGTTAGTATCCCACGTGGTCTCGATCTCTGGACATCCACTTCTCCCAAGTCAACTCTGATCCATCACCGGCAACACTATCCCGAGACCTCAAGTGATACCTACACATATACGACAAAGAAACAATATTCCGAGCACAAGTTTGTCCAAACAAGACTCACATTAGCATATCAACAGTAACCATATGCATATGAACCATCTAGAAGTCAAATCCACAAAGAAACAATCTGAAACCGAAAAGATAAATCGAATCCGAAACCGAGTCAAAGTCGGCCGGTCAGACCGTGCGCATACCTCCAGTCTGACCAGTCAAGCTTGGCCGGTCTGAGCGGTCGCACCGCCGGTCTAACCGTCAGGTCAGGAACGTGCACAACTTCACAAATCCAAACATCATCACCATTTGCCAAAATCACCACCAATGTTTCGTCACATAAAATACAAATCAAACACATTTGATTCTACAAGTTTATCCAAAAATATGTTAAATTTGATTTTCTATGTATTTTATAAGTTTGTGCAAGCTCTATGTGTGATTTTCCTTATTCAAATTTTAGAGACAAAATTTGCACTGTGAGTGCAAAGTTTTATAATTCTAAATTAAAGTTCATCATTTTGTGAGTTCACAGAAATTTGTTTCGTCCCAAAATGAGTTTTGGTTAATTTTTTATAGATTTTACAAGTTTACCAAATTTTCCTATTGGAAAATATTTGTTTTAGCCATTTTTCCTTTATATTTTCGGGTTAATAGTTGATGAGGTCCGCTGTCATTGACTTGGTCATTTTGCACATAGGCCCTTGGAGTCTTTATAAACAGAACCTGCGGTCCCGCACGTGTTAAAAGCAAAGTCCTTTAAGAGTCCCTGAGTTTTAGCATATTTACATGTGAATCCATGGGTCCACATGTCATTCAGAGAAACTTTACAAAGTAAACCCTACAAGTTTTAAACTTTCTCTTAATCGGTTTTTCTGGAGCCTAATGACACGGGGCCCGCTTTTCAGTGGCACAGTCGGTCAGTGGCACGGTCAGTGGCTTGTCAGGGAGAAAAGAGAGGTTACGGTGGTCGGAGCTCCTTCCTGGCCTCACCATTAGCGAACGACAGTGTTTCAGAGGAGACGATCAAAAGAGAAAAGATGGCTGGGAATATTGCGCACATGTTGGTGGAAATCTCATCGACGGTGATGGCCGGAATCAATGGCAGTGATGGTGCGAGTGGCGGCTTGGTTCGAGGGTATGTGCATGTTGAGTTCTAGCATGATTTATCGCATTTTAGTGTATGCAAAAGTGGCTGCGGGGTCTCTGGAGACTCACCCAAGGCCGCGAGTGTGCTGGCGACACTTGCATGTTGATGGCGGCATGAGAACGGCTCCGGCAGTGGTGGAAGACCCCAAGGCAACGATGCTGGTTTGATCTGGTGCATGGGAGGCAAATGTGAGGCATGCAATAGCTTGAGTACCCCTTAAGGATGCTTTACGCACAACGAATTTTTCTATGGCTCACCGGCTGTGAAGGGATCAGCAATGGCGACGACGACCGGAATTGGAGAAGACGACAGCCGATCCACGTGCTCATTTGGCCATTGGCGACGGTTCTTTTTGCATCTTGAAGAGGAGGTCGAGGCGATCCTAATGGCGCGTCGGCTTGCCTTGGGGTGGTCGAAGTCGGCCGGGACAGCGACAAGAACGCGGCGGTGGCACTCGGTACGCACTCCTGGGCCCTAGCGGCAAGGCCGTGTTCCTGATGATCCAGTGCACGAAACAAAGCAAGCTCAGCGGGGATGGAAATGGCAGTGTAGGAGGATTAAAGAACGTAGCTTCCAAGCAAGAGATGCTCACCAACGACGGAATGCGACCGTCGGTTTTCTTCGCGGTGGGCGACAAGAACGAGGATGGAGATGGTGAAAATAGCCTCCCTCCTCGGTGTCCTTGTTGTACAAGTGGAGAGTGGGAATGGGCGACAAGGTTGGGGGAGTTTAGAGGCGGGCTCGGCGTCGCCACGTCCTTGGACACGAGTTGAGCGCGCCGGCGACAACACATCCTTCACTGTCTCCTTCTCTCTGGCAATCCATGAGTGGTGGGATGTTTTGCCCTTAAGTGGAGCTATCTTGTGTGGCTGAAAGTGGGTCCAGGGCGAAGGGATCCAGGTAGGAGTGAGAGGGATGGTAGGAGTATGAGTACAATTGATTTTTGGGCGAATTTTTCAGGTTTCTTCTCTCCCCTAACTTTGTGGCTCAACAATTTAATTTGTGGACATGATAAATTAGTGAAATTTTTACTAGGGGCAGATGAGTGTACCTAATTTCTATTTTCTTTGGTTGCATTAAAAAATCTTTTGTGGTTTGCTCTCAGAAATTAAACAAAGATGGGGCATTTGGAGACTTGTTTGAATTTTTCGAAGGCCTAAATAGAGAAGAAAAATTCTAGAAAAATTATATTTATTCATGATAATTAACCTAGTATTTGAATAAATTGTTCCTGCTCCCTTGTGTGCATTTTAATGCACTTTTAAACAAGTTGTCACTTTAGCCGATAAGGATATCAATTATCCTATTATTTGACTGCTTTCTCCATTTTGTTTGAGGCATCAAAATTAGTTATTAAATTTCACCAAAATTATACTGGGTTGAATTTAATGTTTACACCTACATGAATGTTTTTCATGATTTTACCTAGTATGGATTATTCTAGAAAATTAGGATAACCTCCCTAGGTTTAGGTGTTCACTCTATGTGCATGCATCTATTATAGTTATTGGGTTCATATTAAATTTCCTCTTGGACTGAGGGGGTGAAACTTGAATTAAATTTTTATGTCCATTTACTGACACCCAAGGTTGGCTGCAGTTTTTTTTGGCAAATTTTTAATCTTTTAGGTTACTGCTTATGAGTCCTATTAAAAAATGCGAGACCAAAATCCCATAGCACAGGGGACTCATTTGGCAAAACATGTTTTATGCATATGCATGTGCACATGTATGTTTGTATCCACATTCTAAGTTAGAAATGAAAAAGGTTTTCTTTGTTTCTCAAATTTTAATCATGCAACTTGGTTTATATATTTCACCTAAGTTAGAAATGAAAATTTTGGTTCACAAAATGGAAGAACTTTACTTTCTTTTGGTTTTTGACAAAAATTCCTTGACCCTAGAATTTCGGTATGTGACACTACCGCAGCGATGTTTTGGCTTGCTCGGCCGAAAAGCGGGGGTTCTCGTCATCTTCGATGATCTTCCGGTTCATGTCGCACGCCATGGCACAGGCTTTCCCACCGTCGCCGTGGCGCTCGATTTCATGCTTGAGCTCCGCGTGCTCCTGCTCCAGCTTGAGTCGTGCTTTGTCGAGCTCCAACTACCTTGCTCTGAGCTGATCCGTTGGGGGGAGGCGTGGAGGCATTGCACTCCTCTCGACGCACGCTCGGGGCTAGCCGGTGGAGTTTCCTCCCCGCCGTCAACGTCCTCGGCGTGCCCCTCGGGCGCCCACCATGAAACACTCACGCAAAGGATGATGACTTCCCCCGCTTGAGTTGGAGTCGGAGAACCCCTCGGAGCCTTCCGCGAGGAGATCATGGATGAACTCAGAGACGTACTCCGTCATGCCCACAAACTCGCCATCTACGGGCAACAGGTGCATGTGTTGCACCAAAAGGTGATCGAAGGTCTGCGTGAAGTTGTGCAAACTAAATGGGAACACCGTCGGGCCATCCCAGAATAAGCCCTTCGGGGAAAGCGGTGCTTCCTGTTGATGGTCCTTAACTGCAGAAATCCGACCATCAATGCCGGCATAAATTGAAGAAACGATGCACATCAACGTAGTGGTAGGGTTATTTACTAACTCTTTCCATGGCTGTTGGTGATTATTTGTATGCAGGTGAATAATATATCAAAATGAAGTGTAAGTGCGCTTTTGTGGTGGAGAAACACAATTCTGACTAATCGACGCTCACCATAACAGCTTCCCATGGATCAGAGGGCCCACATGTTAGGTAAAACCGACTTAAAGTGGGGCCAAATACCCGGGAACCGCCTTAGGGGCCCACATGTCAGAGACCTATGAAAGGCGGTGATGGGGGAGGCTGACCAGGGTTTGGCCGAAACGTGGTGGCCACCTATCCCCTCAACCGAACACGTGGCGCCTCCCTAGCCTCTCACAATGGCGGTTATGTGAGTTTGGCGGTTACAAACCGACTCCAAACCACCATATGAAGGCTATATAAGGAGGGAAACTCACTTCATTCAACACACACTTCAAGAAGATCAAAGCTCCACTCCAAAGGCGTAGGACTAGGTCTCTAGTGCTTAGAAAATAGGTTAGAGAGTGAGGGGTAGTCCGGAGGACTGTCGGGAATCTCGGCACCGACCTTCGAATTTGTACCTCGGCGGATGCTTTTTTCAATAAAGTAAGTGTTTGTGATTTACTATGGTTCTTATACTTTATCTTGAGTAATTTACTTTACTGCATTTACTTATGGGATCATCATCCATTCGTGGGTGCTCTAGTCTAAGACCCCTGATGAAGACGGGTGTTCTTGGCCAAGACTAGAGTAGTATTCGATAGCGTAGACGTGGTGTCTAGGCTAGAGTTTACCTTTGTATGCCGCGCACTCCATGTGTTGTAGAGGTAGGCAGTAGGTGGTGACAACCATGTTCGGGTACATCATAGAGCTGTAGGCCGAAGTCACTGGCATACCAAGTGTAAGCCGAGCCCGAAGTAGGTAACTAAAGTAAAGTAATTACCACCTATCTAGAGCCACAACCATAGAAATCCTCTCTATTCCTGCGCCTACCAATTCTTGGTGTCCTTGGATGAACTTGACCCTTTGATAATCCAAACCGTTCCTCGTCAATTTGATACCCTTGGAATACTCCTAGGGTAAAGTGCTACAACGGTATTTCGTACGCTTGTGAATTTTATCTGTGGTCGTAAGAAATACCAACACTTCCCCGGCGAGCTACGCCATGATGTTGGCGATGTGAGGGAGATGTTGTGCAAATCTTCCTACGACGGCTGAGGTCCTAAGAAGACGCTGAGCTGATGCTCCAGCCTCTCGTAGTCGAAGTCAGGGAGTTGACCGCTTCCAGTGGCATGGGCCCCTTGAGTGCGCAGATGCAACTCCCTGAGAGCCTCGATGAGGTGGTCGAGGCCGGTGGCGCGAAGGGGCCAGACAGGGGTACAAACCTGTCTCAGCCTGCCCTCCGTGGTGATGAGGAAGCCGAGGCTCTCTAAACGCACGAGTGTGCATGGGACCCAGGCTCCGTCATGGCTAGCCATCTGAACCTGCTAGGTGATGACGATACACGCAAAGTCCCCTACCTGGTGCACCAACTGTCGATGTTTTTAACCACCGACTAGTAAGTCTCTAGTGATCTGTGCGTTCGACTCGGATGGTGTGCAAAGAGGACATGAAGATGTATACTGGTTCGGGTAGAATGTCCCTACGTCGAGTGGTGAGTTGCTCATGTTACTTGCAATAATTTTGTAGTAGGGGGTTACAAACTAGTGAGTCTGTTAGGCTATGTCTTCTCACCTCTCTATGTTCTTCCCCTCATCCCCTTTTATAGCCCAAGGGGAGGATTAAGTTACACCAGAGAGAAAGAGGGAGAAAAGGGAAATAAGTGATTTTCATTGAGTCGTCTCCTTTCCCTATGTCGTGTCATCCGCGAGCCTTGTAGATGACAACAATGGTTGACTCTATTCCACGCCCCTGTTTAGCCGTTGTAGCCACGCGTGGGTGTGGTTCCCCGGTCATGGTTTCCCATCCCGCTCGGGTGGGTGATGTAGGGGCGGAACCCCACGTTGGGCGCCGTACATGGATTAGGCAGCACGGTGACCATCTACCCGGTACTGTGTACGTTGTAATCCTTCGATACGGTCGATCATGGATGTGAGTCAACTCCGTTCCTACTCCTGTCCTGCCATAGGAGATTGGACCGCACATACTCCTCTCTCGCGAGTCAAATCAAGGACCCCACATCCTTGGGAAAGGTGGTGCCCATTTTCTCGGACACGAGAGAGTAGGAGCCCGTCCCATTGGGGTCGAGCAAGGCAAAGCTCACTCCCTCGAGGTCGGGCGAGGCGGAGCCCGTCCCCTACGGCCGGGTGAGACGGAGCTCGTCTCTTGGGGTCGGGCGAGGCAGAGCTCGTGCCAGTGGGGCTGGGCGAGTTGGAGGCTAGGATGGGGATCATCGGCCTAAGACGTTCGAGTGTCTTGGCTTGTAATCCCCTCCTACTGGTTATCCCTATTATTGATATCTGACACTTGCCATGCTCTCATGTCGATCAGCACCGCATACCTAGTGGCATATCTACTAGTATTTATTGACGGTCATTAAGTAACGATTCCGACCACACAGACCTCAGAAATAAAAGGAAATTAGCATCGTTTACCAGCATTTAGGTTTAGAATTAATAAAGTTCCACATGTCCTTGGACTTTAGTTGATTGCAGGAACATTTATCAGATAAATGAAGTGAAGATGAGCACGCGTGGCGAACAAACACAACTCCAACCTTCTGGCGATCACCACGTCAGATTCCTGAGGATCGGAGGGCCCATAAGTTGGGTGAAACCGACATAGAATGGGACAAAACACCTAGAACCACCTTAAGGGCCCACATGTTAGAGGCGGAAGAAAGGCGGTGGGGAATGGCGGTGCTGGGGGTTCGGCTGAACCACCCTTGAGCCCGTTGCCATCGACCTTTGACGTGTCACGTCGTGATTGGATGCCAATGTCAGTTCAGTGGGTATGACGGTTAACAACCACCATAACAACCTCCATTGGAGGGCTATAAGAAGGTGGAGCTCATCTAACTTCAGCACACACCACAAGAAGAAGTTTCTACAAGTTCTAACTTAGTATCTAGGCTAGTGGAGTTTAGAGCGTAGTTTAGAGTTCCTTTCGGTTCCCGAGTCGCCTTCGGAATTTGGGTATGTCTTTAGTACTCTTCTTCCTTTGTACGACTTTGAGCTTAATAAAGATTATATCTTCTAGTTCATATAAGTGGAGTTCTTCTAATGCTTTAGTAGATAAGAGTTCCATTATTAGTTTAATTCATAGTCTTGTTGTGTTTAGACGAGTAACTCTATTGCCACGGACACGGTCCAATGAGCAATTAGAATGTAGGTTTGCCTTTATCTTGCTCATGAAAGGTAGAGGTATCTATGGTAATTTAGGCATGGTGCTTAGATTATTTCATAGACATTGGTTATGGCCACTTCCCACGGGTGAGAGGTACGCGGCAGGTGGTGACAACCCTGTCCGTCCATCGTATTCCTCCACATTCGGATTTGGTGTAGGGCGAACATTAAGAGATCGCTTCGTGGTGGCAGGTCGGGCCACTGGGCGGCGATACCCCCGGAGTCCTGGGAGCATAGAAGTGAGTTTAGACGTGACTAGAATAATTAATTAAACTATGTGCTCTGACTAGAAGAACTATAGGAACCTGACTCTAATTACTACTCTCCACTTAGCACTAGTGTATTAATTATTTAGGACTCTTCTGTGTGTCACACTACCTTTATCATATAATTATCTTACCCCTATCTGGACTTAGGTATCTCATCTATAGCTTATGAATACCCGTGGCACCTTAATATCTCTTCCATACCACCGTCTTCCTTTGGGATAAAATAAATAACAATACCCTTGGAATACTCCCTGGGTGAAATACTACAATGGTATATCCGTGCGCTTGCAGATTTATCTGTGAACGTAAGAAATACCAATAAGCATTTCTGGCACCGTTGCAGGGAAGACAATGGTCTAGGAAGAAACAATAAGTGCTAGGATATCCATATAGTTATATTTGCCTTACCTTTGCTCTAGCAGGCTTATCTTGGTCTGTTTTCTCTTTTATGTGAAAACAGGGTAGTGGATGACCAGTTTCAACTTGCCGGATAATTACAATCCAAATCTAGAGGCCCTTGTGAGAAGAGTTCGACCTCATGTCGTTCCTTCTAAGATTTTCCTCTCGACAGATAAACCAAAGGTCATGGCATCATCAGGATCAAAGACTCTTCGTGATTTCTCGGCACCCTCAGCTGCCAATGTCCGTACTGGACCGGCAATCAACACTGGGGTGGCCAACTTTGAGATCAAGATGGGTCTTATAACAGTGGTGCAGGCTAATCCCTTCCATGGGAAGGCCAATGAGGACGCCAGCGCACATCTCCAAACTTTCCTAGAGATCTGTAACACTTTCACCATCAAGGGAGTCACACAAGATGTCATCCGACTCCGGCTGTTTCTGTTCTCCCTCATCGGGAGAGCGAAGCAGTGGTTCTATGTGAACCGAAGTGTTGTGGATACCTGGGACAAGTGTTCCAATGCGTTCCTCGCGAAATTTTTCCCGATGGACAAGACCAACACCCTTCCTGAAAAGATTTCAAGTTTCCAGCAAGCATCATATGAGTCGATCCCAGAAGCATGGGAGAGGTTCCAGGAGTACATCCTGGCATGCCCTCACCATGGTATGGATGATTGGCTGCTTATCCAAAATTTCTACAACGGGCTAACTTCGGTGGCCCATGATCATATTGAGGGTTCTGCGGGAGGTTCTTTCTTCTTGCTAACAGTCAGGAGTGCGATTGATTTAATTGAGAAGATGGCATCCAACGAAGGGTGGAACGATGATCATCTCCAGTCCCGAAAGTGCGGTATGCATACCATCAAGGAACGGATATGCTAGCCGCTAAGTTGGACCTCTTGCTGAAGAAGTTCGAGGACAAGGCTGAAGGAGTCCCGGTGGACGCTCGCATGACGTGCGAGACGTGCGGCAACACAGGCCACTCAGGGAATAACTACCCCAAGACTAGTGCAGACGTCTGCTGCCTGAACAATAACAGGTACCATTCGCAAGGAGGTCAAGGGTGAAAACAACAATGCTCGTACTATCAAGGAGGTAACAATTCTTCTCATGCTTCCAATCCTAACGAACCCTCCTTGAAAGATCTTGTATTAGGCCAAGCTAAAATCAATGAGAACATTTCTAAGAAGTTAGCGGCCAATGACAAATCCTTGGAAAGCATTAATGCTAAAATGGAAGGCTTCTCCTCTGCTACTAAGAACCAGTTGAGTTTTAATAAAATGTTGGAAACTCAATTAGCTCAACTGGTTGCTGCTATCTCTTCATCTGAGGCAGGGAAGATCCCAGGGCAACCCGAGGTTTCCCTTGAAAATGTTGGTGTGGTGACCACACGAGGGGGTAAAACCACTCATGATCCGCCATATCCTAACAATGCAGGAAAGGCAAAAGGGAAGGAGGATGAACCATCCAACATTCAGAGCCAAGAGCATGAGGGAATTCAACCACCAAAGGAATATCTGGATACCACATTGTTGTTGTTCCATCATCGCAACAGGAAGTCAACCGTGGACAAGCAGTTCGCTCGTTTTGTTGAGGTTATCTGGAAAATTCATATCAATGTACCTTTGATTGAAGCAATGCAAGTAACCACATATGCTCGCTACCTCAAAGACATCCTCAACAACAAAAGGCCGATGCCTACCACAGAAGTTATCAAACTGATGGAAGAGTGTAGCGCTGCTATACTCAACCAGCTTCCTGAGAAGAAGAAGGATCCAGGGTGTCCCATGATAACTTGCTTGATCGGGACACAACAATTCGACCACGCCTTGTGTGACCTTGGAGGTCTTTGATCGGTTGAACTACACCACGCTGTGTCGAAGACGCCCGGATCCTCCGTTCTACTTGCAAGATGAGTTGAAATGGTTCAGCTCAAATGGCAAGTACAACGAAACATCCGAAGTCTCGAGAGAGGGATAAGTGAGACATCTCTGGGCCTTTAGCTTGCTAGTCAACTTCAGCCTGAAGTGTGCCCGTCAAACCACTCGAAGGTGGTGACCAGATGTGTTACACACTCAGGAGACTTGACAAAATGGCTAAAGATCTACGACTCCTCAATTATTCCTAACTCATACTCATGTGAATCTAGCTCCCAGGATGTGTGCTAGATTCTTACTTTCATCATAAGCATGATTATACACAGCGAATACACTTCAATTCAACAAAACGTAAAGGATTACATTTCTTAGATAATTACATAGGCCGACCGGCCAAATGAATATATATCAAAGAGCAGCGAACTACAGTGGCTTACTACCCCTTCCACAAGCACACTGACTAGGGGTTTACCCCGTTAAGTTCAATCCTAAAAGAAACAGTCGATTACCCGCATCACTCAAAAGACTAAGTCTACACCTGCAAGCAAAGTGAATATTCCAGTGGCAAGAGTCAGTACATTAAACAAGTTAATGTAGTGGCAAGCACCAAGGCAAGCCTAACACTCTACATGTACGGCATATAATCAAGGTAGGCATAATATGGTTTATTTTTGCATAAAGCAAGTTTTACTTGCGAAAACACTTTCAAAATCAGTTTTACTCAAAGGAAATTTCAGGAAGCTAATTCTTTGCATATGGGCATCAAAGTTGTCATTAATCATGTATAAATGTACACCTCATTGCCCTCCATGGCAGCAAGGAGATTATTCACAAGAATCAACATAATTTGCAGGAAATTTCAGCATTTAGGAGGAAAAATACAAGTCTATACTCAATACACATTCACACTCACTCATGACCGTGAGCACAGCTAATCGATTAGTTTTTATAACTCTGCAGAGTTTGTACACTTTACGCACATGATGTGAATCACTTACATAGAGTGAAACGCTCTAGTTTTGCTCGGTACCCGTCGGTACCACCATACTCTGCATGTTGAGTATAGACTAGAGTTCACAATGAAGCCTTTACACTTCTTAGTTTCTAGCCTTGCACCAGCACGATACGTGTTCTCCCATCCTGGGCATACTAGAAATATGACCCAAAACCATTAAGTGGCGGGCCCACGCCTTAACTTAACGCCATGGTGGCGGACATGACGGGAACCCACCCACGTGGCATGATACTGTTGTATTGGACAGACTTAGTCGCCTAAATTACGACGATGGGGTAAATAGAAAGTTCCTCTGGTTTATCCGAACCCATACACACCGGCCTACCAGAGTGCAAGGCTAGTCGCTAGGTAGCTTATTTGGCTTAGGCCATCCCATACTGACAGATGTGATTGTACTATATATGAAATAAACATATGTTGAGTGAAGTCCTTAGGTCGGTCTGGGCACACTCTCCCCCTATGAGTGCACAACTAACTACCATATGTGCACCACTTGTGGCCCAAACCTAAAATCCATGTTTTTCATCATTTTATTTGTCAAAATCACAAGTATTTATGTTCTGTCTAGATTATCTAAAAACAAGTCTTTCATGTTTGTGATGAGCCCATAACTTCGAGGAAAACATTTTTAAGCATGGCTAAGCATCATAGTAATCTAGACATCAAAACTCACATTATAAGGTGATGTAGACAAATTTCTCCTAAGGTTAGGAATGAAGGCTATGGACATATGTGGGGTTAAGGTAATATGCAAGTATTAGGAGTTGGTCTAGCAAGTTTAGCAAGATTTTACTTTATTAGTATACAATCAACATGCAAGATTTGCAAACATTTTCAATAACCTCCAAAACATAGGTTCAAGGTGATCAAATAGAGGGAGGTGGGGTTTGCCTTGATTGAGCAATGTCAACATCTAATCACTCCATCGCCGTCTACGCAATTATCTAGACAAATTACACGATATGCAATTAAACACCGAAACATGTGAAAAATCCAAAATGCTCTAAAATGCATGATTTTTACACATTAAGTGGTTACTGATCTAAACTGATTTTAGGTGAAAGAATTTCCAATTTATCTTATTCCAATTAGGAGTTATGAGTTTTAGAAGTTTTATCGAGACGTAGCGGCATAGGGTTAGGTGCTGTTTGGGCAATGTTTCTACAATTTGATTTTTATTAATTTGACTTTACAGGGTTGAAGGAATATATTTTCTAGGACTAAAACATTTGGTTCTACAGTTTTTAGAGTTTAATTTACTCCATTGCCTATTCTACAAACTAGGGAATGTTCCCATGTTATCCACTTAATATATCAACCTAGGATCTGTTGTATGAGCAAGTGACTTAAATTTTTGTGTTTAGGGAGGAAACTATGGCCTCCCTGGTATATTAAGTTTTAATTAGACTTACCTTGGAGCTAGGGTGCATATACTTATTTTTACATATATATGTGTATAGCGTTTAACTACTACTATAGTGATTAGCGCCTTGGTTGTCTACTTAAGGTTTATTGGTATTTTTGGTGTATAGGTTGTCATATTTTATTTTATCTAAGTGAAGTTTATTACTTGCTGGATTTATAGAGACTTGGTTCACCTAAAATGGATTAAAAATGAATTTCTTACCAATTTTATAAGTTGGAGGGTACATTAAGTCATTTTTTATATAAATATTTAAGGGGTTTTACTACACTGAAAACATATATTTTTATTTTATATTTTGAAGGTGCACATTTTGGTGAATCTACAGAACTTAAGTTCACTCAAAAAAGGAGTTAAAATGAATTTTATATAGATCCCTAAAGTTCAGCCTTCCTAAATCACATAGTTTTATTATTAATTGTTTTAGGGGTATTTGGTACTAGGTAACTATATGTTTTTATTTTTCCTAAATACAGAGGGTAAGATGAGGGATCTATAGGATTTGAGTTTGATCAATTTGAAGTTGATTTGAATTTTCTAGAGATTTTACAATTTTGAACATGGTGTATGTATGGACTGTCTTATTTGTATTTTTGGGACAAATCTTGAGTAATAAGGCCCAGGTTTTATGTTTCTGCTCTTATTCTTGTGTCACTTGCACGTGGGCCCCATGGGTCAGAGGCTGTCAGAGAGAGGTTTGGCACCGGTTGGAATGGGCCCCCTTAGTGAGTGACTAACGGTTTTGCAAAGAAACCCATGGGGTTTATGGAAAACAACACGCAGTCCAGAGCACGTGCTTAATTGAAGTTTATTAAGAACCCTTGAGTTGTTGCGTAATTACAAACGGATCCAAGACCCCACTTGTAAGTCTAATCCCTTTTACAGATAGAACCCGATAAGTTTTAAAATTCTCCTTAATCCATTTTTCCAGCGCCTTATGACATGGGTCCCGCATGTCGGTGAGACAGGAAGGAAGGGGCAGAGCCCAGCACAGAGCAGAGCGCGCCAGTGGCCTTTCGGATGGCGGCGATGGCGAACGACGGCGAGTTTGGTGATGTGACCAAAATAGGAAATGTGCGTGAGAGTCTTGCGCACATGACGGTGGTGGTTTTGCCGTTGGCGATGGCCGGAGTCGATGGTGGCGGTGGTGCAAGTGAAAGCTAGGTTCGGGCCGTGTGCGTATTAGGTTAGAGACCGATCCCACAAAAGCGGATGCATGCATGCGCGTGCTTGAGTACTTAGGTGATTCACCGAACGGTTGCCGAAGGATGGTGAAGCTTGGTTGTCAGCGGCGGTAGAAGGAAGGGCCCGGCGGCGGCGGAAAGCTTCGGGGTGAACGGCGACAGCTCGGTCCACTCGAAGAGTGATCTCGCAGGTATGTTTAAAAGGTCGATTAGATCCCAGAGATGGTGTACGCATGGAGATTTTGTCCCTCACTCACCAAAATGGGAGTGCTTGTCGGGGTTGGCCGGCGTTGACGAAGAAGCACTCAATCTCCCCGCTCGATGCGCCATTGGCCGGGGCTCTTGAGGGGAAACGGTGAGGGAGAGGAGGCGAAGGTGGTGAAGCGGTGCTCCGGCCTAGCCTCGGTCGGAGTCGGTCGGAACGGCGTCGGGTCCAAGGCGGCGACGCTCCGGAGCGTGCTCCCGGCTCCGGTGGCAAAGCCGCATTCCCGTTGCGGCACTGCACCAAATGTGATGGGGCCAATGGAGAAAAGACTCGGCATGGTGTGGTGAGTATGGAACGCTGCAGAGGGGGAATGACCATGTCTTAACGGGCAACGGCGATGGTTGCCGGCTTCCTGGCCGAAGGTGAAGATGGTGGGAAAAGGAGACATCGGTGCCTTTCTCTCTCGGTTTGCTCGGTCTTGTCGTGGAGAGTGAGGTTGGGCGACAAGTTTTGGGGAGGTCAAGGTTGAGCTCGGCGTAGCCACATCCCCAGACACGCGTCGAGCACATCAGCGGCTTCGACCTCCGATGCTTATCCTTCTGTCTACCTTGTTCCCCGGTCGGCTGGCTTGTTCCAAGCGGTGGAGAAAACTTTGCACTGAGTGGGCTTTAGCCTGAGTGGCTGCCATGTGGGGCCAGGGTGAAGAGGGCTAGGCTAGGCTGAGGGAGATGGGTATAGGAGAGAGTATACATTCTGTCTAGGTGAATTTTTCAAAAATTTTTCCTCCCTTCTCTTTGCAGCTCAATATCTTAAGCTATGGGCATGGTAAATTGTTGAGGCTTTTGCTGGGTAGTTGGTCATCCCAAGGTTCCATTTTATTTGGTTTTACTCAAAAATATTTAGTGGTTTGTTCCCAGAAATTAATTAAAGATAGGGTATTTTGGGATTTGTTTGAATTTTTAGGAAGCCTAAACTGAAGAGAAAAACTCTAGAAAAATTATATTTGTTCATGGTTTTTATACTATTATTTGAATAAAATATTGCATGTATATATTTATATGCATTTTTTGACCTTTTGGGTAAGCTGGCATTTTGGCTGATTTAAGTTATTAATCGGCCTATTGTAGGACTGTTTTGTCTAATTTGTTTGGGACATCAAACCTAGTTATTAAATTATACCAAAATTAGGTTGAGTTGTTCACAATGTTTAGCACCTACATGAATGTTTCCATGATTTTACCTTGCCTGGTTTGTTCTAGAAAATTAGGGTAACCTTTCTATGTATATTTGCTCCGCTATGTGGTTTCACCTAATATGATCGTAGAGGTTTATGTGAATTTTGTCTTGGGCTGAGGTAATGACCTTTGAATCGATTTTCCTAAGTTTTTATGCTAGCATCCGAAATTAGTTGTAGGTTTGCGTGGTAAATTTAACTCGTTAGGCTATGCGTATATGACCTATAATGGGATGCACTTTCAAAAATCCGAATAGACGCATATGACCTAGGTCAAAGCGAACTTAGTGTTAGTATGCACTCTTTCGCATGAGCTTGCATTTTTGTCCTAGACTATAAATGAAAAGTTTTATTTTGTTCTCAAGATTTTTGGTCAATCATGCAAAAGTCTAGGTTAGTCCCACCTAGGTTTATAAAAGAAAATTTTTGGCTCCCAAAATTGAGAAACCTTACTTTTATTTTATTCGACAAAAATTTTTTGTTGACCCAAGAATTTGGGTATATGACACGCTGGCATCAAAGCCAATGTGGTTGCAGCTGGCCGACTTGTCGGTCCGCTATCCAGCAGGAATCACAGAAGACATTTCTATGATGATCCGGGGATGCTTTATTCTCGTGGATTTCGTGGTGCTCGACATGGACGTCGACAAGAGGACGCTGCTCATTCTTGGGTGACCGTTCCTCAACACTGAGGATGCTCGCATTGATGTGGAGCCGGAGAAATCTAACTCCAGATTAATGGCAAGGAGGAGAAATTCAACTTCCAGCCAAGGGTGGAGCAGTGTTTGATGATCAAGATCAAGTACGGAACCAATACCAAGAATATTAAGGAGGTTGAAGTCAAGCCCCCGGAGATGGATAGCCTTATCAAGTTCTTGAAGGACTTCTTGGAGAAGGAATCACCGTCTCCAAAGAGAATCAAGAAAGAAAGGTGGGCGGTGTCATCCCAGCCACCGCCAAAGTCCAGGAATCCTTCTACCACACCGGACGAACAAAAGAAAATCAAGAAGGTGTGGCAAGTGAAATTGTCTACGTCCACTTCTCTGAGACAGGGCGATGCACAAGCTTAATTGAGCGGAGAAAGTCCGGCTCGTCAAACTTTAAACGAGGAGCCCTGCCTGACAAGTAAAATCAGTATGTATCCCATATTTAAATTCCAAAGGCATATTTACTTCCCTTAATTTTGATTCTTGCATAATCAAGCATGACATGATTACTTTTTCCTCTCATGCATAGAAAAATTAAAAATTTGAAATTAGGATTTTTATATTAAATAATTATTGTGCTTACCATGGCAAAACTTTAGCCTTGGATTCCACTCATCAAACATGCACTAGGCTGATTAGAATCATGTGAGCAAGCATTGGATCCTTGGGTGGGGGCCAAACCTCACCACTTTGGTTCGGTCGAACCAGCATGGGGTCCAATAATTGTCAAAATTTTAGGTGTAGTGGGTGATGATGTGGAGATAAGAAATCCAAAGTTTGGAGGAGAGTGGAGTACTCCTTGGTTCGGCCAAACCAAGGGTGTCATCCCTCTATAAAAGGGAAGGTGGGGAGGTTGCTCTCCTTGCACTAACTTGAGCTGCCATAGTGTGCCCTCAAGTTCCCCTCTCCTCTCTAGAGTTCATTCAATGTGTTAATCCTAAGTTCACATAAAAATATTTCCCGAATTTTGCTTGCATTCGAAGTTACCTCCGTGTGTTGTCACGCAAGAACAATTTGTGGTGGCAACCAAGCTCCACAAGAACGACTGACTCTCGGACGACTAACGTAAATTTGTGCTAACACTTAATCTGTCTAGAGTGTTCTGGTTTGTTTGTTCTTTTTCAGCTGCAGATGAAGAAAAGTGTCAAGCGGTTGTTTCGCGCTATGCGCAAGGGATCGAGCTCAAGCCTTCAAGCTCAACTCCATCTCCCGGTCATGGGCATAGCCCTGCAATGCAAGATGATCCGCAAACCATTCCCTCAAGAGGAGAAGGAAGTCATCATGCTTCCTCTCTCATCCGTGACATTGAGGTCAATTTGAAAATAAGCGAGAGAGACAGGCGTACGTCCTTCTCAAGGACCAGATATTCACTCCTACGCGAGCGTATGATCCGGAAATGCTCAGCAAGATAGGGATGGACTCTGAATTTCATCTTGTTTGGCAATCAATAGGATGAAAAATTTTGCTCATGTGGAGGAAGAAGGTACACGTCTTCTGACCATCCAATTTCTTTGCACTATAAAAGAAATTGGAGGTAGTATTTCTTTTCGATTATTCGGGACTAAATATTACTATACATGGAAAGAATTTAGTCTCTTGCTTGGCTTCGCTCAACAATGTTCTGTCGAGTGGGGGTCAAAATTGTCAAATTTTGATAAACATAGTATCTGGTAAAGTATATAAGGAGAATCCTTTTGTACTAAGCCAACAAGTAATGATATTCATAATCCTGCCTTAAGACTGATGCATACATGGTTAGCATTTACTGTTTTTTCATAGAGAGGATGTTAGATCTGTTCGGATAGATGAGTTGATGATCTTATATGCCATGGTGAAAAAGATTAAAATCTCTCCTGTTAAGGCAATGATTAAACAATGGTTGGAACAATTTAGGATGAAGGGGCCTATAGAGTGCACTTCAATAATTACTCACATTGCTCATCATGCCGGAGCTATGGGGAATGTACAAATCTTGTACATCACCAAGCCGTGTGAATTTATAGATGCGGAGTATTTAGTGAAGGGCCATACTTTGAAGCATGGCCCTAATGGATCCCTTATTTTCTTTTTCCCTAGATATAAAAATGAAAGTCTGCTTCCTAACCTGGAGTATCATTTGGATAAGTGTTGGGAGCTAACCATTGCTCTCCGTCCAAGAGAGATTGCCTACAGCAGTAGTATATCAGGCAGGATCACAAGGAGCAGGCCAGAAAAGCTGCTATGGAGGAAGAACCGCAACTGCCTCTGCAACATGTGTCGGAGCCGGGGTGGGTTCGAACTGGGTACGCATCCGGTTGGGACCAACCTCAGCAATATTATGAGGCGGGAGGCTCTTCATCGCAGTCAGCCAGTAGTGCTCAATGGGCACATGGACCTGGCTGGCACTATGAACAAACCACGAAGTCATCAAGCTCAAGTGGTTTGCCTCCATCGTATGGTGTTCCACGCTCATTCTTGGCACGAGGTTTTCGTAGCCAAGAATATGTGGAGATCATCGAACGACTAGGAACATTGGACATGAGGACTACAGAGATCCAAGATGAACTTCATCAACTTCATCAGCATGTCAAAGGGACTCAGCTGTGGCAGGACCATGCTATCAGTGGCATCAACAAACCGCTAATCAGCTCCGGTAAATCAACTCCAATTTGTAGCAGAGCCAGTCTGACATGCTGGCGTACTTTTGGTCACGAGGGTTTAATCCCTATCATGGTCCGTAAGTAGAAGAACAAGCTTGGGGGAGGACCCCCACATGAGGTACCCCGTGTCCCCTTTGTTTTATTTATTTCTTTCCATTGCATGTAAAAAAATCTAAAAATTAAAAATACCAAAAATATAATAATGTAGGTATGCTTGGAAGGAATGCTAATTCCCCATTTTTGGATATGATGAATAGTTTCTCTGTTTTAATTATCTTATGTGTCTAGTTTACAACTTAGCATTCTCCAAGTTTTGAGTTTGTTGGCTTAGGTATAACACCATGAATTTGAAAACTTGTGGGTAGCAAGTGCATGATCTAAGTCTAGGTTATTGTGAAATATGAGATGGTAAGAATAGAGTAACTATGATCGTATTCCAAGTGAAACAAAAGTCCGGAGAATTTTATTTTCAAAAATAAAAAATGTTGAGTTCCTCAAATGATGATACATTCCTACCAGAGCCATATGCTGATCATAAATGAATTATCCCCTACATATGCTACTTGTTATCAATTTGAGTTTGGTCAAGTAGGTAGACCCTTGTTAGAATCTTTTCATGCTTTCGTGGTCTAAGTCTTGTGCATATCCACCATAAAAAATGCTCTCCCTCTACATTAGAGGTTTAGCCATAAAAATATTCCATCCCATTCCATATGCCGACTTCTACTCCGAAAGTTTGCATCCACCAAAATAAAGACTCCAAAATAATTATGGTTTTCTATTCTCATATCCCTGCCAAAAGAGACATGAGCCAAAAAGAGTGCATGCAAAAATATTATTTCATGATGCTTACAAAAGGAGAAACAATTATTCTTGAGCTTGATGACAAAAAAAAGAAAAAAAGAAAAAAGAGAAAGAGTGTGCTCATGGCCATGATCTCCAAATAAAAAAAGAGAGGGAGGAGGACCATACAAAAAAAGAGAGAGTCATCCATTTTTTCTACCATTCATGTTTTCACTAAATAAATATGCACAAGCTTGGTCCTGATTGTATGATTAGTGTTCTACTAGGATCTGCTTTTTGACTTTACAAAATAATTGATGCAAGTATGCCTCATGATTTTCCCCTACCTTGAGCTCCACGTAAGCTTAGTAGAAATAGGAGAAAAGAAGGCACAATGCCTTGGTAAGGAATCTAAACACATTTGAGTGATACGAGAGTAACATTCAAGGAACTCTCCCTTTCCTTTTCCAAAAACATTGAAAAACCTCCGGACTAAAGTTTGACAAGGAGTAAGAGAAGTAGCACTCTCATCTACCGTTTTGTTTCTCAACTGCCCAAGACAAAGTGAAGTCGAAGCTCCCGTGAGCACTAAGGTAATATGGGTGAGACTACCATTGCCAACTTATTCAATTCAAGATAAATACATGGTTGTAGGCATGGTACTCTAGAGAACGAGAACATGGTAGCAACTCCTAATCCACCGAGGCTAAGTCTTGACTTTGCTCAGGGACGAGCAAAGGATAAGCTTGGGGGAGTTTTTTCATGGTCGTTAGGTAATGATTCTGACCATCAAAGACCTCGGAAATAAAAGAGAATTAGCGTCCTTTACCAACATTTAGGTTTAGAATTAATAAAGTTCCACATGTCCTTGGACTTTAGTTGATTGCAGGAACATTTATCACATAAATGAAGCGAAGACGAGCATGCGTCGCGAAGAAACACAACTCCAGCCTATCGGTGATCGCCACGTCAAATTACCGTGGATCAGAGGGCCCACAAGTCGGGTGAAAACGACTTAGAACGGGACCAAACCACCGGGAACTGCCTTAAGGGCCGACATGTCAGAGGTGGAAGAAAGGCGACGGCGAATGGTGGTGCTTGGGGTTCGGCTGAACTCTGGTTCGGCCGAACCACCCTTGAGCCCGTTGCCACCAACCTTTGAGGTGTCACCTCATAATTGGATGCAAAAGTCGGTTAAGTGGGTATGGCGGTTAACAGCCGCCATATCAACCGCCATTGGAGGTGTGGGGGTGTCACCCCGGGGTACTCCATGGACTGAAGTCAAAGTCCAACTGAAGTCAAAACCGAGAGCCCTCGGGACGTGGTCGATGGCTTTACCCCCTTTTGTGGGGTTGGACGTCCCAACCTTTCCCCGAGTCCAACCTCGGTCCTCTTCTCTCGACCCCGACAACCACAGCCCAACCTCGACCATCCTCGGGACAATATTTGGCGCGCAAGGGGGGAAGAGGGAGGATACAGCCTGGCAGAGACTGATGTCACCGACAGCACAGTATTGGCATCTCAAGTGGAGGAGGGATCCCAAGGCAAGAGAGAGAGAGCACAAGATGCCCTCGGTGTATAGGACCAAGCAGACCATCTTATCCTTTTAAGATGTTGTTTGTACCCACCTTTTAGCAAGTTAGACATAGCTTTCTTGGCCTTCAAGTTCTCTTGTAACTGCCACCCTTGAGCTATAAAGGGGAGGGCAGGGCGAGGGGGCCAGGGGAGAGACATCTACCTTTCGATGAACCATAGCATTCTCATTTTGAGTTCTTGGCCAGCTTGTTCTAAGCCCCCAAGAACTCTCCCTTGTAACTCTTGTTCATCATACACCCCAACAAAGAACACTGGACATAGGCCTATTATACTTCGAGAGGGCTAAACTAGTATAACTCTCAGTGTCTTTACCCTTTGGCTCGTCTTAGGACTCAAGTCGACCATCAGATCCGTCGGAGGACAGCTCCTCTACTATTCTTTTTCACCTCTTTGGGCACCCCCCTTTGAGGACTGCCAACCCACCCATCGACAGTTGGCGCACCAGGTAGGGGGCGTTCTTCGTTTTGGGTGATTCTATGGCGGTTTACTTCTCCACCGACTTCGTCATTCCCACCGGGATGACATTCGTCTTTGGCACCCTGGTGTTCCACGCTGACGACTTCCGTCGCCTCACACTCTCTTTGGTGGCCTCCAGTGAGCTGGACCGTGCGGTTGCGCCACAGCACACGGTGGTAGAGCTGAGGTGCGCGGCCTTGCGCCCGGAGGCCTCAGCCCCCAACGCCGCACGACCGCCAAGGTTTGGTAGCCCAAGTCCCTGGCTACCCGCGCGGCAGTCCAGAGGACGAACAACGCGTGGACCCATATCAAGCATCCTAACCGGCTCTACTCCACGCATTCTGCTTCCTTGCTGCGAGGGTTGCCTGCTTCGCCCTCGCATGCTGGTGGATGTAATCCTGTGTCTGCTAGCGCGGTGAGCTCCGACAAGACCGCCCGCCATGCCTCTCATCCTTCCACGGTGTCGGATGGGTGGCTCCGTGGTCCAGTGTTCAACCCAGGCAACCTCTGGGCCACCGTCAAAACTTGGTTTCGGCAATAGAATTTTGGCGGTGCAGTCAAGATCGCCAAGCACAATGGGTTAGGTGAAAAACAAGGGTTTAGACAGGTTCAGGCCCTCTCGTGAGGTAATACCCTACTCCTGTTTCGGGGATTCGATCCGCCGAGTGTATATTGATCTCAAGATCTAAGGCTGAAAGCTAATAGCTCAGGGATCATATGATATCCCTCAAGGGACGCCCCTTACCCCCCTTATATAGTCTTGGGAGGCGGGCTTACAGATCGGAAACTCTATCTTATTCTAAGTCGGTTTCCTCAATCTTACCAAACCGTGACTATAGGCCGTTGCCTTATCTCAATCGGCAACGTAACACCCAAGTCATGTTTGGTTTACATATCTGGTAGGCGCAATCTATCCCTATCTCCGGTCGGATAACCTTGCCATGTGGATACCCGATTTCCATAATCTCCACAGTAGCCCCCGAGTCCTTTTCAGTCGACGAGACAACTCAGCATCAAATCAAGACAGTATACAGCCGAACAACTTTTTGGCCGAGTGCTTCTGGCGCCGAGTGATTCCGTCATCTCTGCCTGAATCTCCCGAGTGGCTCCAAAGACTGTGAAGGACTGGAAAATATCCAAAAAATTAATACCTAGGTGCATCTCTCGATACACCTAACTAGGTGTAGCCCCCGATTGTATGATTAGCCAAAAACAGACCAAACATACAATCAAGAACTATAAAAAATCATTCTCATGTAAGTGCTTAGCTCATGCTGAAGCAATCATAAAAAATCTCATTACTCGGCAAGCTCATGCTCGTCCGAGTGAATTTGCCCGAGTCATCTTAGAACAAATAACTCAATCAACCCTCATAGGTGAAAAGCACTCGGTAAGCTCATGCTTACCCGAGTGGATCTGCCCGAATCATCTCGGAACAAATATTTTAATCGTCCCTCATGGGTAAACAAGTTTTTCAGTTGTCTGAAAAAATATGACCAAAATATTAAACAGCTCCTGCCATAATATTGGTCTCAATCTAAAAAGATCTTCACCAAGGTGGAAAAATAGCAGTGATATAATCATTTAATCAAATGCTTAAAAATTAAACAGTCCCTATCATCAAGGCAGCTATGAAAAGCTTCACTGTTTGTCACCTTTCAAATTGCATCGTGCTAACTTCTCATGAAGTTAAGCAAACTGCGGTATGAAAGGATTTCCAAAGGTACAGGGCACTCAGACACGTGCATATTGCCAAGACAAATCTGCTTAAGTTCATCCACTTAAGTCCCTAAGGACACGCGTCGGGCCACACCTTAACTGGGCCGCAGGTCTCTCATGGGCTCGGCCCAATCACGAGAAAACCTAGCGCAACCCTCAAATCTCTTTACAAAGCCTCGAGGTCATCCCCGCCACTTCGTCTTCCCAAAAGAAATTCCCCAATCGCAACACTGTTCATCAGCTTGCAGCGGAGAACCCTAATCCCTTGCGCGCGCCCAATCCATCGATCCAGAAGGCCTGTGCTTCGCTCACAGCTAGCCTCCGCATCCATCTTCTCAGACTCCCATCTCAAATCCCCATCCTTTTAGCCAGATCTGCTCCCCACACAAACCACATTCATGGCGGATGAGAGGAAAATCCCTTTCGAGCAGTGGCTACTTCGGATGTGAGGGAGTCCACCCTCAAGGAGATAGTGAAGCACGGAGTGCTTCCTCCTAAAGAGATCGTGGGCTGGCGCCCGGCGGCGGGTGAGGAGTTCCCCACTCCGAACACCGATGAGCTCATCATTTTTACATCTTTCTTTTACTGTGGCTTCAGCCTCCCCACTTCCGAGTTCTTTAGGGGGCTTCTTGATTATTATGGTCTTCGGCTCTATCATTTGAACCCCAACTCTATGCTCCACATCGCTCTCTTCATCCATGTATGTGAAGCCTTCCTTGGCATTCTCCCCCACTTCCAGCTCTTCCGTCGCATGTTTTACCTTAAGCCGCATCCGAATAAGGACCAGCCCTGCGTTGTCGGTGGGGCGGGTTTCCAACTCCACGGATCCCTCCGCAAGGAGTACTTTTCTCTTCCCTTGAAATCCTCCAACAAGGGCTGGCATGCGGGCTGGTTCTATATTAGCAATCTTGAACCCAGCCTGCCGAACTTCGTTGGCCTTCCCCCTATGCCTAAGCATACCTGGAGCACCATGCTAGTAGCCCAAGACTGGGAAGAAGCCAACAAGTTGTTAGCGAAGATCCTAGAGATGAAGCAAAAAGGTCTTCGCGGCGAGCAAATCACTCGGCACTTCATTAGGAGCCGACTGGCACCGATTAAGGAATGATCGAAGCCAGCCTTCGAGTACGAGGGCGAGAGGGACCCTAATCGGGAAGACCGTGACTCCCTCAGCTTTGAGATCCTGAAAATCAGGATGTACAAGGTCTTCTCGACTGGAATTGCAGTCGAACGCAGCCTCGTGCTGCCGGTCCTTCCCTTCAGTCTGTATCGACCTCCTCCTCCGGTAAGCCGACTTAACCTCTTCCATTGTCTTGTAATCTTGATGTCATATCTCTCAGTATCGTGAGAATCTTCCTTGCAGGAAAATGCCTCCATCATTTCAAAACCATACAAAATTCCTCATGATGACGTGCCGCTTCGTCCTGCCAAGAAGCCGACCGGCGGCGTGAAGATCCAGAGTGATCCAACCGGGAAAAGGACAGCTCCGAGTGAAGATATTAGCAAACGGGTGAGCAAGAGGAGGCTCATTATCGATGACTCGGACGATGACGTCCCAGCCCCTCCAGCCGAGGCAACCCCTCCGAGGCCGTCACCAAAAGCGGCGCTGAAGATCCGCCGGTCATCCAGGCACGCCTTATGACTGAAGTTAAGCTCTTTGTTGAAAATTTCTTTGTCTTCATTCCGACTGCACTCGTCGTTTGTTTGGCAAGCGGCCCCAAGATATAGACCCTGCCGGGAAGAGTGAAGAGCCAACGCCAGCTGCCGCGTCCGAGGCATCCAAGCCCGCGGAACCAAAGCCCCGGAGCTCTCTCCCGAGCGAGAGCGCTCCGGGTGAAAAGCCCTCGCCTCCCATCAAAGATATCCCAAGGAGGGAGCCCCCGACCGCCAGCCGGGTCACCCCGATCGGAAACCGCCGCCGCGGAGAAGCCCCTCGGCCGCAGCCCAAAGGGCTCCGACTAAAGACCGCCTGGTCAAGAGTCAGAAGGAAGAGACCAGCCGGGCTGCACCGGTTAAGGATTCGGCCACCGAAGCCGGTAAGTCTTGGATTAACATCTCATCTTTAATCTTCAATTTGACTCTTTTGTATCTTCATCTGTTCCTCCTGATCTATCAGCCACAGTAGAGGAGATCCCCAGGTTGCAGTCTTCTAAAACCTGGGTTCCTCCGATTAAGATCGAGTGGCGAGATTCGGAAGGCCAGAGGCAAGGCATCATCTTAGATAAGCAAGCGGAAAGCGAGGAAAGGGATGCCCTTGTCAACAGCCTGAATGAGGCGACTCAGCTACTCAACGTAAGTCCTGATCTTTTTCCATTGCAGCATCATTATTGCTTTTCAGTCGGCCAACTTCAGGTCTTGCGTGCAGAAAGAGTATTGCCGATCGATGGCCAAGTCCGACACGCTCGAGATGTTGGTCCCGCATCTAAACTCCCTGGAGGACATCCAGCAAAAGTTGAAGACCACTCGAGAAGAGGCCACGTCGAGGGAGGCGGCCCTGAGGAGGGAAATAGCTGAACTCCGGGAAGAGAACCTCGACCTCCGGGGTTCAGTCGGGAGTAAGCCTAACCCTCTCAGTTTCTTTATGGCTTCTGCGTTGATTTCGGTTGCTGATAACCTCTCTTGTTGTAGAAAATTCATCGGAGGTCCACTTACTTCAAACCCAGCTCGAAGCAGTCAGCCTCGGCAAGGCCGAGCTGGAGGCCGAGTTTGAAGGTAAGCTTCTTCAAAGTAACATTCTTTGTACTGTTTTGTCTTTGAACGCTCTGTGTAATTTTATGTCTTTGGCAGCTTACAAAGTCAAGACCCGAGCTCAATACGATGTTTTGCTTGAGAGGGTCAGTCAAGCTGGAAAGGTCCGAGAGGATGTTGCTAACGCAGCAACGCCGATCCTGCTGTCTTTGTTCCATCATGGAGTCGGGACCAGCTCACTGGACCCAGTTGAAGTCTTTGACAAGCTTAGGCGAGCCCCTGACCGGTATTTGACCAACATTTCCGAGGCGGCTGTCATGGGAGCGGGCTTTGCCCTTGCTCAGGCGAAGTCACTCTACCCTCGAGTGGACGTCGATTCAGTCGGGGAGGGCTTCGCTGAGGGAACTTCAGATGAGCAGGCCCTCGAACTAATTAGTGAGGCATAGGAATCGGCCAAAAAGGTGGCTCCCGATGTAGTGAACCACTTCCGGCCTTGATTTGTCTTGTAAACATTGTATAATTGTGACGTTCTGATGCATCCTGTGAATGTTCACTCTATTTATTTTAACACCTTGATCCGAGTTTTCATGTACAATTTCTTAAGTAATTTCTGTCTGACTATCACCAAGCCTAAGCCTGATTAGGTCATCAAGAAATTCTCAGTCCTTATGCATTGAACTCGAATCAAGGAACATTAAACAATGATAAACCGAATATGCATAACTTGGTGAAAAAAACTACGCTTTATTGACATATGTGCAGTCCCCGACTGCTAACTCAAGAAGTCATCTTGCTTGAGTTTAGCAGTCAAAAAGAGCATGAAACTTAAGACAATTTAAGCGTAGTATCGTCGAAGATGCTCGATGTTCCAGGAGTTCTCCACCATAGATCCGTCTTCACGCTTTAATCGGTATGCGCCTGGCCGAGTTACCTCAGCAATTATATACGGTCCTTCCCATAAGGGGGATAACTTGTGACGGTCCTTGGTGGTTTGAATCTTGTGTAGAACCAGATCGCCAACGATAAAAGCTCGTGCTCGAACGTTGCGACTGTGGTATCGTCTGACCCCTTGAAGATATTTTGCCGACTGGATGAGGGCTGCCTCACGGGCCTCTTCCAATCGGGTGAGGTCATCCACTCGGTCTAGGTCGTAGCGTTCATCGTTGAAGCTGTGGACTTGGAGGGATTCATACTCCATCTCGTTTGGCAACATGGCTTCTGCGCCATAGACCAAAAAGAAGGGAGTTTGGCCAGCAGCCCGACTGGGCGTGGTCTGCAGAGACCATAGAACCGAGGGGAGTTCTTGCACCCACTTGCCGACATAAGGACTTAAGCGGTCGAACACGCGGGCCTTAATGCCTTGAAGGACCATGCCGTTGGCACGCTCAACTTGACCATTGCTTTTGGGGTGTGCAACCGACGCATAGCAGATTTTGATCCCGAAGTCTTCGCAGAATTCTTTGAAGTTGCGTCCAGTGAATTGAGTCCCGTTGTCGGTTATAATTCTGTTTGGGATGCCGAACCGGTGTACAATGTTGAGGATGAAGTCCCGTGTCTTGTCAGCGGTGATTGCAGCAACCGGCTTAGCTTCGATCCACTTGGAGAACTTGTCGATTGCGACGAATAGGTGCGTGAATCCTCCTGGAGACTTCTTGAGAGGGCCGACCATGTCTAAGCCTCATACCGCAAATGGCCAGGATAATGGAATTGTTTGTAGCTCTTGGGCTGGGACAGGGCTCTGTCGGGCGAAGAATTGGCAGCCTTCACAGGTTCGTACCACTTTGTCCGCGTCGGAGACCGCGGTAAGCCAGAAAAAACCTTGTCTGTAGGCTTTGCCCACCAAGGTGCGTGCTGCCGCGTGGCTTCCGCATATGCCCGAGTGGATGTCTTGGAGTAGCTGCCGTCCTTCCTCTGGTGTGATGCATCTCATCAGGACTCCGGAGGGACTTCTCTTGTATAAATCAGAGTCGACCATGACGTAAGCTTGGCAATGACGTCGGACACGTTCTGCCTCATCTTGGTCTTTCGGCAGCTCTTGTTGTGTTAAAAATTTGATGAGTGGTGTCCTCCAGTCGGCGTCAATCATGGCGACTTCGTTTGCAGCTTGTTCGTTAGGAGTTGGTTTTGCCGCAACTGTTGGCTCATAGAGGTGCTTGACAAAAATGTCTGTTGGGGCGGCTTCACGTTTGGATCCGAACTGCACCAACTCGTCGACTGCTTCGTTGTTGTGTCTTAGGACGTGTGATAGCTCAAGTCCGTCAAACTTGTCTTCAAGTTTGCGAACCTCCTGTCGGTAGGCCTCCATAGTGTCGTTTAGACAGGACCAGTCTTTCATGACTTGGTTCACGACCAGCTGGGAATCCCCTTTCACGATGAGCCGACGTATCACGAGTGAAACTGCAAGACACAGTCCATGTAGCAGGGCTTCGTACTCGGCGACGTTATGTGAGGCGGAGAAGTGGAGGTGTAGGACGTATCTTAGCCTTTCCCCAGTCGGGGAGATCAGCACGACTCCTGCTCCCAAGCCGGTGATCCTCTTGGATCCGTCGAAGTGCATGGTCCAATATTGAAGGTCTTCTCGAGGTACCTCTTCTTGCTGTTCGGTCCACTTGGCCAAGAAGTCCGCCAGGGCTTGTGACTTTACAGACGTCCTCGCCTTAAAAGCTAAGTCCAGCGGCATCAGCTCCAGGGCACACTTCGTGATGCGCCCAGTCGCCTCCCGGTTGTGGATGACATCGCCGAGTGGAAAGGAAGTGACGACGGTGACCGAGTGACCCTGAAAATAGTGCGCCAATTTCCTCGCGGTTATCAGAACACCATATAGCAATTTTTGTACCTGAGGGTAGTGAATTATGGCTCCTGCCAGCACTTTGCTAACAAAGTAGATCGGCCTCTGAATCTTCTGGACCCGCCCTTCTTCTTCGCGCTCGACCACGAGGACCGTACAACCACTTGGTGAGTGGCTGAAACGTACGCAGCAGGGGGCTCCCGGGGCTGAGGTGAGGCAAGGATGGGCGGCATTGTGAGGAATTCTTTAAAATCTTCAAAGGCCTTGTGGGCTTCTGTGGTCCATTGGAAGTCATCCGTTTTCTTTAGTAATCTGAAGAATGGCATGCCTCGTTCGTCGAGTCGAGAGATGTATCGGCTTAGCGCCGCCATGCAGCGAGTGAGCTTCTGGACATCCTTCTGGTTACTCGGGGGCTTCATGTTCAAGATAGCGTTGATCTTTTCTGGATTGGCTTCAATGCCGCGATGTGACACCATGAAGCCGAGCAGTTTGCCTGATGGAACGCCGAAAGTGTACTTCTCTAGGTTTAACTTCATTCTGAAGGCCCGAATGTTTGCGAAGGTTTCTTCTAGGTCAGTGATCAGGTCTTCTTTCTGCTTGGTCTTGATGACGACATCGTCGACATAAGCTTCCACGTTCTTCCCAATCTGCGTCTGAAAACACCTATGGATCATGCGTTGGTATGTGGCCCCGGCGTTCTTCAGGCCGAAGGGCATGGTGATGTAGCAGTAGGCCCCAAACGGCGTGATGAATGATGTCTTCAGGCAGTCGGATTCCTTCAAGCTGATTTGGTGATAGCCCGAGTAACAGCCCAAAAAGCTCAAGAGTTGGCAGCCGGCTGTTGAATCTACGACTTGTTCGATGCGAGGCAGCCCGAATGGATCTTTGGGGCAGGCTTTGTTGAGGTCGGTGTAGTCAACACACATGCGCCATTGCCCCGTCTTTTTACAGACAAGAACCGGGTTGGCATACCAATCAGGATGCGGAACTTCTTTGCGGCTAAGAGCTTTGCGAGCTCTTCTTTGATGGCGTCTTTTCAATCCTGCGCGAACCTACGTAATCGTTGTTTGATTGGTTTTGCATCATCTTTGACGTGTAAAGAGTGCTCGATCACCTCCCTAGGAATTCTAGGCATATCAGATGGTTTCCAAGCAAAAACATCTTTATTATTTTGGAGGAAGGTGACGAGCGTGCTTTCCTATTTAGGATCTAGTTCAGCGCCTATTACAGCAGTTTTCGAGGGATCCAATGGATCAAGGGAGATTTTCTTAGTCTTGGCATCGCCGGTTCCTGATTTGGCTATCTTCTTCGCGAGGATTTCACCCTCTGCTGAAGTCGATGCGGCCAATCGAATTTCTTGCTGGCCACGTGATCTCTCGCGAGATTGGGCCATATCGCAGCTCTCCTTGTCGCAGGTGAAGGCTTGCTTCACGTCACTGCGAAGCGTGATGATGTCGTTGGGACCCGGCATCTTCATGTAGAGGTAGGTGTAATGAGGTATCGCCATGAACTTGGCGAGTGCAGGCCTTCCGATGATGGCGTGGTAGGCCGTTTCGAAGTCGGCCACCTCGAAAGTAACATTCTCTGTCCGGAAATTCTCTCGAACTCCGAAGGTGACCGGGAGGGCGATGTGCCCGAGTGGTGTAGATGACAACCCCGGAAAACTCCATGGAAGGGGGCTGAGCTTGCCTTCAGTTCGGCCCTCGGGATCTGCATCTCATCCAAGGTCTTGGCGAACAAAATGTTGAGGGCGCTGCCCCCATTGATTAGAACGCGCTTGAGGTTGATGTTGCGGACCACCGGGTCCAAGACGAGTGGATAGCGCCCCGGGTGAACCACTCGGTCAGGATGATCCGAGCGGTCAAAAGTGATGGCCACCTCCGACCACCGTAGGTACTGTGGGACCTCGGGTTGCGCCGTGTTGACCTCTCGGTCAGTTAGCTTCTGTTTCCTCTTGGATTCATAGGCTAGCGGCCCCCCGAAGATGTGATTCAGCTCGCCCACAGGGTCTTCAAAAGGCTCGGCATTCTCAGCCGTGTTGTTTTTCTTGGCGCCCGATGGGCCAGCTTCCTCAGCCGGCTTCTTATTGAGCTGTGCCGCATATTGCTCGGCAAACTATTTATAAATAAAACAGTCCTTAGCCGCATGCTTGTGATTGGGATGATGCGTGCATTGAGCGTTTATGTTGGCGTCGTAGGCCGCGACTCGGGGGCGGCATTGGGAGTTGGAAGTTGCGGCAACTAGGTCTTCGGATCTGCGCTTGCGGTCCTTCTAGCTCTTGTTGTTATTGCCGTTATCCTTCTTAGGATTCTGGCTTCCTCCCGCCTGCTTGTCGTCCCTCCTGTCGGGCCGGTCTTGGCGCGTCGCTTTGATGGCATCATTGGACTTGGCGTATGAGTTGGCCATCTCAAACATCTGCTTCACCGTCTTCAGTGGCTTGCGCCCAAATTTCCCGATCAACAGCTCATCACGGACTCCCTTCTGGAAGGCGGCGATGATGATGCCGTTGGTGATGTTGGGGATCTTGTTGCGCTTTTCGGAGAAGCACCGGATGTAGTCCTTCAGAGGTTCGTCCAGCTTCTGAATGACATTGTAGAGATCGAAGTGGGTTCGAGGCCTCTCGAAGGTGCCCTGGAAGTTGGCAATGAAGTGGTCCCTCAGCTCACTCCACGAGCCGATTGAGCCTCTTGGCAGGATCGTGAGCCAGTTCCTAGCTGAGTTGGTGAGGGCCACCGGCAGGTAATTGGCCATGGCCTTGTTGTTGCCTCCTGCTGCACGGATGGCGAGAGTGTACACGGTCAACCACGACTTGGGGTCGGTCCTGCCGTCATACTTCTCGATTCCAGTCGACTTGAACCCGTTCGGCCAATGCACTCGGCGGAGCTCCCGATTGAAAGCTGGTACTCCGTCGTTGTTACTGTCGGGTGATCCCCTTCGATCTTCCTGGGTGCGTTGATCCCGTTCTTGGTAGCGACGATCGAGGACTTCCCGTAGATCACTCGGCGGTGTCCTCGGTAGGCTTCTTCGGTAGCTAGAGCTGTTGTTGCGGCGGACGCGGTGGTGGATGGGTGGACGTCCATGTTGCTTCTCGCGGGAGTCGGCCGTTTGCTCCTGATGCCTGTGCGTGGGCCTCTTGGCCTGGTTGTCGACCGGTCAAGCTCCGACCTCTTGTAATCCTTTGACCTTAGCGGCGGGAGCTAGCTTCTGTCGGGCGTTTCTGCCACGGACTCAGTCGGTCTTCGTGCTGAGGTGGAGGGATGACCGTTGGCCGTAGCCGCGACGATGGTCTTGATTTTGTCCAAGATTGGAGTCACGTCGGGGGGCACCGTCTCGATGATGGTGTCCAGGAGTGTGAGGACAACAACAGCGTTCTGCTGTGGCGTCTGGAAGATATTGGTGTTGCGGACCCACGTTTGAAGTATAGCCTCTTGAGCGGATCGTTTGGCTTCCCTTAGATCCTGCTTCCTTCTGTCGGCTTCCTCTTTGTGCTTCTTCTCTTCTTCCGCCAGCCTGCGTTCTAGCTCAATTCTGGCTCGTTCTTCTTCCGCAAGCCTGCGGGCCATGGCTGAGTCGGTCTCGGCCACCTCAGCCATGAGGACGTCAAAGCACTTCGGCTCGTAGTCCTTGTCGCAGTCGGAGTCGTCGGCTTCGTCCGAGGGGATGCCATAAAGGTCGTCAAAGCCTGAGGAGCTGAGATATTCGTTGAGCTCTGAGGATGAGCATGAGCCGAATGGTTGGAGGATGACGGCGATCTCCCTTGAGCCCGGGTGGTTCGGATCTGGATCGTTCCAGTCCGAGTCGGAGCTTGAGGACGTGGATCTCTCCGAGTGGGTCAATCTTGATTCGGAGTGGAGGAGCTTGCAGTAGATCTCAGCGGTGTTTGGTAATCCAAACGGTGCCGAGAGGTCTTCTTCGGAGTGGGTTGGCTCCGTCGGGGAGATGAGAAGTTCGCTACAAATCTCGGCGGCGTTCGGTAGTCCGAACGGTGCCGAGCGAGTTCTTTCGTTGGAGTGGATGCACTGCATCTTGGACTCCAAGATTTCGTCGTAGATCTTGGCGTTGTTCGGGAGCCCGAACGGCCCCGAGTGGGTTTCTCCTCCCGACTGGTTCGAATCCGAGTCGTAGGAGGAGAACTTGTCGAAGTCATTGGCGGCGAAGTCGCCGAATCCTGAAGAAGATCCCATCGCGCTTGTCAGCGATATTGTCGAAGAAGTCTTGACGCGCGGTCCCCTACCTGGTGCGCCAACTGTCGAAACTTGGTTTCAGCAATACAATTTTGGGGGTGCAGTCAAGATTGCCAAACACAATGGGTTAGGTGGAAAACAAGGGTTTAGACAGGTTCAGGCCCTCTTGTGAGGTAATACCCTATTCCTGTTTCGGGGATTCGATCCGCCAAGTGTATACTGATCTCAAGATCTAAGGCTGAAAGCTAATAACTCAGGAATCATATGATATCCCACAAGGAACACCCCTTACCCCCCTTATATAGTCTTGGGAGGTGGGCTTACAGATCGGAAACTATATCTTATTCTAAGTCGGTTTCCTCAATCTTACCAAACCGTGTCTATAGGCCGTTGCCTTATCTCAATCGGAAACGTAACACCCAAGTCATGTGTGGTTTACATATCTGGTAGGCGCAATTTATCCCTACCTCCAGTCGGATAACCTTGCCATGTGGATACCCGATTGCCATAATCTCCACAGCCGCCAAGTTCATCATGATGGTGGAAGTGGTGTCCGACATGAGGCCATGGGCTCTTAGGAGTCCGACGCTGTTAACAACAAAATTTGGTAAGCAAATCCCCAGGTTTAAAGCTGAGATTGAAGCGGAATCGGAGAAACGTGATCTGCGGGGAAACAGAGGTTGCGTCGGCTTAGTCCGAATCGGCTGCGGAGTCATTCGGCTGTGTCCGAATCGGACTAGGGTAGCCGATAGCCGATTCCGATTGAAGATAGAAGTAAAGCCAATCCCAAAAGGAAAGCTTGAAGATAAAGTATTGGATTCGGTTTCCAAAGTGCGCTAAAGATATTGCCATCTGTGGATAATGTCCTATAACGGCAATTGTATCTTTAAATTAGGATATTTTGTTTAATTTTCTTCCGTGATAATGTCGGTTTGTTTTGTAATCTAATCTGTAATAGGAATCGTGTCTGTCACGGACTCATTATGTATCCGGGTATAAATAAGACCCGAGGGCTTGTAAACAACAACGACACAATCAATACACCTTCGACGCATCGCCAACCTTTTATTTTACTTTTCTCAACAAGTTCTTGCTTTTGCTCGGGCTGCATCGATCTTGCTCTCAGAACAAGGTAATTCCTTGTTACAAGTGGTTTGTATCATCGAGGTTAGAGCTTCCATCATCATGATACTTTAGTTTCGATGTCATAAGCTGCTTGATTTAACATACGCGGCATATAATCTAGAATAATGTCTAGATCTATCTCGCAGTCGACTAATTTCTCTTTGGAGACGGCAGCCGATAGAACTAGATCTAGGGGTTGGTTTAGATTATATGGCGGGTCTATTGTCTCGAGGGATTCTCATTAGCCTATATAGATCTAATGTTTTCTTTTTGTACTTAATGCTGCATCAAATCGACCTATTAAGTCTCTCTTAGAACCATCAAGATCTGTTCAGTTTAATGTTTATCATTAGAGACAGTGCCAGGGTTTCAACCGGCCTTACCTGTTTTAATTGTCTTTTAGTATTAATTACCGTTAGATGTATTAAAACAACCTTTTATATTAAGATCTCACTCCATTTAATTGCCTTGAGCCGGTATCAACCTGTTGAGTCACATCAACAGCTGATTGATCTAGGGTTACTGCATTCAACTCAGATTGATATTTTTTATAAAATATATCAGAGTACTAGCCGATGTATATTAGACCTACAGTTTCAGCTAGGTTATAAATAAATATAATTATAATCCCAATGTGCTTTTAGGCTTAAGTGATTTATATTGTCTCGGTATACTACCGATCTATCCCAATCACTTAGTCTAAATGTGCTTTTGGATAGGAATTGTATGTTTATTGATTCCCTTAGCCGATCCAGTAGGATCTAATATTTAACTTAATTCCTATTCTATGTTTTCTTGTTGGTTATAGGATCAAACCAACTGGCACGCCCAAGCTTCACCGAAGGCGACCAACGTGGACCTGCACTAGAGTAAAGCAAATCTCTGAGGCCAGTGCGTGGGAATCAAATCTCATCAACACGCTTTTGGCACGCCAGGTGGGACCACTAAAGACCTCCTAGTTTGACGCGATGTCTGATACCAAGACTCTAGAGATCGACCAAGAAAATGTCATCCCACTGACAATGGAGCAACTATCGGGTAAACAACTAGCCGACTACAAGCAGATCGTTGAGCGGCTGTAGGTGCATTACCTGCAATCTTTCACCCAGACAAGATCAGGGGCGGTCCTCCAGAAATTCAAGTTCTCCATCGAAGACTTCGACATGTCTAATGAGGACAAGAAAGGAAAAAGGAAGATGGAGGACATCAAGCAGGAACAAGACGGTTCGGGCCATTACACTCTATAGGACCGAATCGACTCGGCTGTCCATCACGCGCTCGTCAACCAAAGTGACATATTGGTTAACACCCTCAACAACATGATAAGCACTATGGTTGACTCGAAGATAGCCGAGCAGCTGTCGAGAGGGCCGACATACTGCGCTGATGGCCAGTTCTCGGGCTATAGGATGCTGGCAACCCAGGGTCTGCCAATCGTGCCACTAGGACAGTCAAATCCTTAAGGAGGGGCTCCGGTCCAACCAAACGCACAGGCATCGACTTCAGAGCCTCACCTTAGGATCTTGGTCCGACAACAGCCTCAACATCAGGGCCACGGTGCCTCGACAGTGATGCAGGAACATGTGGAGAACATGTTTAGCACCAATCAATGGCCAATCATGTCCAATGAGCCGATTGGCAACATCGCCGCGACGCCGCATCATAGTCCCGCCGGCAATCGGCTACTCCCTGAACAATCACCATCGATCGTGTCTCAGCCACCTCCCGCTGCAAATTAGTTCCAGTATCAATATCCCGGAGGCCACCTTGAGCAGCAGCATCAGCCACAGATGCCACCACTCCAGTATCGGCAAGGACCCGTTCACTACGAGCACTACGAGCCGATGCCTCAAGTCCAAGCTCAGGACAATAGACCTTGGGCCGATCTGATTGCCGACGTCATGCGCGATCAGTTTGGCCTCAAACCCAAGGATTCCGGCAACATGTATTGGTACCCATGTCCAGAGTACTTCGAGAGGGTGCCACAGCCAAACCAGTACAAGGTACCGGATTTCTCAAAATTCTTTGGGCAAGACAACGTGTCCACCTACTAACAGGTCAGCCGATTCCTAGCTCAATGCGGGGAGGCATCGGCTACAGACATGCTCAGGTGCGCTTGTTCCCGCTATCGCTTTCGGGATCGGCTTTTACCTAGTTTTCTTCCTTGCCGTACAACTCAGTTGAAAGCTGGGCCGATCTCGAGAAACAATTCCATAGCTACTTCTACTCCAACACCCACGAGATGAAGCTGTCGGACCTCACCAGTATCAGGCAAAAACACGAAGAGTCGGTTCAAGACTACATTCAACGCTTCAGAGATACGAGGAACCGATGGTATAGCTTGGTGTTATCGGACTCACAGCTAGCTGATTTAGCTTTTCATGGCCTCTTGGCCTCGATCCGTGAAAGGTTTTCGGCTTAAGACTTTGAAAGCCTAGCCCACTTGGCCCGAAGGGTGACGGCTAACGAGCAAAGATTTCAAGAATCCAAGAGGGCCTTCAAGAAAGTCACCCACGTCGCCTACGCAATGCATACGTACTCAAGCGACGGCGACCCGGAGGTGGCAGCCAGCCAAGTGGACCGAAACAGAAGGCGATAACTCCGCCAATGGCTGAAAAAGTCGGCTAAAGAGGAGAAATATGACTTTGATATCACTAAAGCCGATAGGATTTTCGACTGCTGCGAGGGAGAAGCAAATTCGGCGTCGGAGAACCACATTATCCCATCGGCCGACAAGCTCAAAAAGAAAAGGTACTGCAAGTGGCACAACACCACCTCCCACAGCACCAACGATTGCAAGGTCTTCCGCAAACAAATCCAGTCAGCAAACGAAGCCGGGAAAATAAAATTCGAAGAATCAGTTAAGCCGATGAAGGTCGATGGTAACCCTTTCCCAGTCAACATGGTCCAAGCCGGCCCCAGGCAAGCTGATCGACAGTACCGAATGACGTATAACTTAGCCTAAACACTAAAATCAGTTAATGCCGACTCAGGAGCATCCTACAAAAAGCCGACTGGAGATGCAGCCGTACCAATCAACATGGTGCACGCCACTGGACGATCGGCCGGTCGTCGGCCCAGGCAGATGGACAGCCGACTACGATTCAAGCGTAGAGTGCAAGAAGAAGAAGAGAGCCGGCGTGGTAAGCCATACCACCGGACACCCGATCGGTTGGGCGTGGCATATTACCGCCGCCACGACGGATGTGACCCGCATTGGCACTGCGAGTTCTTCAGGTTCTGCTGGGAGCAAGGAATGAGGTTGCCAACCCTTGAAAATTGCCCAGTGTGGAGTGAATACAGGGAGGACGAATACAGGGGACCACCACTAGAAAGTTCTAGCCGATTCGTCCCCCGAGCCGCTCAACTTAACCAGCGGAAACCCTCCGTCCATGATCAGCTCGGCCCAATCCACCAGGACTTCTTCCAAGAAGAAGACGAAGAGGAGGTTGATGAAGAGCAATTGGCCAACCCCCAATGGTGCCCTTCGGACCTCTTCACCAAAACATAGAAAATAAAAATTTAGAGGCTCGAGGCAAGAAGAAGAAGTCCAGCAGATGATCCAACAGCAACAACGTTGGCAGGGCACAAAGAAATGGCGTGCCAAGTAACCGGTAGCCCCGGCCAACGAGAGCCCAGCCGACAACGCCAAGAGGGCGGCAAAAGCCAAAGGAGTGGCCTCTACATCAGTCAACATGGTTTTCGTTTGCCAGCCGAGTTTGAGGTTGTCGATGCCGATGCAGATACAATGGAAGAAACCTTTGCTAAGCTGTTACTATCCCCAGAACAAGCTATGTGTGAGAAACCTGAGGGGACCAAGAATTGACACTTGAAGCCCTTGTACATCAAAGGATATGTCAATGGGAAACCAATGTCCAAGATGCTAGTTGATGGAGGGGCTGTGGTCAACCTAATGCCTTACACAACCTTCAGGAAGCTGGGCAAAGGAGCCGAAGATCTGATCAGGACCAACATGGTGCTCAAGGACTTCGGCGGCAACCCTTCAGAAGCCAAGTGTGTTTTAAACGTCGAGCTGACCGTCAGTAGCAATACCATGACCACAACATTTTTCACCATCGACGGGAAGGGGTCATATAGCCTGCTGGTTGGGAGGGACTGGATCCATGCCAATTGTTTCGTCCCTTCCACAATGCACCAAAGCATAGTCCAGTGGCAAGGCGACAAGATAGAAATCGTGCCAGCCGACAGGTCAGTCAACATCGCTAATGTCGATTTGCCTTTGTGGGAAATCAATGGTATTGATTGTCTATCCGGCAAAGTTTGGCAAGCCGATTTCTTAAAGGTGTCCGATTCTGATATACAACCCATTCGAGACGAAGAGCCTCAATTACTACTTTGAAGGCGTCGTGGAGGGCTCGAGCGTCTACAACAAGGACACCATGGGCAATAACGACGGAAAACTCGGGCAAGGTTTTATGTCGGCCGACGAGTTAGAAGAGGGTTATATAGGTCCAGGAGATAGGTCTAGGCCGACATATATTAGCAAAAATGTGTCTTCTCATTTTAGAATCAAGCTTATTGATTTGTTAAAAGAATATAAAGACTACTTTGCTTGGGAATACTTTGAGATGCCTGGTCTTAGCCGATCTATTGTTGAACATCGGCCCACTATCAAGCTGGGATATCGGCAATACAAATAGCCTCCCAGCAGGTTTAGAGCCGATATGTATGAAGAATTAAAGCCGAAATCACTCGGCTATATGTTGTTGGATTCATTCGGCCCTGCCGATATGCAGAGTGGGTTTCAAATATAGTTCCAGTGATGAAGAAAAACGACAAACTTAGGGTGTGTATCGATTTCAGAGATTTAAACAAGGCCACCCCTAAGGACGAATACCCAATGCCTATAGTCGATTTGCTAGTAGATGCCGCCTCTGGCCATAAAATTATAAGTTTCATGGATGGCAATGCAGGTTACAATCAAATCTTTATGGCCGAGGAGGACATCCACAAGACATCTTTTAGGTGCCCAGGAGCAATCAGCCTATATGAATGGGTCGTCATGACGTTCGGCTTGAAGAATGCTGGAGCCACGTATCAGAGGGCCATGAATTACATCTTTCATGATTTGATCGGCTTTTTAGTGGAGATATACATCAATGATGTCATCGTCAAATCCAGGGAAGTAGAAGACCACATAGCCAATCTGAGGAAGGTTTTGGAGCGAACAAGGAAGTATGGCCTGAAGATGAACCTGACAAAATGCGTGTTCGGTGTATCGGCTCGGCAGTTTCTGGGTTTTCTTGTTCACGAGAGGGGAATCAAAGTCACACAAAGAAGTATGAATGCCATCAAGACGATTCAGCCTACAAAAGACAAGAAAGAATTGCAATCTTTGATCGACAAAATCAACTTCATTAGGCGGTTCATTGCAAATCTATCGAAAAAGATGGAGTCATGCACACCATTGCTTCGGCTGAAGATCGATCAAGCATTCACTTGTGGGGAAGAGCAACAGAAAGCTTTGGACAACATCAAGAGTTATCTAAGTTCCCCTCCAGTCCTGATTTCTCCACAGAAAGGGGTGTCATTCAAGTTATACCTGTCAGCCGACGAAAAATCAATCAGCTCAGTTTTGATTCAGGAGGTCGAAGGAAAGGAGAAGGCAATCTTTTATCTCAGCCGATGGCTTCTGGATGCAGAAACAAAATATTCATCAATGGAGAAATTATGTTTATGCCTGTAATTTTCATGCACAAAGTTAAGGCGTTATTTATTATCCAACGAGTGTACTATGGTATGCAAAGCTGACATAGTCAAATACATGCTATCGGCTCCAGTTCTAAAAGGACGAGTTGGGAAATGGATTTTTGCCCTAACGGAGTTTGATCTAAGATATCACGCACCCAAAGCGGTAAAGGGACAAGCTATAGCCAATTTTATAGTGGAACATAGTGATAATTCAATCGGCTCGGTGGATATCATGCCTTGGACTCTAACTTTTGATGGCTCGATTTGCACAAATGGGTGCGGCATCAGCTTAGTAGTAATTTCCCCAGGGGGGCAAGCTTTGAGTTCGCTTTTTCAATCACACCCCATGCAACAAACAATCAAGCCGAATATGAAGCCGTGCTAAAGGGACTACAATTGCTAAAGGATGTTGAAGCCGACGCCATCGAGATAATGGGAGATTCACTATTGGTCATCGGCCAATTATCAGGAGAATATGAGTACAAAAACGATGCGCTGATGGTCTACAATCACAAATGCTGAGAATTGATGGACAACTTTCGGCTAGTAACCCTAAAGCATGTCCCTAGAGAGCAAAACACAGAAGCCAATGATCTAGCTCAGGGGGCATCAGGCTATAAGCCGATGATGAGAGAAGTCAAAATATAAATTGCGAACATGTCAGCCGACGACTGGAGATATGAAGTATACAACTATCTGCAAAATCCATCCCAGTCAGCTTCAAGGGAACTGTGTTACAAGGCTCTACGATATGTTCTGCTTGATCAAGATTTGTATTATCAGACGATTGATGGTGTGTTGCTCAAGTGTCTCAATGCCGATCAAGCCTAGGTTGTTATCGGAGAAGTACATGAAGGAATTTGTGGCACGCATCAATAAGCTCACAAGATGAAGTGGCTACTTCAGAGAGTAGGATATTTTTGGCCGATGATGCTGGAGGATTGTCTTCGATATTACAAGGGCTGTCAAGACTGCCAAATGTTTTTGGAGCCATCCAGAGAGCGCCAGCATCGGCTATGAACCCTATCATCAAGCCTTGGCCGTTCAGAGGTTGGGGAATTGACATGTCGGCCAAATCAGTCCACCTTCAAGCAAAGGACACAAATTCATATTGGTAGCTACCGATTATTTCACCAAGTGGGTGGAAGCAATTCCCTTAAAGAAGGTTGACTCTGGAGACACAATCGAATTTGTGAAGGAGCATATTATATACAGATTTGGCGTCCCTCAAACTATCACCACGGATCAGGGATCTATCTTTGTCTCCTATGAGTTTGTTCAGTTTGCCGACAGCATGGGGATTAAGCTACGAAATTCTTTGCCATACTATGCTCAGGCCAACGGGCAAGCAGAAGCTTCCAATAAAAGTTTTATCAAGCTGATAAAGAGGAAGATCACTGAGCACCCAAAGCAATGGCACAACCGATTGGCCGAATCATTGTGGGCTTATCGGATGGCTTGCCACGGACCAATCCAGGTGCCTCCATACAAATTGGTCTATGGACACGAAGCAGTTCTACCATGGGAAAACATCATCGGCTCAAGAAGGGTTCAACTACAAGACCAGCTAATAGCCGATGACTATTATAATCTAATGGTGGATGAATTAGAAGACCTAGTTCTATCATGGATACGTGCATTGGAAAAAGTAACCAGCGACAAGGAGCGAGTAGCCCGCCATTATAACAAGAAGGTTGTGCCTAAGTCTTTTAAGAAGGGCGAGCTCGTTTGGAAATTGATACTGCCGATCGGATCAAGGGATAACAAATTCGGGAAGTGGTCACCAAACTGGGAAGGGCTTTTCAAGATCCACAAATGCGTCTCTAAGGGTGCCTACATGTTAGAAGGATTGGACGGAGAAGTATTTGGGAGTGCTTTCAATGGCAAATACTTGAAGAAGTATTATCTTAGCGTTTGGATCAACTCGTGATTCGGCTAAGTTGTGGCCGACTCATGCTAGCCGATGTGTTGTGCAGATACACGTATCGCCTTTAGGACTTTTTACCCTAAGTTTTTCCCCTCTGTTTTTTCCAAATCGGCTCAGTGTAACCGACAAATGTTCGATTGTTCGGATTACTAATTTTATCAATGCTGAAAACATCATCGACAAAATTAGGGGGACATATATAATACAAGACCAGAAGTCACAGACGACTTCAATTTGTTTTTCAAGAATTTCAAGACATTCGAGACTTGGGAGTAATTGAATCGGCAAAAGGGATTAGATTAAATTCGGCAGGCCGATTGCAAAGTTAAATACACAGAGTTAAAATAACTCAAGTTTCAAGAAGATGAGCCCTATTGCATCCCCAGGAATTCGTCTATGGCCGAGATTGCTGAGTTCTTGATGGCATTCACCTTGTCGAATGTGGCCATGTCTTCCCCTTCGGAGCCAGGAACCACTTTTTCCATCTTATGCAGTTCTTTCAGATGCTGGATGATGGCCGTTACCCTGCTTCTTTGATCTTTTATGGCCTTTGGCAGATCGGCTAACGTTTGTTTCTTCACAGTAATCTTTGCTCTACATTGATCTAGCTGTAGCAGTAGGCTGGCCTCTTTGGGCTCGAGTTCATTGATCTCGGCTTGTGTAGCCGATGGGCCAGCTGCCAGCTCATTAACTTTAGCCCTTTCGTCCTCTACGCTATTCACCGTGGCTTCAATCCTAGCCATCAAGTCAGCTTGGGCTATCCTTTCTATCATTCTTAGCATCACCCATCCTAGCTTGGACCGATGTTGGTCGATGTAGACAGCCTATGAGATCTTATTGACCAAGTCTTCAGGAAGTTCATTCTCGATCTCGTAGAAGTGTGACCTGGCTGATCCACACTACTCAACCAGTCGATCTACGTCTATATCCAGCCGACGACGGATGTCTTGAAGCGTGTTCTTGAGTTCATCGGCTATAGTTTTGTCGGGACTGGTTGCTTCGGCTTCTTCATCGCCAAGGAACTCCTTTATATCGAAGGACAGTAAATCGGCTAGGGCCTGCAGAAAAAGACGAAGAGGTCAAAGGAAGGACAAAGCAACTGATTATTCAAGGCCTGAGAAGGAAAGAGGAACAAAACTTACTCTTGGTGCTGGAGCTGGGACATTTACTTCTTCAGCAGCCAAGCCAGTTGGAGTAGTGGTTTCCTCATTATTATGGCCGTCCAAAGTGGCCACCTCCTCGGTGTGTTGGTTGGTTGGCCCAGCAATTTCTTCGACGTTGTGATCGCCCGCAATCGATTGGGTGCACTCACTCGAGACATGGGAGACAGCCGATGGAGACCGGGGAGGCTGTGCAGGAGACAAGTATTAGTGGTGATCGGTTAAGAACAGTAAACAAAGAAGAGTAGAGGTTAGAAATCTACTAGTGAGGCAGGACGGGGAGTGCGACAGGCTAGTCTTTTGAACTACAAAGGAAATTTGGTTAAGAATTGAAGTGATCAAAAGTTGTGAGCCATATTTAACGGGATAGAAGACTTACTGGTCGTTTCTTAGCATGAGGGCTTGGAGGAGACAGATCGTCGGCCGGTGGACTAACTGAATTATGGCTCGAATCACTTGATTTAGCCGCTTCCTCGACGGCTTGGGACATCTCCTCATCCATGACTTCCTTGTTGAGAAGCTCGTCGACGCTTGGGTCAATGGATGGAAGGCTATCGGCAAGCACAGATGGCTTCTTCTGCTTCTGCTTCTTGGTGGGAGCGGCTGATGGTTTTGCAGCAGGGGCAGCCCTTTTCTTCCGTGCTATCGGCTGACGTGTTTGCCCATATAACAGGGTCTTTAGCTTCGGCGCCTCCCAGCCAATTGCGATGGGGCCAGCCCACAGCCGCCTGGAAGACTGCCTAGAAGGTACTAAATAGCAACCCCAGAATTGCTCATCGTCGGCGGATCCGTCTCGTCATCTACAAAGAGAAAAGAACTCAAGTGTTAGCAAGCAAAGGTAACCGGTCAATCGAAAGGGAAAATATTCGAAGTTTAAGAGCTTACAGAGGCGATTTTGTCTGGCAGCAAGGTGGTGATGTAGGAGGAAGATCGTTGATGGAAAAGGTGTCTCTTGATTTCCACCCACCACTTGTCGAACGCTGTGCTTTTCTTGTAGGCAAGCTCTATGTTGCCGATGCTACCGAGAGGTGAGCCTTCCAGATTCATTAGTCTGTTCATAGTCAGCTCGTCGTCCACCACCCCTCGGGTTTCAATCTTATCGGCATAGTAACAGCCGATGGGCAATTGCCCAAGTCCAAATTGCCTAGCAGCCTAAACAGGATAGTAAAATTCATATGTCTTCACCACATTTCGGCCTTGATGGATTCCGGTTGGCAAGATGCACGGTGTGAGTGCCGCGGTAAAAATCTCTCGACACTTAGGGTAATCAGCCAAATTAATTTCTTCCAGGTTCAGTTCAATCGACAGCTTGAAGGATACCCTATCCCTATAGAGATACCAACACCGGTTGTCCTTGGCAAATCCATCATAGAGGGAGAGGAACCACTCGGCCAATAACTCAGTTGACTGGTTGGATCCATCATGTGAGGCCGCTGCTTCGCCATAAGACAAGCATCTTCTAGTGGTCTTTTTGCCCCCATCATTATCTTCAGTCGGCTCCAACAGAGGGAAGCGTGCCGCAGTCAACTTTGGCTGGCCAGCTATCTTTTGGGTCATCAAAACAAGCCAAAGTTGAAGAAACCACCAGGGGCCTCCAGTGTTGATGTTGGCATTAGCAGCAATTTTAGAAACGACCCGGTTTAGCATTTGGTACAGGTAGCGGAGCAGGAACTTGCCTAATGGGATTTTCTTCTTGTCAACTAGAGCTTCAGCTATCACCTACCAATTGGTTGTTGGCCCACAACTGGATCCACAAAAGAGGAATTTTTCCAGCCACATCGTAAGGTATGCGGCATGTTCCCTGGCGCTGATCGACCCATCCTTCATATTCATCGCCACGAAGCCGTTCCAACCCCCTATGGCCTTGGTTTCAAATGGGAATTGGCCTTTGCCTGCTAGTCTGTTGGGGTTAGCCGATGATAGAACATCTAGTCTGGTAATCATGACCACGTCGGCTAGAGTGACAGTCATAGGGCCTTGTTGGAAGATAAAGGCGTTCAATGTGTTATTCCAGAAGTATGTAGCAGCCGACATCAAGGGTTCATCTTTTGCCATATCGGCTACTGACAGTGCAAGATATTAGGCTATCCCCATTTCTTCCCAATGACTTTGCTTAGTCGGCTGCATCCTCTTATACCACGCCGGCCAAGATTTGTCCATAGACGGCCAAGACTCAAATGTACCAGCCCAGTGACTTAAACTTGGATTCCTCATTCTATAGGGCCTTCTATTGGTCTCGGCTATAATGAAGTCAGTAGGGTCTCTGTTGCCAATCGGCCCTAAGAAATATCTCTCGTTGTTAAGCAGGCTGGGTATCACTATTTGGTGGCTGAGATGCTACAATCGGAAGAATGAAAGTTTCAGAATAAAAAACCCTAGAATCCAGATCTACGGTTGAGAGCAGCAAAAGGAATGATTTTGGCCGATTAGGGCATACCTCCGAAAACTCCACAGAGGAAGGAGCCGATGGAGCGACGGAAGTCGTCATTGAGGCACTTCGGGATCGTCGGGGAGGAAAACCGCCGCTGTGAGCTTCGAGGAGCCGGAAAGGTCGCCGGAGAGCTTGAGGATGTTTGGGTTTATGAATTTTCTTTGACGGCGTGAGTTTGTTCGGCGCGGAGAAGGCGTTATTTAAAGATTTATCGTAACGGCTGAAACAGACTCGACCTAGGGTTGCGGAGGAATTCGAGATTGCACAAAATCCGCAACATTATCATATCACGGACTTGGGGGCATGTGTTAAACGACCAAATTTGGTAAGCAAATCCCAAGGTTTGAAGTTGAGATTGAAACGGAATCGGAGAAACGTGATCTGCGGGGAAACAGAGGTTGCGTCGGCCCGAATCGGCTGCGGAGTCAGTCGGCTGTGTCTGAATCGAACTAAGGTAGCCGATAGCCGATTCCGATTGAAGATAGAAGTGAAGCCAATCCCAAAAGGAAAGCTTGAAGATAAAGTATTGGATTCGGTTTCCAAAGTGCGTTAAAGATATTGCCATCTGTGGATAATGTCCTATAACGACAACTGTATCTTTAAATTAGGATATTTTGTTTAATTTCCTTCCGTAATAATGTTGGTTTGTTTTGTAATCTAATCTGTAATATGAATCGTGTCCGTCACGGACTCATTATGTATCCGGGTATAAATAAGACCCGAGGGCTTGTAAACAACAACGACACAATCAATACACCTTTGGTGCATCGCCAACCTTTCATTTTAGTTTTCTCGACAAGTTCTTGCTTTTGCTCGGGCTGCATCGATCTTGATCTCGGAACAAGGTAATTCCTTGTTACAAGTGGTTTGTATCATCGGGGGTTAGAGCTTCCATCATCATGATACTTTAGTTTTGATGTCATAAGCTGCTTGATTTATCATACGCGGCATATAATCTAGAACAATGTCTACATCTATCTCGCACTCGGCTAATTTCTCTCTGGAGACGGCAGCTGATAGAGCTAAATCTAGGGGTTGGTTTATACTATATGGCGGGTCTACCATCTCGAGGGATTCTCATTAGCCTATACAGATCTAATGTTTTCTTTTTGTACTTAATGCTGCAACAAATCGACCTATTAAGTCGCTCTTAGAACCATCAAGATCTATTCGGTTTAATGTTTATCATTAGAGACAGTGCCGGGGTTTTAGCCAGCCGTACCTATTTTAATTGTCTTTTAGTATTAATTATTGTTAGATGTATTAAAACTGCCTTTTATATTAAGATCTCACTATATTTAAATGCCTTAAGCCGGTATCAACCTGTTCAGTCATAGCAATAACTGATTGATCTAGGGTTACCGCATTCAACTCATATTGATATATTTTTATAGAATATATCGGAGTACTAGCCAATGTATATTTGACCTACAGTATCGGCTAGGTTATAAATGCATATAATTATTATCCTAATATGCTTTTAGGCTTAAGTGATTTATACTGCCTCGGTATACTACCGATCTATCCCAATCACTTAGTCCAAACGTGATTTGGGATAGCAATTGTATGTTTATTGATTCCAAAAGCCGATCCAATAGGATCTAATATTTAACTTAATGCCTATTCTATGTTTTCTTGTTTGTTACAGGATGAAACCAACTCACATGCCCAAGCTTCACCGAAGGCAACCAACGTGAACATGCACTAGAGTAAAGCAAATCTCTCAGGCCAGTGTGTAGGAATTGAATTTCTCATCAACAGACGCCCATCGCAATGCTAGCCGTTCCCGTAACACGGGGCGGGTCACGCGGCGCAAGAAGGCCCGTCGACCCCACGTCAAACCCCAGCGCCTGGAGTTCGACTTCACCATGGAGTTCGAGGGACACCAGGTCTTCCGGAAGCCCGCGACCAACTTGGTCGCCATCGAGCGTGCACTCAATGTTCTTCCTGACTCTCTAGAGGTCCGGAAGGCCATGACCATGACCCAGGCATCCGCTGCATAGCTCAACATGCCGGGTCCGTTTGAGCGCCCCTCCGGGAGTGCTCAACGCTCGAGATCATGACCGTAGTGGAGTGCTGGTCACTCGGCTTCCCTGTGTCCAGCAAAGGACGCGACCTCGTAGACTGAGGCCGCCCCGACCGACATGACCCGTCACTCCATGAGTGCTCGCACAGCCGAGCACCAGGGGAGCTCATACACACGGGACCTGCGTAAGATAATCACGCAAAGTGTCGATGCTCAGAACATTGTCGAGTGCCACGCCACCGATCGATGCATGGACCTACTGATGGAGCTCCCGACGTCATGCCCCGACACGATGGCTTTGCGGCCTTCACCGCCAAACTCTGGCGGGTCACGTGGCCCAAAGGTTTCCGTCCGACGAGGATCAATTCCTACAATGGCAAGACCGAGCCCACCCTATGTCTTGTACTGTACAGCTGTCCGAGCTGCAAACAGTGATGGCAACGTGATGGCAAACTACCTCCCGGTCATGCTCACGCCAACTGCCATTAATTGGCTCACAGGCCTCCCCGAGAACTCCATTGATTCTTGGGATGATTTCTGTGACGCTTTCGTCGCCAACTCCCATGGCATCTAGCAGCACCCGGCTACCTGCTACAACCTCTGCCAAGTCCAGCAGGGGGCTAGCAAGTCCATCCAGGACTACATCTGACGCTTCTCGGAACGCCGCAACACGGTTGCGAGCATTACCGACGAAGATGTCATGCGCATTTTCTCCGAGGGCCTTCGGAAGCCCACTGAGCTGTTCCGCTTCCTCATTCGGACAAAGCCGGTCACACCGGCCAAAGTGATCACCATCACCAAGAGCTTTGCCAATGCCGAGGACGCTGAATGGGATGAGATGGTCGCTCCCGCCTCCCATCTCCCAAGGGAGTCTCGGGGGAAGGAGCGAGCGAATTCCGAGCATCGGTCACCAAGAAGATCGGATCGTCGACAACTTCCGCGAGCTCGGTGGGACGAGATGAAGCACAAGCCGACCCCAAAGGTCGTGGCCATCGAGAGGCCATGCTTTAGGGAGGAGCCTTCGGGAGAATCCTTCTGGGGACATGCCGTGTTTCCTCCACCCAGAAGGTAACCACACCATTCGGCAATGCTACACCCTCTAGGACCACATGGCTCGAGAGGCTCAGAACCCCCGACCCCCGAGGCCACGGAAGGGGAGGAGTGCGGACCCGAAGCACCGGAAAGAAGATCACCGACGGCAGGACGGTTTCCAGGAGCCGACCCACACCGTCAGCATGATCCTTGGAGGGGAGGCAACCTCACAGAGTCGACGCCAATAGAAGCTCCTCTCCCATCGAGTGAACGCCATCTCCGCCGAGCCGCCTGAGCACCTCCAATGGTCGAAAGTCCCGATCTCCTTCTCTCAGGCTGACCAATGGGCCAACATCCCGAAGCCGGGCCGGTTCCCACTGGTAGTGGATCTGGTGGTGCTCAAGTTGCGCCTTAAGCGTGTCCTCATCGATGGGGGGAGCGTCATCAATGTCCTCTTCCGAGGAACCCTTCGCGAGCGGGTCTCCCTCTCCGCTCTCGAGCCCACGGACTCACCGTTCTACGGCATTGTCCCCAGCCAGGCAAGCTTGCCCCTCGGTGTGATCTCCCTCCCCGTGAGATTTGGGACACGGGAGAACTTTCGCAGCGAGTTTGTCAGGTTCAACATGGCAGACTTCGAGATGGCTTACCACGCGATGCTCGGCCGTCCGGCCCTCGCCAAGCTCATGGCGGTCCCCCACTACACGTACCTGGTCCTCAAGATACTAGGGCCCCATGGGGAATTCTCTGTGCGAGGGGATGTCACCATCTCTTACGCCTGCGAGTACGAGAGCCTCGCCCTGGGCGAGGCCGCCAATCCATTGGCTCGCACCAGAGGATTCACGCCCCTGCATGCCGACCCCATCGGCACGGACAACCCATGCCCGATGCCACCAGTGTCGAGACTCTCCGCTGGCTCCGCCGAGTACAAGGTCGTCCCCCTCTCAGACACCAATCCCTCCATGTCGGAGGTCGTCCGACCTTCCATTATAATTGAGGAATGAAGATAATAGCTCAAGTCATTCTATCAATCATAATGAAACATCCGGAGCCTTGGGGGAAAAAGATATTGGAGACACTGCTAGACCTTTAGCCTGCCAGTCAACTTCAGCCTGAGATGTGCCCGTCAAACCACTCGAAGGCGGCGACCAGATGTGTTACACATTCAGGAGACTTGACAAAAATGGCTAAAGATCTTCAACATCACAAATATACTTAACTCATACTCAGGTGAATCTAGTTTCCAGGATGTGCACTTGATTCACACTTTCATCTTAAGCATGGACATACATAGCAAACACATTAAAGATGAAAGGAACTTAAGGACTTACATCAACTTAGTAGTTACATAGGCCGACCGGCCATATATATATATATATATATATATATATATATATATATATATATATATCAGAGAACAGCGGAAGCTTGACTACCCAATCACAAGCACACTGACTAGGGGTTTACCCCGTTAAGTTCAAATCATAGAAGAAGCGAATTGAAGCTCACATCACTCAAAGACTATGTCTAAAACCTGCAAGCAAAGGTTATTCGAACAGCAAGAGTGAGTACATTAAACAAGTTAATGTATTGGCAAGCACAAGTCAAACCTAACATACTACATGTAAGGCATATATTTGAAGGAGGTCTATATGAGTGGTTCATTTTCAGCATAAAGCAAGTTTTGTTTCACAAATGTTTTATAAAAGAGTTGACAATTCAATTAACAAATCAAGTTTTAAGTTTCATCATTAATTTCATCAAGATTCCATCATATTCAACATCTTGTTGTCAACCCTGACAACAAGTCAAAATATTTTACCATACTCACACAACTCAACACTTTTATTCATTTCAAACCAAGTCACATGTTCACATTTTTAAAACAATTGAGTCTATACTCATGATACTTCACCAAAGCGCTCTTGACTGTGAGCACGGCTAGTCGATTAGTTTAGAGAACTCTACAGAGTTTGTACAGCTTTACCCACATGATATGAGCACTCTAGTTTGTTTTGAGTTTGCAAGACTCCACCACATTCTTCATCTTGAATGTGGTCTAGAGGTCATAACGAAGTCTTTACACTACTTAATATCTAGCCTTGCACCAGCACAATATGTGTTCCTCAATATTAGGCATACTGGAAATATAACCTAGAACCGTTAAGTGGCGGGCCCACGCCTTAAACTTAACGTTGTGGTGGCGGACGTTACAGGAACCCACCACGTGGCACAATACCGTTGTATTGGACAAACTTAGTTACCTAAACTACCACATCGAGGTAAATAGGAAGTTTCTCTGAGTTATATGTGAAGGGTTACGCGGAAGCTACGCTAGCCGAAAACAAAATTTTCTACCGCGCAAACCAGGAACACTCGCAAGTAAGGGCCGATAGATCGTTACCGATTGGAGTAGAGTGCAGCGGAATAGCCAATCAGGGCAATCCAATCCGGAACACTGTAGCCGATTCCCGGAGACAGCCGATTCGCCAATCAGCCGATTCGAGTCGTCCGGCCGCGTTCTCACGCCTCGCTCCGATGCGCCCGACCGCAGCCGATTCCACCACAGCCGATCTCTCCGATTGCAGCCGATCCGAAGCCGATCAAGAGCGCGCAACGTAGCAGCGCCTCTACCGGTATCCACACGTCCGGGGACAGAACGCCGAGCACCCGTGTGCTAGCACGCGATGCAAGGCTAGGGTTTGGCTCGAAAGTGGGGAGGGTTTCTGTGGAGATTGATCTCAGCGACTTCTGTTGCACGCGATGCAATTGACGTGTCGCAGCTCTCCACCCCTCCCTCCTTTATATAGAGTTGGCCGACTGGGACTAGTGGCCGATCAGGACTCTATTTTGAATCGGATCCTATCCGAATCTCACAGAGTTGGCTGCCCATACGTCGTAAGCCCATAGGACTCTATCCGATCGGATCCCTATCCGATCGAGCCGTATCCGAGTCCAACTCGAATGCTTGTTCTTATCCCCTTAAGCGTGCGACCCTGTAGGTTCAGGTATACTCGGTTTTGGCTATAGTCTAACTTAGCCGATCGTCGGCTCGAGTCTAACTCAGCCGACCTGTCAACAGCGGCGCCTAGCAGCACATATTGACACCATAGTATACAAGAATAATATTGGCTCTGAACCTGTAATGTGTACACAAATCCCTTTGCCTCACGATACCGCTTAAGCTATAGGCAAGATGTGTGCCATCCCTTCAATAGCTTAACCATTCACTCGAACCGTATTGGATTATCCGTCCGTTGATTGACTCCTCAATCAACTTAGCATGGCCATGCATTTCCATAATCCATTACCTCGAGGGGCCCGAGATATCTCTCCAAAGGAGGGGCAAATTCCATCTTGATCACTCACATCCCACTCCATGTTTCATAGCAAACCCGAAAACTACCTTTATAACTACCCAGTGGAATAGCGTTTGGTAGTCCCAAAGTAGGCTACTACACATGTTGGAATCCATGGTGATCTCAGGTCTAAGGACTTTGTACCAACACTACCCGAGACCAACTAATGGCACATTAATTCTGTAGTGTCTCATAGTGGGTCTATCCAACAATGTGTTCTCCAACACATATGTCCATGTTTATTGATTTGGTATCTCCATACCCATGATCTATGAGACATGATCATCAATCAATAAACATGCCGATCTTAGAATCATATTTGTTCCAACAATATGACATATGATCGAGGATCGTTTAGAAATAGATTCATACATATAGAATCTCATAAATAAGTCACGTACTTATTGATCAATACAAGATGTCTATTTCATGGAACCGAATAACACTTTATTCATAAATACATAAACATTGACGTGATATCCAACATCTCCATGTTGCCTCTAGGGCATATCACTAACAATCTCCCACTTGCACTAGAGTCAATCATGTAAGTATCTAATACCCATTGCTCTTGTGTGCGCCTCATGCTTCGGTGAGGGAGTGGTTTTGTCGCGGATCAGCTATGTTGAGATCCGTGTGCACTTTGCATATCTTGACATCACCTCTGTCCACAATCTCGCGGATGAGATGATATCGCCGAAGTATGTGTTTGGACTTCGATGTGACCTCGGCTCCTTGGCTTGCGCAATGGCTCCACTATTGTCACAATAGAGAGACATTGGACCAGTCGTACTAGTCATCACACCAAGCTCGAAACAAATTTCTTGATCCAAATAGCCTCCTTTGCGGCTTCCGAAGCAGCAATGTACTCGGCCTCCGTTGTAGAATCGCAACGGTATCTGCTTGGAACTCTTCCAGTGATCGCGCTCCGTTCGGGCGAAACACGAACCCAGTTGCGATCTATAATCATCCTTGTCTGTTTGGAAGCTAGCATCGGTGTAACCACTTACAACGAGCTCTTCTTCACCTCCATAGACTAGGAACATATCCTTAGTTCTTCTCAAGTACTTAAGGATATTCTTTACGGCATCCAGTGACCTTCACCCGGATCGATGCGGTATCTGCTCGTAGCACTCAAAGCGTACGAGACATCCGGGCGTGTACAAAGCATGGCATACATGATGGATCCAATTGCCGAAGCATATGGAACCATACCCATCTTATTCCGCTCATCATGTGTCCGAGGACACTCATTCTTGCTAAGATTAATGCCATGTGACATGGGCAAGAAACCTTTCTTGGAATCATGCATGTTGAACCTTTTCAACACCTTGTCAATGTATATACTTTGGCTTAATCCAATTAGCCTCTTGGATCTATCTCTATAGATCCGAATGCTAATATATATGCTGCCTCCCTAAGTCTTTCATGGAAAAACTATTTTTCAATGAAGACTTGACGGATTCAAGCATAGGGATATCATTTCCAATCGTAATATGTCATCCACATATAAGATTAGAAATACAATTGCGCTCCCACGACCCTTTTGTAAACACAGGCCTCTTCTTCATTTTTGATGAAACCAAACCCTTTGATTACTTCATCAAAACGAATATTTCAACTCGAGATGCTTGCTTCAATCCATAAATGGACTTCGTAGCTTGCATATCTTTCCAGCAATTCTGGATCGACAAAACCCCGAGGTTGTATCATGTATACATCCTCGCTTAGGTTTCCATTTAGGAAAGCCGTTTTGACATCCATCTCGCCATATCTCATAATCGAAATATGCAGCAATCGCTAGGATAATCCGAATAGATTTAAGCATTGCGACGGGCGAGAAGGTTTCATCATAATCAACTCCTTGAATCTGTTTAAAACCTTTCGCCACCAATCGCGCCTTATAGATGTGAACATTTCCATCCATATCGGCCTTTTTCTTAAAAACCCATTTACACTCAATGGTTTTGACACCATCGAGTGGATCAACCAAGTTCCAAACTTGATTGTCGTACATGGATTCTATTTCGGATTTCATGGCTCCAAGCCACTTGTTGGAATCGGGTCCCACCATCGCTTCCTCATAGGTCTTAGGTTCATCGTTGTCCAACAACAATATATCACGTTGTTCCGCACTGTACTGTACTCAGTGCACGACGTGATCTTTCGGACTCCGTGGGCGGTGTATCTACAACCGGTGGCGCAACACTTTGCTCCTCCTGTTGTGGTTCGTGGTCGCTAAAACGTTTTCGGTGTTTCTTGAACTTCTTCAAGATGCACCCTGCTCCCACTAACCCTTCTTGAAAGAAACTCTTTCTCCAAGAAGACACCGTGTCGGGCGACAAACACTTTGCCTTGTTCCCGATTATAAAAGTAATATCCCTTAGTTTCCTTAGGATATCCCACAAAGAAGCACTTGTCGATTTGGGTGTGAGCTTGTCGATCGTAAACGTTTTACATAAGCTTCGCATCCCCAAATTTTGAGAAAAGACAAACTAGGGGTTGCCCTGTCCATATCTCATATGGTGTCTTTTCAACCGACTTAGATGGAACTCTATTTAGTGTGAGCGCATGCTTTCAAGAGCATATCCCCGAAGGATAACGGAAGATCACTTTGGCTCATCATCGACCGCACCATGTCCAACAAGGTGCGATTTCTCCGTTCGGACACCCCATTCCATTGTGGAGTTCTGGCGGAGTCAAGCGTGGAACAATTCCACAATCTTTCGATGATTACAAAACTCTTGGCTCAAGTATTCTCCTCCATGATCGATCGTAGAAACTTGATTGTTTTCCCTAAATGATTCTACTTTATTCTGGAATTCTTTGAACTTTTCAAAGGATTCGGACTTATGCCTCATTAAGTAGATATAACCATATCTACTAAAGTCATCGGTAAAGGTAATAAAGTACGATAACCACCTCGGCCGTTGAGCTCATTGGTCCACATACATCGGTATGTACGAGTTGCCAATAAGTCACTTGCTCTCTCACTATGTCCCGTGAAAGGTGCCTTTGTCATCTTACCAAGTAAACAAGACTCACATGTCTCAAATGATTCAAAATCAAAAGAGTGAAGCAATCCATCCTCATGGAGCTTCTCCATGTGTTTCTTATTTATATGGCCTAAGCGACAATGCCGGATAAATGTGGGGTTTATATCATTAGAGAGTTGCCTTTCGTATTAATGTTATAGATGGGAGATGCTTCAAGATTCAAAACGTATAATCCATTCACCAATGGAGCATGAAAATAGAATATATCTCTCGAGATATATTGAACAACCATTGTTCATTGATCTAAAATCATATCCTTCCACTTGCAAACATGAAGCGGAAATAACGTTTTGACATAGTGTTGGAACACAATAACAATTATTTAATTCCAAAACTAATCCGAAGGCGGATGAAGTGGTACTGTGCCGACAAGCAACGTAGCAACGCTTGCTCCATTGCCGACGCGCAGGTTCACCTCGCCCCTTCTCAATCCTCTACTTCTTCTCATTCCCTGCAACGACTTGCAAATATGAGCTACTAATCCGGTATCAAATACCCAAGAGTCGTAGGTGAAGTAGCAAGATTAATGTCTATAACATTAATACCGAAGCGAAGTCGTACTTTGCTTCTTTTTGAGATCCTCCATGTACTTCTTGCAGTTCCTCTTCCAGGGCTGTCTCCTTGCAATAGAAGCAAACGGCATCGATGCCGCCGACCCCTTCTTGCCCTTCTTTGCATTGGAGGCACTCGCGATCTCATCGGGAGTTAACTTCCTCTTGGTGCAAAGCTTCTTGACAGTGGTTTGCACTTAGCCTTCTGCATCATCATCACATGATGACCGTTTTCTGGATACTCTCCTCACTGCTGTCTTTAGCATCCCATGCAATTCAGCCAAGGTCCTATCCATATTGTTCATGTGATAATTTAATATGAATGGCTCGAAGCTCGGAGGGAGCGGCGGAGAATCACGTCGTAGCCAACTCTTGGCTAAGGGGAAAACCCAGTTTTCCGGACTCTCAATGTAGCCAATCATCTTTATCACATGCGGATCGACGGGATTCCCTCAACAAGCTCACGCAAACAAGGACTTTGAGGTGTTAAACCTCTCGGCCCGAGCTTGGTTCTCAAACATGCCACGCAGTCCCGAATAATAGTGTGAGCATCGCTGCTCTCATATTGCTTCGAAGCTCGGGGGACATTGTAGCTAGCATGAGACACTTATGTCTAGGGCATCATTAGTGTGCTTCTCGTAAGCTCTCCGTGCGTGCGGGGTGGCATTATTAGGCAAATCCTCCGGATAAGGTACTTCAAGAACGTACTCCTTACGCTCTTTGCTTGAGAACAATTCTCAAGTTGCGATACCAATCCATAAAGTTTGTTCCATTTAATTTTTCCTTTTCGAGAATAGATCGCAAGTTAAAGGTACTGGGTGTAGTATTAGCCGCCATTTATTCTACAACAGAAAAAGCAAAGTTTAGCACAATGTTTATGCTATGTCTTTTGTTAAACAATTTAACATAAGACTCCCATTACGTATTTTCCACCTTCCCTCTAGGTTACGTATTGGGTCAAGATCCACATGTTAATTAATTTTCTAGTGAGCTTTGGCATCACCGCTAGAAGATTAATAACATCGGTAAGCAACTCCTTGCTAATCACATCTCTATGTGACTCTTGTTGTTGGTGTGGCATCTCCATGCCCCGGCCCCAACCTATGCCCCAAGGCCCAAAACTATTTTGATAGCCTTGTTAAGTAAACCAAATGTTCCTGCATGTATATGTCCGACATATACCCCCTCGTGTTATGATAGAGAATGGCACTCTCTTTGCGGGACCCACCATTGACGAGCATAACGGTGACGGGTGCAACATTTGGAAGGGCATCATTACTACTTAATTTTGCGAGGGATGCTATCCTATCAAACAAACATATCACATATGAAAGCAAGAAGAATAGCATATAGTGAAATAGTATGGCCCCCTTCACATGGTGATCTCCATCTCCATGCCGTGTACGGGATCTCCATCTTCATCACCGTTCTTTCGAGTGCCGAATGCTTGATTTCTTCAAACTAAGCTACTACTATAGAAGCTCTAATTGAAGATTACATCGACTCGCAGGTCGTGAAAGAATATTACAAGCATTGCACGTATGAAAGAATATTACGGGGATTGCACATATGAAAGAATATTACATGCATCACATGCATCTCATACATACAATAGGGCCATACCATCTCAAAGCATTCTCTGCAAAAACAAGTTAGGCGTAGAAACGTTTTCTACTTATCGCGAGCTACGGCATCGAGACGACCTATAAGGGGGTACGCACACGGCGGTCCCTCGCGGGCGGGGGTCGAGGGGAAGCCGCCCTCGCGGGCTTCGGCAGCGCCGAACACACACGAAATTCATAGATCCAATCTATGAAATCGCTTACGGAAACCATATCGGCATAATCACATTATGCTGTCCCGATACACTATCAAGGGAGATGGTTTGCGCAGCGCGAGGCAGCAAACAAGATCGGACTACGAGATAGCTTCGGCATAATCACATTATACCGTTCCGATACACTATCAAGGAACGCTATCTCGAAGCCGACTCAAACCGAGTTATATGGAAATTGCTTCGACGTAATCACATTACGCCATTCCGATACACTATCAAGGAACGCAATTACCATTAACTCTCCTCAACGAATCCCGTTAAACCGAATGATCTAATCAACCCGTGCGCAAAACTTGTTCCAGATCCAATCTAAAACCCGAACTAAGCAAGATTAGCTCGATACCACTTTGAAGGGTTACGCGGAAGCTACGCTAGCCGAAAACAAAATTTTCTACCGCGCAAACCAGGAACACTCGCAAGTAAGGGCCGATAGATCGTTACCGATTGGAGTAGAGTGCAGCGGAATAGCCAATCGGGCAATCCAATCCGAACACCGTAGCCGATTCCGGAGACGGCCGATTCGAGTCGTCCGGCCGCGTTCTCACGCCTCGCTCCGATGCGCCCGACCGCAGCCGATTCCACCACAGCCGATCTCTCCGATTGCAGCCGATCCGAAGCCGATCAAGAGCGCGCAACGTAGCAGCGCCTCTACCGGTATCCACACGTCCGGGGACGAACGCCGAGCACCCGTGTGCTAGCACGCGATGCAAGGCTAGGGTTTGGCTCGAAAGTGGGGAGGGTTTCGTGGAGATTGATCTCGGCGACTTCGTTGCACGCGATGCAATTGACGTGTCGCAGCTCTCCACCCCTCCCTCCTTTATATAGAGTTGGCCGACTGGGACTAGTGGCCGATCAGGACTCTATTTTGAATCGGATCCTATCCGAATCTCACAGAGTTGGCTGCCCATACGTCGTAAGCCCATAGGACTCTATCCGATCGGATCCCTATCCGATCGAGCCGTATCCGAGTCCAACTCGAATGCTTGTTCTTATCCCCTTAAGCGTGCGACCCTGTAGGTTCAGGTATACTCGGTTTTGGCTATAGTCTAACTTAGCCGATCGTCGGCTCGAGTCTAACTCAACCGACACATCACTGAGGCGCCTAGCAGCACATATTGACACCATAGTATACAAGAATAATATTGGCTCGAACACGTAATGTGTACACAAATCCCTTTGCCTCACGATACCGGTTAAGCTATAGGCAAGATGTGTGCCATCCCTTCAATAGCTTAACCATTCACTCGAACCGTATTGGATTATCTGTCTGTTGATTGACTCCTCAATCAACTTAGCATGGCCATGCATTTCCATAATCCATTACCTCGAGGGGCCCAGAGATATCTCTCCAAAGGAGGGGCAAATTCCATCTTGATCACTCACATCCCACTCCATGTTTCATAGCAAACCCGAAAACTACCTTTATAACTACCCGATTACGGAATAACGTTTGGTAGTCCCAAAGTAGGCTACTACACATGTTGGAATCCATGGTGATCTCAGGTCTAAGGACTTTGTACCAACACTACCCGAGACCAACTAATGGCACATTAATTCTGTAGTGTCTCATAGTGGGTCTATCCAACAATGTGTTCTCCAACACATATGTCCATGTTTATTGATTTGGTATCTCCATACCCATGATCTATGAGACATGATCATCAATCAATAAACATGCCGATCTTAGAATCATATTTGTTCCAACAATATGACATATGATCGGGGATCGTTTAGAAATAGATTCATACATATAGAGTCTCATAAATAAGTCACGTACTTATTGATCAATACAAGATGTCTATTTCATGGAACTGAATAACACTTTATTCATAAATACATAAACATTGACGTGATATCCAACATCTCCATGTTGCCTCTAGGGCATATCACTAACAATATGAACCCATACACACCGGCCTACCATAGTGCAAGGCTAGGTGCTAAGTAGATTAGTCAGCTTAGGTCATCCCATACTAGCACATGTGGATGTACAGATAACTTTAAGTTGGTGACACAAGTTTGGTCCTTACGGACTTGGGCAAACTTCTCTCCCCCTATCGGCATACAACTAACACCATATGCATGCCACTTGCCGCCCAAGCCAAAATCACATTTTTACACATTTTAGTTCGCAAATACCCATCATATTCATTATATCCCAGCAAGGGTTTACATATCAAAATCACATTTTAGTTATTGATGGAATAAGCATTTGCATAATTCTAAGCAAACCTAAGCAAGTAGTTGCATAAAGCATATATAAACCCATTTGAGCACGAGGAATGTACTTTAACCATTTCTAGGGGTACAAACAGCAAGGATTATAATTATTCAAGGTAGGGAATGCAGCAATTAGGTCATAACTACCATAATAAAATTTTAAATACCGATATGGTCTAAGTTCATATGCAACTTTGCAAACAAACATTTTCATTCCTCAAATCATGGGATTCAATATGTTCAACGGATAGGAGGGGAAAAACTTGCCTTGATCTTGAGAAAAGTTAGCACCTAATCCACTCCTTCACCGTTTATGCAATTATCTAAATAAAGTACACGACATGCAATTAAACACCGAATCAAGCAAAAATCCAAAAGGCTCTAAAATGCATGATTTGTGCATATTGAGTAGGTGCTGATCTAAAAGGAATTTAGGTGAAAGAATTTCTAATTTATCTTATTCCATTTAAGAGTTGTGGATTTTAGAAGTTTTATCGATATGTAGTAGAATATAATTAGGTAGTGTTTTAAAATGTTTCTATAAATAGATTTTTATTTAATTTGACTTCATAGAGGTGAGAGATATGTTTTCTAAGATCAACACAATTGGTTTCATAATTTTTTTGAGCTAGCATGAATTTATTATGTGTTTCACAATTTATAACATGTTCTAGGCATATAGTGTCCTATATGCGCATAGCCTAAGAATTGGATGTTCAGAACATGTTATTTTATATTTGATTGAATAAAAGGAATAATTTGTCTAACTAAACCATCTTTAGCTCATAAGTCTATGGTCTTTATTATCATGGTTCATACTTTATAAACTAGGGGTGCTCTAGACTAGTCTAACAATACATTATATTAACCTAGAACTTATTACATAAGCTAAGTGCATCAAGCTTTTGGTGAATGAGGATGAACCTAAAGCTTCTCTGGTCTAACGAGTTTTAATTATATTTATTTGAGGCTAAAGTGCATATATATAGATAGTGCTTAACTACTTTTACTGTGATTAGCACCTAAGTTATCTTCCTAAAGTTTATGGACATATTTAATACGTGAGTTGCCATATGTGGAGATTATGGCAATCGGGTATCCACATGGCAAGCTTATCCGACTGAAGATAGGGATAGGTTGCGCCTTCTAATTATGTAAACCAACTATGACTTGGGCATTACGTTGTCGATTAAGATAAGGCAACGGCTCATAGTCACGGTTTGGTAGGATTGAGGAAACTGACTTAGACTAAGATAGGGTTTTCGATTTGTAAGCCCGCCTCCCAAGACTATATAAGGGGGGTAAGGGGCGTCCCTTGAGGGATATCATATGCTTTATCAGCTTTCAGCTTTAGATTCAAGAGATTAATAAACACTCGACGGATCGAATCCCCGAAACAGGAGTAGGGTATTACCTCACGAGAGGGCCTGAACCTGTCTAAATCTTGATTTCCACCTAACCCATCGAGCTTGATGATCTTGACTGCACCCCCAAATTTCTATTGCCGAAACCGAGTTTCGACAGTTGGCGCGCCAGGTAGGGGCCCCGCGCGTCAAGACTTCTTCGACAATCTCACCGGCAAGCGCGATGGGATCTTCTCCAGGCATCGACGACTTCACCGTCGACGACTTCAACAAGCATTCCTCCTCCGACTCGGATTTGGACTAGTCGGGAGGGGGAACCCGCTCGGTGCCGTTCGGGTTACCGAACGCCGCTGAGATCTGCGACACAGTTCTGACGTCCAAGATGCAGTCCACCCACTCTGAAGGAGGAATCCACTCGGTGCCGTTCGGACTACCGAACGCCTCTGAAATCTACAGCTGTCTTCTCACCTCCCCGTCAAAACCAATCTACTCGGGAGAAAACCTCTCGGCGCCATTTGGATTACCAAACGCCGCTGGGATCTACTGCAAGCTCCTCTCCACCGAGTCGAGATCGACCCACTCGGAGGGATCCACGTCATCAAGCTACGACTCGGACTAGAACAATCCAGATTCGAGCAACCCAGGCTCGAGGGAAGTCGCGGTCATCCTCCAACCGTTCGGGTCATGCTTGTCCTCGGAGCTCGATGAATACCTCAGCTCTTCAGGCTTCGACGACCTCTACGACATCCCCTCGGACGAAGCCAACGACTCCGACTGCGACAAGGACTACGAGCCGAAGTGCTTCGACGTCCTCATGGCTGAGGTGGCTGAGAACGAGCCAGACTTGAGCAAGAGCACAAGCTGGCGAAAGAGGAGAAGAAGCGCAAGGAGGAAGCCGACAGAAGAAAGCGGGATCTGAGGGTCACCGGACGATCCGCTCGGGAGGCCATACTTCAGATGCGAATCCACAACACCAACGTGTTCCAGACGCCTCAGCAGAACGCCGTTGCCGCTCTCACCCTTCTGGACACAATAATTGAGACGGCACCCCCCGACGTGACGTCAATCTTGGAGAAGATCAAGACCATCATCGCGGCTACAACCAATGGTTCTCCCTCCACCTCAGCACGAAGGCCGACTGAGCCCGTGGCAGAAACGCCCGACAGAAGCCGACTCCCGCCGGTGAGGTCAAAAGATTACAGGAGGCCCGAACAAGACCGGGTGACCACTAGGTCAAGAGACCTTCGCCATGAGACCACGCGCAAGCATCAAGAGCAATCGGCCGACTCTCCTGAGAAGCGGCACGGACGACCACTCATCCACCACCGGGTCCACCGCAGCAATGACTCCGACTACCGAAGCAGCCTGCCAAGGACCCCGCCGAGTGATCTGCGGGAAGTCCTTGACCGGCGTTATCAAGAACGAGATCAACGCTTCCGGGAAGATCAAAGGGGATCGCCCGACAGCAATGACGATGGAGTACCCGCTTTCACTCGGGACCTTCGCCGACTGCATTGGTCGAACGGTTTCAAGCCGACTGGAATCGAGAAGTATGACGGGAAGACCGACCCCGAGTCGTGGCTAACCGTGTACACCCTCGCCATCCGTGCGGCAGGGGGCGACAACAAGGCCACACCCAATTACTTGCCTGTTGCCCTTGCTAACTCAGCCAGGAACTGGCTCACGAGCTTGCCAAGAGGCTCGATCGGCTCGTGGAGTGAGCTAAGGGACAACTTCATCGCCAACTTCCAGGGCACCTTCGAAAGACCTGGGACTCACTTTGACCTTTACAACGTCGTCCAGAAGCCGGATGAGCCTTTGAAGGACTACATCCGGCGCTTCTCTGAAAAGCGCAACAAGATCCCCAACATCACCGACGACATCATCATCGCCGCCTTCCAGAAGGGAGTCCGTGATGAGCTGTTGATCGAAAATTTTGGGCGCAAGCCACCGAAGATGGTGAAGCAGATGTTTGAGACGGCAAACTCTTATGCCAAATCCAGCGACGCGATGAAAGCGACGCACCAAGACCGGCCCGACAGGAGGGACGACAAACAATCTGGAGGAAGCCGGAATCCTAAGAAGGATAATGGCAACAACAACCAGGGCCAGAAGGACCGCAAGCGCCGACCTGAAGACCTAGTTGCCGCGACGTCCAACTCCCAGCGTCGTCTCCGAGTCGCGGCCTACGACGCAATCATGAACGCTCAGTGCACGCATCATCCCAACCACAAGCACGCGGCCAAGGACTGCTTTATCTACAAGTAGTTCACCGAGCAATATGCGGCACAACTCAATAAGAAGCCGACTCACGAAGCCGGTCCATCGGGCACTAAGAAGAACAACCCGGCTGGAAACGTGGAGCCCTTTCAAGACCCCGTGGGCGAGCTGAATCACATCTTCGGAGGGCCGCAAGCCTATGAATCCAAGCGAAAACAGAAGCTAACTGACCGCGAGGTCAATGCGGCGCAACCCGATGTCTCCTAGTACCTACGATGGTCGGAGGTGGCCATCACGTTCGACCGCTCGGATCACCCTGACCGAGTGGTTCACCCGGGGTGCTATCCCTTGGTGCTAGACCCGGTGGTCCGCAACATCAAGCTCAAGCGCGTCCTCATTGATGGGGGCAGTGCCCTCAATATTTTGTTCGCCAAGACCTTGGAGGAGATGCAGATCTCAAGAGCCGAACTGAAGGCAAGCTCAGCCCCCTTCCATGGAGTTATCCCGGGGCTGTCATCTACGCCACTCGGGCACATCGCCCTTCCAGTCACCTTCGGAGTTCGAGAGAATTTCCGGACGGAGAACATCACTTTCGAGGTGGCCGACATCGAGACGGCTTACCACGCGATCATTGGAAGTCCTGCACTCGCCAAGTTCATGGCGATACCGCACTATACCTACCTCTGCATGAAGATGCCGGCTCCGAACGGCGTCATCACCTTGCGCAGCGACGTAAAGCAAGCCTTCACCTGCGACAAGGAGAGCTGCGACATGGCCCAATCTCGCGAGAGATCATGTGGCCAGGAGGAAATCCGATTGGCCGCATCGACTTTGGCAGAGGGTGAAATCCCCACGAAGAAGATAGCCAAATCGGGACAAGGCGATGCCAAGACGAAGAAGATCTCCCTTGATCCATCGGATCCTTCAAAAACCGCTGTAATCGGCGCTGAACTAGATCCTAAATAGGAAAGCGCGCTCGTCACCTTCCTCCAAAATAATAAAGATGTTTTTTCTTGGAAACCATCTGATATGCGTGGAATTCCTAGGGAGGTGATCGAGCACTCTTTACACGTCAAAGATGACGCAAAACCAATCAAACAACGATTGCGCACGTTCGCTTAGGATCGAAAAGATGCCATCAAGGAAGAACTCACAAAGCTCTTAGCCACTAGTTTCATCAAGGAAGTTCTACATCCCGACTGGCTGGCTAACCCAGTTCTGGTCCGGAAGAAGACAGGGCAATGGCGCATGTGCGTTGACTACACCGACCTCAACAAGGCCTGCCCCTGTAACATCCTGAAAATCGACGAAACTGAAATCGGAACGTAAAAATCGAAACTTTCAAAAACCTTCGCTTGTTGCTTCTTCCTCGGGTTTGTTGCTTCTTATTTGCCACTCGGTTGCATAAAATTTGGTCATGATCAATTCCCTTTCGGTGTTTTTGGATGATCTGGAGTTTGCCGGAATGAAAAATGCGAAAGTCTGTATTAGGGATTTTTTAAAAAAAGAAATCGGAGAAGCGCGGATTTATGAAAATGCGATTTGGGAGATATAAAATAGTAATTGTGGTTGGGAGAAGATAAACTAGCACACAAAATAAATAATAAAATATTCGGGAGTCGTACTCAAAATCCGGGAAAATTTTGGGAAATAAAGGGATGAATACTGAAATTAGAAAAGAGGGATTTTAAATAAATAAATATGAAAAATAATGTGGGAAAATAAAAGTGGAGAGAAGTTGAAAATATTATATTAAAAATTATTTTTGAATTATAGGAATTTATTTTGGAATTTTTAGAAGAAAGGAAAATAGAAATGGGAAATTAAAATTGAAAATCGGGAAAAATAGAAAAGTGCACGATTCATACCGCGCCAGGTGTTCGACGCCATACGCGCCGTACCTGCCCGCCCGCGCGCGCGCGCGCGCGCCGCCGCCCGCGCCCGCGCCCGCCTCGCCTCACACGCGCGCACGCGCGCGAGCCCCTACCCCGCGCGCGCCACGCGCCGCGGAGGAACGCGCGCGTCGCCGCGCCGGACCCCGCTCGCCGTCCGCCCGCGCCGCGCGCGCCGCGCCCGCGCGCCGCGCGCACGCACGCTGCCGTACTGGCCCGCGCCCGCGCCGCGCTCGCCGCCACGCGCCGGCCACGGCCGGACCCCCACCACGCCGCGCGCGCCGCGCGCCGGACCCCGCCGCGCCGCGCGCCGCCGCCGCCGCGTCGCGCCCGCCGTACCGCCCGTCCCGCGCTCGCCGCGTTTCGCCACCGCCCGCGCCACGCCGGTCCCTCCCATCTCCACCCCGTGCCCGCGCCGCCCCTCCCGGCCGCGCCTATAAAAGGTCGGCGCCCCGCCCCTTTTGCCGCACCGCCGCCGCTCTCTCTCCCCGTTCCCGAGCGCCAACGCGTCGCCGCCGTGCGCAAAGCCCCCATGCCCCACCACCCCTCCCCGAAGCCCGCCGTCGCCGGTAAGCCCCGCCGCTGCTCTCCTTTCCCCATGCGCTGGCCGCCGCCGCCTGTGTTTTGCGGGACCCCGGTCGAACAGATGGCGGGCAATGAACAAGCGCAGGGAAAAAAGAAAAAGAAAAAGAAAAAGAAAAATTGGGAAAAATTTTAGAAAATTTGGAAAAATATTTTGGGAAGATTTGGGTAAAATTTTGGGCAAAAATAAATTATTTTCTTGCATGATTTCTCGGTGAAAAATTTGGAAATCAAATCGAATTTTCGAAATTCCGTTTGCGTCGTCTTTTAACCCGAATTTCGTTTAGACCTTTCTCGCCATTTTAATATGTTTCCATTTTGAGCTTGGACCTTCAAAACCTCTAGCCCCAATCCCTCCGCGGATATTTTCAAATCCATTTTTTTCGAACAGATCGTGATCGTCGTTTTACGAAAACCCTAAGTCGTCGTCCCGATGGCGAAACTTGGAGTTCTCCGGGGCGATCGTAGTACAAACTTAAGTAGGAATTTGGGCTTAGCGCTTGGAATTGTTTCGAGACTTTTCGGATCTTTTCGACCTTTTGGTGTTATCGGGATTCTAATCGAATCAATTGATTTTTGCACGTACGGGTAGCACCGAAGAGACGGCATCGACCCCGTTGAAGACACCACCCCTCAAGCGTGTGAGCAAGGCAAGTCATCACACTCTTTGAATATATTGATCCTACTTTGTGAAATGATGTTGATTTCAAATTACAAATTGCATGCTATACACAAATGAATACCTATGCTTGATATACCCTGCATTGATGTTGATCACCATTAGAATTTTTCTTTGTAACCTTCGATGTGATGTGACTGGAGGCTAACTTCGGTAAAAATGCTTAGCCACGCTTATACTAGATCCATGCATACTCATGATTTTACAAGAAAGCTTTGTGCTCGGGCAACTACCTTATGGAAGGTAGTTGAAATGCGGCCTGTGGAGACATTAGCGCCACATGGCCATGAGAATGTTGAACTAAGTTTGATGAAAATTGAAAATGCTATACAAATGTTTTAGACTGGGCGGCGGATGATTTGGGTGGATTCCGAAAAGGCAAGTGCCGACCGTCAATTAAGGACCGAGCCATGAGATAGCCGGAAACGAGCCGTACAACCGTACTTCTCGAATGGGTATAGACCTAGCCGACTAGATAGCCGAGCGGAGGCGTATCCTTGCATAGATGGTTCTCTATGATGTGGTTTATGTGATGAGAATGAGGCTGCGGCCTTTGCTGTGAATGGTGGAATTAAATCGATATTAACTGAACTTAAAGATGGAGGAAGTATTCCCTTACCCCGGGTGCGCCAGAACTCCTCTCTCTGCTAGAAAATGACGGCTAGAGTGCATGAGGGCTTAAGTTCATGGAGCGGGTACTGCCAAAGTGAGGTTATCGAAAGGCTTTGCCGTGACCGTCTCATGTGTTGAGACGTAGGCTCATTCGTTGGGCTGTCGCGGAGTACGGGTAAAGTGTACATCCACTGCAGTGTGAGTGAATCAATCTATTCGAATAGCCGTGCTCGCGGATATCGAGCATCGTGACAAGACTTTCACTTGGCTAGACTTTAAACTTAAAACTGCTGGGATGGGTTTGCATGATGATTCCATTCGCGGTGGATCAACTTCTCGAGATGCGAGAAGGGTGGATTCCCAGAAAATCATGACGAATCGGAGGCGGGAAGCCATCCTTGGAATCACGATGGATGGTAGACGATCCGTCGCCGGATTAATGAACTATGGAACTAAAACTTGATTTGGCTAGTTGTTAGGCTTGTGAAAAGAATTGTGAAAATTGGCTTTATGCAAAAGAAACTCCAGCCATTCCTTGAATAACCCTATCATATGCATCAATTCCGTGTTGGCTTGCTGAGTACGGTTGGTACTCACCCTTGCTATACGCCCAAACCTTCAGCTGATGGGAATGAAGAGCCGGAGGATCCTTACGCTTACTACCAGGAGGGTGAAGGAACTGATGGCGCTTACTAGGTCTTAGCTCCGGTCGTTGCCTGTGGCAAATGACATGTCGCTGCCTCTATTCCGCTGCCGTATCTAATTTACGCTTTTGTGTTGTATTCGGACCATGAGGTCCTGTGTGTTGAACATTGCCTTCGGGCCTATTGTTGTAATAATGTCAATGTAAGACTATTCGTGAATGCGCACCTGATTATTCAGTATGTATTTGTGGGTACCAACTACTCGATCCAGGGAAAGGGTACTAAGAACACGAAAGATTCCCGTTCCAAAAACGGGGGTCCACAGCCCCAAAGATCCATTTGGATTGCCTCGCATCGACCAAGTCATGGACTCAACAGCCGACTGCTAGCTCCTAAGCTTCCTAGATTGTTACTTGGGCTATCATCAAATCAGCTTGAAGGACTCCGATTGCCTGAAAACATCGTTCATCACGCCGTTTGGAGCTTATTGCTACATCACGATGCCCTTCGGCCTGAAGAACGCCGGGGCCACATACCAACGCATGATCCAAACATGTTTCTAGACGCAGATCAGGAAAAACGTGGAAGCTTACGTCGACGATGTCGTCATCAAGACCAAGCAGAAGGAAGACCTGATCGCTGACTTAGAAGAAACCTTCGCGAACATCCGGGCCTTCAAAATGAAGTTGAACTCGGAGAAGTGCACGTTCGGCGTGCCATCAGGCAAACTGCTCGGCTTCATGGTGTCACATCGCGGCATTGAAGCCAATCCAGAAAAGATCAATGCCATCTTGAATATGAAGCCCCTGAGTAACCAGAAAGATGTTTAGAAACTCACTGGCTGCATGGAAGCGCTAAGCCGATTCATCTCTCGACTCGGGGAACAAGGCATGCCCTTCTTCAGGTTGCTGAAGAAAACGGACGACTTCCACTGGACCACGGAAGCCCACAAGGCCTTTGAAGATTTTAAAGAATTCCTCACGACGTCGCCCGTCCTAGCCTCACCTCAGCCATAGGAGCCCCTGCTACTGTACATCTCAGCCACTCACCAAGTGGTCAGTATGGTACTTGTGGTTGAATGTGAAGAAGAAGGACGAGTCTAGAAAATTCAAAGGCCAATCTACTTCGTTAGCGAAGTGCTGGCAGGAGCCAAAATTCGCTACCCTTAGGTACAAAAATTGCTATACGGTGTTCTGATAACCGCGAGGAAATTGGCGCACTATTTTCAGGGTCACTCGGTCATAGTCGTCACCTCCTTTCCACTCGGCGATGTGATCAACAACCGGGAGGCGACTGGGCGCATCGCAAAGTGGGCCCTGGAGCTGATGCCGCTGGACTTAACTTTCAAGGTGAGGACGTCTGTGAAGTCACAAGCCCTGGCGGATTTCTTGGCCGAGTGGACCGAACAGCAAGAAGATGTACCTCGAGAAGACCTTCAGTACTAGACCATGCACTTCGACGGATCCAAGAGGATCATCGGCCTGGGAGCAGGAGTCGTGCTAATCTCCCCAACTGGGGAAAGGCTAAGATATGTTCTCCACTTTCACTTCTCCGCCTCACACTACGTCGCCGAGTATGAAGCCCTGCTGCATGGACTGCGACTCGTGGTCTCACTCGGGATACGTCGGCTCATCGTGAAAGGGGATTCCCAGCTAGTCGTCAATCAAGTAATGAAAGATTGGTCCTGTCTGAATGACACCATTGGGGCCTACCGGCAAGAAGTCCGCAAACTTGAAGATAGGTTTGACGGACTGGAGCTATCTCATGTCCTAAGACATAATAACGAGGCAACTGACGAGTTGGCGCAGTTCGGGTCCAAGCGAGAAGCCGCTCCAACAGACGTTTTCGTAGAGCATCTCTATGAGCCAACTGTTGCAGCCAAACCAACTCCCAACGAGCAAACTGCAGACCAGGTCGCCATGATTGACGTCGACTGGAGGACGCCACTCATCAGATTTTTAACTCAGCAAGAGCTGCCGGAAGACCGGGATGAGGCAGAACGCGTCCGACGTTGCTGTCAAGCTTATGTCATGGTTGATTCTGATTTATAAAAGAGGAGCCCCTCTGGAGTCCTGATGAGATGCATCACACCTGAGGAAGGACGGCAGCTACTCCAAGATATCCACTCGGGCATATGCGAAAGCCACGCGGCAGCATGCACCTTGGTGGGCAAAGCCTACAGACAAGGTTTCTTCTAGCTTACGGCGGTCTCCGACGTCGACAAAGTAGTACGAACTTGTGAAGGTTGCCAGTTCTTCGCTCGGCAGAGCCATGTGCCAGCCCAAGAGCTACAAACGATTCCATTATCCTGGCCGTTTGCGGTATGGGGCTTAGACATGGTCGGCCCTTTCAAGAAGGCTCCAAGAGGATTCACGCATTTATTCGTCGCAATTGACAAATTCTCCAAGTGGATCGAGGCTAAGCCGGTTGCTACGATCACCGCTGACAAGCCATGGGACTTCATCCTCAACATCGTGCACCGGTTCGGCGTCCCAAATAGAATAATAACCGACAATGAGACTCAATTCACTGGGGGCATCTTTAAGGAATTCTGTGAAGACTTCGGCATCAAAATCTGCTATGCATCGGTCGCACATCCCAAAAGCAATGGACAAGTTGAGCGTGCCAACTGCATGGTTCTTCAAGGCATCAAGGCCCGAGTGTTTGACCGGCTAAACCCTTATGTCGGCAAATGGGTCCAAGAGCTCCCCTCGGTTCTATGGTCTCTGCGGACTACGCCCAGTCGGACTACTAGCCAAACTCCTTTCTTTTTGGTCTATGGCGCAGAAGCCATGTTGCCAAACGAGATGGAGTACGAATCTCTCCGAGTCCACAGCTTGAACGACGAACGCTATGATCAAGACCGAGTGGATGACCTCACCCGACTGGAAGAGGCCCGTGAGGCAGCCTTGATCCAGTCGACAAGATATCTTCAAGGACTCAGACGATACCATGGTCGCAACATTCGAGCACGAGCTTTTATCGTTGGCGATTTGGTTCTACGCAAGATTCAAACCACCAAGGACCGTCACAAATTATCCCCATTATGGGAAGGACCGTATATAATTTCTGAAGTGACTCTGCCGGGAGCGTACCAACTAAAGCGTGAAGACGGATCTATGGTGGAGAACTCCTGGAACATCGAGCATCTTCGACGATACTATGCTTAAATTGCCTTAAGTTTCACGTTCCTCTTGACTGCCAACCTCAAGCAAGATGACTTCTTGAGTTAGCAGTCGGGGGCTGTACTTATGCCAATAAAGCATGGTTTTCTTCAGCAACTTATATTTGGTTTATCATTGTTTAATGTTCCTTGATTCGAGTTCAACGTATAAGGACTGAGAATTTTTTGATGACCTAATCAAGCTTAGGCTTGGTGACAGTCGGATGAAAATTACTTAAGAAATTTTACATGAAAACTCGGATCAAGACATTAACATAAATAAGCTGAATATTTACAAGGCACATTAGAAAGTTGCATACAATGTTCACAAGGAAATCAAGATCGAAAGTGATTCACTACATCGGCGGCCACTTTCTTGGCGGACTCCTGCGCTTCGCTAATCAACTCCAGGGCCCGCTCATCCGAAGTACCGTCGGCGAAGCCCTCCCCGACTGAATCAACGTCCACTTGGGGGTAGAGCGACTTGGTCTGTGCAAGGGCGAAGCCCACTCCCATGATGGCTGCCTCAGAAACATTGGCCAAATACTGATCAGGGGCTCGCCTAAGCTTATTGAAGACCTCGACGGTGTCCAATGAGCTGGCCCCGAGTCAATTGTGGAACAGCGACAACAAGATCGGCGTCGCGCGTTAGCAACATCTTCCCTAACGCTTTTGGCTTTTTTGACCCTCTCAACAAAAACATCGTACTGAGCTCGGGTCTTGATCTTGTAAGCTGCCAAAGATGTACGATCACGCAAGGCATTCAAAGACGAAGCAAAATAAAGAGCGCTGTGTTGAAAAAGCTCACCCTCAAACTCGGTCTCCAGCTTGGCTTTGTTGAGGTTGGCTTCTTCCACTGGGCCTGGAGCGAGTGGACCTTCGACGAATTTTATACAACAAGAAAGGTTATCAACAACCAAGACCAACACAGACTACAATTAAAGGCAGAAAGATTAAGGAGATTGAGCTTACTCCCGACTGAACCTCGGAGGTCGAGGTTCTCCTCCCGGAGTGCGGCTATCTCTCTCCTTAAAGCCGCTTCTCTCGATGCAGCTTCCTCTCGAGTAGTCTTTAGCTCTTGATGGATGTCCTCCAGAGAGTTCAAGTGCGGGACCAACTTCTCGAGTGCCTCGGTTTTGGCCATCGACCGGCAATACACCCTCTGCACACAATTTCAGAAGATTGATCGACTGAAAAGCGATGACAAAGCTACAACAGAAAAGGAGAAGAACTCATGTTTAACAGCCGTGTCGCTTCATTTAGGCTTTCCACAAGCGCATCTCTTTCTTCATTCTCCATTTGCTTGTTCAGGATGATGCCTTGTCTTTGGCCTTCAGAATCACGCCACTCAATCTTGATTGGAGGGACCCAGGTTTCAGAAGACTGCAGCCTGGGGATCTCCTCCACTTTGGCTGAATGGTTCAGAAGAAGCAAATGAAGATACAGGAAAAATTGACTGGAGATAAAAAAGCTAGAGATTGATTCAAGACTTACCAGTTTTGGTGGCTGAATCTTTAACCGACACTTCCCGGCTGCATTTCCCTTCTTGGCTCTTGCCCGACTGGTCTTCAGTCGGGGCCCTTTGGGTAGCAGCAGGGGGCTCTCCTGCAGTCGACTGGTTTCCAGTCGGGGTATCCCGGCTGGCGGTCGGGGGCTCTTTCCTTGGGTATCCTCACTAGGAGGTGAGGGCCTTTCACTCGGAGCGTTCTCGCTCGGGAGAGGGCTCCGGGGTTTTGGCTCTGTAGGCTTGGATGCCTCGGTTGACACGGATGGCGCTGGCCCCTCACTCTGCCCAGTGGGGTCTATGTCTTGAGGCCTCCTGCAAAGAGAAACACAGGAGCGATCGGGATAAAGACGAAGAAATTTTCAATAAAGAGCTCGATTTCAGTCGTAAGGCGTACCTGGTCGATCGGCGGATCTTGGGCGTCGTTTTTGGTGACGGCCTTGGAGGGGTCGCTTCAGCCTTAGGGGCTGGGACATCGTCGTCCGAGTCATCAATAATCAGCCTCCTCTTGCTCGCCCGCTTACTGATGTCTTCACTCGGGGCCGCCCTATTCCCGGCTGGATCACTCTGGATCTTCACGCCACCGACTGGTTTCTTAGCGGGCCGAGCCGTCACGTCGTCATGATGAATTTTATATGGTTTTGAGATGATGGAGGCATTTTCCTGCAAGGAAGGTTCTTTCGACACTGAGAAGTGTGACGTCAAGATTGAAAGACAAAGGAGGAGTTAAGTCAGCTTACCGGAGGAGGACGGCGATAAAGGCTGTATGGGAGGACTGGCAGCATGAGGCTGCGTTCGACTGCAATTCCAGTCGAGAAGATCTTATACATGCGAATCTTCAAGATCTCGAAGCTGAGGGAGTCGCAGTCTTTCCGATTGGGGTCCCTCTCGCCCTCGTACTCAAAGGCAGGCCTCGACCTCTCCTTGATCAGAGCCAGTCGGCTCCTAATGAAGTGTCGAGTGATCTGCTCACCCTGAAGACCTTTCTGCTTCATCTCCAAGATCTTTGCTAGCAGCTTGTTGGCTTTGTCCCAGTCTTGGGCCACTGACACGGTGCTCCAGTTGGGCCTAGGCACAGGGGGAAGGCCAACGAAGTTTGGCAGGCTGTGTTCAAGGTTAGCGATATAGAACCAGCTTGCGTGCCAGCCCTTGTTAGAAGATTTCAAGGGAAGAGAAAAATATTCTTTGCGGAGGGATCCGCGGAGTTGGAAGCCCGCCCCACCAACAACGCAGGGCTGATCCTTGTTCGGATGCGGCTTAAGATAGAACATGCGCCGGAAGAGTTGAAAGTGGGGGAGGATGCCAAGGAAAGCTTCGCAGACATGAATGAAAAGAGCGAGCATGGAGTTTGGGTTTAAATGGTAAGGCTGAAGGCCGTAGTAATCAAGAAGCCCCCTAAAGAACTCAGAGGTGGGGAGGCTGAAACCGCAATAGAAAAAAGAAGTGAAGACAACGAGCTCACCGGTGTTCGGAGTGGGGAACTCCTCACCGGCCGCCGGGCGCCAGCCCACGATCTCCTTGGGAGGGAGAACTCCGTGCTTCACCATCTCCTTGAGAGTGGACTCCCTGACATCCGAGGTAGCCTATTGCTCGAAAGGGATCTTTCTCCCGCCATGAAAGTGGTTTGTGGGGGAGTGGATCTGGCTTGGAGGATGGGGATTTGGGATGGGGATCTATGAGGATGGATGCGGAGGCTAGCTGGCAGCGAAGCGCGAGCTTCTGGATTGGTGGATTGGGTGCGCGCGAGAGATTTGGGTTTTTCGCTGCAAGCTGGTAAACAATGTTGCGAGTGGGGAATTTTTTCTAGGAAGACGAAGTGGTGGGGATGACCTCGAGGCTTTGTAAGAGATTTAAGGGTTTCATTAGGTTTTCTCGTGATTGGGCCGAGCCCATGAGAGACCTACGGCCCAGCTAAGGTGTGGCCTGACGTGTGTCCTTAGGGACTTAAGTGGATGAACTTAAGTAGATTTGCTTTGGCAATATGCGCGTGTCTGAGTGCCCCGTACCATTAGAAATCCTTTCGTACTACGGTTTGCATAACTTCATGAGAAGTTAGCACGATGCAATTTGAAAGGTGACAAACAGTTAAGCTTTTCATGGCTGCCTTGATGACATGGACTGTTTGGTTTTTAAGCATTTGATTAAATGATTATATCAATGCTATTTTTCCACCTTGGTGAAGATCTTTTTAGATTGAGACCAATATTATGGTAGGAGCTATTTAATATTTTGGTCATATTTTTCAGATGACTAAAAAACTTGTTTACCCATGAGGGATGATTAACATATTTCTTCTAAGATAACTCGGATAGATCCACTCGGATAAACATGAGCTTACTGAGTGCTTTTCACCCACGAGGGTTGCTTGAGTCATTTGTTCTGAGGTAACTCGGGCAAATTCACTCGGACAGGCACGACCTTGCCGAGTGGTGAGATTTTTTATGGTTGCTTTAGTTTGAGCTAGGCATTTATATGAGAATGATTTTTTATAGTTCTTGACTATATGATTAATCTAATTTTGATTAACCACATAGTCAGGGGCTACACCTAATTAGGTGCATCAGGAGATGCACCTAGATATTTATTTTTGAGAATTTTTTGCATATTTTCCAGCCCTTCACAGTCTTTGGAGCTACTCGGGAGATTCAAGCAGAGGTGATGAAATCACTCGGCGCCAGAAGCACTCGGCCAAAGGGTTGTTTGGATTTGTGTTATTTTGGTTAGAAGCCGAGCATTCTCGTCGACTGCAAAGGACTCACGGGCTACTGTGGAGATTATGGCAATTGGGTATCCACATGGCAAGCTTATCCGACTGAAGATAGGGATAGGTTGCGCCTTCTAATTATGTGAACCAACTATGACTTGGGTATTACGTTGCCGATGAAGATAAGGCAACGGCTCATAGTAACGGTTTGGTAGGATTGAGGAAACCGACTTAGAGTAAGATAGGATTTTCGATTTGTAAGCCCGCCTCCCAAGACTATATAAGGGGGTAAGGGGCGTCCCTTGAGGGATATCATATGCTTTATCAGCTTTTAGCTTTAGATTCAAGAGATTAATAAACACTCGGCGGATCGAATCCGTGAAACAGGAGTAGGGTATTACCTCGCGAGAGAGCCTGAACCTGTCTAAATCTTGATTTCCACCTAACCCATCAAGCTTGGCGATCTTGACTGCACCCCCAAATTTCTATTGCCGAAACTGAGTTTCGAGACCATATTTTATTTTACCTAATTGCATACCTACTGGTTTTATAGAATCTTTGTTCACTCAAAATGGACTAAAGATGAATTTTCTACAAATTTACAAGTTAAAGTGTGCACTAAGTTGTTAATTCCTCATATAAATATTTAAGAGATATTACTATATAGTAAGCATGTATTTTTATTTTATAATTTGAGAGTATATGTTTTGGTGATTCTATAGAACTTGAGTTTACTCAAAAGGAGTTAAAATGAATTTTATATAAATCTCTAAATTCAGCTCACCTAAATATTAATATTTTAAAGTTTATAGTTCTAGAGGCATCTGCCGCAAAGTAACTATATACTTTTATTTTTCCTAATTAGAGAGTGTAAGTTGATGAACCTGCAGAATTTAAGTTTGTCCCAAAATAAGTCAAATTGAATTTTCTATGCATTTTATAAGTTTGTGCAAGCTTTAGGTGTGATTTTCCTTAGATAAGTTTTAGAGACAAAATTTGTACAGTGAGTGCTAAGTTTTATTCTTCCAAAATAAAGTTCATAACTTTATGAATCTATAGCAACTGGAATCACCTCAAAAGGAGCTATATTTGATTTTATATAGAATTTACAATTTTGCATGTTTTTCACTTGAAAAGATATTGCTTTAGCTATTTTATTTCATATTTTCAATTTATAAATACATGGGGTCCACTGGTCAGAGACTGGCCATTTTGCAATAAAGCCCTTGGAGTTCTTGAATTAGAACCCGAGATCCCTAGCACTGGTATTTGGAAGTTTCTTAATAGTGCCCAAGTTTTAGCATATTTATAAATAGATTCATGACCCCACATGTAAGCCTAACATGTTTTGTATTTAAAACCTTACAAGATTTAAACATTCTCTAATTGAAGTCCATGCGCGCTAATGATACAGGGCCCACACGTCAGCGAGGCAGAGGATGGGAGCAGAGCACGACCGCAGGGCAACGCGACCCGACGAGGTTCTCACCGACGCCGGCGATGAACGGCGGCTCGTCTGAGGTTGTGGCCAAAAGAGAAAATGCACGCAAGGGTCTTGCGCACACGATGGGGGTGGTCTCGTCGCCGGCAATGGTCGGAATTGATGGCAGCGATGGTACGAGTGGCGGTGGCCTTTGGTACCCCGGTGCATGTTGAGTCCCAGCTCAGTTCAGCGCAAAAGGATGCATGCATGTGAGTCTAATAGGTCCTTGGGTACTTACCCTTTAGGTTGCCGAGGCGGGCAAGCCCCCGCGAGGAGACAAGGATGGGGGTACTTGACGGCGCCGGTGGAAAGCTCCGAAGCGACGATGACAGCTCGATCTATATAATGTATTTCCAAAATCATTACATGCAACATGTGAAACACCATCCCAAGTTGCTACAACTGCAAGCAACTGACTAATGGCTCACCGAAAAAGGAGGAAATCAACGGCGATGGATGGTGGATAGACTTGAAGAGGACGACGGTGATCTTCGTCCTTTGTGGATGATCCTCGGGGATTCTTGTGGGGTTTTGGCCATGGTGGTGTGGCGATGATGGTGGCGCGTTGGCTTGGCAGGTGGTGCTCCAAAATGGCCCGAACAGCGATGATGATGCGGCGGCCAAGCCTGGAGCGTGCTCCAAGCCAGCGAGGGCACGTCGGCATTCCTGCCGCTGCTGTGGATGAAATAGGATGGTGTCAAAAGGGAACTTGCTCTGCATCAAGAGGAGAGGATGGAACACTAAAGAGAGGGGACGACCGTGGCTCAACATGCAATGGCGACGGTCGTCGTTCTCCCTGGCCGGCGATGGAGATGGAGGGAAATGGAGGCACCGGGGCTCTCTCTCTCTCGATTTGGTCTTCACAAAAACGAAGTAGGGGAGAGGGCAATGCAGGTAGGGCGTGATATGGGCGAGCTCAGCGCTGGACACGTCCTAGCCACACGTCGTGCACGCCCGTGACGCGTCAGTCCTTCGCTCTCGGACTCTCATGTGTTTCTGGTTGGTCAGGGGTGAGGGACAGAGGGAAAACAAGCAAAGGGGGCTGCCAAGTTGGTCCAGAGCGTGTTAGGCTAGGTTGGGATGAGAGGGACGGGTAGAAATCTGGGTATACACGATTTTGGACAAATTTTCAGATTATTTTCTTCCTCCTAACTTTGTCAATCTATAGTTTAATATGTGGGCCAGATAAATTAGTGTAAATTTTACTAGGGGTAGATGTTTATACCTTGATTCCATTTTCTTTGGTTGCACACAAAAATCATTTGTAGATTGCTCACAGAAATTAAACAAATATGGGTTAATTAGAAACTCGTTTGAATTTTTAGGAGACTTAAACAAAGAAGAAAAATTTTATAAAAGTTATATTTATTCATGATAATTAACATAGTATTTGAATAAATTATCTCCCATATACACTTATGTGCATTTTAATGGAGTTTTAGTCAAGGTGTCGTTTTAGCTGATTAAGGATTATTAGGAGTCTACTATGTGACTGTTTCGACTAATTTGTTTGAGGCATCAAACTTAGTTATTAAGTTGTACCAAAATTCACTGTGAGTTGGATATATTGATTTGTACTTGCATGAATTTTTTCCATGATTTTACCTTGTATGGATTATTTTAGAGAATTAGGATGACCTTTCTTTGTATATGTGTTCCCACTTCGTAAATGCATCTAATATTGTTTTATAGGCTATATTAAATTTCTCTTGAGCTGAGGAGATTATCTTTGAATTTAACTTTGTATTCACATGTTATCATCCAGAGGTTAGCTGTAGGTTTGTCTAGTGAAATAAATCTTTTAGGTTATGCTCCTGAGACCTCTTATGTAATGCGAGATCAAAATCCAAATGCACAAAGGACTCGTTATCAACACATGCTTTATGCATGTGCATGCACACATGTATAATAGCATTCATGCTCCTAGGTTAGAACTGAAAAGATTTAATTTGTTCTCAAATTTCAAGTCTTGCAATAGGTTGAAGTACTTCACCTAGGTTAGAAATGAAAAATTTTGGTTCATAAAATTGAAGAACTTCACTTTCATCTAGTTTTTACAAAAATTTCTTGACCCTATAATTTGGGTATGTGACACTCCAAGACGGCGCTGATCGGCTTGCACCTCGGGGAGAAATAGGAAAGTGCGCTCATCGACTTCCTGCGAGCGGACATCGATATGTTCGCCTGGAAACTGGTGGACAAGCCGGGAGTACCCACGGAGTTGGTTGAGCATGAACTTCACGTCGTTCCCGACGCCAAGCCGATCAGACAAAGGCTGCACCGATTCGCTCAGGAGCACAAGGACGAGATCCGAAAGGAGTTGACTAGACTGTTAGATGCGGGGTTTATTCACGAAGTGTATCATCCAGAATGGTTAGCCAATCCGGTCCTTGTAAAGAAGAAGAATGGGAAATGGAGAATGTGTGTTGACTATACCGATCTTAACAGGCATTGCCCTAAAGACCCATTTACTCTTCCCCGCATCGATCAAGTCGTCGACTCTACCACGGGTTGTTCCCTCCTGTGTTTCTTGGACCGCTACATAGGCTATCATCAGATAGGCCTCAAAGCGTCCTACTAGGAGAACACGTCTTTCATTACACCGTTTGGAGCCTTCTGTTACACCACGATGGCCTTCGGTCTAAAGAACGCCGGATCGACCTATCAGCGAGCCGTCCAGTGTTGTTTGGCCAGCCAGATTGGTCGTAACATCGAAGCCTACGTAGATGACGTGGTGATTAAGACACGGATCCCCAATGATTTCCTTTCCAACATAGCTAATACCTCGTGCTTCGAAGGGTGCAGGCCTTGGCCGGCATGAACAAGCTCTCACCTCCATGGGAAGGTCCCTTCATCGTCTCTGCCGTTACACATCCGGGCTCCTACAGGCTGATTCGTGAAGACGGACACGAAGTGCCAAACTCGTGGAACATCGAGCACCTGCGTTGATTCTACGCTTGAACAACTAAGTACCTAGCCCTCAATGCCCTCAATTCTGCAATTTCAATTATCCCTTGACTTCTTTTGCAGGCCATTTTCCCGACCCCCGAACGGCTCGGGGGCTAGGAAGCCTTCCCGAGCAGTATCGTTGGCCGTGTTGATCCCTTCTCACGCAAACATACTCATGACAAGTCCTGAGTGTTGCGGCCCTAGCTTGTTAGCTAAGCGTTTCTAAGAAGATGTTCCGCCTCCTGAGCTTGAGCTGCTCGGGGGCTCATTCATTACCCGCTCCGACTGAATGTGGTCGGCTCGACCAGAGTCCCTCGGGTAGTGACTTCATTCCTATTCGGGGTTGGCTGGGGTCAGGACCGGCTGTGTTTTGGTCAAGTGCCGGCGAATGAACTCGGGGCTCTTAACAACTAAATCCTGTGTATACGACTAAGACGCCAGGAGCTCGACTTGTGTCACCCGAACAATGTCTCGCGATGGCCCGACTCGCTCTACTTCGAGGGTTAGACACACAGAGATTGGTCGGACGATGATGACCTCGTGTTCATTCGCTACGTACACAACGAACTAACCTTGCATGACCGAATGCCCACCCAGATCCGTCCCGCCGGCTTTCGCCGCTTGGTCATGAGAGTTATACGCGCACCGGATGATCGCCGATCCTCCCCCGCCCACCTATTCACCCTGCACTCGACTGACTCGATCCGAGTAGATTGAGGAACCCTTCACATCCGTTAGTTAAGGCCCGAAGAACACTCGACATCGGAGGTCGGTCATGTGGAGAATAGAAGGTCGTCTCTTCGCGTTCCGACCCGCTATGAGGGAGAAGGATCCGCTTGGAGTTTGATCGGTAGCCCTCCGGACTTGGTCTCTAGATGGCCGAGATCGCTCAGCAGGATCCACTCCACGAGATAGACGTCCTTGAGTTTGACTAGAAGCCTTCCAGTCGTCGGTCCATTGACAGCCTAAGTCACTGTCGGTGTTGAAAATACACGCACTGGCCTGAGAGATCTGCTTAAGTCTAGTGCATGTCCATAATCTTGCTTTTGGGGTTCAAGGGCGTGCCTGTTGGTTTGATCCTGCAACCAAAAAGAAACTAAAGAAAGAAAATAGAGTTAAATCCGTAAACGATAGCCGATTGGGTATAGCCGATGACGTATCGTTTAATATGGAGCTGATGCGATATGCACAGGATCGACAATAAATAAAATTAGATCTAATCGATCGGCTGTAGATATTCATAATATATAATTTGTCTCAAAATACGTTTAAACCAAGTGATTGGGATAGATCGGTAGCATGCCAAGACAGTATAAATCACTTATGTCTAAAAGTACTTTAAGACGAAGATTAGATGTATTCATAGCATAGCCGATGTCATAAATCTAACATGTATCGGCTAGTACTCCGATACCATATACTAAGATATCAATATAGATTAAATACATTAAATAGGAACCGATCAGGTGTTAAGATGACTTAACAGATCGATAACAAGCTTAATATATTTTACCACAGTGAGATCTTAATACAAAGGGCACATTTAGATAAACAAGTAAACATGTAAGAAACAAGATAGCTAAACCAGGTAAGATCAGCTAAAACCCTGATGCTATCTCTAATAGCAATCATGGGACATGATAGATATTATAATTCTAGATAATACTTGGTAGGTCGACTCAACCGATGCAGCACTAAGCATAAAGAGAAGCATAAGATCTAAACAAGTCGATGAAAACATTTCGAGATGGTGGATATACTATATAATCTAAGGCAACGTTGATATCTAACCATATCAGCTATTGTCTAGTAACAGATGCTAGCCGATTAGGGTTATACAGCAATATAGATCTAGATTATATAGTATATATGATAACTCGACGATTTATGTAAATAGCAATAGAGTGTCATAAAGATGGAAGCACTAATCTCGAGAGCGCAAGCCGTCATAACAAGCTTTACCTCTTGTCGAAGATCGAACTGGATGCAGCCCAACTCGAAAGCAAGAACCCGTCGAAGTAATTGAAATTAAAAAGGTGGCGATGCACCGGAGGTGTATTGAACTGATTGTTGTCTTATTTACAAGGTCTTGGGTCATATTTATACCCAAATACACAATATGTCCTTGCCTAGCACGATTCCTATCTCTATTACAACTTAAAACATGGATAAGTCCCTTAGGTGGACCCTTACTGGCACAATCTATAAGGAATCTATTTAAAATAACCTAATTAATAGATACAATTGCCTTTTTTGGACTCTGTCCATGTATAGCAATCCTCATGAAGCACTTCAAATGAATTCGATGATGATTCCAATGCCCTTTTATAGGGATCGGCTACATCGGCTATCCTTATCGAAATCGGCTACATCAGCTATCCTTGTCTGACTCTATCTTAGCCGATGAACACCTTAGCCAATTCGGTCGCGGCCGATGTGCACTTGATCTCCGAGAACCATGATCTCCTCCAAATCTGCTTCGGCTTTAATTCTAAATCCGATGTTGGCTTACCAAATTTGGTCATTAACAGTCGCTCAGCGCAAACTACCTGAAGTGGTAGCTTTCCTCGAGCTCTACTGCCTGCCTTCCGATTTCGGACTATTGAAGGACAAGGTCGCTTGGATGGTGTGTCACATAGCGGCATGTCAGGTGTCAAAAAGAGAAACTTTTATCGGACATATCGCAAATCGCAGGCGGCATACAAAGGAGACTAAAAAAATTTCTTTATTATATTTTGCGGGGTGACGATCATACATAGGGCCCGAGGTCCCCTAACCTACAGGTCCATGGCAGAAATGATATTCTCTGCAGTCGGCTCCACAACGGCATAGATATCGTCGACATCGCCCTCTTCGACACCAGCAGACCACCCTTCGGCAACCGCTCTGACGTCAGCCCGGGGGTACAGCTTACGTACCACACCAAGGACGTGTGTCGCCACCATCTTCGCCCACGCCCTGAGTGAAGGTCCAGAGAAGCTCCTGACTATTCAGGAGGCATGCTTGGAGCACGTTGTCATTCGGGATGGCCGATGATGTATTCGGGTCAATTGCGATGAGGAGCCTCCGAGCCGCATCCGAGCAGATCTCCCAATGCTCGTCGACCCCAAAGCCGGCTGGCTTGACGGCGCGTGCTCGCCAACAGGCCTGGTCAGTACAAAGGTTGGTCAGAACATGTTCCAGAGTAAACAGTAAGAGAAATAAAAGGCCAGTCCTTACAGATAGCCTACGCCCGCTCGGCTCGGAGCTCGGCCGGCTTGGCCGAGGCTTCATCCCCGGCCGCCTCGACAACCACTAACTTCCTCTCCGCCTCGACCCTCGCCACCTTCGACGCCGAAATTTTGGCCTCGGCCTCGTCGAGCGCAGCGGTCAGGTAATGGAAGAGGGCCTGGTTGTGCCGCCAAAGAGCAGCGGCTTCCTTGGCGCCAAGAAGGAGGACGACCCTTCAATGCAAGGGTCGATGGTCAAGGGTTCCCTATCAACAATACTAGTCGGCGCTCGCAATGCCAATGAAACAAAAACACAATAAAAAATAAAAAATAAAAAATACTCACCTGGTGGAGGCTGTAAACCTCACATGACCCCGGCGTGGGATTTTAAGGGCGGGCTTTGACGCCCGTCCCCCCGCCTCCCCACGTATACTTGGCTCCGCCTCCGCGGAAGTGGTTAGTTCCTGCTTCCCCTTCGGGCCAGGGATCACCACGGGGATGCGCATTACCAAAAACTCTAGATGTGGCAGTGCACCATCATCCTGTCATGGCATCAACACCTGGCAGGTGAGGTTCTAATAGAAGAACAAGAAGACATAACAAGAAGAAGCTTCTGAGTAAAGGGTGAAGTCCAAGACTTACCCGTTGGCGACATCTCTTGGGGATTCCGCTCCAGATCCAACCTTCGGTGGAACTCAGCGATGAGTCCATAAGCCCTAGAGTGCTTTGAGGAAGTAGAGGGTTGTGGAGCAACGGCGGGAGCCTTCAGGTTTTCTTTCAATCTGGAGGAATAGGTCGTGTAATAAGAAAGGTACCTGGAATGACCGGGTTTAAATAGGAAGCAATGATGGGCCTTGTGGCGTAAATCTCGAAAAACATGCGTGGCGCCATTTACGATAGGCACGGGCATTCGAAGCGCCCCTGTCCATCCGTCTTTCTGGTGTGCCACGTCACCCCTTGGAAAAGCCTTGATCATCGGATCCTCGGAACGACAAACGGTGCCCACATGGCTTCAATTTCCTGTCCCATCCCGTCACGAAACGTTATGCTGATTTTCGCGCCCCCAGTGGGGCATGACAGAACTCTACTTAAGGATGTCAGAAGACCTCCTTTTTGACTTCGCTGACCACCACTGGCCTTCGGGTCAGGACTTCAAGGACTTGAGCGTGGGCTTCCGAGCTAGCCCACCGTCAGGGTCAGGACTACTATAGGCCTCCGGGTGATAGTCCCGACCGCACCGCCAACCTCCACTGCCTTGGGGCAGTTGCATTCACCGGCTCGGGGGCTGGCTTTCGGGCTGACCTCCAGTCAGGTTCGGGACTACCAAAAGCCCCCGGGCAGTAGTCCTGATCACGTCGCCGACTTTCATTGCCTCAGGGCAATGGACTTCAAGGACTTGTGTGTGGGCTTCTGAGATAGCGCACCGTTAGGGTCGGGACTACTATAGGCCTCCAGGCGCTAGTCCCGACTGCAGCGCCGACCTCCACTGCCTTGGGGCAATGGAATTCACTGACTCGGGGGCTGGCCTCCGGGCAGACCCCCGTTCAGGGCCAGCACTACCTGCTACTTTCGGGCGGTGGACCCAGCTAGCTCACCGAATACCACTTGCCTTCGGGCTGTGGTTTCCTTAATTCCACCCGTGGCCTCCGGGCCACGATGAAGGCGACACAGGGACCACTATATGCTTCCGGGAGGCGAGCCCGTTGGATCCAAAAGAACCTTTGCTAGATCCCGGGCAATGCTTCGATCAGAGGGTGAATGAAAGACACTATTGATGATCTGACCCTAAGCTCGGATGTGCCATCCAACCCAAGGCTTGGGGGCTACACCTGCCAGGTGCACCTGTAAAACCGAGAATTCCCAAACCCTGACAACCTGTATGGAACTAGCACCTTGGAGGGAAACTTGACCCTAAGGCCGAATGCTCCATTCACCCTTAGGCTCGGGGGCTACACCTGGCAGGTGCACCATGGCGGTGGACCTGCCAAAACCTTGGCTCAATGCTTTGAGGATCCTTTGAAAATGGCGACAAAGAAGAAACTCTGATCCTAAGGATGGATGTTCCATTCCTCCTTAGGTTCGGGGGCTACTGTGAGGGGTGTCACCGCGGGGTACCCCATAGACTGGAGTCAAAGTCCAACTGAAGTCAAAACCAAGAGCCCTCAGGACATGGTCGATGGCCCGACCCCCTTTTGTGGGGTCGAACGTCCCGACCTTTCCCCGAGTCCGACCCTAGTCCTCTTCTCTTGACCCCAACAACCACAGGCTGGCCTCAACCATCCTCGTGACAAGACTTGGCACGCAAGGGGAAGAGGGAGGAGACAGCCCGGCAGAGACTGACGTCACCCGATAGCATAGTACTGGCGTCTCAAGTGGAGGAGGGATCCCAAGGCAAGAGAGAGAGCACAAGATGCCCTCGGTGTATAGGACCTAGCAGACCATCTTGTACCTTTTCAAATGCTATTTGTACCCACCATTTAGCACGTTAGACATAGCTTTCTTGGCCCCCAAATTCTCTTGTAACTGTTCTCCTTGATCTATAAAAGGGAGGGCAGGGCGAGGGGGCCAGGGGAGAGACATCTACCTTTCGATCGAACCCTGGCATTCTCGTTTTGAGTTCTTGGCCAGCTTGTTCTAAGCCCCCAAGATCTATCCCTTGTAACTCTTGTTCATCGTACACCCCAACAAAGAACATTGGACGTAGGCCTATTATCCTTCGGGAGGGCTTAACCAGTATAACTCTCTGTGTCTTTACTGTTTGGCTCATCTTAGGACTCGAGTCGACCATCGGATCGGTCGGAGGACAGCTCCTCTACCATTCTCTTTCACCTCTTTGGGCACCCCCCTTTAAGGACTGCTGACCCACCCGTCGACAGGAGAGCTATAACAAGGTGGAGCTCACTTCACTTCAGCACACACCACAAGAAGAAGTTCTTACAAGTTCTAACTTATTATCTAGGCTAGTGGAGTTTAGAAACTAGTTTAGAGTTCTTTTCGGTTCTTGAGTCGCCTTCAGAACTCGAGTATGTCTTTAGTACTCTTCTTCCTTTCTATGACTTTGAGCTTAATAGAGATTATATCTTCTAGTTCATATGAGTGTGGTTCTTCTTATGTTTTAGTAGATAAGAGTTTCATTATTAGTTTAATTCATAGTCTTTTTGTGTTTAGACAAGTAACTCTATTGCCACGGACACGGTCCAATGAGCAATTAGGATGTAGGTTTGCCTTTATCTTGCTCATGAAAGGTAGAGGTATCTATGGAATGTAGGCATGGTGCTTAGATTATTTCATAGACATTGGTTATGGCCACTTCCCACGGGTGAGGTAGGCCGCAGGTGGTGATAGCCCTGTCCGTCCATCGTATTCCTCCACGTTCAGATTTGGTGTAGGGCAAACGGTAAGAGATCGTTTCGTGGTGGCAGGTCGAGCCACTGGGTGGCGATACCTCCAGAGTGCTGGGAGCATAGAACTGGGTTTAGGCATGACTAGAATAATTAATTAAACTATGTACTCTGACTAGAAGAACTATAGGAACCTGACTCTAATTACTACTCTCCACTTAGCATTAGTGTATTAATTATTTAGGACTCTTCTGTGTGAGTCACACTACCTTTATCATATAATTATCTTACCCCTGCCTGGACCTAGGTATCTCATCTATAGCTTATGAATATCCACGATACCTTAGTATCTATTCCAGACCACACTCTTGCTTTGGGATAAAATAAATAACGATACCATTGGAATACTCCCTGGGTGAAATGCTACAATGGTATATCCGTGTGCTTGCGGATTTATTTGTGAATGTAAGAAATACCAACAGTATCCACATGTCCAAGGATGGAATGCCCCGCACGTGATGTGCTAGCGCTCGTGCGCAACTAGGGTTTGGCTTGAGAGGGGAGTGACGGCTAGGGTTTCTCACGCTCCACCATCCTCATCACCCGAAGAATAAATAGGATCCATAAGTGGGCCTTCGAGGTCCATAGGAGTCCTACTCAGATCCCTATCCAAATTGAGCATATATTGGATCTCCATCCAATCCCCTTACTCTGGCCCGTTAAGTGTGTGACCCTATAGGTTCATGTACACTCGGCTGCAACCCAAAAATTCCTTTTTGGTCCACGTCTCAACAGCGGCACCTAGTAGAACATATGACCCACTGTGCATACATAAAGATCATATCAACTAAACCTCCAGTGTATACTTGTATGAACCCCTTTGCCTCACAAAGGTGCTGACTAGCAATGCCTTTGCCAGTATCCACATGTCCAGGGATGGAAAGCCCCGCACGTGACGTGCAAGCGCCAGCGCACGGCTTGGGTTTGGCTCAGGAAGGGAGTGGCAGCTAGGGTTTCTCACGCTCCACCAGCCTCATCACCCGAAAAATATATAAGATACATAATTGGGCCTCCGAGGCCTATGGGAGTCCTACTCGGATCCCTATCCGAATTGAGCATATATTGGATCTCCATTCAATCCTCTTATTCCAGCCCTTTCAGTGTGAGATCCTTTAGGTTAATGTACACTCGGCTTCAACCCAAAAAACTCCTTTTTGGTCCACGTATCAATGCGACCCCTAGCAAAACATATTGACCCATCAGGCATACATAAAGATTATATGGGATAAACGTCTAGTATGTACTTGTATGAACCCCTTTGGCTCACGATATTGATAAGCTCAAGGCTAGATATATTTCATCCATTAATTGCTCAATCATTCACTCGATCCTGTAATAGTTTACTTAACCTGTGATTCTCCTTAATCACTTTTGGCATGGCCATGCACTTTCATAATCTATAACATCGACGGGCCCAGAGATATCTCTCCAAAGGACGGATAAATCTCATCTTAATTATTCAAATTTCACTACATGCTTCATAGCATGCCTAAAGATTTTAACTACCCAGTTATGGAGTAGTGTTTGACAACCCCTAAACGAGCTACTACACATGTTGGAAACCATGATAATCTCAGGTCTAAGTATTCTGCACCAACACTAAATGCGACGACTGATGACACATCACATATAGCTCTTGCAGTGTCTCTTGTTGGCTATCCAACAACATGTTCACCGACATGTGTCTATATTATTAATTTGGTATCTCTATACCATGATCCATGAGACATGATCATCAATTAATACACGCGCTGATAATTGAACCATATTTGTTTCATATATGATATTTGATCAAAGATCCTTTAGAAATAGTAACTTACAACATAGTCTCACGAATGAACTATATATTCATTAACACATAATGAGTTCTCTATTTCAAAAAATAATGTATGATAAATATGTAAACATAGTATGTGATACAATCATCTCTATGATTACTTTTAGGACATATCACCAACATCACACCCAGAAGATGACCCTCCCGTCGTCGAGCACCACCATCGCCTCCGCGCTTTTCCTGTCCAACTGCCATGGGAACCTGTGGTACGGCATGGTGACCGTGTACAGCTTTAACCAGTGTTACGACCCCACCTTGCTGTCCTCACCAGCTAGGAGGAACCACAGGTCCAGGGTGCCAGCTCGGTGGTCGTCTTGGGCCACGACCAAGGAGCCCCTCAGCTCGGCCAGGTAACGTAGAGGCATTCGTGTCTGGTCATCCCCCGACGGGCCGCCGCCGAGGTCGGGTCATCATTGCTCCGCCTCGAGGCTAAACGCCACGATCCAGTCCTCATCGCCCGGCCTGGGGTGCATGAATGCAATACACAACACGAAGTAGGCGACACCGTTGACGACGACCACGTTCTTGAGCCCCGTGTAGACGTTCTGAGGTGGGCTCGATACCGAGGGTGAGGACCGAGGAAACATGCACTGCGCCGTCCATGCGGATACGCAGCAGCTTGTACTCTCCCATCGATGCGGTCCGCCCGAGCGTGAAAGAGCAGTTGGTGGGGCGGTTCACCTAGTCGGGGACGAAGGAGATGGTGCCGGACGTCGGGTCAAGCACTCGGAGCAACTAGTCATTGCTATTGACCAGGAGAGCCACGCCGCCATGTGCCATGGACACCTTGCTTGGGTCGCACCTCCCGACGCACACCTTCTTGATGACCTCGCTGGTGGACACGTCCACCAGCTCCCTCCCGTAGGTGCTGAGGCGGCCGTCGGCGTTGAAGGGGCCGCGGATGGCGACAGCGAGGTTCACAGCCTTTCCATCGGAGGTGGCGATGAGAGGATAGTTGTTGCCATTAATTCCCCCCGCTTAAGGCTGGCTTCTGAAATCAGTTGTCCAATAGTCCGCTGGTAGTCTCAAATGAACAAAGAAAGAATTGAAAGCGACGTGCATTCAAGACAGTGTGAACGCAACGTGACCGGCTAAAACAGGTTCAGTGAGCACATTGCCATCTTGATCAATGAGAGGTAACCCTTGCTCCACTACTGCTTTAGGACCCACATGCTTCTTTAATTGACTCACATGGAATACGAGATGAATTTAACAACCATCTGGCAGTAAAAGTTTGTAGGCCACTGAGCCCACCTTTTTCCAAAACTTCAAATGGACCATAATATCTGGAATGCAATTTAAGAGATCTGTGCAAGCTAAGAATATTATGGCGGTATGGTTGCATCTTTAAGTAGGCCATATCTCCAATGTCTAGAGTATGTTCACTTCTATGTTGATCAGCAAAATACTTCATGTGTGCTTGAGCTTTATGAAGTTTGGACTTGATAGTATCAACGAGTGTTGCTCTGACTTGCTCCTTGTTCAAGGAGGGGTTAGTGACTGAAGAGCGAAGAAAAAGTTCAGCCAGCAGGGGAGGTTTCATACCATACAGTGCTTGATAAGGAGACATGCCCAAGGAGGTAAGAAAATTTGTATTATACCACCATTTAGCGTGTGCTAACAGAGATCTCCACTTAGTTGGTTTAGCAAATGTCATGCAGCGTAGATAATTTTCAGAACACTGATTACCTCTTTCGGTTTGCACATTAGTTTGAGGATGATACGCTGAACTCAAGTGTAATTTAACTCCAGCACCAGCAAAAATATCTTGCCAAACTTGACTGGTGAAGATTCAATCATGATCACTGACAATAATGGAGGGCAGCCCATGGAGTTTGTAAAAATGTTCCTTGAACTGAGTCAAAACTTGATCAGCAGTAAAAGGATGACTGAGAGCAATGAAGTGGGCATATTTAGTAAATATGTCAACAATGACCCAGATCACAACTTTTCCTTCAGATTTAGGCAATCCTTCTATGAAATTCATAGTAATATGGGTCCATGCAGTCTCAAGAATGGGCAGAGGGTGTAATAATCCAGGAATCAAGGTATGCTCTAACTTGTTCTTTTACAGACAGGAAAAATCTTAACAAAGGCACTGACATCAGCTTTCATACCCGGCCAATAGAAAGGCAATTTCAACCTTTGATAAGTGGATCTTTCTCCGGAATGTCCCCCACATAGGTGAGTCATGAAACTTATGTTGCAATTGAATCCTGAGATCTCCAGTTTCCCCAATGTTGGTATTTCTTACGTTTACAGATAAATCCGCAGGCGCACAGATATACCGTTTGTAGCATTTCATCCTGGAGTATTCCGAGGTATCGTATTTATTTTATCTCAAAGGAAGGCGGTGGTTTAGAAGAGAATATTAAGGTATTATGAATATTTATAAGTTATAGTTGAGATGCCTAAGTCTAGACAAGGGTAAGAGATAATTGGATAAGATGTAGTGTGACACACACATAAGAGTGCTAACAGATAGTGCACTAATGCTAAGTGGAGAGAGTAATGTTAGAGCTAGTTCCTAATGTACTTCTCATTATAGGTTATACAGATAATTATATAATGGTTAGTTACCCAGTTCAATGCTCCTAGGACTACGGGGGAACTGCTTTCAGTTGCCTGGCCTGTCACCACAAGGCGATTTCTCACCGTCCACCCTACACCATATCCGAATGTGGAGGATTACAAAGGACGGACAGAGCTGTCACCACCTGTCGTCTACCTCTACAACCCATGGGATATGACCATAACCAATGTCTATGAAACAATCTAAGCACCACGCTTACATTGCCATGGATATCCTTACCTCCCGGAACGTCAATGACTAAGGCAAGGACATACCTACATCCTAATTGCACATTGGACCGTGTCCATGGAAATAGAGTTACTTGTCTAACCATGTCATAATTATTATATAAACTATAATTGGGACATATATCTATGCAAGTAGAATATGAACCACACTCAAATGTACGAAAAGATAGACATATTAATAAGGTCAAAGTCATAAAAAGGAAGAAAGGTACAAAAGTCATACCCGACTTTCTGAAGACAACTCGGGAACCGAGTAGAAGCTCTAAACTACTCCTGAACTCCACTAGCCTAGAGACAAAGAGAAATATAGGAACTACTTCTTGTGGTGTGCGTTGAGTGAAGTGAAGCCTTCTCCTTTTATAGCCTCTAATTACGGTTGTGAGGTCGGTTAGTACCCGCCAAACTCCCATAACCGCCATTAGGAACCAATGAGGAGCTTCCACGTGTGAGGAGGGGAGCTGGGCCGCCATCTCTTGTTTGGCCGAACCAGAGTTACCGCCTCTAGCCACCGACTTTGGCCAGAGGATGACATGTGGACCCTTGGTCAGTTCCCGGGTGTTTGGCCCCACCTTAAGTCAGTTTCACCTAACTTGTGGGCTCTCCGATCCGTGGGAAGCTGATGTGGCGAGCATCGATTGGTCAGTGTTGTGCTTCCTCACCACGCGAGCGTGTTTTCACTTCATTTGTTCATATATGTTCTTGCATTCACGTAATCTCCAAGGACATGTGGAACATTATTAATTCTAAACCTATATGTAGGTAAAGGATGCTAATTCCCTTTTATGTTTGAGGTCTGTGACGGTCGGAATTTGTACTTAACGTCCATCAACAAACTCCCCCAAGCTTACCCTTTGATCGTCCTCGAGCAAAGTCAAGAGTTGCTACCATGTTTTATTTTTCTAAATTATCATGCCTACAATAAAGTATTCTACCTTGAATTGAATAAGTTGGCAATGTAGTTTCACCCTTATTACCTTAGTCCTTATGGGGATTTTGGCCTGTCCTTGTCTTGGGTGGTTGAGAAATAGAATGGTAGATGTGAGACTTCTACTCTCTCATTCCTTGGTCTACTTTCATTCGGAGGTTTTCAAAAAATTTTAAAAAAGTAAAGTGTAGAGTTCCTCGAATGATACTCTGTATCACTCATTGTGTTTGAATTCCTCACCAAGGCATTATTTTGCCTCTTTTCTCCTACTTCTAATAAGGCTTATGTGGGGCTCAAGGTAGGAAAAATCATGAGGCATACTTGCATCAAATATTTTGTAAAGTCAAAAAGTACATCCTAGAAGAATACTAATCATGCAACTAGGATCAAGCTTGTGCATATATTTGGAAGTGGAAATATGAGTGGAAGGAAGAAAAGAAATAGGTTTGGGACTCCTTTTTGTATGATACTCCTCCCTATCTTTTTATTTTAGAGAACATGGCTATGAATACACACTTTTTTTTGGCATCATGCTTGAGAAGATTTGTTTCTCTTTTGTGAGCATCATGAATTTTCTACTATCATGTATGTATCCATTTAGCTCATGTATCATTTGGCATGGCTAGGAGGATAGAGGATCACAATTATTTAGAAGCGGCACATGTATAGGATATTGCATTTGTTTAACATATTGCTCTGATAGGAATGTCTCATCATTGAGAGACTCAACATTTTTGTATTTTTCAAAATAAAATCTCAGCATTCCAATTTCACTTAGAATAAGATTATAGCTACTCTATTCTTACCATACCATATTCTACAATAAACTAGACTTAGATCATGCACTTGCTACCCATAAGTTTTCAAGTTCAGGGTGATATATTCAAGTAAACAAACTCAAAACTTAGAGAATGCTAAGTTGTAAACTAGGCACGAAAGGGAATTAAAACCGAGCAACTATTCATCATATCCAAAGTGTGCGAATTAAACATTCCTACCATGCATAGTTACCTTGAATTTTTATGAATTCTTTTTTTAAATGCAATGCGGGAAATAAATAAATGGATAAGTGATACGGGTTACTCACGCGGGGGCCATCCCCCAAGCTTGTTCTTTGCTCATGGTCCATGATAGGGATTGAATCCCTACGACCCGAAGTAGGCCATCAAGTCAGATTGGCCTTGCTGCAGTGTTGAGCTAATTTTTCTGAGCTGTTCTCCAGTCTGTTGCTGCCACTGATGAGTTCCTAGGACATGTTGATAAAATGTCTTGAATTCCAGTGGTTCTCATGTCCAATTCTCCCATCCTTTGGGTCATCTATGCAAATCCTTGGTCATGAAAGCCTCGTGTAGAGAATGAGCGTTGAGCACCAAATGATGGAGGCAGACCACTGGAGCTTGATGACTCTATGGCCTGTCCGTGGTAGCAGCTAGGTCCTTGTGCCCATTACTCACTACTAGCTGATTGCCATGACGAACATCCAGCCTCATAATACTGCGGGGGTTGTTCCCAACTAGATGCATATCCAATTAGAACCCACCTAGCTGAGGAGTGTGCTGCGGAGGCTGTTGAGGTTCTTCCTCCATAGCGGCTCTTCTTGACCTGCTCCTTGTGATCCTACCAGATATACTACTCCTGCAAGCAACCTTTCTTGGCTGGAGAGCAATGGTTAGCGCCCGACACTTATACAAATGATACTCCGGGTTAGAAAGCAGAATTTCATTCGTATATCCGGGGAAGAAAACTACAAGGGATCCATCGGAACCATGTTTCAAAGTATGGCCTTTCACTAAATATTCCTCGTCTATTATTTCGTGGGGTTTGGTTATGTAGAAAACTTGTACATCTCCTAAGGCCCTGGCATTAAAAGCAGTACGAGTGATTAATGAAGTGCATTCAATGGGTTCCTCCATCCTAAATTGATCTAACCATTGTTTAATCATTACTTTCACAGGAGAAAATTTTATTTTCTTAACCATGGCATAAAGGATCATCAATTTATCAGCTCTAATTGGCCTAACATCTTCTCTAGGTAGGATTATGAATGTCATTAGCTCTTGGCCTCTACAAAAGGTTTCACCTGATATACTTTGCCAAAAACTATGTTTACTAAAATTTGATAACCTTGACTCCTAGTTCACAGAACATTGTTGAGCAAAACCAATAAGGAGACTAAATTCCTTCCTGAAAAATCGGAACGTCGGCCATCGCTCGTCGCCTCTTCATCCTTTGCTGAGCCGCGGTACCGCCGCCATCCTCTTCGCCAGCACCCGTGCTTCCCCGTCACCTGTCGCCTTCGCCCATTCGCCGTGCGCTCGCCGCTCCTCGCCGTCGTCTTCCTCCGCTCCGATGCACTCTGGTGAGCCCTCCCCATTCTTTTTCTCCTTGGTCTCGTGTGCTATCACCACCGCTTTTGGGCGCGCGACTCCACCCACGCGTCGCCGTGTCGTCCTGCCACCTCGTGCCACCATTCCGTTGGCGTCGGCCGACCGCCGGCTGTCGTGCGCCATAGCCGGCCACCTACACCTAGCCGCACCGTCGCCCATCCCGCTCCCGGCTGTCCGATCTACCCTCGGTAGAATGGGGTTGTCCATCCCTGCATGCCCGCATGGCAGCCACGTGGCCACCACGTCAGCACTGCGTCGGCACAACGTGTGCCACGTGGTGCACCGGCCCTCACGGCCCGTGGACCCGGTCCACCGAGGACCGGTGCTCCCATGGCTGATGACATCAGCATTCAGCCGCTGACGTCATCTCCCAGGATTTGTTGAGCAATAATTCATTTTAGGATTTTCTATTTTAGTAAAAACATAGATAATCTTCTAAAATTCACATATTTTTAATCCAAGCTCCGTTTAAGTCCATTCAAATTTCTTTAAATTCATAAAAATGCGAATAATCCATTAAAAATTATTTTGTTCCCTGTTTTAGTAGACTTTTAGCATGTTTTGTTAAGTGCTTTGTTTGTTGTGTAGATTTTGGTAGTTTTGGCGACCCGGTGTTGACGCAAAATTCGTACCGCCACAAGATGTGTTGACGTCGAATCACACGCTGACCTGGGAGATCTGCTTAGCTCCAGTGCAGATCCTAAAATTGATGAATCGGAGGCATGCCAGTCAGTTTGATCCTGCCACAGACAAGATATGGAAAATAGCAGAGCATAAATCATATCGGCCGACAGGCCGATAATCAAAACAACCGATCTGTTGACAGCCGATTGTGTGATTCCAGTTGATGCCGATGTCTAGATAACTCGTCGGCTGAAACCCCGATGAAACCCTTGTTGGTAGCCATCAGGCAGGCTAGAGACTACGGTTCAAATCACAACTTAGTAGGTCAAACTGAATTGATGCAGCACCTAGTATGAAAAGAAACACAATATCTAGACAATCAAGCCTTTGACTAATTTTTAGGGTGGTAGATGCCTAAGCTAATCTAATCTAATATAACGATTTAGTCGATATCGGCAGAAACCCTAAAATGAGAGACAACTGATAAAGCCAAACCGAGATACTAGGACTAGATTTAACAGAAACGTATGATAAGAACGGCTAACCCTCCGGTGAAACATTAGTATGAACCTATCGGCTTAACAAGACTTATATTATCGATAATAATCTTGTAGGTCAGACCTAACCGATGCAGCACAAGATTGTATATGATAATCTAATACTCGAGGAGCCGATAGATCTATCTAATATGATGGATATAAAAAATCTACCTAAAGCAACATTACGTTTATAGAAACATCAACTTGATCAGAATATCGGACCTAACGAGAAAGTCCTAACTAAGCCGATGTATCTATGAACAGTAATGAAACTAAAGATAGATAAGATATACCTGGGCCGGCAGGACCTTGGACTTACCCCTTCATCGGAGATCGAAGCCGATGCAGCCCCGCGTCGGGTGCCAAGTCTCGCCGGATGATGAACAAAGTGGAAAAGGTAAAAGGTCGCAATGCGCCAAATTGTATTGATCATGAGGATTGATTTATATGGACCCCGGGCTTACAAATTTATACCCGCAGGCTAATAAAGATCCTAACAGATTACAATTCAAACTTTTCTAAAGATAAAAGGAAACAAACTGAATCCTTACCGGATACTAACACACTTTCCTAAAGATAACACAGAAAGTCAGCAAACTTATCCTAATTAATAGATACAAGCCATATCTTTCTTGAACTCGGTGTCTTCTGGATAAGTTCTTTCCACACCGAATCTAACCAGAATCTGATTGCTAAAGATATTGATCCTCCATTGGCTGATGCAGAACTCTCAGCCGATTCTGCTTTGAGCCGATATGAACACTTAGCCGATGGAGACTCCAGGCCTTACCAAATTTTGGCATTAACACCCGGTTTACTTCGACGTTGTTGCAGAGTTTCCCTATGTTTTAGAGAAAGGCAAGTCATTATCCTTTCTTGATCATATTGTACCTAATTTTATCAAAATATCTCAATTTTAGAATGTCATTTTATGGAAATATTATACCTATGGTACTCAGCCTTAGGACATGCTTACCCTAAATCTTTGATAACTTAGGAACTAATATGATTATATATTGGTATAGGATATGCTTACTCCTGCTTAGATCCACTAGCACACTAAATGGGTCACTACACTTAATTATTCTAGTATAGACTCATAAATGTTGGATTCAATCATGTGACACTATGGACATAATAATAACCTAAAATATGATAATGGTAGATTGTGGGCGCAATGGTTTTGATAGACGCATCCATGGCAGTTAAGGACCGGTTCATGGGACCCCCTGTGCGAAGTACCGTGCATACCACAAGCCACCGTGGGCAATGGATGGACTTGTAGTGTAGCTTTCCGCTAGCCGACGCTCCCAGACAAGAGTGGGCATGATGGAGTCGAGTCGGCTGGGGCATACTGGTTGTTCGACTGCTGGATTCACCGTGGCATGAGGGGGTGTTGTCCACTGCCTTTAGAGGAGTGGGGGCGAAACCCGAGGTACAGTGCAATTGGTTGGAGGGGGTTATGTGAAGGGTCTTGTCGCAGTCCCTTTCCGGGTTACCGTGGCGGTATTCTGGCACACGGAAACATGTCGTGGGGCTGTGTCTTGTGGCTACAGATGTGCACCTCTGATTAGAGTAAAACTATTCGAACAGCCGTGCCCACGATTATGGGCAATAAAACAAACTCACCATTATTAGTCTCACCCCTTTAATAGTCTAATTTAATGGAACTTGACTAGTTTAGGTGGTTGGTTTGGGCCTTTCGCAACGTGGGATAACATTTGATAATGTTTGGTATTAATACTGTTTAATTATTACAACTATTTTACTGCTTTCAAATTATTGCTGAGAAATTGTTGTTTTGTGCAAAAAGTTAAGCCCTAGCCAATTCCTTGCCTCCTCTTGCATTCATACCTCCTTTTCCGGTATTACTTGCTGAGTGCTATGGATGTACTCAACCTTGCCTTTCTTTCCCCCAGAGCCAGTCTCCGAGGGGGATGAAAACTTTGAAGAGGAGTAGGCTTCGTCCACCGTCCGAGGATGCCTTTGGAGTGGTGGTCCGACGCTGCAAGCATCAAGACAAGGCTTTAGCTCTCTTTTCTTTTCCACTGCACTTTTGTAATCTTTTCATATTGTTTTTAAGTCATGGATTCTGTAATATCAACAATTATCGTATGTGTACCCTGGCTGGTCCTGGACAGGGATTGGTAATACACATATAGCTTCAGAAATTCTGGTTTTGAATTTATGGGCGTGACAAGTTTGTATCAGAGCCAATCTTGGACCATAGGACAAGCCAACCGAAAAAACCCTAAGAGCCCTCTTAACTTTTCCATATTCATATGTTCTTGCAGTTGGAGTTGTTTTGGGAAAATGTGGGTTCTGTCTCCTCGGGTTTGGGAAAAATTTTGATCGCTTTCTCGAAAGGGAAGTTTTAAAAATTAGGTCAGTCTAGGGTAATACTATTTTGGGAAAATGGGTCTAAAATTAATTGGAATCTTATTCAACCGCCAGTTGGGATTTCAAATGGATAGGTGTACTAAGTCAAGTTTAGGTGAGAAAGGTCACAGTCTCTATACTTATTATACCTAAGCATTAATTTTAAGCATTACTTTATTGCTTAGAGGGTGTCAACAGTATCTTTACTTCGCCTCATAAAAGTATTTCATGCATAAAAACTTCCTTTACTTGTTTATTTTACTTGAGTCCTTTAATGCTTTATTTAACTTGGACTTGAGCATGCATTGATCCCCACTCCTTTGTCTTCTTTAGATGGCAGGCCTCCCCTCACCGCACAATGGTGTTAACGACCAAATTTGGTAACCAAATCTCCGGGTTTGAAGCAAAGATTGAAGTGAAATCGGAGGAGATGCACAATCTGCGGAGAAACAGAGGCCGTGTCGGCTGAGTCCGAATCGTCTACGGAGCAAGTCAGCTAAGTCTGAATCGAACTAGAATAGCCGATAGCCGATTCCAAGTTGAGATAGAAGTTGAGCCAGTCCTGAAAGGAAAACATGAAGATAAGGTGTTGGATTCGGTCTCCAAATTATGCGTTAAAGATATTGTCATCTATGGATAAGGTCCTATAATGGCAATTGTATCTGTAAATTAGGAAGTTGTATAGATATTCCTTTTGTAACGTGGCATTGGACGGTGTCCCGAGATATTGTCATACTGTGAATAGTGGATAAGGTAGAAACCGTGTCCTACGTGGATATCGTTGTACCTGGGTATAAATAAGACCCGAGGGCTCTTTGTAAGAAAAACAACACACAATCAATCAACTTCGGTGCATCGCCACCCTTTTTATTTTCTTTTCGATAAGTTCTTGCTTTTGCTCGGGCTGCATCGACTCCGATCTCCGAACAAGGTAATTCCTTGTTATAAGTGGTTTGTATCGTCGGGGTTAGTGCTTCCATCACCATGATACTCTTGTTTCGATGTTATAAACTACTTAATCTATCATATGTGGCATATTATCTATAGCAATGTCTAGATCTATCTCGCAATCGGCTGAATTCTCCCTGAAGACAACAGCCGATAGAGTTAGATCCAGAGGTTGAATTAGATTATATGTCGTATCTACCGTCTTGAGGGGTTTTCATTAGCTTATATAGATATAGTATTTCTTTTTATACTTAATGCTGCATCTAATCGACCTGTTAAGTCGCTTTTAGAACTATCAAGATCTGTTTGATTTAATGATCATCATCAGAGACAGTGCCGGGGTTTCAGCCGGCCTTACCTGTTTTAGTTATCTTCTAGTATTAATTGCTATTAGATATATTAAAGTCGCCTTTTATATTAAGATCTCAAGCTATTTAAATGCCTGAAGCCGGTATCAATCTGTCAAGTAACGTTGACAGCCGATTGATCTAGATTTAGCGTATTTAGGTTCGATTGATATCTTTTTATAAAATGTATCGGAGTACTAGCCGATTCACATTAGACATGCAGCATCGGCTTGGTTATCAATGCAGATAATTTTTATCCTAATGTGCCTTTAGCCTAAGTGATTTCTATTGTCTCGGTATACTATCGATCTATCCCAATCCCAATCACTTAGTATAAATGTGCTTTGGGATAACAATTATATGTTTATTGATGTCTTCAGGGGATCCAGTAGGATCTAATTCTAACTTAATGCCTATTTCCTGTTTTCTTGTTGGCTACAGGATCAAACCAACTGGTACGCCCTAAATTCACCAAAGGCGACCAATTTGAACCTGCACTAGAGTAAAGCAAACCTCTCAGGCCAGTGCGTGGGAATCGAATTTATCATCAACACGCTTTTGGCACACCTGGTGGGACCAATAAAGACATCCAAGTTTGACGCCATGTCTGATACAAAGACTCCAAAGATCGACCAGGAAAACTCATCCCAGTGACGATGGAGCAACTATCGGCTGAACAATTAGCCGACTACAAGCAGATGGTTGAACGGCTGCACCAATCAACATGGTTCACACCAATAGATGATCGGTCGATCGTCGGCCCAGGCAAGATAGTCGGCTGCGATTCCAACGCAGGGTGCAAGAGGAAGAAGAAAGCCGACGTGACAAGCCATACCAGAGGGCACCCGATCCACTGGGCGTGGCATAGTAGCGTCGCCACGATGGCTGTGACCCGCATTGGCACTGCGAGTTTTTTAGGTTTTGCTAGAAGCAAGGAACGAGATTACAAAGCCTTGAAAATTGCCCAGCGTGCAGTGACTACGGGGAGGACGAATACAGGGGACCACTGTTGGAAAGTTCTAGCCGATTCTTCCCCCGAGCCGTTCAACTTAACCAACGGAAACCTTCCGTCCATGATCGGCTCGGCCCAATCCACCAGGACTTCTTCCAAGAAGAAGATGAAGAAGAGGCTGATGAAGAGCAATCGGCCAACCCCACAATGGTGCCCTTCGGACCTCTTTACTAAAACACAGAAAAGAAAAATTCAGAGGCTCAAGAGCGAGGGGCAGGAAGAAGAAGTCCGACGGATGATCCAACAACAACAACATTTGCAGGGCACAAAATGATGGCGTGCCAAGAAACAAGCAGCCCCAGCTGAAGAAAGCCCAGCTGACAAAGCCAAAAGGGCGGCAAAAGGCAAAGGACTGGTCTCGGCATTGGTCAATATGGTTTTCATTCTACCAGCCAAATTTGAGGCTGCCGAGGCCGACGACACAGTGGAGGAGACCTTGGCTAGACCGGTTCTGTCCCGAACAAGCTATTTTTGAAAAACCCGAGGGGTCCAAAATCGGCACTTGAAGCCACTATACGTCAAAGTATTCATCAATGGCAAGCCGATGACCAAAATGTTAGTCGATGGAGGGGCTGCTGTCAACCTAATGCTCTACGCGACTTTTAGGAAGTGGGAAAAGGAGTTGAAGATCTGATCAAAACGAATATGGTGCTCAAGGACTTCGGCGGCAACCCTTCAGAGGCCAAGGGAGTTTTAAACGTTGAGCTGACCATACCAGCAAAACCATGCCCACTATGTTTTTCATCATCGACGGGAAGGGGTCGTATAGCCTGCTGCTTGGAAGGGACTGGATCCATGCCAATTGTTGCATCCCTTCCACAATGCACCAAAGCTTAGTCCAGTGCCAAGGCAACAAGATAGAAATCATGCCAGCCGACAGGTCAGTCAAAGTCGCTAATGTCGATTTGCCTTTATGGGAAATCGATGGTATTGATTGTCTGTCCGGCAAAGTTTGGCAAGCCGATTACTTAAAGGTGTCCGATTCTGATATACATCCCATTGAAGACGACGAGCCTCAATTACTACTTTGAGGCGTCGTGGAGGGCTCGAGCATCTACAACAAGGACACCGTGGACGTCAACGACGGAAAACTCGGGCAAGGTTTTATGTCGGCCAATGAGTTAGAAGAGGTTGATATAGACCCAGGAGATAGGCCTAGGCCGACATATATTAGTAAAAATTTGTCTTCTCATTTTAGAACCAAGCTTATTGTTTTGCTAAAGGAATATAAAGACTACTTTGCTTGGGAATACTTTGAGATGCCTGGTCTTAGCCGATCCATTGTCGAACATCGGCTCCCTATCAAGCCCGGATATCGGCAATATAAACAACCTCCCGGGAGGTTTAGAGCCGATATGTATGAAGCAATTAATACTCAAATCACTCGGCTATATGATGTTGGATTTATTCGACCCTGCCGATATGCAGAATGGGTTTCAAACATAGTTCCAGTGATGAAGAAGAATGGCAAACTTTGGGTGTGTATCGACTTCAGGGATTTAAACAAAGCCACCCCTAAGGACGAATACCCAATGCCCATAGCCGATTTGTTGGTAGATGCCGCCTTAGGACACAAAATTATTAGCTTCATGGATGGCAACGCAGGTTACAATCAGATCTTCATTGCCGAGGAAGACATCCACAAGACAGCTTTTAGGTGCCCAAGAGCAATCGGCCTATATGAATGAGTTGTCATGATGTTCGGCTTAAAGAATGTTGGGGCTACATATCAGAGGGCCATGAATTACATTTTTCATGATTTGATCGGCTTTTTAGTGGAGATCTACATAGACGATGTTGTCAAATCCAAGGAGGTAGAAGACCACATAGCCGATCTGAGGAAAGTTTTGGAGCGAACAAGAAAATATGGCCTGAAGATGAACCCTACAAAATGTGCGTTTGGCGTATCGGTTGGACAATTTTTGGGGTTTCTTGTTCACGAAAGGGGAATCGAAGTCACACAGAGGAGCCTCAATGCAATCAAGACGATTCAGCCTCCAAAGAACAAGAAGGAATTGCAATCTTTGATCGGCGAAATCAACTTCATTAGACGGTTCATTGCAAATCTGTCGGAAAAGATGGAGCCGTTCACGCCGTTGCTTCGGCTTAAGGCCGATCAATCATTCACCTGGGGGGCAGAGCAGCAAAAAGCCTTGGACAATATCAAGAGTTATCTAAGCTCTCCCCCGGTCCTAATTTCTCCATAGAAAGGAGTGTCATTCAAGTTATATGTGTCAGCCGACGAGAAATCAATCGGCTCAGTTTTGATTCAGGAGGTCAAAGGAAAGAAGAAGGCAATCTTTTATCTCAGCCGACGGCTTCTGGATGCAGAAACAAGATATTCACCTACAGAGAAGTTATGTTTATGCCTGTATTTTTCATGCACGAAGTTAAGGCATTATTTATTATCCAACGAGTGTACTGTCGTATGCAAAGCCAACGTAGTCAGATACATGCTATCGGCTCCAGTTCTAAAAGGACGAGTTGGGATGTGGATTTTTGCCTTGACGGAGTTTGATCTGAGATACCAGACACCCAAGGCAGTAAAAGGACAAGCTATAGCCGATTTCATAGTGGAACAGAGAGATGATTCAATCGGCTCAGTGTATATAATGCCTTGGACTTTAACTTTTGATGGCTCGGTTTTCACCAATGGATGCGGCATTGGCTTAGTAATAATCTCTCCAAGGGGGGCAAGCTTCGAGTTTGCTTTTTCAATCACACCCCATGCAACAAACAATCAAGCCGAATATGAAGCCGTGCTAAAGGGATTACAATTGCTCAAGGAGGTCGAAGCCGATGCCATCGAGATAATGGAAGATTCACTATTGGTCATCAGCCAACTATCAGGAGAATATGAATGCAAGAACGATACGCTGATGGTCTACTATCAAAAATGCCAAGAATAGATGGACAGCTTTCAGCTAGTAACATTGAAACATATCCCCAAGGAACAAAACGCAGAAGCCAATGATCTAGCTCAGGGGGCATCAGGCTACAGGCCGATGACAAAGGATATTGAAGTGGAAATCGCCACAATGTCAGCCAACGACTGGAGATTTGACGTCTACAACTACCTACAAAATCCCTCCCAGTCGGCTTCAAGGAAATTGCCCTACAAGGCTTTGAGATATGTTCTGCTTGACGAAGAATTGTACTATCTGACGATTGATGATGTGCTACACAAATGTCTCAGTGCCGATCAAGCCAAGGTTGCTATCGGGGAAGTGCATGAAGGGATTTGTGGCACACATCAATCGGCTCATAAAATGAAGTGGCTTCTTCGGAGAGCAGGGTACTTTTGGCCGACTATGCTGGAAGATTGTTTCAAGTATTACAAGGGATGCCAAGACTGTCAAAAGTTTGGAGCTATCCAAAGGGCACCAGCATCGGCTATGAACCCAATTATCAAGCCTTGGCCGTTCAGAGGTTGGGGAATTGACATGATCGGCCAGATCAATCCACCCTCAAGCAAAGAACATAAGTTTATATTGGTGGCAACCAATTATTTTACCAAGTGGGTGGAAGCAATTCCCTTGAAGAAGGTTGACTCTGGGGACACAATCGAGTTTGTTACGGAACACATCACATACAGATTTGGCGTCCCTCAAACTATAACTACGGATCAAGGATCTGTCTTTGTCTCCGACGAGTTTGTTTAGTTTGCCAACAGCATGGGGATCAAGTTGGTAAATTCTTCACCATACTATGCTCAGGCCAACGGGCAAGCAGAAGCTTCTAATAAAAGTTGGATTAAGCTGATAAAGAGAAAGATCACAGAGTACCGAAGCAATGGCACAGCCGATTAGCCGAATCACTTTGGGCTCATCAGATGGCTTGCCACGGATCAATCCAGGTGCCTCCATATAAATTGGTCTACGGACATGAAGCAGTCCTGCCATGGGAAAATATCATCGACTCAAGACGAATCCAACTACAAGACCAGCTAACAGCCGATGATTATTATAATCTGATGGTAGATGAATCAGAAGACCTAGTCCTATCAAGGATGCGTGCCTTGGAAAAGTGACCAGAGACAAGGAGCGAGTAGCCCATCATTATAACAAGAAAGTTGTGGGCGAGCTTGTTTGGAAATTAATATTGCCGATTGGATCAAGGGATGACAGATTCGGCAAGTGGTCACCTAATTGGGAAGGGCCTTTCAAGATCCACAAATGCATCTCCAAAGGGGCCTATATGGTAGAAGGTTTGGACGGAGAAGTGTTTTGACGGGCCCTAAATGGCAAATATCTGAAAAAATATTATCCCAGCGTTTGGATCAACTCTTGAATTGGCTAAGATTGCCGGCTCACGCTAGCCGATGTGTTGTGCAGATACACACATCGCCTTTAGGACATTTTACCCTAAGTTTTTTTCCTTGGTTTTCCCAAATCGGCTCAATCTAGCCGACAGGTGTTGGTTTGTTTGAATTACTAATTTTATTAATGCCGAAGACATCATCAAAAAAATTAGCGGGGCACATACAATACACTTTTAGAAATCTGACACAAGAGACTTCGCAAAATTTGTGGGTTTTTGAAAATTTTTGACAGACAGACAAACGCAAAATTTTTGAAAATTTAGACAAACAGACGAGTCGGCAATGCACGGATGAGATTGATGCATGGCACACAAGCAAGCCGATTACAAAAGAGTCATGATGAGCTCAATATACAAAAGTGGCGAAATCAAAAGTTACAATCAGCTTAGTGAGATAGGAAGGAAGTTATGGCCGATATGGCCTTCCAGCGGATTTGATCTACATCGTCAATCGCCTTCACGTCGGCTGCGTCGCTCCCCGAGATCGGCTTCACCGCCTTGGCCAGATCAGATAGATATGACACTGCGGCCTTGATCTTTGCCCTCTGATCTTCAATCTCCTTGGGAAGGCCCGCTACACGTTGTTCTTCTGATGTTATGTCAGCATCAAGCCTGGCAAGTTTGGCCGCCAATTCTTCCCGGCGCTTGCGAAGCCGATCTAGTTTAGTAGTCGGCTCAGTCTTTAGGGCGTCAAATTTAGCCTTCTCAGCGATGATTTCCTGTTGGCTGGCTTTGATATTGGCCTCCAGTGCTTGGTTCTCTCGGCGATCGGCTATTCTTTGCTTGGCTCGTTCAAACTTGTGCCGATCGCCTCTATGAAGGTGGCCGGTGCGATGACATCGGCCAGCCGGTCTGGCAGTCAATCTTGGATGTCTTCAAACCGACTTCGGATGGAACCACAGTTGATGACCAAGAAATCGAGGGAGCACTCTAACCGCTTGGCTATGTCTGACAGTGTAGCCCTTAGGTCCTTATCCGACAGCACAAGGGCCTTGTCGGCTTCCTCATCGGGGTCCATGAACTCTGAAAGGTCGAAAGGCAGAAGATCGGCTACAGTCTGCAAGTCAGGGAATAGTTAGAAGATTGATAAAGATCAATAAGCCAATTTACAAAGCTGAGCAAACTTACTCGGGTGACCGGGATCGAGGTGGCCTCATCTTCAGCATCACCACCTGCAGCCGACGGCGTACGCTCGCTCGATACATGGGGGGCAGGTGATGGGGCGCGAGGAGGCTGAAAAGCACAAAGTCAGAAATCGGCCGTTTTAAAAGTTAAGGATGGTACAGCTTACCGAGGGGGCAGGAGCCGTCTTCTTTTTGGCAGCCAGTTTCATCGTCTACAAACACAAAAACCTAATAAGGCATAAACATGAAAAGGTGATGAGATCAAGTAATAAGAGGTGTTTATTGGTTGGGAACGAGGAGTGTGCTTCGGGGGGCTCGGAGTCTTTTCAACAGTTTGTTCAGCCGACGGAGTCCGGGCATATTTACCTGAAGAGCTCGTTTCGGGTGCAGCAGCATCGATGGCTTGGTCCATCTCCTCATCCCTGACTTCTTCCTCGAGGATTGGATCTACGTCCGGGTCGATGGGAGGCAAGTCGTCGGCTGGGTTCTTCTTTTGCTTCTTTGCAACCTTTTTCTTCTCAGCAGCCAGAGCCGATGGCTTGCTCCTCTTTTGCGGACGAAGTGGCTCGCCCGTCTGGCTATGCAGTAGCGTTGACACCTTTGGCGCCTAAGCCGATTGTAGAGGGAGCCACCCGTCACGCTTGGCAACAACCCGGAGCATAATGCACCGTAACCCCGTGTTGCCGACGCAGGAGGGGACACATCGGTTGTCTACAAAGACAAGGCATGAGTAATGAGATATGCAAATGGATAGCCGATGGAGCAAAGAAGCTAAAGAGAAAAGATGCTTACCGATGGAACCAGATTGGGGTCGACGGTAGTCAAGTAAATTGAGGCCGATTGATGAAACAAGTGTAATTTCCATTCCTTCCACCATCGGCTAAAGGCAGTTGTCCTTGTTATTGCCAACTCAATATCCCCAATACTGCCAAGAGGGGGACCTGGGATCACCAACAGTCGATGCATCATGATAGCTCCCTCAATCTTGCCTCTGGCTTGAATTTTGTCTGAGTAAAATAAGCCGATCGGCAGTTGGCCCATACCAAGCTGCCTGGTAGCGATCATCGGGTGGTAAAATTCATAAGAAGTGTGCACATTCCACCCTTGATGGATGTCGACTGGAAGGATGCAAGGAGATATGGCCATCACATAAATTTCCCTCAGCTTCTCATATTTTCAGAATTGATTTCATCTAGGCGAAAGTCATCTGGCAGCTCGAACTTCCCGAATTTCTCATAGGCAAACCATATGTCCGAATCAGCTGGGAATCCATTGTAGAAATTGCTGAACCAGTTTTTGAAGTGCCCAGTCGAAAGCTTAGATTCAGAATAGGAGGAGGCTGACTCTCCAAATGGTAGGCATCGGCGAGTTGTCACCTCTTCATCATCTTCAAATCGTGGTTCGGCCTGAGGAAAATCGGCTTCCAAGAGGCTTGGTCTTTATGCAACCTTGTAAGTATGGAGATTTAGCCATAATTGAAGTAGCCACCAGGGACCTCCGGTATTAACAGCCGATCTGGAAGCAAGCTTAGTTGATGCGCTGCTCAGCATTTGGTAAGGGTATCCAAGGAGATATTTTCCTAGGGGGATCTATTCCCTGTCTACCAAAGCTTCGGCTACGTGTTGCCAGTTGCTTGTTGGACCGCAGCTCGACCCACAAAAGACGAACTTTTCCAACTAGATGAGGAGGAAGGCTGCGTGCTCCCTGTCAGAGATCGAGCCATCCTTCATATTCATGGCTATGAAGCCACTCCAGCCCCCTATGCTCTTGGTCTTAAAGTTGTGCTGGCACTTGATGTTGAGGCTGATAGGGTCAACTTCTAAGGTAATATTCAGCCCCGTGAGCATGACCATGTCTAAGAGCGTCGGCGTCATCGGCCCTTGGCTAAACAGGAATGCATTCAAAGTGTCTGACCAGAAATAGCTTGCAGCTACCAGAAGGGGCTTGTCCTTAGGCATATTGGCTATGGTTAGGGCTAGGCGTTGACCTATTCCCAGTTCATTCCAGTGAGTTTGTTTCCTAGTCGATATCCTTAAATACCAAGATAGTCATGATTTGTTTGTTGAAGGACATGACTTAAAGGCACCAAACCAATATGTTAGATTTGGGGTGGAAAACCTAAAAGGGATCCGATTGGTTTCGGAATTAATGAGTTCACTAGGATCCAGGTTGCCGATCGGACCTAACAGAAATTGGTCGGGATGAAGAAGATTTGGGATTGCAATTTGATGGGAAAGATGCTACATGTAAAGAATAGAGGAGAACAAAATTACTCAAGGAAAATAATCAAATCATAGTAAAAGGGGGCTACAGCCGATGAAACGTACCTCGGGTATTCCGCCGTGGCCGCGTCGGAAGGGGGTCTTGGAAGACGCCATCGCCGGGGAGTATCACCGCCACAGAGGGGTTCGTCGGTAAAGTCGCGCTTCGGTTCCGATGGGATCGCCGAGGGGAGCGGAATGGTTTTTTGGGCTAGGGCTCAAGAGACAGCGTGGAATAGTTCAACGTGGAGCGGGCATTATTTAAAGAGTTTTTCAGGACAGCCAAAACAAATTCGATCCAGAGTTGCGCGGGATTTCGAAATGCATCAAATCCGTGATACTATCATATCACAGACTTGGAAGGCATGTGTTAATGACCAAATTTGGTAACCAAATCCTCGGGTTTGAAGGAGAGATTGAAGCGGAATCGGAGGAGATGCGCGATCTGCGGAAAAATAGAGGCCGTGTCGGCTGAGTCCGAATCGGCTACGGAGCCCGTCGGGTAAGTCTGAATCGGACTAGGATAGCTGATAGCCAATTCCGAGTTGAGATAGAAGTGGAGCTAGTCCCGAAAGGAAAACATGAAGATAAGGTGTTGGATTCGGCCTCCAAATTGTGCGTGAAAGATATTGCCATCTATGGATAAGGTCCTGTAATTGCAATTGTATCTGTAAATTAGGAAGTTGTATAGATATTCCTTTTGTAACGCTGCATGGAACTGTGTCCCGAGATATTATCGTATTTTGAATAGTAGATAAGGTAGAAACCATGTCCTACGCGGATATCATTGTACCTGGGTATAAATAAGACCCGAGGGCTCTTTGTAAGAAAAAACACACAATCAATCAACTTCAGCACATCGCCGCCCTTTTTATTTTCTTTTCGACAAGTTCTTGCTTCTGCTCGGGCTGCATCGACTCCAATCTCCGAACAAGGTAATTCCTTGTTATAAGTGGGTTGTATCATCGGGGTCGGTGCTTCCATCACCATGATACTTTAGTTTCAATGTTATAAACTACTTAGTCTATCATATGCGGCATATAATCTAGAGCAATGTCTAGATCTATCTCATAATCGGCTGATTTATTTCTGAAGACAGCAGACGATAGAGTTAGATCCAAAGGTTGAATTAGATTATATATTGTATCTACCATCTCGAGGAGTTTTCATTAGCTTATACAGATCTAGTATTTTTTTGTACTTAATGCTGCATCTAATCGACCTGTTAAGTCGCTTTTAGAACTATCAAGATCTGTTCGGTATAATGATCATCATCAGAGACAGTGTTGGGGTTTCAGCCGGCCTTACCTGTTTTAGTTATCTTCTAGTATTAATTTATATGAGATATATTAAGGCCACCTTTTATTTTAAGATCTCAACCTATTTAAATGCCTTAAGCTGGTATCAATCTGTCCAGTCACGTTGACAGCCGATTGATCTAGGTTTAGCGTATTTAGGTTAGATTGATATCTTTTTATAATATGTATCGGTGTACTAGCCGATTAAATTTAGACCTGCAGCATCGGCTAGGTTATCAATGCAGATAATTATTATCCTAATGTGCCTTTAGCCCGAGTGATTTATATTGTCTCGATATACTACCGATCTATCCCAATCACTTTGTATAAATGTGCTTTTGGATAGCAATTATGTGTTTAGTGATGTCTTTAGCCGATCCGGTAGGATCTAATTCTAACTTAATGCTTATTTCTTGTTTTCTTGTTGGCTACAGGATCAAACCAACTAGCACGCCCTAAATTCACCAAAGGCGACCAAATTGGACCTGCACTAGAGTAAAGCAAACCTCTCAGGCCAGTGCGTGGGAATCGAATTTCTCATCAACACATGGCCAAGGCATGGAAGGTTTCATTGTTGATCTTGCTCGTATGGCCTTGGCAGTTGGTTATACGGACGCGCCGGAGTACACCGTCATCTCACCTCTCAGTGGCGAGCTGCTCCATCAAGTTCGCTTGGAGGTGCACTGTTTTATCGGCACCAACCTCCCGAACATGGTGGTCACTACTTCGGGAGCAACGTATGAGCATGTTTGCCAAGAGGCTGCTTACCTGATGATGGTGAGGATGCGGGAGATGCACAACTACTACATCCGCAACTCTGCCTACCGCTACCATCCCCGCCGTGGTAGCTCTTCAGATGTCAGCTCCTTCCATTCTACAACAGAGGAGAATGACACAACTTTTGGTTGCATGAGGTCTGTGATCAAAAGTTTGGACAATATGCACTCGGATCTTCACAAGGCGGCCAAAGCCTTAAATGATAAAAAGACACTGAGGATCAGAAGTCTGACGGATGAGGTGGTCCGCCTCAAGAAGGAGGTCGTCGCCTTAAAGGGACTTCCAGCACCTGGTGGCATCCGGATTAGAACGACGCCCCAAAAGACCACCACGGCACCTGTGCACATCTAGTTGCTGCCCAGGAATCCTCCTCCAGCTCCTCCAACAGCCCCAGCTACAGCACTAGCCCCTGCTCTGGCTCCACCTCCAACCTTCGAACCCGTCCTAGCCTTCGCCCCAGCCTTGGCATACCAGGGGGAGGAGGTAGAGGAGGTGGATCTCGCTTCAAAGACAGCAGGTGGAGGGCACCGCCCGCCTCCGGGACTCCGAGCGAAGACGTAGAGATGGTGGACTCCCAGAGTCGCTCGGAGGAAGAGGAGAGAGACGCTCAGGAGAGCGATTTTGACTCCACCAACCGCATGAGCAGCTCGGGCCGTTAGAGTGTTGCCACCCTTAGACTTTTGTTTTTTTTAGTTTGTCTGGTTGTTAGTTGTGTGTGTTAGGTGTGTTTGGTTGTGGGTTAGTGGTCAATCTATATCAAGTGCTGGTATAGGTTGCCCAATTAAGGATAATGAGTGTGTTTTGTTTGTTTTAATGAAGATCAGATCAAAGCAGTCATTAATATAATAAAGTTCAGCTTCTAAGTCAATCTGTTTTCCTCCTTTTCTCTCCTTGTTCGCTCCGTCCCTAAGATGGTGAGCACAAGAAACAGTGGAGCCAACGACAATGGCAAGCAAAATGGAAACAACAACCAGGATGCCAATGGCAATGCTCCATCACCGCCGCCACCTGAGAACCTTACAATCGCTCAGGTCCTAGCGACCCAGACTCAAATGATGGCTGCAATGATGCAGCAGATGCAACAACAACACCAGCAAATGCAGCAACATATGTTGCAATGGATGCAGTAGCAGCAACATAACAACCAATTCGCTCCTCCACCTCCCTCTCAATCCAAACTGCTGGAATTCCTCCGTGTCCGGCCACCTACCTTCTCAAGCATTACAAATCTAATGGAAGTCAATGACTGACTTCATGCAATTGAGAAGAAGTTGGACATCCTCCAATGCAACGATCAATAGAGGGTGTTGTCAACGACCAAATTTGACAAATTATGCATCGGACGTGAAGATAAGGCCGAAGCCAATTTGGAGGGAATCAGGTGTTCGTCGGTGGATACCAAATCAGACAAGATAAGCCGATGTAGCTGATTCCGGTAAGGTAACATTGGAATCATCTTCGGATTCATTTGAAGTGCTTCATGAGGATTGCCATGCATGGATAAAGTCCAAGAAAGGCAATTGTATCTATTAATTAGGTTATTTTAAATAGTTTCCTTATAGATTATGTCAGTAAGAGTCCGCCTAAGGGTCTTATCTATAATTTGAATTCTTAATAGAGATAGGAATCGTGTCCGACAAAGACATATCTTGTATCTGGGTAAAAATACGAACCAAGACCATGTAATCTAACAACAATCAGTTTAGTACAACTTTGGTGCATCGCCACCTTTTTTCCTTTCAATTACTTCAACGAGTTCTTGCTTTGAGTTGGGCTGCATCGGGTTCGATCTCTGACAAAAGATAAAACTTGTTATGGTGGCTTGCGCTCTCAGGATTAGTGCTTCCATCATTATGATACTCTAATCCTGTTTACGTAAATCGTTGATATTATCATATATGCTATATAATCTAGATTGATATTGCGATCTAACCCTAATCGGCTAGACTCTGTTACTAGATAACAGCCGATAGGGTTAGATATCACTGTCAACTTAGATTACATAGTGTATCCACCATCTCGAAAGGTTTTCATCGACTTGTTTAGATCTTATGCTTATCTTTACGCTTAATGCGCATCGATTGAGTCCAACCTATTAAGTAATATTTAGAATCATAATATCTATCTTATTTTATGATTACTATTAGAGATAACATCGGGGTTTCAGCCGATCTTACCTGTTTTAGCTATCTTGTTTCTTTTATGTTTACTTGATATGCTAAATCTGCCCTTTATATTAAGATCTCACCGCGACGAAATATGTTAAACTTGTTATCGATCTGTTAGGGTATCTTAACACTTGATCGGTTCCTGTTTAATGTATGTAATCTATAGTGATATCTTAGTATAAAGTGGTATCGGAGTACTAACCGATACGTGTTAGATCTATGACATCGGCTATGCTATAACTAAGTATAATCTTTATCTTTAAGTACTTTTAGACATAAGTGATTTATACTATCTTGGTACGCTACCGATCTATCCCAATCACTTAGTTTAAACATATTTTTGGACTTATATTATATATTATGGATATCTACAGCTGATCAATTAGATTTAATTTTCCCTTGGCTGATTCAGTGCACATTGCATCGGCTCAATATCGAACGATACATCATCGGCCACTAGCCAATCGACTATCTCTACAGACTAACTTTGTTTTATCTCTTTGTTTCTTGTTGGTTGCAGGATCAAACCAACTGACACGCCCTACGAACCTCAAAAGCAATATTTGGACCTGCACTAGAGTAAAGTAAATATCTCAGGCCAATGCATGACATTTTACAGTCAACAGGTGTCCTTCGCCACCCACCAACTTCAAGGTCCTGCCTCGGTCTGGTGGGATAATTTCTTGGCCACCCGCCAAGTAGGAGCAGCGGCAGTCTCTTGGGAGGAATTCTGGCATAATTTCATAAAGGCACAGATTCCTAGTGGAATTGTTGCACAGAAGAAGAGGGAATTTAGATCCCTTGAGCAAGGCAGTAGGACTGTCACCGAGTACTTGCATGAGTTCAGCAGGCTCGCATGTTATGCTCCGGAAGATGTGTAAACAAACGCAGAAATATAGGAGAAGGTCCTGTCTGGGCTCGATGATAAACTTGCAGATAAGCTCATCTCTAGAGAATATGCAAATTTTGAGAAGCTGGTCGACAAGGCAATCTGCCAGGAAGACCAGCATAACAAGATGAGCAGGAAGAGGAAGGCTGCGCAGATCAATGAAATTAGCAGAGGCCACGCTTCATGCCCGGATGTCGGGGTGGACCTACCACCATGATCGTCCGTCAGCATTGGCCCTATCATATTTAGGAACTTCAAACCTGGCACCAGTGGCAGTGGTAGCCACAGCAACCGCGGTGGGTAGCAACAACGCAATCCTGCTCCGCGCCCTCCAATGGCACAATCTCGTAGCAGCCCAAGCCAGCTCCACCAAAGAAGGACTTCGGAAGAAAATTGGGTGCCTATTTTAACTGTGGCGAGCAAGGACATTTTGCTGATAAATGTCCGAAGCCCAACTGTGCTGGACCTCGGTTCATCAAAGCACGAGTTAATCATGCTTCAGCAGAAAAGGCACAAGCTGCACCGGAAGTAATACTGGGTATGTTCCCTGTGAACTCCTTTACTGCAACAATATTGTTTGATTCTAGTGCAACACATTCGTTTATATCAAAGCTATTTGTTGAGGCACCTGGGATCCCAATAGTGAAACTTAAGATACCTATGCGGGTTCAAACCCTCGGTAATAACCTAAACACCACTCACTGTTGTCCCTCAGTGGCTATAGAAATTTAAGGAACCAATTTTCTAGCCAGATTTATCCTTCTGGAGTCAAAAGGCCAAGATGTCATCCTTGGGATGAATTGGTTCACCAGATATAAGCCATTGATCGATTACATGAGTCACACGATCACCTTGACCGCTGATAATGGGGAGGAGATCATTTTCCGTTCCCCAGCATCACCAAAGTTGGTAGCAAGTTTAAATCAGATTTCTACCATAGAATTGTCAGCGGTAGAGGTAAAGACCTAAAGAAATGAGAGGATATTCCCATAGTTTGTGAGTATCCTAGAGTCTTTCCGGAAGACCTAACAACGATGCCACCTAAGAGAGAGATAGAGTTTCGGATTGATCTAATACCAGGAACTGCTCCGATCCACAAGAGACCATATAGGATGGGAGCCAACAAGTTGACAGAAGTCAAGAAGCAAGTTGATGAGCAACTGCAGAAAGGCTGCATTCACCCGAGCACGTCACCTTGTGGTGCTCCAGTAATCTTTGTGGAGAAGAAGGACAAGACCAAGAGGATGTGCGTAGATTATCGCGCACTTAATGAGGTTACTATCAAGAACAAATATCCTCTACCCCGGATTGACGATCTGTTTGACCAATTGAAGGGAGCAACAATGTTCTCCAGGATAGACCTACAATTAGGCTATCATCAGTTAAGAATCCGAGAGGAGGACATTCAAAAGACCGCTTTCATCACTCGGTATGGATTGTACGAGTGTACGATCATGTCTTTTGGACTTACCAAAGCACCTGCCTTCTTCATGAATTTGATGAACAAGGTGTTTATGGAATTTTTGGACAAGTTTGTAATTGTTTTCATCAATGACATACTTATCTATTCCAAGTCCGAAGAGGAACATGAGAGACATCTTTGTTTAGCGCTCGAGAAGCTGAAAGATCATCAACACTATGCTAAGTTCAGCAAGTGTGCCTTGTGGTTAAAGGAAGTGCAATTCCTCGGTCACATCGTGAATGCTCAAGGAGTATTGGTGGACCCCTCAAATGTGGAATCTGTTACCAAGTGGACTCCACCGAAGACTGTTACCCAGATTAGAAGCTTTCTTTGACTTGTGGGTTATTATCACCGGTTCATTGAAAATTTCTGAAGAATTGCAAAGCCAATGTGTTAACAGCTAAATTTGGTAACCGAATCCCTAGGTCCTGGTTGAAGTTGAAGCGAGAATCGGATCGGCTGATTTTACGAGAAACAAAGGCCGGGTCGGCTGAGATGCGATCGGCTGCGAAGCCGCTTGGCTAAGGTTGAATTGGACAAGAACAGCCGATAGCCGATTTCAAGTTCAGAGAAGATTGAAGCCGTTTTTGATGCAGATATTTTGAGATAAAATAGAATATTTGGTTTCAAATTGCACGTTAAGAGAATATTGCCATTTAGGTATAAAGCCCTGCAACGGCGAATGTATGTAAATTAGAGATTTCTTTAGAGATAATCTCGGTGTAAAGGCGGCAAAGGATTGCTTCCCGTGCTTTTGTCGCATAGATAGAGTAGTTAGTTGCAGCCGTGTTTAGCGCGGTCTTTGCTGTACTTGGTATAAATAGGACCCGAGACCCCGTAAAAAGCATTCAACACAATCAATACAACCTTCGCGCATCGCCTCCTTTTTCTTCGACGAACAACCGATCCGGCTTCGGCCGCACATCGTTTCGATCCCCATGTTCAGTAAATGTTTGTCATTAGTGGTGTATTTTGTCGAATTTAGTGCTTTCATCGTCATGACACTCTAAATTCGATGATTTATGCTTCACTAGTTACCACATATTGCATATAATCTAGAGCAATGTTTAGATCTGTCTCGTTATCGGCTCTCTTCAGAATCGGCATGATAGAGCTAGGTCTAAAGGTTGACCTAGATTGTATGCGATATCCACCGTCTTGAGGTATTTACATCAGCCACAGTAGATCAGACTGTTCTTTTTATACTTAATGCTGCATCAGTGTTGAACTATTAAATCGTTTTTAGAGCTTTTATGATCTGTTCAGCTAGATGTATTTTGCTTAGAGACAGTGCCGGGGTTTCAGCCGGCCTATGTGTTTTAATGCTCTTTTGATATATTTGTTATCAGGATTATTAAAACCGCCTCTTATATTAAGATCTTGCTCTAGTTAAATGCCCTAAGCCAGAATCAGTTTGTCAGCTATAGCCGACAGTCGACTGACCTAGGTTTAGTGCATTTAGCTCAGATCAATATCTTTTCATAAGATAAATCAGAGTATTAGCCGATTCATAGTTGGGCTTATGACATCGACTAAGATTGTCAAAGCATATATTTATTATTCTGTTGTATATTTGGATTAAATGACTGATACTGTCTCGGTGTAGCCGATCTATTCTAGTCACTTGGTTTAAATGCACTTCAGAATAGCATATATATGTAAATTGACTCCTACAGCCGATCCAGTAGGATCTAACTTAATACTTAACGCATATATCTCTATTTTTCTTGTTGGTTAACAGATCAAACCAACTGGCATGCCTTGAACAACATAGGTAGCCAAGACAGACCTGCAATGGAGTTAAGCAGATCTCCCAGGCCAGCGCGTGAGAGAAATTTATCATCAACACAATGATGCAATTGTTGAACAAAGATGAGAAATTCAGATGGTTCGCGGAATGCAATAGGAGTTTTGAAGAGCTTAAGAAGAAGCTGGTGTCTGCACCGATCTTTATTCTGCCGGATCAGACAAAAGACTTCCAAGTGTACTGTGATGCATCCCGCCAAGGGCTAGGATGTGTGTTGATGCAAGAAGGAAAAGTGATTGCATACGCTTCTCATTAGTTGCCTCCACACGAAATCAACTATCCAACCCATTACTTGGAATTAGCAGCCGTGGTTCATGCATTGAAGGTATGGCGGCACTACCTGATAGGTAATCGTTGTGAAGTGTATACGGATCATAAGAGCTTAAAATACATCTTCACCCATCCGGACTTAAACCTCCGTCAGCGAAGATGGTTGGAGTTGATAAAGGATTATGATCTCGGAATACACTATCACCTTGCTAGAGCTAACATGGTGGCAGATGCTTTGAGCCGAAAGAGCTACTGCAACTCTATCAACACAAAAGAAATGTGTACTAAGTTGCAGCGAGAGCTAGAGCACCTAAACTTATCCGACTGGAGGTAGGGATAGATCATTGTGGAGAGTATGGCAATTGATTGACGATCATGTCTCATAGATCATTGTGGAGAGTATGGCAATCGGGTATCTACATGGCAAGCTTATCCGACTGGAGGTAGGGATAGATTGCGCCTGCCATATCTGTAAACCAAACATGACTTGGGTGTTACGGTTGCCGATAGAGATAAGGCAATCGGCCTATAGTCACGGTTTGGAAATATTGAGGAAACCAACTTAGAATAAGATAGGGTTTCCGATCTGTAAGCCCTCCTCCCAAGACTATATAAGGGGGGTAAGGGGCGTCCCTTGAGGGATATCAGATTCTAGATCAGAAATTTCGATAGGAGATTAATTTTTAGCCTTCAGCTTCAGATCACGAGATCAATAAAGACACTCGGCGGATCGAATCCACCGAAACAGGAGTAGGGTATTACCTCACGAGAGGGCCTGAACCTGTCTTAACCTTCTCCTTCTTCTAACCTATTGTGCTTGGCGATCTCGATCTGCGACCCCGAAATTATATTGCCGAAACCATGTTTCGACAGCTGGCGCGCTGTAGGGGGCCGCGCATCGAGACTTCTTCAACAAATCCCGCCGACAAGCGTGATGGGATCCCCTTCAAGATTCGGCGATTTCGCCGCCAACTTCGTCGACGATTCCTCCTTCGACTCGGATTCGGACCAGTCGGGAGGAGAAATCCACTCGACACCGTTCGGACTTCCGAACAACGCCACGATCTACAACGACATCTTGAAGACCAAGATGCAATCTACTTTCTTCGACGACGGACCTCACACGGCACCATTCGGATTACCGAATACCGCCAAAATCTGCGCCAATCTTCTCGCCTCCCCGACGGAAGCGATCTACTCAAATGAAGACCTCTCAGCGCCATTTGGATTACCAAACGCTGCCGAGATTTACAGTAAGCTTCTCTCCCCCGAGTCGGCGGCGACCCACTCGGAGGAGCCCACACCCCCAAGTTCTGACTCGGACTGGAACGATCCAGATCCGGGTTACCCAGATCAAGGGAGGTCGCCGTCATCCTCCCATCATTCGGCTCCTGCTCATCTTCGGAGCTCAATGGATACCTCGCTCCGCCGGCTTCGACAACCTCTACGGCATCCCTTCTGACGAAGCCGACAATTCCAACTACCACATGGACTGTGAGCCGAAGTGCTTTGATGTCCTCATGGCCGAGCCGGACGAGTCCGACTCAACCATGGCCAAGGCTTGTCAAGAAGAGCGAGCGGGGTGGAGCTCGAGCGCAAGACGGCCGAAGAAGAGAAACAACGCAAGGACGAGGCCGATAAGAGGAAGCAGACCTACGTGCAGCCGGACGATCGGCCCAGGAGGCCATCCTCCAAACACGGGTTCACAACACCAACATCTTCCGAACGCCACAGCAGAACGCTGTCGCCGCACTTACTCTCTTGGACACCGTCATGGAGACGGCACCCGCCAACGTGACTCCTATACTCGACAAGATCAAGACCATCGTCGCCGCCACAGCAAACGGCCACCCCACCACCTCGGCACGAAGGCCGACTGAATCCGTGGCCGAAACGCCAGACAAGAGCCGGCTTCCGCCTCTAAGGTCAGGAGACTATAAGAGGCCCGAGCCAGATCGGTCGACGACCAGGCCAAGAGGCCCACACCGCGAGTCCACGCTGAAATACCAGGAGCAGAGGGCCAACTCCCGCGACAAACAACATGGACGTCCACCCGTCCACCACCGCACTCGCCGCAATAGCTCCAGCTACCCAACCAGTCAACCGAAGACCCCGCTGAGTGATCTGTGGGAAGTCCTCGATCGCCGCTACCAGGAGCGCGACCGACGCACCCGGGAAGATCGGAGGGGATCACCCGATAGCGGCGACGACGGAGTACCAGCCTTCACTCGGGAGCTCCGCCGAGTACACTCGCCGAGTGGCTTTAAGCCTACAGGATTGAAAGGTACGATGGCAAGACCGACCCGAATCTTGGCTAACCGTATACACCCTTGCTATCCGAGCTGCAGGTGGCGACAACAAAGCTATGGCCAATTACCTGCCCGTGGCCCTCGCAAACTCAGCCAGAAATTGGCTCACGAGCCTGCCAAGAGGCTCAATCGGCTCGTGGAGCGAGCTGAGGGACCACTTCATCGCCAACTTCCAAGGTACCTTCGAGAGGCCCGTTACACACTTCGACCTATACAACGTCATCCAAAAGCCGGACGAGCCTCTGAAGGATTACATTCGTCGTTTCTCCGAGAAGCGCAACAAGATCCCGAACATCACCGATGACATCATCATCGCCGCCTTCCAGAAGGGAGTCCGTGATGAGCTGCTCATCGGAAAGTTCGGGCGCAAACCACCAAAGACGGTGAAGCAAATGTTCGAGACGACGAACTCATACGCCAAATCCAATGACGCCATTAAGGCCGCCCGACAAGACCGGCCCGATAGAAGGGAGGACAGGCTAGCGGGAGGAAGCCGTAATCCTAAGAAGGATGGCGGCAACAACGGCAACCAGGGCCAGAAATAGCGCAAGCGCCGATCTGAGGACCTAGTGGCCGCAACCTCCAACACTCAACGCCGTCCCTGAGTCGCCGCCTACGACGCCATCATGAACGCCCAGTGCACCCATCATCCGAATCATAAGCACGTGGCGAAGGACTGCTTTATCTACAAACAGTTCGCCAAACAGTATGCGGCGCAACTCAACAAGAAGCCGACTGACGAGGCTGGCCCGTCTGGTGCCAAAAAGAACAACGTGGCTGAAAATGCCGAACCTTTTTAAGACCCAGTGGGGGAGCTCAACCACATCTTTGGAGGTCCGCTAGCCTATGAGTCCAAGAGAAAACAAAAGCTAACTGACCGGGAGGTCAACGCGGCTCAACCCGAAATCCCTCAATATCTGCGATGGTCGGAAGTGGCCATCACCTTTGACCGCTCGGATCATCCTGACCGAGTGGTTCACCCGAGGCGCTATCCACTCGTCCTGGACCCCGTGGTCCTCAACATCAGGCTTAAGCGCGTCCTCATCGATGGGGGCAGCGCCCTCAACATCCTGTTTGCCAAGACCATGGATGAGATGCAGATCCCGAGAGCCAAACTAAAGGCAAGCTCAGCCCCCTTCCACGGAGTTATCCCAGGGCTATCTTCTACACCACTCGGGTATATCTCCCTCCCAGTCACCTTCGGAGCCCGAGAGAACTTCCGAATGGAGAACGTCACCTTTGAGGTGGCCGACTTCGAAACAAAGATATCACGCCATCATCGGAAGGCTGCGCTTGCCAAGTTCATGGCGATCCCTCACTACACCTACCTCTGCATGAAGATGCCGGGTCCCAACGGCGTCATCACTCTTCGCAGCGACGTGAAGCAAGCCTTCACCTGCGATAAGGAGAGCTGCGACATGGCCCAATCTTGCGAGAGATTACGTGGCCAACAAGAAGTCCGATTGGCCGCATCAACTTCGGCAGAGGGCGAAGTCCCCGCGAAGAAGATAGCCAAATCAGGATCCGGCGACGCCAAGACCAAGAAGATCTCCCTTGATCCGTCGGATCCCTCGAAAACTGCTGTAATCGGCGCTGACCTAGATCCCAAATAGGAAAGCGCGCTCGTCACCTTCCTCCAAAATAATAAAGATGTTTTTGCTTGGAAACCATCCGATATGCCTGGAATTCCTAGGGAGGTGATCGAGCACTCTTTGAACGTCAAAGATGACGCCAAACCGATAAAACAACGATTACGCAGATTCGCACAGGATCAAAAAGACGCTATCAAGGAAGAACTCGCAAAGCTCTTGGCTGCCGGCTTTATTAAAGAACTCCTCCATCCCGACTGGTTAGCCAACCCAGTCCTAGTCCGCAAGAAGACGGGGCAATGGCGCATGTGCGTTGATTATACTGACCTCAACAAAGCCTGCCCCAAAGATCCGTTCGGCTGCCTCGCATCGACCAAGTCGTCGACTCAACAATGCCTGCCAACTCCCGAGTTTCTCGGATCGTTACTCGGGCTATCACCGGATCAGCTTAAAAGAATCCGATCGCCGAAGACATCGTTCATCACGCCGTTTGGGGCCTACTCTACATCACCATGCCTTTCGGCCGAAGAACGCCGGGCCACATACCAACGCATGATCCAAAGATGTTTCCGACGCAGACGGCAAGAACGTCGAAGCTTACATCGACGATGTTGTCATCAAGACCAAGCGAAAGAAGACCTGATCGCCGACTTAGAGGAAACCTTTGCGAACATCCGGCCTTAAGAATGAAGTTAAACCCGGAGAAGTGCACTTTCGGTGTTCCATCGTGCAACCGCTCGGCTTCATGGTGTCACATCGCGGCATTGAAGCAAATCCGAAAAGATCAACGCCATCTTAAACATGAAACCCCGAGTAACCGTAAAGACGTTCGTAAGCTCACCGGCTGCATGGCGGCACTAAGCCGTTTCATATCCCGACTCGGCGAACGAGGCATGCCCTTCTTCAGACTGTTAAAGAAGACGGACGACTTCCAGTGGACAGTAGAAGCCAACAAGGCCTTTGAAGATTTCAAAGAGTTCCTTACAACGCCCCCGTCCCGGCCTCGCCTCAACCCCAGAACCTCTCGCCGCAGTACGTTTCAGCCACTCACCAAGTGGTTAGTACGGTCCTTGTGGTCGAACGCGAAGAAGAAGGACGGGCTCGAAGATTCAAAGGCCAATCTACTTTGTTAGCGAAGTATTGGCAGGAGCCAAAATTCGCTACCCTCGGTACAAAAACTGCTCTATGGTGTTCTAATAACCGCGAGGAAATTGGCACACTATTTTCAGGGTCACTCGGTCCCCGTCGTCACCTCTTTCCCACTCGGCGATGTCATCCACAACCGCGAGGCAACCGGACGCATCGCCAAGTGGGCCCTAGAGCTGATGCCGCTGGACCTGACTTTTAAGGCAAGGACGTCCATAAAGTCACAAGCTTTGGCGGACTTCCCGGCCGAGTGGACTCGAACAAGAAGAAAACGTGCCTCGGGAGGACCTCCAACATTGGACCATGCACTTCGACGGATCCAAGAGGATCACCGGCTTGGGAGCAGGAGTTGTGCCGATCTCCCCGACCGGGGAATGGCTAAGATATGTCCTTCACCTCCACTTCTCCGCCTCACACAACGTTGCCAAATACGAAGCTCTTCTACATGGACTGCGCCTCAGCCACTCGGGATACGTCGGCTTATTGTGAAAGGCGACTCCCAGCTGGTCGTCAATCAAGTGATGAAAGACTGGTCCTGCCTAAACGACACTATGGAGGCCTACTGGCAAGAGGTCCACAAGCTTGAGGACAAGTTTGATGGGCTCGAACTCTCACATGTCCTGAGACATAACAAAGAAGCCGCCGATGAGCTGGCACAGTTCGGATCTAAGCGTGAAGCTGCCCCAACAGACGTCTTTGTCGAACATCTCTACAAACCAACCATCACGGCAAAGACAACTCCCAATGAGCAAACCACGAACGAAGTCGCCATGACCGACACCGACTGGAGGACGCCGCTCATCAAATTCTTAACCCAACAAGAGCTGCCGGATGACCGGGATGAAGCACTACGCGTCCGGCGTCGTTGCCAAGCATATGTCATGGTTGACTCCGATCTATACAAGAGAAGCCCCTCCGGAATTCTAATGAGGTGCATCACACCCGAAGAAGGGAAACAGCTACTCCAAGACATCCACTCGGGCATATGCGGAAGCCACGCGGCAAGACGCACTCTAGTCGGCAAAGCTTATAGGCAAGGCTTCTTCTGGCTTACCGCGGTCTCCGACGCGGATAAAGTCATACGAACCTGCGAAGGCTGCCAGTTTTTTGCCCGACAAAGCCATGTCCCGGCCCAGGAGCTTCAAACAATCCCACTGTCCTGGCCGTTCGCGGTATGTGGGCTGGACATGGTTGGCCCTTTCAAAAAAGCTCCAGGAGGATTACACACCTCTTCGTCGCAATCGACAAGTTCTTCAAGTGGATTGAGGCCAAGCCGGTCGCCACCATCACTTCTGACAAGGCACGGGATTTCTTCCTCAACATCGTGCACCGCTTCGGCATCCCAAACGTAATCATAACCGACAACGGGACTCAATTCACGGGAGGCATCTTCAAGGAATTCTGCGAAGACTTGGAATCAAGATCTCGCTACGCATCGCAGCCCATCCCAAAAGTAATGGACAAGTCGAGCGAGCCAACGGCATGGTCCTCCAAGGCATCAAGGCCCGCGTTTCGACCGCCTAAACCCTTACGCCGGCAAGTGGGTCCAAGAACTTCCTCTCGTTTTATGGTCGTCGCGACCACACCCGCCGGGCTACCGGCCAAACTCCTTTCTTTTTGGTCTATGGCGCAGGCCATGTTGCCAAACGAGATGGAATATGAATCCTCCGGTCCGCAGCTTCAACGATGAACGCTACGACCCCGACGAGTGGATGATCTCACCCGATTGGAAGAGGCCCGTGAGGCAGCCTCATCCGCGCCAAATACCTCCAAGGGCTCGAAGATACCACAGCCGCAACGTGCGAGCACGAGCTTTCATTGTTGGCGACCGGTTCTACGCAAGATCCGACCACCAAAGACCGACACAAGTTGTCCCCCTTATGGGAGGGACCATACATAATCGCCGAGTGACTCGCCCGGTGCATACCAGTAAAGCGTGAAGACGGGTCTATGGTGGAGAACTCTTGGAACATCGAGCATCTTCGACGATTTTATGCCTAATTCGGCTAAGGCCTCATGTTTTCCTTGACGCCAACCTCAAGCAAGATGACTTCTTGAGTTAGCAGTCGGGGGCTGTACACATGTCAATAAAGCTCAAGTTTTCCTCATCAACTTTTGTGCATAATTTGGTTTATCATTGTTTAATGTCCCTCGATTCAAGCTCAGTGTCTAAGGACTGAGAGTTTTCCGATGACCTAATCGAGCCTAGGCTTGATGACAGCCAGACGAAAACTACTTAAGAAATTTCACGCAAAAGCTCGGATCGAGGCATTAACATAAGTAAACTAAATATATCACAAGTTCTACATCAGAGTGCTACGGTTATGCGACATATACAAGACAAAGTCAGAAAGACAAGTCAAATCTTGAAATTGTTTACTACATCAAGGGATATTTTCTTCGTCGCCTCCTGCGCCTCACTCAGCATGTCCAAGGCCTGCTCGTCGGTCGTTCCATCAGCAAAGCCTCCCCCAACCGAGTTGATATCCACTCGGGGGTAGAGGGACTTGGTTTGTGCAAGAGCCAGACCAGCCCCCATGCTGGCTGCTTCGGTGATGTTGGCCAGATACCGGTCGGGAGCCAGCTGCAGCTTGTTGAATATTTTCACCGGCTCCAACGAACTGGCCCCAACTCCTTGATCGAATAAGGACAGCAAGATCGGTGTAGCGGCGTTGGCGACCTCTTCCCGAATCTCGTCACTTCGTCTGACCCGCCCAAGCAAGACATCGTATTGAGCCCGGGTCTTCACCTTGTAGGCCGCCAAAAGCTCCTGATCATTCAAGGCACTCGGAAATGAAGCAAGACAGAAGTTTTATTCCAATGAAGATTACCTTCAAACTCGGCCTCTATCTCGGCTTTGTCGAGGCTGACTGCCTCCAGCTGGACTTGAAGCGAATGGACCTCCGAAGAATTTTCTACAAAAGAAGATCGTCAACAACCGAAATTAACATGGGAACCATGAAGAAATTTGGAGAAACGGGCTTACTTCCGATTGATCCTCGAAGGTCGAGGTTCGCCTCCCGAAGCTCGCGATCTCCTCCTCAAAGCCGCCTCCTTGACGCGGCCTCCTCCCGAGTGGCCTTCACTGCCGCCGAACGTCCTCTAAGGAGTTCGGTGGGGAACCAGCTTCTCCAAGACCTCGATTTTGCCATGGAGCGGCAATATTCCTTCTGCGCGCGAAAGCGTAAGAGTGACCGACCGAAAGATAATGAAAATACAATTAAAGAGAAAGACGAAGGCTTACGTTGGGCGCCGGGTCGCCTCGCTCGTGCTCTCGACAAGGGCATCCCTTTCATCTTTTCGGCCCGACGGTCCAGATGATGCCTTGTTTCTCGCCTTCCGCGTCCCGCCACTCGATCCTAATAGGGGAACCTGTGTTTCGAGGACGCAACCTGGGATCTCCTCCACTCCGGCTGGCAAATAAGAAGGACAAATGAAGACATGAAAGATTCAAACTGAAAGAGCAAAAGAGTATTTTGAAACAAATCCCACCAGCTTCGGCGGCCGCGCGCTTAGGTGGAGCAGCCCGGCTGGCCTCCTTCTTTTGACCTCGCGCCGAGTGGCCCTCGCCGGGCCGCACGAGCCGCGCCCGGGTATCCCGGCCGATGACGGCTTCCGCCGGGACGTCCCGCCGCGGTCGAGGGCTCCTTCCTCGGAGCATCCTTCGTTGGAGGCGACGGCTGTTTGCTCGGAGCGCTCATGCTCGGCTGTGGGCTCTGGGGCTTCGGCTCTGCTGGCTTCGGCACCTCGGGAGTTGCGGTTCGAGTCGGCCCTTCACCTTCCCCGGCAGGATCTATGTCCTGGGGCCTCCTGTGAAAATAAATGCAGCGAGGGTAATGACAAGGAATACTCTCAACAAGAAAAAGTTCGGACTTTGGCAACAGAGCATGCCTGGATGACCGGCGGATCTTCGGTGCTGTCCGCGGTGATCGCCTTAGGGGTGGGGTCTCAATTGGAGGAGCCGGGACGTCGTCATCCAAGTCCTCGATGATCAACCTCCTTTTGCTCGCCCGCTTGTTCGAGTCTTCACTCGGCGCCGCTCGCTTCCCGACTGGGTTGCCTTGGATCTTGATCCCGCCAGCCGGCTTCTTGGCGGGGCGACGCAGCGCGTCATCGTGGGACACCTTATATGGCTTGAGGTGATAGAAGCATTTTCGTGAAGAAAGAATGCACAACGCTAAGAGACAAGATATCAAGATTGAAAGACGTTATGAAGTAACCGTCGGCTTACGGGAGGAGGAGGTCGGTGGATGCAAGGGGAGGACCTGCAGAATGAGGGCCCGCTCAACCGCGATTCCAGTCAAGAAGATCTTGTACATCCGGATCTTCGTGGACCTCATAGCTGAGTGGATCTGGATCTTCCCGATTGGGGTCCGTTCCGCCTTCATATTCGAAGGCCGGCTTCGACCTTTCCTTGATCGGCGCCAGTCGGCACCTGATAAAGTGCCGAGTGATTTGCTCTCCGCGAAGACCCTTTTGTTTCATCGCCGGATCTTCGCAAGTAGCTTGTTGGCCTCATCCCAATCTTGGGCTACTGGGGACGTGCTCCAAGTTGGACCGGGACAGGGGAAGGCCGACGAAAGAAGGCAGGCTGGGTTCTAGGTTGCTAACGTAGAACCAACCCGCATGCCATCCCTTATTGGAAGACTTCAAGGGAAGAGAAAAATACTCCTTGCGGAGAGATCCGCGGAGTTGGAAACCTGCCCCGCCAACGACGCAGGGGCAGTCCTTGTTCGGATGCGGTTTGAGATAGAACATGCGCCGGAAGAGTTGGAAGTGGGGGAGGATGCTAAGGAAGGCTTCGCATACATGAATGAAGAGAGCGATGTGAAGCATTGAGTTGGGATTCAGATGGTAGAGGTGAAGCCCATAGTAATCCAGAAGCCCCCGGAAGAACTCGGAGGTGGGAAGGCTGAACCCACAATAGAAAAAAGAAGTGAAAACGATGAGCTCACCGGTGTTCGGGGTCGGGAACTCCTCCCCTGCCGCCGGGCGCCATCCCACGATCTCCTTTGGCGGAAGCACGCCGTGCTTCACCATCTCCTTGAGGGTAGATTCCCTCACATCTGATGTGGCCCATTGGTCGAACGGAATCCTCTTTTCCTCCGCCATGAGAGTGGTGTTGATGGGAAGCGGAATGTGGGAGATTTGGCTACGGAAGCTGGTTGTTGCAGAGATCGAGTTCCTAGATGGATGGATTTGGGAGCGCGCGAGTCTAGGGTTCTCCGCAGTGAACTGGTGAACAGTACTACGAAAAGGGGAAATTTTGGAAGATGAAGAGGCGGGGACGACCTCGTGCCTTTATAGAAAGATTTGAGGGTTGCGCTAGCTTTTCTAGTGATTGGGCCGAGCCCATAAGAAAATCTATGGCCCAGCTAAGGTGTGGCCCGACGCGTGTCCTTAGGGACTTAAGCGGATGAGCTTAAGCAAATTTGCCCTGGCAATATGCGCGTGTCCGAGTGCCCTATACCTTTGAAAATCCTTTCATACCGCGGTTTGCTTGACTTCATGAGAAGCTGGCACGATGCAACTTGGAGGGTGACCGACAGCTAAGTTTTTATAGCTGCCTTGATGACAAGGGCTGTTTGGTTTTTTGGCATTTGGTCAGGTAACCTTACCAATGCTGTTTATTTTTCCACCTTGGTGAAGATCTTTATAGATTAAGACCAGTGTAATGGAAAAAGCTATTTAATAACTTGGTCATATTTTTCATATGATTGAAAAAACTCGTTTCCCATGAGGGATGATTGAAATATTTGTTCCGGGATTACTCGGGCAGATCCACTCGGATAAGCATGAGCTTACCGAGTGCTTTTCGCCTACGAAGGTTGATTGAGTTAATTGTTCGAGATAACCTGCAAACTCACTCTGGTAAAGCATGAGCTTGCTGAGTAATAAAGTTGCTTTAGCATGAGCTAAGCATCTACATAAGAATGATTTTTTATAGTTCTTGACTATATGCTTAGTCTGTTTTTGACTAACCACATAGTCGGGGGCTACACCTAATTAGGTGCATCAGGAGATGCACCTAGATATTTATTTTTAAAGAATTTTTGAGATATTTTCCAGCCCTTCACAGTCTTTGGAGCCACTCGGGAAGATTCAGGCAGAGATGACGGAATCACTCGGCGTCAAAAGCACTCGGTCAAAGAGGTTTTTGGTTGTGTGTTGTTTTGGTCTGAAGCTGAGTTGTCTCGTCGACCGAAAAGGACTCGGGGCTACCGTGGAGAGTATGGCACGGGTATCTACATGGCAAGCTTATCCGACCGGAGGTAGGGATAGATTGCGCCCGCCATATAAGTAGACCAAACAGACTTGGGTGTTACTGGTTGCCGATAGAGATAAGGCAATCGGCCTATAGTCACGCTTGGAAAGATTGAGGAAACCAACTTAGAATAAGATAGGGTTTCCGATATGTAAGCCCTCCTCCCAAGACTATATAAGGGGGGTAAGGGGCGTCCCTTGAGGGATATCAGATTCTAGATCAGAAATTTCGATAGGAGATTAATTTTTAGCCTTCAGCTTCAGATCACGAGATCAATAAAGACACTCGGCGGATCGAATCCACCGAAACAGGAGTAGGGTATTACCTCACGAGAGGGCCTGAACCTGTCTAAACCTTCTCCTTCTTCTAACCTATTGTGCTTGGCGATCTCGACTGCGACCCCAGAAATTATATTGCCGAAACCAAGTTTCGACAATCATGGTATGGAGATACCAAACCAATAAATGTGAACATGTGTTAGAGAACACATTGTTGGATAGACCCACCTTGAGACACTACAGGGAATTGATGTGCCATTAGTTGGTCTCAAGTTGTGTTGGTGCAGAGTCCTTAGATCTGAGATCATCATGGATTCCAACATGTATAGTAGGTTACTTAGGGACTACCAAACACTATTCCGTAACTAGGTAGTCATAAAAGTAGTCTTCGGGTTTGATTTGAAACATGTAGTGGGTCAAGATGGAATTTCCCCTCCTATGAGAGAGATATCTCTTGGCCCCTCAATGTAATGGATTATGGAAGTGCATGGCCATGCTGAGTTGATTGAGGAGTCAATCAAGAGATAGATAATCCAATGATTAAGCTGTTGATAGGATGGCACGAGTCTTACCTATAGCTTAATTGATATCGTGAGGCAAAGGGATTTGTGCACACATTACAGATTCAGCTAACACGATCTTCTTGTATACTTTGGTGTCATTATGTTCGGCCGAGTTGTACTCGGGTCGGAACCAAGTATACCTAAACCTACAGGGTCACACACTTAATGGGATAGAACGTGTTGGACGTAGATACGACTTAGTCCAGATGGGCAACAAGGCCTAGTCGGCCAACTCTATATAAAGAGGTGCTTGGGGTGGAAATTGAGACAAAAAAGACACAACAGAACAGTGCAACATCAAGTCGCTGGGTCAAGATCTTCCACGGAAACCGAAGTCACCGACTTCTGAGCGAAACCCTAGCTGTGCGCCGACTGCTAGCACACAAGGTGTTGGCGATTCCATCCTTCGATGTGTGGATACCGGTGTTATTCGGTAGCATTGAATCTCATCGAGATCCATCTAGCTGAATCCAATTCGGCGGTTGGGTTGGTCGGTCGGGAGGTCAGGAGGCCGGAAGGCCGGGCGAATCGGCACAGCATCGTTGGCATCGGCGAATCCTAACGCCACCAGGCGGTCCGGCGCCACGCGTGGAGATCGACGGGGTTGGGCGATTTGGACCCGGGGTCGGCGAGGTTGGCTAGAAGGTTTCTGAGGTCGACAAAGCCTGTTTTGAGGTCAGCCGAGGTCAGCAAGGCTTTTCGAGGTCGGCTAGCAACAGTTTGACTATTTTCGCTCCACTGCACGTCAACTGGCAACGATCTATAGACCCTTACTTGCAAGCTTTCCTGGATTGCACGGTAGAAGATATTGTTTTATGTTATCGTAACCTCCACGTTTTCCTTCACTCCAATAGGGTTCGGTCAAACCCCTATGGTGGGCTTTGGCCCCCACCCAAGGATCCAAGGGCAATGTTCAGGTTTGGTGTTTGGATTCCAAGGAAAAATTTTTGTCATGATGAGCAAAAGAATTCCCAATATTAAAATCCTAAATTCAAGTATTTTTTCCTATGCATGATATGGAAAAGTAAGCATGCCATGCGAATATGCAGGAATTGAAATAAAAATTTGCAAGGAAATTAAATCTGCATTTGGAAAATAAATATGGGGATACATACCGATTTATCTGTCGGCAAGAACTCCTCATTTAAAGTCCGACGAGCGGGACTTCCTCCATGCAGTTTAAGCCGTTGCGTCACCCGGTCTTGGAGAAGTAGACGTGGATGACTGCACCTGTTTCACTCGCCACACCTTTTTTTGTCTTCTCTTGTTTTTCCGGTGTGGTCGAGGATTTTTTGGACCTCGGCGGTGGAGATTGAACTGACACCACCTGCCTCACCGTCTTTGTGATTTTCCTTTGTAACGGTAATTCCTTTTCTAGGAATTTCATCATGAACATGATGAGGTTGTCCTTCTCTGGGGGTTTCACTTCGACCTCTTTGATATTCTTTGTGTTCAGCCCATATTTGATTCTGACCATTGAACACCGTTCCACTCTTGGTTGGAAGTTAAACTTCTCCTCCATTCCATTGATGTGGAGTCAAATTTCTCCCGCTCCCACATCGATACGGGCATCCGCGGTGCTATGGAACGGTAGCCCAAGAATGAGCGGCGTTCTCTTATCAACATCCATGTCGAGCACCATGAAATCAACGGGAATGAAGCAACCCCGGATATTGTCACATACCCAGATCCTAGGGTTACGTAAAACCCTGTCAAGACAAAAACTAGAAGTAAGGGTTTCAATTTTCCTGACCCAAAAATTTACATTTCTAACCATCTGGAGTATTTTAAAACCCGATGCATGATTAAGAATTGGAGGGTAAAATAAAACTTCCCAAGGTTATTCATTAGTGCATAAGAGCATGCTTGTGCATAAAACCAATTCTGGTAAAAAGATTTTCTATACATTTTGAAATTGGAACTCTCATCACATTACATGTTTATTCCCACAACTCAAGGAAAATATTATGAAGGCACTATAACAAAATTTGACGTACTTGCATAAAGGGAAATGCTTGAACAAAGAAGGGCTATCCCGATTTCTTTGAACTAAACCACACATGATAAAATTATGGAAAAGAATTCCTGTGGATGCCCTACATTATATTCACTCCACTGTATTTTTTACACATTCTGATGAGTAGCCTTGATGCTTCAAACAAATAGAACAAGAAAACAACATAATAGGTGGGGAAAATACCCCCAATCGGCTAAAAACAAACTCCACTTAAAAGGGATTAAAATGCACATAAATCCATATAGGAAATAATTTATTCAAATACTAGGTTGGATGCCAAAATTTAATATATTTTTTCTAGAATTTGTCTGGACTATTTGAACCTCCTAAAAATCCAAATAAGGTTTAAAATTCCAAAACTTTGTCGAATTTCTGAGAGCAAACCATGAGCAATCTTTGAATGAAACCAAAGAAAATGGGTTCTTCATATACTCCTCTACCTACAGAAAAATCTTCATAAATTTATCCAAACCACACAATAAACTAAAGAGCTGCAAAGTCAAGGGGAGGAAATAAATCGAAATTAACCTCAAAATTTGGCAGCACACAGAGATCTACCCATCCCCCACTCCCCTGCCTTGGACACCATGGTTGGACCCACTTGGCAGTGTTAGCAGCTAGCTCAGAACATGTCTTTTTCCTCTCCACCACTGAAGGATGCAGCACCCCGGGCGACAGCGCGCAGAACACCAGCGCCGCGAGGCCTTGAGGTGTCGACGCCGCGTGAGCTCGCTCCGCCTTTCAAAACTCTCCCGCCTCGGTCGCCCAACCTCGCTCTCTGCCTCAGAACCCAACCGTCTGAAGGAGGAGAGCTCTAGAGTATCGATTCCCCTTCGTTTCCATCGCCGACCGCGAGGAAAACAGCCACCGCCGTCGCCTAGGAGCCATGGTCATCCTCCTCTATCTCGTGTTCCTTAATCTCCATACAATGCCGAACCATTTCGCTGTTGACACCATTCCTTCTTGTCTCATGTAGCCGCGGGAACACCGACGCGCTCCACCGGAGACCGGAGCACGCACCGAGCATCGCCGCCGCACCCTCGACGCTGTTCCGAGCAATGTAGGCCGAAGCAGACCGAGTCCTTGCGCCCACACCTTCGCCTCGACTTCCTCAACATTTCCCCTCAAAGATCCCAACCAACGGTGCACCGAGGGAAGAGATCGGCATTCGTCTTCGTCGGAACCGACCAACCGCCACCACGAGTCGCCGCCGTCGATTCTACTCGCTCCGGTGAGTCTTTGCCAAATTCCTCGCGTTTGAACCATCTCGGGGCACCCAACGACCTAATGATTAACTTCTCCTAGCGAGGCATTGGCCGAGTCGAGTTGTCGCCGTCGTCCTCCCGGTTCTACCACTGCCGCCGATCAGGTATCACATCGCCATGGCCACCCAAGCTTTGCCAAGCCATCTGCACTTTCGGGTATGTACCCATGGACCCTGTAGATGCTCACAGATGCATTAACTCAGCACAATTTGGTCTCTAGCTTAGTTGGACGCAGCAACCAAACCCGCACTGCCGCTCGCGCTAGACACTAGCGCTATTCCGGCCGCCACTGTGGACAAGACCACCACCATTAGATTTGCAACAAGCCACACTATGTTTTCTCTTTTGGCCATCCTCGCTAAAACGTTGTAGTTCGCCGCCGGCGGGGTCAGAAAGCAACTCCGGCCGCCACAAGCTCTGCTTCCTCCCTCATTGTTTCACTGCCAACCGGGCCCCACAGATTCGGGCGCGAAGCCCTCTTCTTAAACCCACACGCCACTGACCCATGGGCCCCACGCGCCATAGAGACAGGAAGCAGCAGCCATCAGTACTCTTTTACAGAGAGCAGAACACTTCTTTAAAAATCCATATAAAATCCATTTGTAAACATTTTCGAATTGAACAAATTTCTGTGGACTCCCTAGATAATGAACTTTAATGTGGGACCATAAAACTTGGCACTCACTGTACTGGAAATATCCCAAAAATTTAAATAATTCAGGACACATATAAACCAAAGGAGAATTTATAAAATCCCTATGAAATTCAAATTAACTTCAATTTGAGCAAACACAAATCCAATAGATTCCTCATCACACTCTCTCTGGCCTGGGAAAATAAAAAGTTATACTTTCCTTAAGTCAAATGTTGGTAAAACTAATTTTAGGGGAAAGATACACTTAGGGACAGTCAACCTTTCGGGATTTATTAAAAATTCATTTACCATAATTTTGGGTAAACTTAGATTTTGTAGAATCACACAGACATGTACTTTTAAAATATACAATAATACCATATGCCTTCTGTGTAGTATAATGCCTTAACCTAATTATAAGTGAAACTAATGGTTTAATGCACCCACTAACATGTAAGAATTTTGGAAAATCCAATTTTTATCCTTTTTACGTGAAAAAAGATTCTATAAGACCATAGATTAATGAAATCCCATTTATTAAAATAAAACATAGCCACTCATCCACCGAAATATAGAGAAGGCTCTAAATAGGTAGCCTAGGTGCTAAACGAGGTACATGTCATATGTATATACATCTGAATGTGTATGTATATGATTAGATAAACAAGGAATTAATTATAGCTCTAGGAAAAATGGAAAAGGACCCATGGACCAGTGAACCCCACCTTTAATTTAAGTTCACCAATACTTAGTACAAATGACTCTATAAGCAAAACCTAGGTGAAGATATTAAATACCTACCCTAGTGACTTTTCCTAACCTAGGAAGACATATAAGTAGTGAAACAATTCAGACTCCAAAAATCCTTTGCAAATAGGGTCAAAATTGTTGGCTAAGTTATCCATGTATCAACCCTCCTAAGCAAAGTAACCAGTTCTGTACCTAAACCCTAGGGCCACATCTATAGGATGCTGAAGGCCTAAAACACGTGATAGGTTCATAAAATACCTAATAAAATTACTAAAACTCTAAAAATTTATAAACAAAATGCATCAATCTTAGAAGGTATTTTCCCTCACCTCTGGAAATTCAAAGTTAACTTTAACCAAGAGGTAAAAGCAATTTAGGATGATAATTAGTTAAATCCTACGCTATACTGAGCCGACTTTAAAAATTAATAACTCCCAAGATAAAAGAGGTAAAATAGAAATTTCTCCACCATAAATTATATCTGTACAGCACCTAGCCACACTAAAGAATCCATGCATTTTAGATCATATTTAATTTTTACATGCTTTGGTATTTACCCGTTATCGGTATTATCCTTAGCGGATAATTTCGCGACGGTGAGAAGATTTGCATTCTAACTCATCCCAGGAAGATTCTCTAACATCCAAGGCAAGTTCTTCCCATCCTCTCTTTGAACACCTTGAATCCCATGTTTTGAGGGATGAAAATATTTGTTTGCAAACTTGCATATAAATATAGGTTATATCGGTATTCTAAAAACTTGGGTATGGTAGATATAACTTACTTGCTGCATTACCTCCTTTGATAATTTAATTCCTTGCTGTTTGTACCCCTAGAAATGGTTAGAGTACATCTCTTGTGCTCAAATGGGTTTAAAAGTGCTTTTTGCAACACTTGCTTAGCCTTGCCTTGTACTTTGCAAATAATTGTTCCATCTAGAACTAAGACGTGTGTTTTTGATAAAGTATGCCCATGCTGGAATGGGCAAAATATGATGTGTATTTACGAAAAAAATGTGTGAAATATGATTTTGACCCGGGCAGCAAGTGGCGTGCAATTGATGTATCTGCCTTGCCGATAGGGGGAGTGTTTGCCCAAGTCGATTAAGGACCGAACATGTGTCACCAACTTAAAGATACCGTACATCCACATGTGCTAGTATGGGATGGCCTTAGCCGAGTAATCTATTTAGCACCTAGCCTTGCATTGTGGCAGACCGAAGTGTATGGGTTCGGATAACCTAGAGGAACTTCCTATTTACCCTGTTGTGGTAGTTTAGCTGACTAAGCCTGTCCAATACAATGATATCGTGCCACGTGGGTGGGTTCCTGTTGTGTCCGCCACCACGGCGTTAAGTTAAGGCATGGGCCCGCCACTTAACGGTTCTAGGTCACATTTCCAGTATGACCTAGGATGGAGGGAACAGATGTCGTGCTGGTGCAAGGCTAGGGACTAAGTAGTGTAAAGGCTTCGTGGTGACCTCTAGAGTATGGTGGTACCGACGGATACCGAATAAACTAGAGCGATTCACTTCATGTGGGTAAAGCTGTACAAACTCTGTGGAGTTATTAAAACTAATCGATTAGTCGTGCTCACGGTCAAGAGCGCTTTGGTGAAGTGTCATGATTATAGACTTAATTGTTTTAAACGTGTGATTATTGTGTTTCAACAAATGGTGTTGAGTTTGTATGAGTGTGATAATATAATGTAGCTTGTTCTCATGGAGGATGGCAAGATAGTGATTATGATGGATCCAAAATGAAACTAATGATGAAACTAAAATGACTATTTTGTTAATTGAATTGTCAACTCCTCAAAAGATTTGTGAAATAAAACTTGCTTTAGACAGAAAATGAACTACTCATATAGCCTCTCCTTGATTATATGCCCATCATGTAATATGTTAGGTTTGACTAGTGCTTGCCAGTACATTACTCGTTAATGTACTGACTCTTGTCAATTGGAATATTCATTTTGTCTACAGGTTTAGTTTTAGTTCTTGAGTGATGCGGATTCCCGATTTGCTTCTCCTAGGATTGAACTTAACGGGGTAAACCCCTTGTCATTGTGCTTGTGGAATGGGTAGAAAGCTACTGCTGTTCGCTGTACTCTGATTTGTATCTCTATTTGGTCGGTCGGCCATGTAATTATCTAAGTAATGTAATCTTTTAAGTTCCTTTCAGCTATGTGTATTCGCTATGTAAATTCCTGCTTGAGACGAAAGTGTGAATTAATCTAATGCACATCCTGGGAGTTAGATTCACACGAGTACGAGTTAGGAATATTTGAGACATTGTAGATCTTTAGCCAAATTCGTCAAGTCTCCTGAACGTGTAACACACCTGATCGCCACCTTCGAGTGGTTTTATGGGCACGTCTCAGGCTGAAGTTGACTGGCAGGCTAAAGGCCCAGCAATCTCTCACATATCCCTCTCTCGGGACCTCAGGTGTTTCGTTCTACTTGTCTTATGAGCTGAACCATTTCAAATCACATTCAAATAGAGCGGATGGTCCGGGTGGCCCCGACAGATATTCACCGAAATGTCATCGACAATTCACTCCGGATAGCGGACCGAAGAATCAGCCAGCTTTAACCGCATCGGAGTTGATGATAGAGTGGTGTAATTCAGCTGGTCCAAAACCTCCTTGGGCATAACGCTGACGCTTGCTCCAAGGTCACATAGGGCATGGTCGAATTGTTGTGCCCCAATTGAACAGGTAATTGTTGGGCACCCCGGAGCTTTCTTCTTCTCAGAAAGCTGATTGAGTACAGTTGCGCTATAGTCTTCTGTCAATCTGACAATCTCCATGGGTTGCATCGGCCTTTTATTGTTGAGGATGTACTTGAGGTAGTGAGCATAAGTCGGAACTTGCATCGCATCCATCAAAGGGACACTGATACTGATTTTCTGTATAACCTCAACAAAACGAGCAAACTGCTCGTCCACGGTTGGCTTCCTGTTGTGATGAGGGAATGTCAACAAGATTGTATCATGGAATTCATTCAGAGCCGTGTTTCCCTCATGCACTTGGTTTTGATTTTGGATGGTCCATCCTCTTTAGACAGGTCATCGATCCATGGTAGAGGATTCTTGTTCTTTATAGTGACCTCATTAAGTGCGCGAGTCGACGCACATTTTCTTGGTCTTGTCCTTTTCTCCACAAAGATCACCGGAGCACCTCAAGGTGACGTGCTCGGATGGATGTAATCTTTCTACAACTGTTTGTCAACTTGCTTCTTGACTTCTGCAAACTCGTTGGCTCCCATTCTATACAACCTCTTATGGATCGGGGCAGTTCCCGGTACTAGGTCAATCCAAAATATGATTTCTCTTTTTGGTGGCATCATTGTTAGATCTTTCAGAAAGACTTCAAGATATTCTCTGACTACGGGAATATCTCAAAGTGCATCTAGCCCCCTAAGTGGGTTTTGGTGGTTAATAACAATTTGGTTAAGGGACTAATGCATTTAATTGAGATGAGTGCAGGAGAATTAGTCCCTAGGTGCTTAGTTGTGCAGGTTTTGATAAAGGAGAACCCTCAAACATCATTCACAAAGAGGGAGAAAAGCTTCAACGGTGGTTGATAGTGTTATTTTTTAAAAAATCTTGAGTTTTAGGAAAAACCGTACTAATAAGAGGGGTGAAACTCATGCCATGAGATGATATAAGTGCTCTTAGTCGAATATCCTTGAGTGAGATTTTTGGAGCAAATTTTGGATTTTCACCTTTTCCAAGGTAGAGAAACTTGACCGGATGTGCCGGGGTTCTAAGCCAAAACTTCTGGACTCCATCAGCTCGCAACCAAAAATATTTTTCCTAAGTGTTGGTCGGAAGTTCCAATGGTCCCAGACCGGAACTTCCGGATTGTATTTCAGCTGAGTTTGTGAGTAACGGCTTGGTAACATAATCATCAACCTATAAATATCCCACCTTATCCCCAACTTACTTTTGGCCATCCAACTTTCATTTTTTTGTCCCCTAGCCTCTCCCATGGTGTTCTTGCCCATTCCAACTCAATTCTTGAGCCACATAACCAATTGTGAAGAGATTTGAGTGATTGGGAGGTTTGTGAGGTGAGAGAGCTAGGATGACTTGAGCACTTGGTGATTCTTGCAGGGCTGTCGTGTGGTGCCTATTACTCTTGGAGAGCAATCTCCTAGACAGTTAGGTGTCTACCTCGAGCAACCGAAGAATTGTGGATTGGCCAGGGAAAGTTTGTGAAGGATTTCCTCTCCTCCACAAGGAAACGAGGTATGGATAGTGTAAAACCAAGCTGATCGTTAGGAGATTGTCTAGGTAGAGCAACTCACGTTTGTGGTTCATGCAAGAGGATCAAATTGGGATCTTTGTGGTCATTTGATCTCTAGGCAAGAACCTAGGAACGTTGGGGTTGAATACAATAGAGTTCTTCCTCAGATTTCCTTTGTGAGGCAAGGGCTTAATTTTGACCCAACTCCATAGAGTTCCTCAACGGAGAGTAGGATTCTTTGAATCTGAACTTCGGGAAAAAATCATTGTGTCTCGTGTGCTAACTCTTTACTTCCTGTCTTTACCTTCATATTTCTAGCTATAAACTTGTGTAGAAATAGTTTAAATTTGATTTCAGATCCTCTTAAGTCATAGAACACCGGAAGTTCTGGACAGCTTACGCTGATCGAAAGTTCCGAGGTTCAAGCATCGAAAGTTTCGGTGCCTATGTGTTTTAACTGCTGCATTCTCGCGAAAATTTCAGGATCGCCTATTGACCCCCCTCTAGGCGACATCTACGGGCTTTCAATTGGTATCAGAGCCTAAGCTCTTGATAGGCTTCACCGCTTAGAGTCGATCCAAGATGTCGGGAGTGGATAATCAACATGAAGACGATGCAAATGAGGAAAATCTCCAACCAAGGAGAGGGGGAGTTTCTATACCTTTTGATTACAGTAAGCTTAACACTCCTTCTAACAACTTCATCCCGTGCCTTTCGGGCGTGCACCTCACTTTGATGGTACATACTATGCCGCTTGGAAGCACAAGATGAAGTTGCATTAATCTCTTTGCATCCTAGCATTTGGAGGATTGTTTGCATAGGTACCGATGTGCCTACGGAGGATATGGACCTCACTCTGGAACAAGAGCTAAGCATCCATCGCAACGCTCAAGCCGCCAATGTCATTCTCTCCGCCTTGTGCCCAGAGGAATTCAACAAGGTTGATGGGCTTGAGGAGGCCAAGGAGATTTGGGACACATTGCAAGTGGCTCATGAAGGCACTCCTGGAGAGGGCGGGCGAGCGGGCGGCGCAGCACACGGCAACGCGCGGGACTGGGCCGGGCAAGACGCGGCGTCGTGCGGGTGGGGGCCGGTACGGCGTGGCACGCGGGCGCGGCGAGGGAGGACGGCAGGCTCCGGGCACGGGCAGCGTGTGGACCCCCGTTTTTGGAACGGGAATCTTTCGTGTTCTTAGTACCATTTCCCTGGATCGAGTAGTTTGGTACCCACAAAATACAGTACTGGATAATCAGGTGCACATGCACGAATAGTCTTACATCGAAATTATTACAATAATAGGCCCGAAGGCAATATCCAGCATATAGGACCTCATGGTCCAGATACAACCAAAAGTAGAAATTAGGTAAGGCAGCGGAGTGAAGGCAGCGGCTTGTCAATTGCCACAGGCAACGACCGGAGACTAAGACCTAGCAGGCGCCATCGGCTTCTTCGCCCTCCTGGTATTAGGGATATGGATCCTCCAAGTCTTCATTTCCACCATCTAAAGGTTTGTGCGTATAGCAAGGGTGAGTACCAACCGTACTCAACAAGCCAACACGGAAGTGATGCATATGATAGAGTCATTCAAGAATGGTCAGGTTCTTTTGCATAAAGCCAATTTTCACAACTCTTTTCACAAGCCTGACAACTAGCCAAGTAAAGTTTTAGTTCCACAGTTCCTTAAGTCGGCGACGGTTCTGTCTACCATCCATCGTGATTCCAAGGATGGCTTCCCGCCTCCGGTTCGTCATGGTTTTTCTGGGGAGTCCACCCCTTCTCGCATCTCGAGAAGTTGATCCAATAGTGAATAAGAATCATCATGCAAACCCATCCCATCATTTTAAAGTTTATAGTCTAGCCAAGCGAAAGTCTTGTCACGATGCTCAATATCCGCGAGCACGCCTATTCGAATAGATTGATTCATTCACACCGCAAAGTGGATGTACACTTTACCCGTACTCCGCGATCGCCCAACAAATGAGCCTACGTCCCAACACATGAGACGGTCACGGCAAAGCTTTGCAATAACCTCACTTTGCGCACCCGCTCCATGAACTTAAACCCTCTTGCGCTAGCCGTCCTTTTCTAGCAAGTGTGAGGAGTTCCGCGCTCTCGGGTAGGGAAGACTTCATTTATCAAGTTATGATTAATTTCGATTTCAATGATCCATTCCCAATCTCATCTCATACAAAGAACCACTATGCAGGGGTACCGCCTCCGCTCGGCTATTTACTCCGCTAGGTCTATACCCATTTGAGAAGTACTGTCGAAACTTGGTTTCGGCAATATAATTTCTGGGGTCGCAGTCAAGATCGCCAAGCACAATGGGTTAGGAGGAAAAGAAGATTTAGACAGGTTCAGGCCCTCTCGTGAGGTAATACCCTACTCCTGTTTCGGTGGATTCGATCCGCCGAGTGTCTTTATTGATCTCGTGATCTAAGGCTGAAAGCTAAAGGCTCATAAAGCATATGATCTAAGATCTGATATCCCTTAAGGGACGCCCCTTACCCCCCTTATATAGTCTTGGGAGGAGGGCTTACATATCGGAAACCCTATCTTACTCTAAGTCGGTTTTCTCAATCTTACCAAACCGTGACTATAAGCCGATTGCCTTATCTCTATCGGCAATCGTAACACCCAAGTCATGTTCGGTTTACAGATATGGCAGGCGCAATCTATCCCTACCTCCAGTCGGATAAGCTTACCATGTAGATACCCGATTGCCGTAATCTCCACAGTAGCCCCCGAGTCCTTTTCAGTTGTCGAGACAGCTCAACTTCAAACCAAAACAGCACACAGCCAAAAATCTCTTTGACTGAGTGCTTTTGGCGCCGAGTGATTCCATCATCTCTGCCTGAATCTTCCCGAGCGGCTCCAAAGACTTTGAAGGGCTAGAAAATATCTAAAAAATTCTCAAAAATAAATATCTAGGTGCATCTCCTGATGCACCTAATTAGGTGTAGCCCCCGACTATGTGATTAGTCAAAAATAGACTAAACATATAGTCAAGAACTATAAAAAATCATTCCCATGTAGATGCTTAGCTCATGCTAAAGCAACCTCATAACTCGGCAAGCTCGTGCTTATCCGACTGAATTTGCCCGAATCATCTCAGAACAAATAACCCAATCATCCCTCATGGGTGTAAAGCACTCGGTAAGCTTATGCTTATCCGAGTGGATCTGGCCGAGTCATCCCGGAACAAATATTTTAATCGTCCTCATGGGAAAACGAGTTCTTTCAATCATATGAAAAATATGACCAAGTTATTAAATAGCTTTTGCCATAACACTGGTCTCAATCTATAAAGATCTTCACCAAGGTGGAAAGACAAAGATCGATATAATCACTTAATCAAATGCTAAAAAACCAAACAGCCCTTGTCATCAAGGCAGCCATAAAAAGTTTCACTGTTGGTCACCTTCCAAGTTGCATCGCGCCAGCTTCTCATGAAGTCAAGCGAACCGCGGTATGAAAGGATTTTCAAAGGTATAGGGCATTCGGACACGTGCATATTGCCAGGGCAAATCTGCTTAAGCTCATCCGCTTAAGTCCCTAAGGACACGCGTCGGGCCACACCTTAACTGGGCCGCAGATTCTCTCATGGGCTCGGCCCAATCACAAGAAACCTCGCGCAACCCTCAAATCTTTCTATAAAGGCTCGAGGTCGTCCCCGCCTCTACATCTTCCAAAAGATTCCTCTTTTCACAGCACTGTTCACCAGTTCCCTGCGAAGAACCCTAGACTCGCGCGCTCCCAAATCCATCCATCCAAGAGCTCGGTTCTTGCCACAACCAGCTTCCGCAGCCAATCTTCCAAGATCTCTTGCTCAAATCGCCATCCTTTCTGACCAGATCCACTTCCCATCCACACCACACTCATGGCGGAGGAAAAGAGAATCCCATTTGACCAATGGTCCACATCGGATGTGAGGGAATCTACCCTCAAGGAGATGGTGAAGCACGGCATGCTTCCACCAAAGGAGATCGTGGGCTGGCGCCCGGCGGCGGGTGAGGACTTCCCAACACCGAACACCGGTGAGCTCGTTGTATTTACCTCTTTCTTCTATTGCGGGTTCAACCTTCCTACCTCCGAGTTCTTCCGGGGGCTTCTGGATTATTACGGGCTTCAACTCTACCATCTGAACCCCAACTCCATGCTTCACAACGCTCTTTTCATTCATGTATGTGAAGCATTCCTTGGCGTCCTCCCCCACTTCCAACTGTTCCGCCGCATGTTTTATCTTAAACCACATTCGAATAAAGAGCACCCATGCGTCGTTGGCGGGGTAGGTTTCCAACTCCGCGGATCTCTCCGCAAGGAGTACTTCTCTCTTCCCTTAAAATCTTCCAATAAGGGATGGCACGCGGGCTAGTTCTATATTAGCAACCTCGAACCCAGCCTGCCAGCTTTCGTCAATCTTCCCCCTGTCCCCAGGCCAACTTGGAGCACTATTCCAGTGGCTCAAGATTGGGACGAGACCAATAAACTGCTTGCGAAGATCCTAGCGATGAAGCAAAGAGGTCTTCATGACGAACAGATCACTCGACACTTCATTAGGTGCCGACCGGCGCCGATCAAAGAACGTCGCAAGCCGGCCTTCGAGTACGAAGGCGGGAAGGACCCCAATCGGGAAGATCAGATCCACTCAGCTACGAGATCTTGAAGATCCGGATGTACAAGATCTTCTCGACTGGAATCGCAGTTGAGCATGCCCTCATTCTCGCCGGTTCTCCTTCAAAGATCCACCTCCTCCTTCGGTAAGCCAACTGGCTGCTTCATAATGTCTTGCAATCTTGATATCTTGTCTCTTAGTGTTGTGCGAACTTCTCTTGCAGGAAAATGCTTCTGTTACTTCAAAGCCGTACAAGGTGCCCCACGATGACGCGCCGCGTCGCCCTGCCAAGAAGCCGGCTGGAAGGATCAAGATCCAAAGTGATCCAGTTGGAAAGCGGGCGGCCCCGAGTGAGGACACAAACAAACGGGCGAGCAAAAGGAGGCTCATCATTGAGGATTCGGACGGTGCCGTTCTGGCTCCTCCAATCGAGACTCCTCCTCCAAGGCGATCGCCAAGGACGGTGCCGAAGATCTGCCGGTCATCCTGGTATGCTTTATGACTGAAGTCCGAAATTTTTCGTTGAAAGCTTTCTTTGTCTTCACCCCACTGTATTCATTATCGCAGAGGCCCCAGGACATAGATCCCGCCGGAAGGGTGAGGGCCGACCCGCCGCCGCTCCCGAGGTGCCAAAGCCTGCAGAGCCGAAGCCTCGGAGCCCGCATCCGAGCGAGAGCGCTTCGGGCAAAAAACCTTCGCCTCCGAAGAAGGATGCCCCAAGGAAGGAGCCCCCGCCCGCGCCGGGACGTCCGACCGGAAGCCGGTCGACAATGGGAAACCTCGGCCATGGCTCGGCCAGCCCCAACGAGGGTCACTCGGCGAAGAGCCGAGGAAGGAGGCCAACTCTGGCATTTCCAATCGCGCCTTATAGATGTGAACATTTCCATCCATATCGGCCTTTTCTTAAAAACCCATTTACACTCAATGGTTTCGACACCATCCTTGGATCAACCAAGTTCCAAACTTGATTGTCGTACATGGATTCTATTTCGGATTTCATGGCTCCAAGCCACTTGTTGGAATCGGGTCCCACCATCGCTTCCTCATAGGTCTTAGGTTCATCGTTGTCCAACAACAATATATCACGTTGTTCCGCACTGTGTACTGTCGCGCACGACGTGATCTTTCGCACTCCGTGGGGCTGGTGTATCTACAACCGGTGGCGCAACACTTTGCTCCTCCCGTTGTGGTTCCGTGGTCGCCGAAACGTTTTCGGTGTTTCTTGAACTTCTTCAAGATGCACCCTGCTCCCACTAACCCTTCTTGAAAGAAACTCTTTCTCCAAGAAGACACCGTGTCGAGCGACAAACACTTTGCCTTGTTCCCGATTATAAAAGTAATATCCCTTAGTTTCCTTAGGATATCCCACAAAGAAGCACTTGTTAGATTTGGGTGTGAGCTTGTCGATCGTAAACGTTTTACATAAGCTTCGCATCCCCAAATTTTGAGAAAAGACAAACTAGGGGGTTGCCCTGTCCATATCTCATATGGTGTCTTTTCAACCGACTTAGATGGAACTCTATTTAGTGTGAGCGCAGCTGTTTCAAGAGCATATCCCGAAGGATAACGGAAGATCACTTTGGCTCATCATCGACCGCACCATGTCCAACAAGGTGCGATTTCTCCGTTCGGACACCCCATTCCATTGTGGAGTTCTGGCGGAGTCAACGTGGAACAATTCCACAATCTTTCGATGATTACCAAACTCTTGGCTCAAGTATTCCCCTCCACGATCGATCGTAGAAACTTGATTGTTTTCCCTAAATGATTCTCGTACTTCATTCTGGAATTCTTTGAACTTTTCAAAGGATTCAGACTTATGCCTCATTAAGTAGATATAACCATATCTACTAAAGTCATCGGTAAAGGTAATGAAGTACGATAACCACCTCGGCCGTTGAGCTCATTGGTCCACATACATCGATGTATGAGTGCCAACAAGTCACTTGCTCTTTCACTGTGTCCCGTGAAAGGTGCCTTTGTCATCTTACCAAGTAAACAAGACTCACATGTCTCAAATGATTCAAAATCAAAGGGGTGAAGCAATCCATCCTTATGGAGCTTCTCCATGCGTTTCTTATTTATATGGCCTAAGCGACAATGCCACATAAACGTGGGATTTATATCATTAGAGAGTTGCCTTTCTTTATTAATGTTATAGATGGGAGACGCTTCAAGATTCAAAACGTATAATCCATTCACCAATGGAGCATGAAAATAGAACATATCTCTAGATATATTGAACAACCATTGTTCATTGATCTAAAATCATATCCTTCCGCTTGCAAACATGAAGTGGAAATAACGTTTTGACATAGTGTTGGAATACAATAACAATTATTCAATTCCAAAACTAATCCTGAAGGTAGATGAAGTGGTATCGTGCCGACAAAGAATCGTAGCAACGCTTGCTCCATTGCCGACGCGCAGTTCACCTCGCCCCTTCTCAATCCTCTACTTCTTCTCATTCCCGCAACGACTTGCAAATATGAGCTACCGATCCGGTATCAAATACCCAAGAGTCGTAGGTGAAGTAGCAAGATTAATGTCTATAACATTAATACCGCGTAAGTCGTACTTTGCTTCTTTTTGAGATCCTCCATGTACTTCTTACGTTCCTCTTCCAAGGGCTGTCTCCTTGCAATAGAAGCAAACGGAATCGATGCCGCCGACCCTTCTTGCCCTTCTTTGCATTGGAGGCACTCGCGATCTCATCGGGAGTTAACTTCCTCTTGGTGCAAAGTTTCTTGACAGTGGTTTGCGCTTAGCCTTCGCATCATCATCACATGATGACCATTCTTCTATATACTCTCCTCACTGTCTTTAGCATCCCATGCAACTCAGCCAAGGTTCTATCCATATTGTTCATGTGATAATTCAATATGAATGGCTCGAAGCTCGGAGGGAGCGACCGGAGAATCACATCGCAGCCAACTCTTGGCAAAGGGGAAAACCTCGTTTTTCCGGACTCTCAATGTAGCCAATCATTTTTATCACATGCGGACGGCGGGATTCCCCTCAACAAGCCTGCACGCAAACAAGGAGTTTGAGGTGTTGAACCTCTCGGCCCGAGCTTGGTTCTCAAACATGCCACGCAATCCCAATAATAGTGTGAGCATCGTTGCTCTCATATTGCTTCGACGCTCGGGGGACATTTTAGCAAGCATGAGACAGCTTATGTCTAGGGCATCATTGGTGTGCTTCTCGTAAACTCTCCGTGTAGTTGCAGTGGCATTATTTGGCAAATCCTCCGATAAGGTACTTCAAGAACGTACTCCTTGCGCTCTTGCTTGAGAACAATTCTCAAGTTGCGATACCAATCCATAAAGTTTGTTCCATTTATTTTTTCCTTTTTGAGAATAGATCGCAAATTAAAGGTACGGGTGTAGTATTACCCGCCATTTATTCTACAACAGAAAAAGCAAAGTTTAGCACAATGTTTATGCTATGTCTTTTGTTAAACAATTTAACATAAGACTCCCATTACGTATTTTCCACCTTCCTCTAGGTTACGTATTGGGTCAAGATCCACATGTTAGTTAATTTTCTAGTGAGCTTTGGCATCACGCTAGAAAATTAGTAACATCGGTAAGCAACTCCTTGCTAATCACATCTCTATGTGACTTCTTGTTGTTGGTGTGGCATCTTCATGCCCCGGCCCCAACCTATGCCCCAAGGCTCAAAACTGTTTTGATAGCCTTGTTAAGTAAACCAAATGCTCCGCATGTATATGTCCGACATATACCCCCTCGTGTTATTATAGAGAATGGCACTCGCTTTGCGAGACCCACCATTGACGAGCATAACGGTGACGGGTGCAACATTTGGAAGGGCATCATTACTACTTAATATTGTGAGGGATGCTATCCTATCAAACAAACATATCACATATGAAAGCAAGTAGAATAGCATGATATAGTATGGCCCCCTTCACATGGTGATCTCTATCTCCATGCCGGTGTAGAGGATCTCCATCTTCATCACCGTTCTTCCGAGTGCCGAATGCTTGATATATTCAAACTAAGCTACTACTATAGAAGCTCTAATTGAAGATTACATCGACTCGCAGGTCGTGAAAGAATATTACAAGCATTGCACGTATGAAAGAATATTACAGGGATTGCACATATGAAAGAATATTACATGCATCACATGCATCTCATACATACAATAGGGCCATACCATCTCAAAGCATTCTCTGCAAAAACAAGTTAGGTGTAGAAACGTTTTCTACCTATCGCAGAGATACGGCACCGAGACGACCTATAAGGCGCCCGGAACACCACACGAAATTCATAGATCCAATCTATGAAATCGCTTACGGAAACCATGTCGGCATAATCATATTATGCCGTCCCGATACACTATCAAGGGAGATGGTTTGCGCAGCGTGAGGCAGCAAACAAGATCGGACTACGAGATAGCTTCGGCATAATCACATTATACCGTTCCGATACACTATCAAGGAACGCTATCTCGAACTCCAACTCAAACCGAGTTACATGGAAATTGCTTCGACGTAATCACATTACGCCGTTCCGATACACTATCAAGGAACGCAATTACCATTAACTCTCCTCAACAGATCCCGTAAAACCGATTGATCTAATCAACCCGTGCGCGAAACTTGTTCCGATCCAATCTAAAACCCGAACTAAGCAAGATTAGCTCGATACCACTGAAGGGTTACGCGGAGGCTACGCTAGCCGAAAACAAATTTTTTTAACCGCGCAAACCAGAACACTTGCAAGTAAGGGCCGATAGATCGTTACCGATTGGAGTGTGCAATGGAAACACCAATCAAGGCTATCCGATCCGGAAGTGTAGCCGATTCCCGCAAGCCGACGCCAATACCCGGGACAGCCGATTCGCCAATCAGCCGATTCGCAGATGCCGTAGCCGATCCGAGTCGTCCGATCGTGTTCTCGCGCCTCGCTCCGATGCGCTCGACCGTAGCCGATTCCTCCACGCCAATGAACAGCATGCAACGTAGTAGCGCCTCTACGGTATCCACACGTCCAGGGGACGAATGCCGAACACCCGTGTGCTAGCACGCGATGCAAGGCTAGGGTTTGGCTCGAAAGTGGGGAGGGTTTCCGTGGAGATTGATCTCGGTGATTTCTGTTGCGCGCGATGCAATTGATGTGCCGCAGCTCTCCACCCGTCCCTCCTTTATATAGAGTTGGCTGACTAGGACTAGTGGCCGATCAGGACTCTATTTTGAATCGGATCCTATCCGAATCTCACGAGTTGGCCGCCCATACGTCGTAAGCCCATAGGACTCTATCCGATCGGATCCCTCTCCGATCGAGTCGTATTCGAGTCCAACTCAAATGCCTGTTCGTATCCCCTTAAGCGTGCGACCACAGTAGGTTCGGTATACTCGGTTTCGGCTATAGTCTAACTTAGCCGATCGTCGGCTCGAGTCCAACTCAGCCGACCTATCAACACGGCGCCTAGTAGCACATATTGACACCATAGTATACAAGAATATAATATCGGCTCGAACCTGCAATGTGTACACAAATCCCTTTGCCTCACGATACCGCTTAAGCTATAGGCAAGATGTGTGCCATCCCTTCAATAACTTAACCATTCACTCGAATTGTATTGGATTATCCGTCGTTGATTGACTCCTCAATCAACTTAGCATGGCCATGCATTTCCATAATCCATTACCTCGAGGGGCCCAGATATCTCTCCAAAGGAGGGGCAAATTCCATCTTGATCACTCACATCCCACTCCATGTTTCATAGCAAACCCGAAAACTACCTTTATAACTACCCGCACGGAATAGCGTTTGGTAGTCCCAAAGTAGGCTACTACACATGTTGGAATCCATGGTGATCTCGGGTCTAAGGACTTTGTACCAACACTATCTCGAGACCAACTAATGGCACATTGATTCCCGTAGTGTCTCATGGTGGGTCTATCCAACAATGTGTTCTCCAACACATGTGTCCATGTTTATTGATTTGGTATCTCCATACCCATGATCTATGAGACATGATCATCAATCAATAAACATGCCGATCTAAGAATCATATTTGTTCCAACAATATGACATATGATCGAGGATCGTTTAGAAATAGATTCATACATAAAGAGTCTCATAAATAAGTCACGTACTTATTGATCAATACAAGATGTCTATTTCATGGAACTGAATAACACTTTATTCATTTATACATAAACATTGACGTGATATCAAACATCTCCATGTTGCCTCTAGGGCATATCACTAACAGGGTCAAACGAGCCGAAGAGGTCCGGGAAGAGGTCGCCAATGTTGCTGCGCCAATCTTGCTATCCTTGTTCCACCATGGAGTCGGGACCAGCTCACTGGACCCAGTTGAAGTCTTCGACAAGCTGCGGAGGGCTCCTGACCAATATCTGCGAACATCACTGAGGCCGCCAACATGGGAGCTGGTCTGGCTCTTGCACAGACCAAGTCCCTTTCCCCCGAGTGGATATCCACTCGGTTGGAGAGGGCTTCGCTGACGGGACCACATATGAGCAGGCCTTGGATATGCTGAGTGAGGCACAGGAGTCGGCGAAGAAGATTTCCGTTGACGTAGTAAATAACTTCCGGATTTGATTTGTCTTGTGAACATTGGCTTGTAATTATCATATGATCGTGGTGCTCTGATACAGGCTTGTGATATATTTAGTTTATTTATGTTAATGCCTTGATCCGAGTTTTTGTGTGAAATTTCTTAAGTAATTTTCGTCTGACTGTCACCAAGCCTAGGCTCGATTAGGTCATCAGAAAACTCTTAGTCCTTAGACACTGAACTCGAATCGAAGAACATTAAACAATGATAAACCAAATCATGCACAGAAGTTGATGAGGAAAACTTAAGCTTTATTGACATATGTATAGCCCCCGACTGCTAACTCAAGAAGTCATCTTGCTTGAGGTTGGCAGTCAAGGAAAACATGAAACCTTAGTCAAATTAAGCATAAAATCGTTGAAGATGCTCGATGTTCCAGGACTTCTCCACCATAGACCCGTCTTCACACTTTAGCCGGTATGCACCGGGCCGAGTCACCTCAGCGATTATGTACGGTCCTTCCCATAAGGGGGATAACTTGTGACGGTCCTTGGTGGTCTGGATCTTGCGTAGAACTAGGTCACCAACGATGAAAGCTCGTGCCCGAACGTTGCGACGTGGTATCGCTCGAGCCCTTGAAGATATTTGGCCGACTGGATGAGGGCTGCCTCGCGGGCCTCTTCCAAGCAAGGTCGTCCACTCGGTCGGGGTCGTAGCGTTCATCGTTGAAGCTGCGGACTCGGAGGGATTCATACTCCATCTCGTCGGCAACATGGCTTCCGCGCGTAGACCAAAAAAGGGAGTTTGGCCGTAGCCCGACCGGGTGTGGTCCGTAGAGACCATAAGACCGAGGAAGCTCTTGGACCCACTTGCCCGCGTAAGGGTTTAGGCGATCGAAAACGCGGGCCTTGATGCCTTGGAGGACCATGCCGTTGGCTCGTTCAACTTGTCCATTGCTTTTGGGATGGGCAACGATGCATAGCAAATCTTGATTCCGAAGTCTTCGCAGAATTCCTTAAAGATGCCTCCCGTGAATTGAGTCCCGTTGTCGGTTATGATTCTGTTTGGGACGCCGAAGCAGTGCACGATGTTGAGGAAAAAGTCCCGTGCCTTGTCAGCAGTAATTGTGGCGACCGGCTTGGCTTCAATCCACTTGGAGAACTTGTCGATTGCGATGAAGATTGCTACTTCAAGAATCCTCCTGGAGCTTTCTTGAAGGGGCCGACCATGTCCAAGCCCCATACCGCGAACGGCCGGGATAGTGGGATTGTTTGTAGCTCCGGGCCGGGACATGGATCTGTCGGGCGAAAATTGGCAGCCTTCGCAGTTCGTACGACTTTGTCCGCGTCGGAGACCGCGGTAAGCCAAAAGAAACCTTGCCCGTAAGCTTTGCCGACCGAGTGCGTGCGCCGCGTGGCTTCCGCATATGCCCGAGTGGTTGTCTTGAAGTAGCTGCCTTCCTTCCTCGGGTGTGATGCATCTCATTAGGATTCCGGAGGGGCTTCTCTTGTATAAGTCGGAGTCAACCATGACATATGCTTGGCAACGACGCCGGACGCGTTCGCTTCATCCCGGTCTTCGGCGGCTCTTGCTTGGGTTAAGAATTTGATGAGCGGCGTCCTCCGGTCGCGCGATCCATGGCGACTTTGTTCACGCTTGCTCGTTGGAAGTTGTCTTTGCCGTGATGGTTGGTTCATAGAGGTGCTCGACAAAGACGTCTGTTGGGGCAGCTTCGCGCTTGGACCCGAACCGTGCCAACTCATCGGCGCTTCGTTGTTATGCCTCAAGACGTGTGAGAGTTCGAGCCCGTCAAACTTGTCTTCAAGTTTGCGGACCTCTTGCCGTAGGCCTCCATGGTGTCATTTAGACAGGACCAGTCCTTCATTACTTGATTGACGACCAGCTGGGAGTTGCCTTTCACGATGAGCCGACGTATTCCGAGTGAAACCGTGAGACGCAGTCCATGTAGCAGAGCTTCGTACTCGGCAACGTTGTGTGAGGCGGAGAAGTGGAGGTGAAGGACGTATCTTAGCCTTTCCCGGTCGGGAGATCGCACAACTCCCGCTCCCAAGCCGGTGATCCTCTTGGATCCGTCGAAGTGCATGGTCCAGGTTGGAGGTCTTCCCGAGGTACGTTCTCTTGTTGCTCGATCCACTCGGCCAGGAAATCCGCCAAGGCTTGTGACTTTATGGACGTCCTCGCCTTAAAAGTCAAGTCCAACAGCATCAGCTCTAAAGCCCACTTGGCGATGCGTCCGGTCGCCCGCCGTTGTGGATGACATCACCGAGTGGGAAAGAAGTGACGACGGTGACCGAGTGACTCGAAAATAGTGTGCCAATTTCCTCGCGGTTATTAGAACACCATAGAGTAATTTTTGTACCTGAGGGTAGCGAATTTTGGCTCCTGCCAACACTTCGCTAACAAAGTAGATTGGCCTCTGAATCTTCTGAGCCCGTCCTTCTTCTTCGCGTTCGACCACGAGGACCGTACTAACCACTTGGTGAGTGGCTGAAACGTACAACACAGAGGTTCCCGGGGCGAGGCGAGGCCGACGGGCGGCGTTGTAAGGAACTCTTTGAAATCTTCAAAGGCCATGTTGGCTTCCGCGGTCCACTGGAAGTCGTCTGTCTTCTTTAACAATCTGAAGAAGGGCATGCCTCGTTCGCCGAGTCGAGAGATGAAGCGGCTTAGTGCCGCCATGCAGCCAGTGAGCTTCTGAATGTCTTTCTGGTTACTTGGGGGCTTCATGCTCAAGATGGCGTTGATCTTCTCTGGATTGGCCTCAATGCCGCGATGTGACACCATAAAGCCAAGTAGTTTGCCTGATGGAACGCCGAAAGTGCAGTTTTTCGGGTTCAACTTTCATTCTTAAGGCTCGGATGTTTTCAAAAGTTTCTTGTAGGTCAGCGATCAGGTCTTCTTTCTGCTTGGTCTTTATGACAACGTCGTCGACGTAGGCTTCTACGTTCTTGCCGATCTGCGTCTGGAAGCATCTTTGGATCATGCATTGGTATGTGGCGCCGGCATTCTTCAGGCCGAAAGACATGGTGATGTAGCAGTAGGCCCCAAACGGCGTGATGAAGGATGTCTTCAGGCAGTCGGATTCTTTCAAGCTGATCTGGTGATAGCCCGAGTAGCAATCCAAGAAGCTCAGAAGTTGGCAGCCGGCTGTTGAGTCAACGACTTGGTCGATGCGAGGCAGTTCGAACGGATCTTTGGGACAGGCTTTGTTGAGGTCGGTGTAGTCAACGCACATGCGCCATTGCCCCGTCTTCTTGCGGACCAGGACTGGGTTGGCTAACCAGTTGGGATGAAGGACTTCTTTGATGAAGCCGGCAGCCAAGAGCTTTGCGAGCTCTTCCTTGATAGAGTCTTTTCGGTCCTGCGCGAATCTGCGTAATCGCTGTTTTATTTGTTTTGCGTCATCTTTGACATACAAAGAGTGCTCGATCACCTCCCTAGGAATTCCAGGCATATCAGATGGTTTCCAAGAAAAAAACATCTTTATTATTTTGGAGGAAGGTGACGAGCGCGCTTTCCTATTTGGGATCTAGGTCAGCGACATTACGAGGTTTCGAGGGATCCGACGGATCAAGGGAGATCATCTTGGTCTTGGCGTCGCCGGATCCCGATTTGGCTATCTTCTTCGCGGGACTTCGCCCTCGCCGAAGTTGATGCAGCCAATCGGACTTCTTGTTGGCCACGTAATCTCTCGCGAGATTGGGCCATGTCGCAGCTCTCCTTATCGCAGGTGAAGGCTTGCTTCACATCGCAGCGAAGAGTGATGACGCCGTTGGGACCCGGCATCTTCATGCAGAGGTAGGTGTAATGTGGGATCGCCATGAATTTGGCAAGCGCAGGCCTTCCGATGATGGCGTGATATGCTGTTTCGAAGTCGGCCACCTCAAAAGTGACGTTCTCCGTTCGGAAGTTCTCTCGAGCCCCGAAGGTGACAGGGAGGGAGATGTGCCCGAGTGGTGTAGACGATAGCCCCGGGATGACTCCGTGGAAGGGGGCTGAGCTTGCCTTCAATTTTGCCCTCGGGATCTGCATCTCATCCATGGTCTTGGCGAACAGGATGTTAAGGGCGCTGCCCCTATCAATGAGGATGCGCTTGAGCCTGATGTTGCGGACCACGGGATCTAGGACGAGTGGATAGCGCCCCGGATGAACCACTCGGTCAGGGTGATCCGAGCAGTCAAAAGTGATGGCCACCTCCGACCATCGCAGGTACTGAGGGACTTCGGGTTGAGCCGCGTTGACCTCTCGGTCAGTTAGCTTCTGTTTTCCTCTTGGATTCATAGGCTAGCGGCCCCCCGAAGATGTGATTGAGCTCTCCCACAGGGTCTTGGAAAGGTTCGGCGTTGTCAGCCGCGTTGTTCTTCTTGGCGCCCGATGGACCAGCCTCGTCATTCGGCTTCTTGTTGAGCTGCGCCGCGTACTGCTCGGCGAACTGTTTGTAGATGAAGCAGTCCTTCGCCGCGTGCTTATGGTTGGGATGGTGAGTGCACTGGGCGTTCATGATGGCGTCGTAGGCGGCGACTCGGGGGCGGCGTTGAGAGTTGGAGGTTGCAGCCACTAGGTCCTTAGATCGGCGTTTGCGATCCTTTTGGGCCTGGTTGTTGCTATTGGCGTTATCCTTCTTAGGATTCCGGCTTCCTCCTGCCTGCTTGTCTTCCCTTCTGTCGGGCCGGTCTTGACGGGCGGCCTTGATGGCGTCGTTGGATTTGGCGTATGAATTCGCCGTCTCGAACATCTGTTTCACTGTCTTCGGTGGTTTGTGCCTGAACTTCCCGATTAGCAGCTCATCACGGACTCCCTTCTGGAAGGCGGCGATGATGATGTCATCGGTGATGTTGGGGATCTTGTTGCGCTTTTCGGAGAAACGACGGATGTAATCCTTCAGAGGCTCATCCGGCTTCTGGATGACGTTGTATAGATCAAAGTGTGTACCGGGCCTCTCAGAGGTTCCCTGGAAGTTGGCGATGAAGTGGTCCCTCAGCTCGCTCCACGAGCCGATTGAGCCTCTTGGCATGCTTGTGGGCCAGTTTCTGGCTGAGTTAGCGAGGGCCACAGGCAGGTAATTGGCCATGGCCTTGTTGTCACCGCCTGCTGCGCGGATGGCGAGGGTGTAGACGGTAAGCCATGACTCGGGGTCAGTCTTGCCGTCGTACCTTTCAGTTCCTGTGGGCTTGAATCCACTCGGCCAGTGCACTCGGCGAAGCTCCCGAGTGAAAGCCGGCACTCCGTCGTCGTCGCTATCGGGTGATCCCCTCCGATCTTCCCGAGTGCGTCGGTCCCGCTCCTCGTAGCAGCGATCGAGGACTTCCGCAGATCACTCGGTGGGGTCTTCGGTTGGCTGGTTGGGTAGCTGGAGCTGTTGTTGCGGCGGACGCGGTGGTGGACGGGTGGACGTCCGTGTCGTTTGTCGCGGGAGTCAACCGTTTGCTCCTGGTACTTCTGCGTGGACTCGCGGGGTGGGCCTCTTGGCCTTGTCGTCGACCGATCTGGCTCGGGCCTCTTATAGTCTCCTGACCTTAGAGGCGGGAGTCGGCTTTTGTCGGGCGATTCAGCAACAGATTCAGTCGGTCTTCGTGCCGAGGTGGTGGGGTGCCCGTTGGCTGTGGCTGCAACGATGGTCTTGATCTTGTCGAGTATCGGAGTCACATTGGGGGTGTCGTCTCCATGATGGTGTCCAAGAGCATGAGCGCGGCAACGCGTTCTGTGGCGTGGGAAGATGTTGGTGTTGCGAACCTGTGTTTGGAGAATGGCCTCCTGGGCGGATCGTCCGGCTGCGCGTAGATCCTGCTTCCTCTTGTCAGCCTCGTCCTTGCGTTGCTTCTCCTCTTCGGCCGTCTTGCGCTCGTGCTCAATCTTGGCTCGCTCTTCTTCAGCAAGCCTCCTGGCCATGGCTAAGTCGGACTCGTTCGGCTGGGCCATGAGGACATCAAAGCACTTCGGCTCATAGTCCTTGCGGCAGTCGGAGTCGTCAGCTTCGTCAGAGGGGATGCCATAGAGGTCGTCGAAGCCGGCGGAGCTGAGGTATTCATTGAGCTCCGAAGATGAGCAGGAGCCGAATGACGGGAGGATGACGGCGACCTCCTCGATCTGGGTAGCCCGGGTGCAGGATCGTTCCGGTCAGAGTCGAGCTTGGGGATGCGGGCTCCTCCGAGTGGGTCGTCCCCAACTCGGGGGAGAGAAGTTTGCTGTGGATCTCGGCGGCGTTTGGTAACCCAAACGGCACCGAGAGGTCTTCGTCTGAGTAGATCATCTCCGTCGGGGAGACGAGAAGATCAGCGCAGATTTCGGCGGTGTTCGGTAATCCGAACGGGGCCGAGTGAAGTCCTGCGTTGGAGAAGGTAGATTGCATCTTGGTCTTCAAGATGGCGTCGTGGATCTCGACGCAATTGGGGAACCCGAACGGTGCCGAGTGGGTTTTTCCTTCCGACTGGTTTGAATCCGAGTTGAAGGAGAAGTCGTCGAAGTTGTTGGCGGCGAAGTCGCCGAATCCTGAAGGAGATCCCATCACGCTTGTCGGCGAGATTGTTGAAGAAGTCTCGACGCATGTGCCCCTACCTGGCGCGCCAACTGTCGAAACTTGGTTTCGGCAATATAATTTCTGGGGTCGCAGTCAAGATCGCCAAGCACAATGGGTTAGGAGGAAAAGAAGATTTAGACAGGTTCAGGCCCTCTCATGATGTAATACCTTACTCCTGTTTCGGTGGATTCGATCCGCCGAGTGTCTTTATTGATCTCGTGATCTAAGGCTGAAAGCTAAAGGCTCATAAAGCATATGATCTAAGATCTGATATCCCTCAAGGGACGCCCCTTACCCCCCTTATATAGTCTTGGGAGGAGGGCTTACATATCGGAAACCCTATCTTACTCTAAGTCGGTTTCCTCAATCTTACCAAACCGTGACTATATTCCGATTGCCTTATCTCTATCGGCAATCGTAACACCCAAGTCATGTTCGGTTTACAGATATGGCAGGCGCAATCTATCCCTACCTCCAGTCGGATAAGCTTACCATGTAGACACCCGATTGCCATAATCTCCACAAGTACGGTTGTACTGGCTCGTTTCCCGGCTATCTCATGGCTCGGTCCTTAATTGACCAGGGTCGGCACTTGCCTTTTCTAGAATCCACCCAAATCATCCAACCGCCCAGTCTAAAACATTTGTTTAGTACTTTCAGTTTTCATCAAAACTCACTTTATCATTCTAATGGCAATGTGGCGCTCATGTCTCCACATGTCGTATCTCAACTACCTTCCCTAAGGTAGTTGCCCAAGCATAAAGCTCTTTATAAAATCATGAGTATGCATGAATCTACTAATCGGATGGCTAAGCATTTTGCTGAAGTTATTCTCCGCTTGTATGTATCACATCGAGGGTTGCAAGAATAATTCTAAAGGTAATCAATAACAAGGCAGGGCATAACAAGTACAGGTAAATCTTTGTGTATAGCATGCATGTTTAAAGTTTAAAACAACATCATTTCGCAATTGGGATCAATATGTTCAAAGAGCGTGACGACTTGCCTTGTTCGCACGCTTGTTGAGTGGGGTCCTCGACGTAGTCAGTAGCGGCTTCTTCGGGTGCTATCCATACGTGCGAAATAAAAGATTGAATCCAATTAAAATTCGATAAGAACGAATAAGGAATCAAAAAAACTAAAAAGAGTACACCAAAATATCTCCCTATGATTTTGCACGAGTTGCAGAGGATCTTAGGGCAAAATCGATTGTAGCGACGAGTTACGACCCTTTAGGGTTTTTGGTAAAAAGAATTGATAAAGCGATGAGCTGAAATCTTGTGAAGGCTTGATCAAAAAGTTTTATTGATATTTCCTTTTAATGCATCCAAAAGATAGGTGTAGCTTTGACGTAAAAGAAAAGGTATAATAATTCTTTTGGAAAGGATTTTCGTAAACGGAAGATTTTCCCGAAATTTGTATTTAGGGTTTCGTTTTAACTAAAAGGGGAATAGCTGTGGAAACTAGAAAATTTTGGCATAAATTTTCCCAAAAAATACTCCCAAAATATTTCCCAAATTTTTCTAAGATTTTCCCTATTTTTTCAAATTTTGTTTTTCTTCTTTTTTCTCCTTTTTCCCTAGATCGGCACTGTTCCCTCTCTCTCCTAGACGCCGAGGGCGTCTACCCCCCCCTCCGGTGCCCGGCCGAGCGGTAGCGACGACGCAGCGTTCCCGGCTAATGGCGACCTCGGCGGCACGAGCTAGGGGTAGGAATGGAAACATGGGTCACTCACCAACCGGCGGCAGGGAGCGGCGAGCCCAGGTGAACGACGGAAGGCGGCGAACACGGCGATGGCACGGCTCGGTGAAACCCGGCGTGACTTCGGAGGTTTTCCGGTGATGGCGAGGAGGAAGAGGGGAAGGAATGGTGGCAGCAAGGTGTGGAGGAGAAAGGGGAGCTTGCCCTCCCTTCTATACTCGGCGAGAGCGCACGGGAACCGGCGGATGTCGGGCAGCCACGCGGCGGCGCGCGCGTGCGTGCGCACGCCGCGGCGACGTAGTTGACACGGGACCGTCCTGGCGACGCTGTGCGGGCATGTCTGTGACGCTGGCGAGCTGGGCGTGTACGACGTGGCGAGGACGCGGCGTGGTGCGGACTGTGTTCGTGCGACGCTGACGCAGGCGGGTACGGCGACGGCATGGCGCGGCCGGTGCGGCGTCGCGGCGACTTTGGCGACCGCGGATGGCGCGGCTGTACCGGTGGTGGCTGTGCGCACAGGACGGTGTCATCGTGAGAGCGCGCGTGCGTGGGTGTCCTGGTACGGCGCAACACGGCGTTCGACGCGTGGCGCGCGCGAACGTGGCTGAATGACCGGTCGAACACATCCCGATGCGATGAATAGTGCATCTTTCCTATTTTACCGATTTAATTTTCCTAATTCCCTATTTACATTTCCTTTCTTCCTAAAAATCCCAAATAAATTTTTGTATTCTCAAAACAATCTTTAAAATTATATTTTCAACTTTTTCCCCACTTTTTATTATTCAAAATATATTTTTCATATTTATTTTATTTCTTCTTTTAAATTCAAGAAAGTAGGGTTTTGATTAAAAATAAATTTCTAATTTCATTTCTCCTTTTCAAAAATATTTTTATCATCCAAATCCAATTATTCATTATCTTTCCTCTATCAATTAGGGTTTAAACCAAAATATATCATTTTTAAAGTATCCTTTTGTAATCCACCAAATTATATATATGCTCTTTTCAAATATATATATACATATATATATTTTGAAATCTTTTTCACCAGCTGGGATTTCAAAGCTTAGGGTTTTTATCCAACTTCGCATCAAAGTAATTCCAGAAGAAACTCTTACGCAACTGAGCTAGCAAATAAGATCGAAAAACACGATAAGAAACAATGACTCCAAAAGGTTTTTGTGAGTTCCGATTTTTAAATTCTGATTTTAATTTCTTTGATTTTCAGGGTGTTACAAACCTACCCCCCTAACAATAAATCTCGTGCTCGAGATTTCTGACCAATTGTTGAGTAGGTGTGGGTATTCAGTCTTTAGAAAATCTTCGTTCTCCCAGGTGGCCTCTTCTTTGGTTTGATTGCTCCATTGCACTTTGTACATGCGCCATGACTTGGTTCGTGTCCTCTTTTCTGCCTCGTCCAATATCTTTATTGGATGTTCCGGGTATGTGAGATCACTGTTGATATGGATGGTCTCCAAAGGAGCTTGCTCTTCTGGCACTCGTAGGCACTTCTTCAACTGTGACACATGGAACACTGGGTGGACATCGGAGATGTTCTCGAGTAACTCCAACTGGTAGGCCACTTCGCCTCTTCTAGCGCTTATCAGGAATGGGCCCACGTATCTTGGCGCAAGTTTCCCTTTGACCTTGAACCTCTGAGTCCCTCGTAGTGGTGAGACCTTTAGGTACACATAGTCGCCTACATTGAATTCTAAGTCCCTTCGATGAGTATCCGCATAGCTCTTCTGTCGAGATTGGGCAGCCTTTAATCGGTCCCGGATAAGGCGGACCTTTTCCTCGGCCTCTTTGATTATGTCAGGCCCAAACACGGCTCGTCCACATCAATGGGGTTCAGCATCGTCGACCAAATAGGGCTTCATTTGGCGACATCTTCAGACTTGCTTGGTAGCTGATGTTGTAGGATAATTCGGCGTACGGTAAGCATTTTTCCCAATCCTTGGTAAAATCCAGCGCACAGGCTCTCAACATATCCTCCAGAACTTGATTTGTCCTTTCGGTCTGCCCGTCAGTCTGGGGGTGGTAAGCGGTACTGAAGGCGAGGTGACTTCCGAGTGCCTCATGAACTTTGCTCCAGAAATGGGACGTGAATCGGGTACCACGATTCGATATAATTCTTTTTGGTACTCCGCGAAGACACACAATCCTACTCATGTATAGCTCTGCCAGCTTGGCACTATTGTAGTTAGTCTTTACGGGGATAAATTTGGCGGTCTTGGTGAGCCGATCTACTATTACCCAAATGGAATCATATCCCGTTGTAGTTTTGGGTAGTCCAACGATGAAATCCATGCATATCTTATCCCACTTTCACTCGGGAATCTTGACTGCCTGCAACAACCCTGTCGGTCGTTGATGCTCGGCTTTTACCCTTTGGCATACATCGCATACGGCCACGTATTCGGCTACGTCTCTTTTCATATTGGGCCACCAGTATTCCTCCATCAAATCCTGGTACATCTTCGTGCTTCCCGGATGTAACGAATAGGCTGATTCGTGTGCTTCTTTTAGGATCAATCCTCTCAAACCACCTTGTTCAGGCACGTAGATTTTTTTCTTATACCACAGTGTTCCCTTGTCATCTACCGAGAATTCCTTCGCGTGCCCAGCGGCAATGCGCTCTTTGATCGCTTGTGTTTCTTCATTATCCTTTTGAGCTTCTTCTATTGAGTCCTCAGAAGAGGTTAGATTTCTAGTGTGTTCACTTCTCCGTGAAGAATCAGGTGCAAGTTAAGTCGAGCCATCTCTTCTTGGAGCTTACTGGCCATGCCTTCCAGCCTCATATGGTTGCATTGGGCTTTGCGGCTTAACGCATCAGCCACTACATTCGCCTTGCCGGGGTGGTAATGGATTCCTAGATCGTAGTCTTTGATCAATTCCAACCACCGTCTCTGACGTAAATTGAGATCGGACTGAATAAAGAAGTATTTCAGGCTCTTGTGATCAGTGTATACATCACAGTGATTCCCGATCAGATAGTGTCTCCAGATTTTTAATGCATGAACAACTGCTGCTAATTCCAAGTCATGTGTGGGGTAGTTTTCCTCGTGGGGTCGCAGCTGTCTCGAGGCATATGCCACAACCTTTCTATCCTGCATTAATACACCTCCCAGTCCTTGTCGAGACGCATCACAGTATATCACAAAATCCTTACGGTTGTCAAGTAGGATTAAGAGTGGGGCGGTGGTTAACTTTTCTTTTAGTTGGTCAAAGGCCTCCTGACACTTCTCGTTCCATGCGAATTTCTTCTCTTTCTTCAAAAGTTGAGTCATGGGTCGGGCTATTGTGGAAAACCCTTCGATAAACCTCCAGTAATATCCGGCCAATCCCAAGAAACTCCGAACCTCTGTCACTGACTTGGGTGCCTTCCATCCTGTAACGGCTTCGACCTTGGCAGGGTCTACCGCTACTCCTCCGGCTGAGACTACATGGCCAAGAAAGACGACTTCCTTAAGCCAGAACTCACATTTACTATACTTCGCATACAACTGATGCTCCCGTAGCTTCTCCAGTACTAGTCGTAGGTGTTCTGCATGTTCCTCATCGTCTTTGGAATAGATAAGAATATCGTCAATAAACACCACCACGAATTTATCCAGATATTCCATGAATACCTTGTTCATCAGATTCATGAAATACGTCGGGGCATTGGTCAATCCAAAAGACATTACTGTGAACTCATATAAGCCATAACGTGTAGAGAATTTTGTTTTGGGAATATCTCCGGCTCTAATCTTCAACTGATGGTATCCTGACCGAAGATCAATCTTCGAGAACACTTGGGGACCCTTGAGTTGATCAAATAAGTCATCTATTCGAGGTAGTGGGTACTTGTTTTTGATGGTCACTTCATTCAACGATCGATAATCTACACACATCCTCATACTTCCATCCTTCTTTTTGACGAAGAGCACTGGGGCTCCCCAGGGAGAAGAACTAGGGCGTACAAATCCTTTTTCCTGTAGCTCTCTGATTTGCTTCTTGAGTTCTTCTAGTTCGTTAGCCGGCATTCGGTAGGGTCTCTTAGATATGGGGGCAGTACCAGGCATTAGATCGATGATAAACTCTATGTCACGATCAGGGGCATTCCGAGCAATTCCTCAGGGAATACGTCCGGGTAATCTTGTACTACTGGCATCCCGCCCAAAGGTAGCATGGTGAATACTCCCGCAGCTTGTTCACATAGCATCGGGTTTTGGTCCATGGTTATGTTCATTGATGACCCCCATGGGGTGGATACTGTGACTTCCCTTCGCCCACAGTCTATGACTCCATTATTCTTAGTCAACCAATCCATTCCAAGTATGATATCAAGAGTTTGTGGTGGTAGTACCATAAGGTTTGAAAGGAATACCACATCTCTAATCCGTATGGGCACATTGATGCAAGCATGGGGTACGGTTATATTTCCCCCAAGCGAGTGTACCAACATGGGTCTCTTAAGTTCTACCTGGTGTAGATGGTGTTGTTTGCTTATTTGTGATGATATGAATGAATGCGATGCTCCGGAATCGAATAAGACTTTAACCGGGGTAGAGTTGATAGAGAACATACCCATCAGCACGTTCTGATCCTCCTGCGCTTCTTCGGCACGCACATGATTCACTTGTTCGCGTCGGAATCCGATAGCAGTCTCATTGGGTTGTGGCGTTCTAAACAGACCACGTCCAGTAGCAGGAGGAGTAGTTCCTCGTACAGCCATTGTGTTGGCACTGGTACGCATGGGAGTGCTGCGTGGCTTGGGGAAGCTGTTGGAGTAGTGCCCAAGCTCTCCACAGTTGAAGCAGTTCACATTCCTTCTTCCAGGAGCGGCGAGAGTCGGTGTCGGGGTGCGGAACTGCGGCGTAGTCGGCCTGCTGACATTGTCGGGTGTAGTAGGACGACCGGTTGCCATGACGGTTGGTTTCCATCTAGATGGGGTGGCTCCCTTGGGACGCTGAGACGCTCCCTGAAGTGGGCGGGTCATAGCAAGCCTCCTCTTGCGGTTGTTTTCCACCATCTTCTGGTCATGCTCTTATCGCACAACCTTGTTGATAACGCTTTGAAAGCTGACGTGGTCTTGACCGATCATTGGCCCTCTTAGCTTATCGTTCAATCCTTCGATAAATTTATCTATTTTCTCTTCTTTGTCTGTCAGGTCACTGGTGGCATATCGAGCAAGCTGTGTGAACTTGTTCAGGTATTCTTGTACCGTGGTGTTGCCTTGGCGCAACCTTCAAAATTCGTTCTTCTTCATTCTCATGACCGTGGCGGGTACAAAATTTTCACGAAAGGCGGCTGTGAACTCCTCCCAGGTTGGTACTCCAGCGTCTTCTGCCCCTGTCTCTTTGTAGGTGTCCCACCAGTCACTTGCGGGACCTTCCAGCTGAATGGCGGCAAGGACGACTCTGTCGGCTTCTTGTACTCAGACGAGGGTCAACTTCTTCGTGCGGGCATGTCTGTGACGCTGGCGAGCTGGGCGTGCACGACGTGGTGAGGACGCGGCGTGGTGCGGACTGTGTTCGTGCGACGCTGATGCAGGCGGGTACGGCGACGGCATGGCGACGGCATCGCGCGGGCTGGTGCGGCGTCAGCGGCGACTTTGGCGACCGTGGGATGGCGCGGCTGTACCGACGGTGGCTGTGCACGCAGGACGGTGTCATCAGTGAGAGCGCGTGTGCGCAGGTGTCCTGGTACGGCTTGACACGGCGTTCGACGCGTGGCGCGCGCGAACGTGGCTGAATGACCGGTCGAACACCTCCTGATGTGATGAATAGTGCATCTTTCCTATTTTACTGATTTAATTTTCCTAATTCCCTATTTCCATTTCCTTTCTTCCTAAAAATCCCAAATAATTTTTTGTATTCTCAAAACAATCTTTAAAATTATATTTTCAACTTTTCCCCCTTTTTATTATTCAAAATATATTTTTCATATTTATTTTATTTCTTCTTTTAAATTTAAGAAAATAGGGTTTTGATTAAAAATAAATTTCTAATTTCATATCTCCTTTTCAAAAATATTTTTATCATCCAAATCCAATTATTCATATCTTTCCCATATCAATTAGGGTTTAAACCAAAATATATCATTTTTAAAGTATCCTTTTGTAATCCACCAAATTGTATATATGCTCTTTCAAATATATATATATATATATATATATTGAGATCTTTTTCACCACGGGATTTCAAACCTTAGGGTTTTTATCCAACTTCGCATCAAAGTAATTCCGAAGAAACTCTTACGCAACTGAGCTGGCAAAAAAGATTGAAAAACACGATAAGAAACTCACTCCAAAAGGTTTTTGTGAGTTCTGATTTTTAAATTCTTATTTTAATTTCTTCGATTTTTAGGGTGCTACACGGCGCGTGGCACGCGCGTGGCAGCGGGGTCTGGCGTGGGCGCGCGAGGACGGCGTGTGAGCGCGCGGCGCGAGGGTGGGGGCCGGGGCACGGCGCGGCGCGTGGCGCACGCGCGGGCTGGTCGCGCAGTATGGCGATACGGCGTCGAACAGGTGTTGCGCAATGAACTGTGCCAATTCCTAATTTCCCGATTTAATTTCCTATTTTCCCATTTCTTTTTCCTTTCTCCTCTAAAATTTAAAATAAAATCTAGCACACCCAAAATTAAGTTGAAAAATGTGTTTTCAACCTTTTCACCCACTTTTATTATTTTAAAAATATATTTTACATATTTAATTTAATTCTTTTTCTAAATTCAAGAAAATGTGTGTTTAATTAAAAATAATTTTCTAAACCTCATCTATATCCTTTAAAAATATTTAATCACTCATTTTTCTCACTAATTAATATTACTCCACCACAAAAATAATGTTTGAACCATAGTATATTTTTATAGTATATTTTGTAAATCCACCACCCTTTCCTATTTTGTATTAAATCCACCAGCTAATAAGGACGTCTTTCGTGGGAATACGGGAAAGACAGGGTGTACATCGGAAAGGTTTTCCGGCAGGTCCAGTTGATAGGCCACTTTGCCTCTTCTGGCGCTTATCGAAAAAGGTCCAACATATCTTGGCGCCAGTTTTCCTTTGACCTTGAACCTCTTGGTCCCTCTTAGTGGCGAAACTTTTAGGTACACAAAGTCGCCTATTTTGAATTCCAACTCCCTTCGGTGAGTGTCCACATAGCTCTTTTGCCGGGACTGGGCTACCTTAAGCCGATCTCTTATCAGACAAACTTTCTCGTCAGCTTCCCTAATGATGTCTGGTCCAAATACGACTCGCTCACCGGTCTCCGACCACATCAACGGGGTTCGACATCTTCGTCCAAACAAAGCCTCGTTCGGCGACATCTTCAGACTAGCCTAGTAGCTGTTGTTATATGAGAACTCTGCATAGGGCATGCATTTCTCCCAGTCCTTAGTAAAATCCAATGCACAGGCTCTTAGCATGTCCTCAAGGACTTGGTTTTTCCTCTCGGTTTGTCCATCAGTCTGAGGGTGATAAGCAGTACTGAAGGCGAGGTGAGTTCCCAATGCCTCGTGAAACTTATCCCAGAAGTGAGATGTGAATTGAGTACCACGATCTGACACAATCCTCTTGGGTAGTCCATGTAGGCACACAATTTTGGACATGTACAGTTCTGCCAATTTAGCGCTGCTATATCGAGTCTTGACCGGGATAAATCGGGCAGTCTTGGTAAGTCTATCCACGATCACCCAAATGGAATCGTATCCTGTAGCAGTTTTGGGTAGTCCCACTATAAAGTCCAGGTCTATTTCATCCCATTTCCATTCAGGGATCTTAAGTGGTTGTAGTAATCCTGCTGGTCGCTGATGCTCAGCCTTGACTCGTTGGCATACATCACATATGGCCACATATTCCGCTATGTCTCTTTTCATGTTGGGCCACCATTATTCCGTTTTCAAATCCTGGTACATTTTGGTGCTGCCTGGGTGTAGCGAGTAGGCTGACTCATGGGCTTCTTTTAAGATTAGCCTTCTCAATCTGCCTTTCTCCGATACGTAAATCCTTTCTTGGTACCACAAGGTTCCATCGACGTCGGCTGCGAATTCTTTAGCCAGTCCTTCAGCCATGCGCTCCTTGATTAGCTGGATTTCCTCACAATCCTTCTGGGCTTCCTTAATCTGACTTTGGAGGAGAGGTTGTATCTCCAACGAATTCAGTTGTCCATGAGGAATCAGTTGTACGTTAAGCCGAGCCATTTCTTCTTGAAGCTCGTTGGCCATACATTCCATCCTCAGTTGGTTGCACTGGGCTTTGCGGCTCAAGGCGTCAGCCACAACATTGGCCTTACCAGGGTGGTAATGGATTCCTAGGTCATAATCCTTGATTAGATCCAGCCATCTTCTCTGGCGCAGGTTAAGATCTGTCTGGGTAAAGAAATATTTCAAGCTCTTGTGGTCCGTGTATATATCACAGTGGTTTCCGATCAGGTAGTGCCCTCCAAATTTTCAAGGCATGCACCACTGCGGCCAATTCTAAGTCATGGGTGGGATAATTCTTCTCATGCGGTCGCAGTTGTCTCGAGGCATAAGCCACAACTTTTCCATCTTGCATCAACACGCCTCCTAATCCTTGTCCTGATGCATCACAGTATATGACGAAGTCTTTCCGGTTGTCCAGTAGGACTAAGATTGGGGCGGTGGTTAACTTTTCTTTGAGCTGGTCAAATGCCTGTTGACACTGATCAGTACATGCATACTAATTTTCCTTCTTCAATAGTTGGGTCAGGGGTCGAGTTATCTTAGAAAATCCTTCAATAAACCTGTGGTAATATCCAGCCAATCCCAAGAAACTTCTAATCTCATTCGATCGGGGTGTTTTCCACTTGGTAACGCTTCGACCTTGGCGGGGTCTCCGCTGCGCCTCCAATGAGATTACATGTCCGAGGAAAGCTACTTCCTTAAGCCGAATTCACACTTGCTGAATTTGGCATATAGCCGATGCTCTTGCAACTTCTCTAGTACCAGGCGCAAGTGTTCGCGTGTTCTTCATCATCCTTGGAATAGATGAGGATATCATCAATGAACACTACCACGAACTTGTCCAGATATTCCATAAATACTTTGTTCATGAGGTTCATGAAGTAGGCTGGGGCATTGGTCAGTCCGAAGGACATCACTGTGAACTCGTACAAGCCGTAGCGTGTAGAGACCACAGTCTTGGGTATATCCTCAGTCCTAATTTTTAGCTGATGGTATCCAGATCGAAGATCGATCTTTGAGAACACTCGGGCTCCCTTGAGCTGATCGAACAGGTCGTCGATTCGAAGTAACGGGTACTTGTTCTTAATGTTAACCTCATCTAATGACTGATAGTCTATGCACATTCTCATGCTTCCATCCTTTTTCTCAACAAACAGCACTGGGGCTCCCCACGGTGAAGAACTAGGGCGTACGAAGCCTTTCTCTTGCAGTTCCCTTATCTGCTTCTTAAGTTCTTCCAATTCGTTCACTGGCATCTGGTAGGGTCTCTTCGCTATGGGGGCAGTGCCAGGTATGAGGTCAATGATGAACTCTATGTCTCGGTCTGGCGGCATTCCAAGTAGTTCCTCAGGAAATACATCCGGGTAATCCTGGATTACTGGCATTCCAACTATGGGTAGCATGGTGAATATGCCCGTAGCTCGGTCACAGAGCATAGGGTCTTGATCCATGGCTACTGTCATCGGTGATCCCCATGGGGTAGATTAGGTAACTTCTCTTCGTCCACAGTCTAATACCCCTTGGTTCTTGGTTAACCAATCCATTCCTAATATGATGTCCAAGGTTTGGGGTGGCAAAACCATAAGGTTGGACAGGAATACCACGTCCTTGATCCAAATGGGCACATTAATGCACGCATGGGGTATAGTAATATCTCCCCCGGGTGAATGTACTACCATTGGTCTCTTAAGGTCTACTCGGTGCAGGTTGTGCTCTTTGCTTATTCTTGACGATATAAATGAATGCGAAGCTCTAGAATCGAACAAAATCTTAACTGGTGCAGAGTGGATAGAAAATGTTCCCATCTGCATGCTTTGGTCCTCCTGAGCTTCCTCAACGCGCACATGGTTCACCTGACCACGGCGGAATCCGGTTGCAGCTTCCTTTGGTTGGGTCGTTCTGAACAAACCGCGTCCAGGTGCCGGAGTGCGAGATGGTGTTGCAGGTGACCTGCTGACGTTGCTGGGTGCGGCAGGGTGACTGGTTGCCACTATTGAAGGGTTACGCGGAAGCTACGCTAGCCGAAAACAAAAACTTTTCTACCGTGCAAACCAGGAACACTCGCAAGTAAGGGCCAATAGATCGTTACCGATTGGTGTATGCAGCGGAAATAGCCAATCAGGGCTATCCGATCCGGAACAGTGTAGCCGATTCCCGCAAGCCGACAGCCGATTCTCGGGGACAGCCGATTCACCAATCAGCCGATTCGCCGATGCCGCAGCCGATCCGACTCACCGACTGCGTTCTCGTTGCCGATCTGCCGCAGTCGCCTCGCTCCGATTGCAGCCGATTCGTAGCCGATCAACAGCGCGCAACGTAGCAGCGCCTCTACCGGTATCCACACGTCCGGGGACAAAACGCCGAGCACCCGTGTGCTAGCACGCGATGCAAGGCTAGGGTTTGGCTCGAAGGTGGGGAGGGTTTCCGTGGAGATTAATCTCGGCGACTTCTGTTGCGGATTCGGTTCAATGCAGTACAACAACTCTCCACCCCTCGCCCCCTTTATATAGAGTTGGCCGACTAGGACTAGTGGTCGATCAGGACTCTATTTTGAATCGGATCTCATCCGAATCTCATAGAGTTTGCCGCCCATACGTCGTAAGACCATAGGACTCTATCCGATCAGATCCCTATTCAATCGAGCCGTATCCGAGTCCAACTCGAATGCCTGTTCTTATCCCCTTAAGCGTGCGACCCTGTAGGTTCACGTATACTCGGCTATAGTCTAACTTAGCCGACCGTCGGCTCGAGTCCAACTCAGCCGACTCCTGTCACCCGGCGCCTAGCACACATATTGACACCATAGCATACAAGAATATAATATCGGCTCGAACCCGTAATGTGTACACAAATCCCTTTGCCTCACGATACCAATTAAGCTATAGGCAAGATGTGTGCCATCCCTTCAATAGCTTAACCATTCACTCGAACCGTATTGGATTATCTGTATGTTGATTGACTCCTCAATCAACTTAGCATGGCCATGCATTTCCATAATCCTTTACCTCGAGGGGCCCAGAGATATCTCTCCAAAGGAGGGGCAAATTCCATCTTGATCACTCACATCCCACTCCATGTTTCATAGCAAACCCGAAAACTAGCTTTATAACGACCCAGTTACGGAATACCGTTTGGTAGTCCCAAAGTAGGCTACTACACATGTTGGAATCCATGGTGATCTCAGGTCTAAGGACTTTGTACCAACACTATCTCGAGACCAACTAATGGCACATTAATTCCGTAGTGTCTCATGGTGGGTCTATCCAACAATGTGTTCTCCAACACATGTGTCCATGTTTATTGATTTGGTATCTCCATACCCATGATCTATGAGACATGATCATCAATCAATAAACATGCCAATCTTAGAATCATATTTATTCCAATAATATGATATATGATCAGGGATCATTTAGAAATAGATTCATACATATCGAGTCTCATAAATAAGTCACATACTTATTGATCAATACAAGATGTCTATTTCATGGAACTGAATAACACTTTATTCATAAATACATAAACATTGACGTGATATCCAACATCTCCATGTTGCCTCTAGGGCATATCACTAACAACTATGGCTGGCTTCCAACCTGACTGGGTTGCTCCTTTGGGTCGCTGGGATGTCCCTTGAGTTGGACGGGTCATTGCAAGCCTTCTCTTTGGTTGTTTTCAACCGTCCTTTGGTCATGCTCAAGCCTCACGACCTTGTTGATAAGGCTTTCGAAGCTAGCATGGTCCTAACCGATCATCGGTCCTCTCAGCTCGTCGTTCAGTCCCTCGATAAACTTATCCATCTTCTCTTCTTTGTCTGCCAAGTCGCTTGTGGCGTAACGTGCAAGCTGCATGAACTTGTTAAGGTACTCTTCTACCGTGGTGTTGCCTTGGTGCAGCCTACGGAACTCATTCTTCTTCATCCTCATGAATGCAGCAGGTACGAAGTTTTCACGGAAGGCAGCCGTGAATTCTTCCTAAGTTGGTTCACCGGCATCTTCGGCCCGGGTTTCCTTATAGGTATCCCACCAGTCACTTGCGGGTCCTTCCAGCTGATTGGTGGCAACGACGACTCTGTCAGCTTCCCATACACGGTCGAGAGTCAACTTTTTCTCTATTACCCTCAACCAATCTTCAGCATCCATGGGTTCATCTGCCGAGGAGAATGTCGGCGGCTTTGCTCTCATAAATTCGTCGAGGTTTGATCCTCCGCGTTGTCCTTTGTTGTTGGCGATAGTTTGAAGCAGTTGGGTCTGTAAAGCCATGACTTCCGCTAGGGTGGAGGGGTTAGGCTCTGGCGGGTTCTCAGTGGCTGCTGGGGCTCTGCGACGATGCGCCATCTGAACAACGTGGATAAGGTAAGAGACTTGATTTGCTAATGTCACAATTCTAAGGAATTTTTCTTTGAGTTGTTTAAGGTGATCTTTCAAAGCAAGCTTGGTGGAATAAACTCATTTATGACATAACATGGAACTTCATATCAGTTCATAGATGTTACATCAGGGGGATACATTGGACATGTGTAGTCCCATACAACACAATACAACATCACTAATATCGATCTAGGGTCTTCATACATAAAGGGGTAGGGCATGGTCATTGCTGTCTTAACTCCATCCAAAGCAAGACCAGCGCTGTTGCAGGTATCTAAACTAGTCATCCAGCCATCCGCACGATCCAGGTGCTGGCAGAGGGTGATCCTTGGCCGAAGCGAATCGAAGTCCCCATGGCTCAGAGGTAGTGGCCTCGGAGTCATGTCCGATCCTCCTGCTTGGTGGCCTGGTGCTCTTATGGGCAGTCCTAAGGGTGATAGGACCTCCGGTGAGTGTCATGTGGCGGGTAGGAGCTTCCTCCTCTGATGGATCTGTGTCACTGAGCTCCCACTTGATCTCCATGGGTTCTGTCTCGTATTCAGAGTCAGTGTTGATCTGAATGGGGTTATCCACTCCCGAACCAGGCTCGGATGGTGCAGCCGTGGAAATCGGTGCGGGCTCTGATTGGGTAGCAGCAGTAGGGTCGATCAGGTATGGTCCTGACTCAGTGCTTAGCATGAAGGCTTGCTCCATCATGGCATGAAAGGTGGCCAAGCATGCTGGAGTCATGAAGTAGTAGTGGTCGGGCACAGGAGCAGGGGGTGTTGGTGTAGCCGAAGCGATGTGCCAAGCGGGGACGGGGTTGAAGCGAAGTTGTTCCTCCAATTGGCTAACTGTCAGCCGGCTCCTCCGGCTGCTCCTCCAACTCAACCAAAGCCTCTCCATGAGCCATATAACGATCAGAGAACTGTTCGTATTGGGCGCCGTAAGCTTGCAGCTGGGTCTTCAGAGAGTCGATCTGGTTTCCATAGTTTTGGTGTTCCTCCTCCAGATCATTCATGCGTCGCTGCTGCTCGTCTATCTCGAGTAATGCCTCTTTATAACAATCATCAGTTGTTTCCACCCAGCGGGACAAACGGGTAACCATGGGGTTATAGCAGCAAGGGGTGGCCTCCACGGTGCAGACTGGGTTGCCTTCCTCCCGGTAGGGATGGTGTACGAACTTGGTTACTGTAAGCTCAGCACGGTGGATGGCATTGAGGAGTAGGAATGCCTCGCGGGCTGCGTCCTGAAGGGCTGCCTCTATCAAATCTCTGTGGTAACGTGTATGGAAGCAATAGGGTGACTCGCTCCCAATACGGGCCTCAATTGAAACCGCGGCTTCCCATAGTGGGTGTTCCTCAGTGCCATGTCTTCTGCTCCGGTAGGTGGCTGTGTCCGGGTATCTTAGGCACCATAGCAACTGCTGAATTTGTGACAGGTATCCTTCCTCCCGCGAGACCTTGATCTCCCATGTTCCAACATGGTCTGACATCTGTTTTGAAGATAACTTAGGGTCAGAGAGGGGTAATATCAAAACAATTTTAGTAGAGGAATGGGGATAAGAGTATAAGGGAAAACATATTTGTTTTGTGAAAATAGTCTGTATTTTCAAAATAATCCTATGTAGGGATATTTCCCTTTAACCAGCTATTCAGGGGTAGGGCACCAGTTGGTCTTATCCTACAGTCGCACTGCTTTGATACCAGCTTTGTAGACCCCCGCTTTTGAAGACGGGAATCATTCGTGTTCATAGTACCATATCCCTGGATCGAGTAGTTTGGTACCCACGAATACAGTACTGAATTACCAGGTGCAAAGTGCACAAATAGTCTTACATCAAAAGTATTACAATAATAGGCCCGAAGGCAATATCCAGTACATATGGGACCTAGTGGTCCGGATACAACCAAAAGCAGAATTTAGATAAGATAGCAGTTGGAAGGTAGCGGCATGTCGATTGCCACAGGCAACGACCGGGGACTAAGACCAGTAGACACCTTCTCCTTCTTCGCCAACCTGGCAGTAAGCATAGGGGTCCTCCAGTTCTTTGTTTCCACCATCTGAAGGTTTGTGCGTATAGCAAGGGCGAGTACCCAATGTACTCAGCAAGCTGACACGGAATGATGCACATGATAGGGTTATTCAAAGGATGGCTATGATTTATTTGCACAAAGCCAATTTTCACAAATCATTTCACAAACCTAACATCTAGCCAGGTCAAGTTTTAGTTCCATAGTATATTAAGTCGGTGACGGTTCTGTCTACCATCCATCGTGATTCCAAGGATGGCTTCCCGCCTCCGGTTCGTCATGGTTTTCTGGGGAGACCACCCCTTCTCGTAGTTAGAGAAGTTGAGTCCACCAGCACACAAAATCATTATGCATTCCCACCCATCATTTTAAAATTTAAGAGTCTAGCCACGGGAGAAACTTGTCACGTCGCTCATTAACCCCGAGCATGGCTATTCGAATAGATTGATTTACTCACACTGCAATGGATGTACATTTTACCCATACTCCGCAACGGCTCATTGAATGAGCTTTCATCCCTTCATATGGGATGGTCACGGCAAAGCCTTTCGATAACTTCGCTTTGGCAGTACCCGCTCCATGAACTTAAATCCTCTTGCACTCTAGCCGTCCTTTCCTAGCAGTGAGAGGAGTTCTGGCGCTCCCGGGGTAAGGGAAAACTCACAAAATTCTCATTCATTACTCAACACTTAGGCCACAGCCTTATCTCGATAACCAGAACCACCTCTTCACTCAAGAACCACTATGCAGGGATACTGCCTCCGCTCGGCTATCTACTCCGCTAGGTCTATACCCATTCGAGAAGTACGGTTGTACTGGTTCGTTCCAGGTTACAAGTCTCATGGCTCGGTCCTTAATTGACCAGGGACTGTTCTTGCCTTTACCTGAATCCACCCAAATCCATCCATCCGCCCCAGTCTAAAAATATTGATTTTGTACTTTTCATTTTTCCATCGAAACTATGTTCATCATGATCAAGGCAATGTGGAGCTCATGTCTGCACATGCCGTATTCCAACTACCTTCCCAAGGATAGTTGCCCAAGCCTGAAGCTTCTTTGTAAAATCATGAGTATGCACGAATCTAACATAAGCATGGCTAAGCATTTTACCGAAGATATCCTTCGGTTATATCATATTGAGGGTTACAAAGATTATATCTAAGGGTAATCAATATCAATGCAGGGTATATCAAGCTTAGGTATTTTGTGTATAGCATGCATGTTTGAAGTTTAAATCAACATCATTTCACAAAATAGGATCAATATGTTCAAAGGGAAGTGTTGACTTGCTTTGCTCGCACGCTTGTTGGACGGGGTCTTCACCGTAGTCGATGCTCGCTTCCTCGGTTGCTATCCGTCCGTGCGAAAAATCAATTGAATTCGATTTGAATTCAATAAAATTACCAAGAGATCGAAAAGAACTATAAAAACGACTCCAAATATTTAGCCTAAATTTTTAATCGAGTTTGGGCGAGAGTTTTGGGATGAACTCCGATTTGAAAAGTGAGTTTGGAATTTTTAGGGTTTAAGCAAAATACCGATCTAATTGATCAAGGGAATAAACTTAAAAAGGCGTTGATCAAAAGAATTGGTATTCAAAGTTTTGGAGGCCTGAATACCCAAAGAACATATTTTCAATGGCAAAAAGAAAACAGACAAACTCCGAGTAAAAACGACGCGAGAACGAGATCTCCGAAATTCCTATTTTTGAATTCCAAATTTGCTCGGAGAAAACACACGAGAAAACAATATATTTTTGCCCAAATATTTTCCCAGATATTTCCCAAATATTTTTCCTAATTTTTTCCTATTTTTCTCTTTTCCTTTTCTTTATTTTTATTTTTCTTTTTTCTACATCCTTTTCTTTTTCTTTTCTGTTTTTTTTCTTTCCTTTCCTTCCTCCTTCCTCTATTCTGCTCGCCCTTTCTCTGTTTCGGCCGATAGCCGGTGCAAGGCGCAAGAGGGAGGGGAGAAGAGAGAGGGGGGTGGCTCACCGGCGACGCGGCGGTGACGGCGGCGACGGCAGCGCAAAATGGCGCGAGGCGAGGCGACGGCAAGGCTTCAGCGCGGGGAGGCGCAAGGCGAGGCGACGGCGCGGCGAGGGGAAGAGGGAACGGGACAAGTGTGTGGGGGAAATGGAGGGCTCGCCCCCATCTTATAGCCAACCAGCGAGGGGAGAGAAGACAGGGGGTCCAGCGCGGCGCGCGGCGCGGCTGTAGCATGCGGGACGGGGCCGGGGGAGCGGGCACGACGCGGCGTCGTGCGTGTGGGGGCCGGTATGGCGCGGCACGCGTGTGCGCGGGAGGAAGGCGGGGTCGGCGCGGGCGGCGCGTGGCGCGCACGGGGCGGCGGGGTCCGGACACGGGCGGTGCGTGGCGCACGCGGGGGCGGGGTGCGGGCGCGGGAGCGCGAGGACGGCGTGTGAGCACGCGGCGCGAGGGTGAGGCCCGAGGCGCGCGCGCGCGTGGTGCGCGCACCGGGCTGGTTGCGCAGACGGCGGCGTACGGCATCGAACACGTGCTGCGCAATGAACAGACCAATTCCTAATTTCCCGATTTAATTTCCTATTTTCCCATTTGTTTTTCCTTTCACCTCTAAAATTTAAAATAAAATCTAGCACTCCCAAAATTAAGTTGAAAAATGTGTTTTCAACCTTTTCACCCACTTTTATTATTTTAAAAATATATTTTACATATTTAATTTAATTCTTTTCTAAATTCAAGAAAATGTGTCTTTAATTCAAAAATAATTTTCTAAACCTCATATATATCTTTAAAAATATTTAATCACTTATTTTGCTCACTAATTAATATTACTCCACCACAAAAATAATGTTTGAACCATAGTATATTTTTACAATATATTTTGTAAATCCACCACCCTTTCCTATTTTATGTTAAAATTTCCAACTCTTATACATCGAAATTTTTCTCCCCACGGAAATTCAAATCATTTGGTTTTTCTCAAACATCAAGATGAATCACTCTCTTATAAATAAGAAGCAATAAACGTGATGAGAAGCAATAAGCCAAAAGTTTTTGTGAGTTTTGATTTTTAATTTCTAGTTTCAAATTTTTCAAATTTCAGGGTGTTACGGGGGGTGTCACCCCGGGGTACCCCATGGACTGGAGTCAAAGTCCAACTGAAGTCAAACCGAGAGTCCTGAGGACATGGTCAATGCCCTGACCCCCTTTGTGGGGTTGAACATCCCGACCTTTCCCCGAGTCCAACATCGGCTCTCCTCTCTCAACCCCGATTGCACAACCCAACCTCGACCATCTCTGGGACAAGACTTGGCACGCAAGGAGGAAGAGGGAGGGGATAGCCCGGCAGAGACTGATGTCACCCGATAGCATAGTACAGACATCTCCAGCAGACGAGGGATCCCAAGGCAAGAGAGAGAGAGAGAGCACAAGATGCCCACGGTGCATAGGACCTAGCAGACAATAGTGTACCTTTTCAAGTATTGTTTGTACTCACCTTTTAGCATATTAACCATAGCTGTCTTGGGCCCCAAGCTCTCCTGTTCCTGCCCCCTTGAGCTATAAAAGGGAGGGAAGGGCGACGGGGCCAAGAGGGAAAGGGAGAATCCCGAGCTTGCATTCCACTCCTTTGTAACTCTTGTTCATCATATACCCCAACAAAGAACACTGGACGTAGGCGTATTATCCTTTGGGAGGACTGAACCAGTATAACTCTCTGTGTCTTTGCTCTTTGGCTCGTCTCAGAACTCGAGTCGACCATCAGATCCATCAGAGGATAGCTCTCTACCGTTCTCTTTCACCTCCTTGGGCACCCCCCTTTGAGGACTGCCGACCCACCCGTCGATAGTTGGTAGTTTGAGGGCACTGTTCTTTGAACCGAGCGATTTGATGGCGGTTTCCTTCAACACCAAATTTGTCGTTCCCGCTAGGACGACCTTCATCTTCAGCACCTTGGTGTTCTACGCCGATGACTTCCATCGCCTCACTCTGTCTCAGGCGGTCCCCGGCGAGATGGAGCGTGCGGACACGCCACAGCGCGCGGTGGTGGGGCCAAGACATGCGGCTTCGCGCCCACGGCCTCAGCCCTCAAGGCCCGCAGGACCACCAGGGTTTGGTGGCCCAAGCACCCGACTGCCCGCACAACAGTCCTGAGGATGGACGACGCATGGACCCAGATCGAGCATCCTAGCCGGCTCCACTCCACGCATTCTGCTTCCCCATAGCGAGGGTCGCCTTCTTCACCCTCGCACGTTGTTGTACATATTCCCGTGTCTGCTGGCGTGGTGAGTTCTAGCAAGATCACCCGCTGTGCCTCTCTTCCTCGCACGGCATCGACTAGGCGGCAACGTGGTCTAGTGTTCACCCCTGGCAACCGCTGGCCCACCAACTTCGTCATGATGGCAGATGTGGTGTCCGACGATGAGGCCTTAGGCTCTCAGGAGTCTGACATCCACCGCAATGCACACCGTTCCCATAACGCGGGGTGGGTCACGCGGCGCGAGCAGGCCCATCGACCCCACGTCCAACCCCGGCACCTAGAGTCCAACTTCACCATGGAGTTCAAGGGACACTAGTTCTTCCGGACGCCCGCAGCCGACTTGGTCGCCATCGAGCGTGCGCTCAATGGTTTTCCTGACTCTCCGGAGGTCTGGAAGGCCATGGCCATGACCCAGGTAGCTGCTGCACAGCTCAACGTTCTAGGTCTGTCTGAACGCCCCTCCGGGAGTGCTCGACGCTCGAGATCACAGCCGCAGCGGAGCGCTGGTCATTCGGCCTCCCCGTGTCATGCTAAGGATGCAGCCACGAAGATTGGGGCCGCTCCTGGTGGCACGACCCATCGCTCCAGGAGTGCTCACACTGCCGAGCACCAAGGGAGCTCATACACGGGGGACCTGCGTGAGATAATCACGCAGAAGGTTGACGCCCGCAACATTGTTGAGCGGTGCACCGCCGATCGGAGGCACCAGGAGATGCGACACTGGGACGAGTATGACCGGATGCATGGACATCCTCATGGAGCCCCCGACGTCGTGCCCTGACACAACGGCTTTGCGGCCTTCACCGCCAACCTTTTGCTGGTCACGTGGCCCAAAGGTTTCCGTCCAACAGGGATCGACCCCTACGACGGCAAGACCGACCCCACCCTGTGGCTCCAGTTGTACTGTACAGTTGTCCGAGCCGCAAACGGCGATGCCAACATGATGGCAAACTGCCTCCTGGTCATGCTGGCGCTGACTGCCATTAACTGGCTCACAGGTCTCCCAAGACTCTTGGGATGATCTCTGCGACGCATTCGTTGCCAACTACCAAGGGTGCAGTTTTTCGCCAAAAAGCGCCATCTCCCAGCACAGGCTCTCCAAACGATCCGGTCGTCCGGGCCCTTCGCGTGTTAGGGGCTCGACATGGTTAGCCCATTCCCAAAGGCACCCGGGGGCTTCCCCACCTATTTGTCGCAGTTGACAAATTCATTAAGTGGATCGAAGTAAATGCCATTGAAAGCTTGCACTACCAAGAAGGCGGTTGAGTTCATCGCGGGCATTAAATTCCGCTTCGGCGTCCCGAGGGAGATCATCACTGACCTCGGCACGCAGTTCACCGGGAATGACCTTTGGGTGTTCTGTGAAGAGAGGTGCATCGAGGTCAAATACGCCTCGGTGGCACACCTCCAGGCAAATGGGCAGTGCGAACATGCTAATGGCATGATCCTGCAAGGCCTAAAGGCCCGGGTCTTCGACCCACTCTGAAAGCATGAAGGTCGCTGGTTGCGCGAGCTCCCCGCCTTGCTCTGGGGGGCACCGCACTCAGTCGAGCCGAGCCATAGGATAGTCCCCGTTCTTCCGGGTCTATGGCTCGAAGGCAGTTCTCCCAGTCGACATGTTGCACGAATCCTCAAGGATTTGGCTCTATGATGAAGGGATGGCTGAGCAAATGTGGGCCGAGGACATCGACAACATCGAAGAAGAGCGCGTGGTGGCAGCGTTCCAGATGGACCGATAGTAGCAGGCGCTCCACCGATACCATGACAGGAATGTCCAAGGGAGGTTCTTCAAGGTCGGCGACCTTGTGCTTCGAAGGGTGTAGACCTTGGCCGGAATGAACAAGCTCTCACCTCCATGGGAAGGTCTCTTCATCGTCTCCGCCGTTACACGTCCGGGCTCCAACAGGCTGATTCGTGAAGATGGACAGGAAGTGCCAAACTCATGGAACATCGAACATATGCGCCGATTCTATGGTTGAACAACTAAGTACCTATCCCTCAATCCCTTCAGTTCCGCAATTTTGATTATTTCTTGACCTTTTTTTGCAGGATGTTTTCCCAACCCCCAAACGGATCGAGGGCTCGAAAGCCTTGCCGAGCAGTATCGCCAGCCGCGTTGATCCCTTCTCATGCAAATATACTCATGGCAAGCCCTGAGTAATGTGGCCCTAGCTTATTAGCTAAGTATTTCTAAGAAGATGTTTCGCCTGCTGAGCTTGAGTTGCTTGGGGGTTCATTCATTACCCGCTTCGATTGAACGTGGTTAGCTTGACCCTGATTCCCTCGGATAGTGACTTCATTCCTACCCGGGGCTGGCTAGGGTTGGGACCTGCCGTGTTTTGGTAAGGTGCCGGGAAATGAGCTCGGGGCTATTAATGACTAAATCTTGTGTATATGACTAAGACGCAAGGAGCTCGACTTGGGGCACCCAGACAATGTCTGTCGATGGCCCGACTTGCTTTTCTTCGAGGGTTAGACTCACAGAGATTGGTCGGACGACGATGACCTCATGTTCATTTGCTACAACAACTAAGTGACCTTGCTTGACCGAATGCCCGCCCAGATCCATCCCGTCGGCTTCCGCCGCTCGGTCATGAGAGTTATACGCGTACCAGATAATCGCCGATCCTACCCCGCACACCTATTCGCCCTGCAAGAGTCGATCCAAGAAGACTAAGGAAACCTTCGGATTCGTTCGTTAAGGTCCGAAGAACACTTTGAATCGGAGGTTGGTCATGTGGCGAATAGAAGGCCATCTCTTCGCGTTTCGATCCACTATAAAGGAGAAGGATCTGCTTGGAGTTTGATCGGTATCCCTCCGGAGTTGGTCTGTACATGGCCAAGATTGCTCAGCAGGATCTACTCCACGAGACAGATGTCCTTGAGTTTGACTGGAAACCTTCCGGTCGTCGGTCCGTTGACGACCTAAGTCGCTCGGTGCAAACTACCCGAAGTGGTAGCTTCCCCCAAGATCTACTGCCTGCCCTCCAGATTCGGACTGTTGAAGGGTGAGGTCACTCAGATGGTCTATCACATAGCGGCGTGTCGGGTGCCAAAAAAAATTAAATTCATATCGGACATATCGTGAATCGCAGGCAACAAAGAAAGGATACTGAAAAAGTTTTCTTTATTATATTTTTGTAGGGTGACGATCATACAAAGGGCCCGAGGTCCCCCTAACCTACAGGTCCATGGCGGCTATGATCTTCTCCACCATCGGCTCCACGGCGACATAGATGTCATCGACATCGCCCTCCTTGATGCCAGTAGGCCACCCTTCGGCAACCGCTTTGACGTCAGCTCGGGGGTACAATTTATGTCCCACTCCGGGGTCATGTGCATATGCTGGAATGATTGGAACTACAAGGGCTACACATTACCATATCTTCATAGCATCTCGGCGTGTGCGCATGTTGTACCACACCAAGGACGTGTGTCACCGCCGTCTCTGCCACGCCCTGAGCGTAGGTCCGGAGAAGCTCCTTCGGGTCGGCCATCACCACGCGAATGTGCATCTCCGCAAACTCCACTTGCGGCAAAGCACCAACTTCCTGCCATGGCATCAACGCCTGGCATGTGAGGTTCCAATAGAAGAACAAAAAGACAACATAAGAGGAAGCATATGAGTAAAGGATGAAATCCAAGACATACCCGTTGGCGACGGCTCTCGGGGCTTTCTTTCCTGCTACAACCTTCGGTGGAACTCATCGACGAGGCCATAAGTCCTAGAACGCTTAAAGGAATCAGAAGGTTGTGGAGCAATGGCGGGTGTCTTGAGGTTTTCTTTCGAATTGAAGGAGTAGATGTGTAAGAAGAAAGAAACGTGGAATGACCGGGTTTAAATAGGGAGCAATGATGGGCTTGGAGGCATAATTCTCAGAAAACGTGCATAGCACTGTTTATGACAGGTGTAGAGCATTCAAAGCGCCCCCCGCCCATCCCTCTTCCTGGCATGCCATGTTGCCCCTAGGAAAAATCTCAACTGTCGGTTCCTCGGAATGGCAAACAGTGCCCGCATTGCTTCCGTTTCCCGTCCCGAGAAAATCGCCACTACGTCACACCACCTTTGCCATCTCAACCTATCGCCCGCCGACGCTTGGGAAAAGGTGGGAAGCCAAGGGTTTGATGCGACGTAACGTTACGCTGATTTTTGCGCCCTCAGCGGGGCGTGACAGAATCCTGCACAAAGATGTCAGAAGATCACCGCTTTGACTCCACTGACCACCGCTGGCCATCGGGCCGTGGCCCCAACGACTCGGGCGTTGGCTTCCGGGCCGACCCTAATCGGGGTCGGGAATACTATAGGCCTCAGGGCAGTAGTCCCGACTGCACCGCTAACCTCCAGTGCCTCAGGGTAGTGGCTTCCCTAACTCGGGATCGCCGGCGACCCTCGGTCAGGGTCGAGACTACCAGTTGCCTCCGGGCGGTGGTCCCGGCCAGCACACCGAATACCACCCACCTTCGGGTTGTGGCTTCTTCAACTCCGTCCATGGCCTTCCGGCTATGATGAAGGCAACACAAGGACTGCTATAAGCTTCCGGGTAGCGAACCCGTTGGATCCAATAGAATCTTCGCTAGATCCTGGGCAATGTTCGGATTAGAGAGTGGACGAATGACATTCTTGATGATTTGACCCTAGGCTCGGATGTGCCATCCAACCCTAGCCTCGGGGGCTACACCTGCCAGGTGCACATGTAAAATTGAGAACTTCCAGAACATCGACAACCTGCAGGGAACTAGCACCTTGGAAGGAAACTTGACCCTTAGGTCGAATGTTCCATTCGTCCTTAGGCTCGGGGGCTACACCTGGCAGGTGCACCTAGGCGGTGCACCTACCAAAATCTTGTCTCGACGTCCTGAGGATCCTTCGAAGACGACGACGAAGAAGAAACTTTGATCCTAAGGATGGGTGTTTCATTCCTCCTTAGGCTCGGGGGGCTGCTGTGGGGGGTGTCAGCCCAGGGTACCCCATGGACTGGATTCAATATCTAACTGAAGTCAAATCGAGAATCCTCGGGACGTGGTCGATGCCCTAACCCACCTTTGTGGGGTCATACATCCTGACCTTTCCCCGAGTCTGACCTCGGCTTTCCTTTCTCAACCCCGATTCCACAACCCGACCTCGACCATCTTCGGGACAAGACTTGGCGTGCAAGGAGGAATAGGAAGGGGATAGCTTGGCAGAGACTAACATAACCCGACTGCACAGTACAGACATCTCTAGTGGAGGAGGGGTCCCAAGGCAATAGAGAGAGAGAGCAAAAGATGCGCATGGTGCATATGACCTAGTAGACCATCTTGTACCTTTTTCAGATATTGTTTGTACTCACCATTTAGCATATTGGCCATAGCTTTCTTGGCCCCCAAGCTCTGATGTTCCTACCCCCCTTGAGCTATAAAAGGGAGGGCAAGGCGATGGGGCGAAGAGGGAAAGGGAGAACCCCGGACTTCTACATTCCGATCCTGAGCTTGCATTCTCACTCCTTTATAACTCTTGTTCATCATACACCATCCAAAGAACGTTGGACGTAGGCCCATTATCCCTCGGGAGGGCTGAACCAGTATAACTCTCTGTCTCTTTGCTCTTTGGCTCGTCTTAGGACTCGAGTCGACCATCAGATCCATAAGAGGACAGCTTCTCTACCGTTCTCTTTCACCTCCTTGGGCACCCCCTTTGAGGACAGCCGACCCACCCGTCGACACTCATGCTCTAGCAGGTTGTTAACGCCAGAATTTTGTAAGCCCCGGAGCCCGAATCGGCTAAGGTGTCCATTGGCTGATACCGAATCGGACAAGGCAAGCCGATGTAGCCAATTCCGGTATGACAACATTGGAGACACCGTCGGATCAAGATGATGTGCTTCATGAGGATTGCCATATAAGGATAGAGTCCTAAAAAGGCAATTGTGTGTATTAATTAGGAAGAATATGTTAGTATCCAGAAAGGATTCGGTTTGTTTCCTTTTTATCTTTAGAAAAGTTCGGATTGTAATCTGTTAGGATCTTTGTTAGCCCGTGGGTATAAATTTGTAAGCCCGGGGTTCATGTAATATATCTCTCGATCAATATAACTCGGTGCATCGCCACCTTTTCACTTTTGGCTGTTTTGTTCATCATCCGGTGGAACTTGGCACCCAACGCAGGGTTGTATCGGCTTCGATCTCCGGTGAAGGGGTAAGTCCAAGGTCTCACCGGCGCAGGTATATCGTATCTATCTTTAGATTCATTACCGTTCATAGATACACCAGCTTAGTTAGGACTTTCTCGGTTAGGTCCGATATTCTGATCAAGTTGATGTTTCTATAAACGTAATGTTGCTTTAGGTAGATTTGTTATATCCATCACATTAGACAGATCTATCAGCTCATCGAGTACTAGATTATCATATACAATCTCGTGCTGCATCGGTAGGTCCGACCTACTAGATTGTTATCAATATTCTAAGTCTTGTTAAGCCAATAGGTTCATGCTAATGTTTCACCAGAGGGTTAGCCGGTCTTATCATATGTCTTTGTTAATCTAGTCCTAGTATCTCGATTTAGCTCTATCGGTTGTTTCTCGCTTTAGGGTTTCTACCGATACCGGTTAAATCATCGTATTCGATTAGATTAGCTTAGGCATCTACCACCCTGAAAATTAGTCAAGTGCTTGATTGTCTAGATATTGCATTTCTTTTCATACTTAGTGCTACATCAGTTCAGTTTGATCTACTAAGTCATGATTAGAACTGTGATCTCTAGTCTGCCTGGTGGCTACCAATAAGGGTTCGTCGGAGTTTCAGCCAACGAGTTATCTGGACATTGGCATTGGCTGTAATCACACGATCAGCTGTCAACAGATCGGCTGTTTTGATTATTGGCCTATTGGTCAATATGATTTATGTTCTGTTGTTTTGCATAACTTGTCAGTGGCAGGATCAAACTGACTGGCACGCCCGCGCTTCATCGATTCTAGGACCTGCACTGTTGATTTTTCTCGTCAACATAGGTGCACCTTCCAGGTGTAGCCCCCAAGCCTAGGGTCCAGTTTGCAGGATTGCTTTTTATTCCTCCTCTGACCTGACCGTAACATGAGGTCTTGTGGATTATTGGGTTCAATGGGTCTATTGCCCGGAGGCATATGGCAGTCCCCGAGTTGCCTCTATTGTAGCCTGAAGGCTACTGGCTGGGTTGAGGAGGCCATAGCCCAGGGCTGATGGTAGTCGACGAGTTGGTCGGGACCACTGCCCGGAGGCTTATAGTAGTCCCAACCCCGACCGAGGGGTGGCCCGATGTTAACATTGAAATTTGGTAATTGAGTTCCTAAGTCTGTAAAGGCAAAGCGCAATCGGATTGGCTGAAGACACGAATCGTATCGGCTAAGAGAGTGATCGGCTGTGGGGCTAATCGGCTGAGGATGGATCGAACGGGAGCAGCCGACAGCCGATTCTGGGTCCGGAAGAGATGAAACCGTGTCTAGTGCAGAAACTTGAAGATAAATGGAAGATTCAGTAGCTAATTGCGCATTAAAATATATTGCCACTTATGGATAGAGTCCTATAACGGCAATTGTATCTGTAATCTAGAGATTTGTCAAACTGTTAGTTGTAACATGGTATGGGTCCCGCTAGGGATAATATGGTGTTTTAAATAGTAGTTTAGATAGAGTCCAGGGTTGTTACAGATATTTGTATCTTGGGTATAAATAGGACTCGAGACCCTCTGTATCAAGGATCATTCAATCAATCAAATCTTCGGCGCATCGCCAACCTTTTCTTTAGACGAGCACTTTGTTTGGCTTCGGGCTGCATCGTCTCGATCCCCAAATCCAGGTAAATGTTTGTCATTAGTGGTACGATTCGCTGTTTCTAGTGCTTCCATCACAATGATACATTAGAATCAGTGGTTTTACTATGTTATATATCATATAACGCATATGAATTAGATCAATATTTAGATCTATCTTGTCATTGGCTCGTTCTGTCAAGAACATACAGTCAATAGGGCTAGATCTAAAGGTTGGCTGGTTCATATGCGCTATCCACCGTCTCGAGGGGTATAAATCGGCTGTAACAGATCGGATGTTTCTTTTTATACTTAATGTTGCATCGGGTTTGAACTATTAAGTCGTCTTTAGAACTATCAATGATCTGTTCATCTGAGATTTATATTATTTAGAGACAATGTCGGGGTTTCAGCCGGCCTTACCTACCCTAATATGTTTCTTTTAATATGCTTATTATTAAGGACTGCATCTTATGTTAAGATCGTGTTTCTATCGGATGTTGCCGACCGAAATCGGCCTTTCCCGGGCAGCCGATCACCGATTTCCTGGTTGCACGTTTGGTTCAGGAATATTATCTTTCCATAAGATTCATCAGAGTATTAGCCGATTCTTTGTTAGTTTTCCAGTATCAGTTAGGTTGTCAATCTGTATATTTATTATTCTTCACTATATTTGGATCAAGCGGCTGATGCTGTCTCGGCGTAACCGATCCATTCTAGTCACTTGGCCCAAATATGGCCTAGAATAGCATATATACATTCATGGAGTTCCTTAGCCGATCCCGTGGGGATCTAACCTAAAACTTCACGCGTATTTTCTCGTTTTTCTTGTTGATTAACAGATCAAATCAACTGGCACGCCCTGCACATTGTAGGCAGCCATCGCGTGAGAGAGATTTCTCGTCAACACGCTTCTTGGCACGCCCGGTGGGACTGTCTCTGTCGGCTCAACTGGGACGAATAGACTCAGCCGGCAAGATGGTCGACTCCAAGAGCCCTGGCATCACGCAGGACAACATCGTCCCTGTAAAGATGGAACAATTATCGACTGAACAGCAAGCCAAATATAAGAAGATGGTGGAGGAGCTCTAGGCTAACTATTTACAATCTTTCACCCCAACAAGATCTGGAGCTGTGCACCAAAAGTACAAGTTCAGCCTGAACGATACCAAGGCATCTTCCTCGGGCGACACAAAAGGCAAACAGAAGGTGGAAGAGCCAACCCAGGTGCAAGATGATCTGGCCGTGTACTCTCTACAAGATCGGATCGACTCGGCCGTTCACCACGCACTGGAAAACTAAAGTAGCATCTTGGTCAATACCCTCAATAATATGATCTCTAATGTGGTCGACGCCAAGGTAGCCGAACAGCTGCAACGGGGGCCCATGTACTTTGCAGATGGCCAATTTCTGGGTTACAGGACGCTAGTCACGCAGGATCGGCCGCTTCCACTGATAGCACAACCAAACCCGCCAGGAGGAGTCGGTCAGCTGAATCCAGGTGAGACGGCTATAAGACCAGCAATTACTATACTAAATCGACAACAGCCATTGCCTCAGGGTCAACTCGACAGCTTGTTCAATGACAATCGGCAGCCAGAGCCAATTGAGCTAGACAGGCGGCACAATGCCGGTGGCCGACAGTTGTTTTCAGAACCACCAACGCCACAACCGGTGCCTCGGCCACCTCCCGCTGACCATCGCTACTAGTACCAAGGGGGCCGTCAAGATCACCACTATAGACCTCAGACACCACCATAGCTGTATCGGCAAGCACCCCTGCCATATGACCCATATGAGCCGATACAGCAAGACAACCAAGCGTGGACCGATCTAATTGCAGATGTCATGCACGATCAGTTCAGCCTCAAACCAAAAGATTCGGGGAATATGTATCGGTATCCCTATCCAGAACATTTCGAACGGATCCCGCTACCCAACCGATACAAGATCCCAGACTTCTCAAAATTCTCAGGGCAAGACAACGTTGCCACTTACGAGCACGTCAGCCGATTTTTGGCACAATGCGGTGAAGCATCGGCTACGGACCCCTTGAGAGTTCGACTGTTCCCCATTTCTCTTTCAGGATCGGCCTTTACCTGGTTCTCCTCATTGCCCTACAACTCGATTCAGAGATGGGCCGATCTTGAAAAACAGTTCCACAGCTATTTCTACTCCGGCAACCACGAGATGAAGTTGTCGGACCTCACCAGCGTCAGGCAGAAACACAATGAATCGGTCCAAGACTACATCCAACGCTTTAGGGAGATGAGGAACCGATGTTATAGCCTGGTGCTATCGGATGCCCAGTTGGCCGATCTGGCCTTTCACGGCTTAATCACGCCAATCCGAGAGTGATTCTCTCGCAGGACTTCGACGGCCTAGCCCACTTGGCGCAAGGTGACGGCCCATGAGCAACGTTTCCAAGACACCCTAAGGTGTCAAGAATATAACCCAGTCATCGTTGATTCAGATTATGGGTCCGACGACGATGAAACAGAAGTGGCGATAGCCGAATGGGCCAAGAACAAAAAGGCCATCGTCTGCCAATGGCTACTGAAGACGGCTAAGGAAGAAAAGTATGACTTCGACATTACTAAGGCCGACAAGATTTTTGATTTGCTGCTTAAGGAGAAACAGATTCAATTACCCGAAAATCATGTGATCCCGTCGGCCGAAGAGTTGAAAAAGAAGAAGTACCGCAAGTGGCACAACTCCACATCTCACGCCACCAATGACTGCAAAGTCTTCCGACAAAAATCCAATCGGCAATCGAGGCCGGAAGCTAAAGTTCACCAACTCAAATCGATCGATGAAAGTAGACTGCAATCCCTTCCCGGACAACACGGTCAAGGCCAGCCCCAGGCAAGCTGATCGACAGAACAGAATGGCGCACGGCTTAGCCAATACATCGATCGGGGCCAAGGCAGAAGACGACCAGACTGGATGCCACGCCGCGCAAATTAATATGGTGCGCCCAGTCATCAGATCGGCTGGCCGACAGCCGATCCATGAACGAAGCCGACACCATCATCAATACCGGTCTCGGCATGAAGAAATTTACGATGAAGCACCTCATCGGCACGAACCGAGTACTCAGAGCCGACGATACAAGGTAAACCATGACAATGCTGATCCACATTGGCATTGCGATTTTTTCAGGTACTGCTGGGAATCCGGCATGAGGCTACCAACATTGGATGATTGCCCAGCATGTAACGATCACCGCGACGACGGACACGAAAGCTTGTCGCCTGCAAGTCTAGCTCGGCTCGTTCCCAGAGCCGTCCAGCTAAACCAAAGGTGGCGACCCGTCCATGATCGGCTTGGGGCGATCCATCAGGACTTCTTCGTCGACGAGAACCGTGAGGGAGACAACCACGACGACGAAGAGACCGATGATGGGGAATCGGCCAACCCCCAATGGTGCCCGTTCGATCTCTTCACACAGACACAGAAAAGGAGGGTTCAACGGCTCAAGCGTGAAGGGAGAGAAGACGAGGTGCAACAAATGATCCACGAGCAGCGCCGTCGGCTGCGCAAAATCAAAAGGCAGTGGGTACCCAAATGGAAAGCTGCCGTAACTGACGAAGAACAAGCCGAAGAAAGCCTAGCCGATCAAGCCAGAAGGGCAGCCAAAGGGAAAGGCAAAGTTTCTGCATCGGTTAACATGGTTTTCGTGTTGCCGGTCGAGTTCGGCGCCCCCGAAGCCAATGCAGACACTATCGAAGATGACCCGGCAAAGCTGGCAATCTTGCCAGACCAAGCCATCTTCGACAAGCCTGAAGGAACCGAAAATCGGCACTTAAAGCCGTTGTACGTTAAAGGATTCGTCAACGGCAAGCCGATCTCCAAAATGCTAGTCGATGGGGGAGCTGCAGTCAACCTCATGCCCTACGCAACTTTCAGAAAACTGGGAAAGGGGGCCGAAGACCTGATAAAAACCAACATGGTGCTCAAGGACTTCGGCGGCAACCCATCGGAGACCAAAGGCGTCCTCAACATTGAACTAACCATCGGCAACAAAACCGTGCCCACAACGTTCTTTGTAATCGACGGGAAGGGGTCTTACAGCCTGCTGCTCGGAAGGGACTGGATACACGCCAACTGCTGCATCCCTTCTACAATGCACTAGAGCCTAATCCAATGGGACGACGACAAGATCGAGATCGTGCCAGCCGACAGGTCAGTTAGTGTCGTCAGTGCCGATTTGCCACTTTGGGAAATCAAAGGCATCGATTGTTTATCTGGGAAAATCTGGCAAGCCAATTTTCCAAATGTGTCCAATTCAACAATACAGCCCATCGGAAACGACGAGCCGCACCTGCTACTTTGAACAAGACATGGTGGAGGGCTCAAGTGTTCCCGACGTAGCCACCGCGGACGAAGACGATGGCAAGTTAGGGCAAGGTTTCATGTCGGCCGATGAATTAGAAGAAATTGACATCGGCTCTGGTGATAAGCCGAGGCCGACGTACATTAGCAAAAATCTGTCTCCTCATTGTAGATCCCAACTTATTGAATTATTAAAAGAATATAAAGATTGTTTTGCTTGGGAGTACTTCGAGATGCTCGGTCTCAGTCGGTCGATAGTGGTCCTTCAGCTGCCGATCAAGGCAGGCTATCGGCCGTTCAAACAGCCTCCCAAGAGGTTTAAGGCTGATATGTACGACGCAATTAAAGCCGAAATCACTCGGCTATACGACGCAGGATTCATTCAGCCTTGCCGATACGCCGAGTGGGTCTCAAACATCGTCCCGGTATTGAAGAAAAATGGTAAACTTCGGGAGTGCATCGATTTCAGAGATCTAAACATAGCAACCCCTAAGGACGAGTACCCAATGCCAATATCCGATCTACTTGTCGATGCTGCCTCAGGCCATAAGATTATCAGTTTCATGGATGGTAACGCAGGGTATAACCATATATTCATGGCCGATGAGGACATCCACAAGACCGCTTTCGGTGCCACGGCATAATTGGCCTTTACGAGTGGGTAGTGATGACGTTCGGCTTGAAGAATGCGGGGGCAACATATCAACGGGCCATGAATTACATCTTTCATGATATGATCGACTCACTAGTGGAGATATACATTGACGACGTGGTTGTCAAGTCAAGAGAGATAGAAGGCCACATTCCGATCTCAAACAAGTGTTGGAACGGACGAGCGTGTTGGCCGGACAATTCTTGGGATTTTTCGTCCATGAAAGAGGGATTGAAGTCACACCAAGGAGCATTAATGCTATTAAGAAAATTCAACCCCCGAAAGATAAAAAGCAGCTTCAGTCATTGATCGGAAAGATAAACTTCATCAGACGGTTCATAGCTAATCTCTGACAAAAAAATGGAGCCGTTCACACCATTGCTTCGGCTGAAAGCCGATCAGACCTTCACATGGGGGGCAGAGCAGCAGAAAGCGTTAGACAAGATAAAAGATTATCTAAGCTCTCCTCCAGTTATGATGCCTCCACAAAAGGGAACACCGTTCAAGCTGTACCTGTTGGCCGACGACAAATCAATCGGCTCCATCCTAATCCAAGAGGTCGACGGCAAAGAAAAAGCCATTTTCTATCTCAGCCGACGGCTGCTAGACGCAGAGACAAGGTATTCACCTGTGGAGAAGTTATGCCTATGCCTCTATTTTTCATGTACAAAGTTAAGGCATTATCTGCTGTCCAACGAGTGCACGGTAATTTCCAAAGCCGATGTAGTTAAGTATATGCTATCGGCTCCAGTACTTAAAGGAAGAATCGGGAAGTGGATCTTTGCACTCACAGAGTTCGACCTGAGGTACCATGCACCAAGGGCAGTCAAAGGGCAAGCCATAGCCGACTTCATTGTGGAACACAGAAACGACTCAATCGGTTTAGTGGAAATCATGCCTTGGACTTTCACGTTCGATGGCTCGGTATGCACCAATGGCTGCGGCATCGGCTTGGTCCTTATTTCGCCTAGGGGGGCAAGCTTTGAGTTTGCTTTCGCCATTAACCCCCATGCCACAAATAACCAAGCCGAGTACGAAGCCGTTCTCAAAGGGCTGACTCTGCTCAAGGAAGCAGAAGCCGACGCAGTCGAGATAATGGGAGACTCATTGCTCGTCATTAGCCAATTATCAGGAGAATATGAGTGCAAAAACGATGCGCTTATGGTATATTATCGGCAATGCCGGGATTTAATGGATGGTTTTTGGCTAGTCATCTTGAAGCATATCCCCAGAGAGCAGAACACAGAGTCCAATGACTTGGCTCAAGGGGCATCAGGCTATCGGCCGATGCTGAGGGGAGTAGACGTAGACGTGGCCGCCATCACGACCGATGATTGGAGGTTTGAAGTATATAACTATCTCAAAAACCCCTCTCAATCGGCCACAAGGAAATTAAGATACAAGGCGATACGATACGTGCTGCTCGACGAAGACCTATACTATCGGACGATTGACGGCGTACTACTCAAGTGTTTGGGAGCCGATCAAGCTGCAGTAGCAATCGGGGAGGTTCACGAAGGAATCTGTGGCACACATCAATCGGCCCACAAAATGAAATGGCTACTTCGTCGAGTCGGGTACTTTTGGCCGACAATGCTAGAGGATTGTTTCAAATACTACAAAGGGTGCTAGGACTGCCAAAAGTTCGGCACTATACAACGAGCACCGGCATCGGCCATGAACCCAATCATCAAGCCGTGGCCGTTTAGAGGATGGGGCATCGATATGATCGGCCAGATCAATCCACCCTCAAGCAAAGGACACAAATTTATCCTGGTGGCCACAGATTATTTCACAAAATGGGTGGAGGCGATCCCCCTTAGAAAAGTGGATTCTAAGGACGCAGTTGAGTTCGTCAAAGAACACATCATCTACCGATTTGGCGTTCCACAAACAATAACGACCAACCAGGGATCTATCTTTGTGTCAGACGAATTTGTTCAGTTTGCCGACGGCATGGGGATCAAGCTACTTAACTCTTCGCCGTATTACGCGCAAGCCAATGGACAAGCCGAGGCCTCAAACAAAAGCTTGATCAAGTTGATTAAACGAAAGATCTCCGAGTACCCTAAGCAATGGCACACCCGATTAGCCGAGTCACTGTGGGCGTATCGGATGGCATGCCACGGGTCAATCCAAGTTCCTCCGTACAAACTGGTCTATGGACATGAAGGAGTGCTGCCATGGGAAAGTGTCGTTGGCTCGAGGCACATTCAGCTGCAGGATCAACTCATAGCCGACGACTATTATCACCTAATGGTAGACGAGTCGGAAGATCTCGTTTTGTCCAGGATGAGGGCCTTGGAAAAAAGTGACAAGAAATAAAGAACGAGTAGCTAGACATTACAATAAAAAGGTGGTGCCTAAATCTTTTGAGGAAGGCGACCTCGTTTGCAAACTTATACTGCCGATCGGATCTAGAGACAACAAGTTCGGCAAATGGTCACCAAATTTGGAAGGGCCTTTCGAGACCCACAAATGCGTCTCTAAAGGAGCTTACATGCTAAAAGGATTGGATGGAGAGATATTTGGGAGGGCCCTTAATGGAAAATATTTGAAGAAATATTACCCAAGCGTGTGGATCAATTCGTGAGTCGGCTATAGTTACTTCAACCGATCTACGATAGCCGATGTCTTACGAGGCATCACCTTTAGGCATTTTCACACATCACTTTTCACCAAGCGCCCTACGATCGGCTCATGATTGCCCAACAAGAACGACCAGAATGCGCGAGCGACTCGAACTCACAATTTTGTCGACACCGAAGGTATCAACAACTTGGGGGGCATACACATACACAAGTCAACGGAAAAATCGGGCCAATTGCAACGCAAAAATCAGGCTAGAACATTGAATGATCTCTATTCATAATTGGCGTAAAGCCGTTTGTGATTACATGTTCCCTACATAATCCCTGATGGCCGCCAGGGCTCGTTCGATAGGCTCCGCAGTCTCCATCTCTAAAGCGTCCAAGATCAGATACTCTAGCCGAGTGACCCTTATGTCGGCAGTCGTAGTCAACAGTTCATTGGCAAGTTGTGTTTGCCTTCCTTCCAGCCGGTCGAGGCGCGTGAGCATCGAAGACGCCATAGGGGCAGCGGCCGGAATTCTACCAAGGTTGATGGGAGGCATGGCCGCCAGGTGACGAGCCTCCAACTCCCTAAAGCGCTTCAAGTTGGCCCTCACTTGTCGTGCTTGGCTGACCGTCAGTTCGTACGGTGTGTCCATGATCTCTAGGATCACCCGAAGGGGATGAAGCGGCTGCGAGAAAGTTCATTCCTGAGTACTTAAGGGGAGGAAATGGCGAGAATAGATGAGTTGAGAAATCACCTGGTTTACCGACGAGCTCGAGGAAGCCATGGGAAGCGCTGCCGAAAACATGGAAGTCTGGACGTTGTACTCCTGGAGATTGATTGTCTTCTTCGGTCGTGAGTTATTCAGGAAGGACCGAAGGAGCCCATTTATAGAAAGAAAAGATGTGGTTTTCAGATGTGAAAGGTCGCTGCCGACACGAGAGTCGAAGAGGTCATCATTAAAGGCGTCGAGAATCGTTGAATGGCTGGCGACTGCGCAAGACTGGATACCTATCGTCCAGGACTCACGGGTTCTTGAAGTGCAGATTCGGATGAGTCGGACTACGAAACCAAATCGGCAGTACACTCGGATATTACCGGTCGATAGCCAACAAGACCGGTGTTCGAAGGCTAACACTAAAGGTCGTGGTGTAATCTCGGAGTCGGCAATGCTAAACGATGCGAGTGGCTGGAGCCGATTTCGACGTGAACAAGTCAAGGCGCCACACGCAGCCGAGGGACAATCTTATCAACAAATACAGCCGATCATATCTACGAGCGCAATGGCAGAAAATTGATAAATTATGACATGCGAGTCGAAGCCAAGCATAAGCACGAGTAAGACGGATTATCCAATCACATCACAAAAACATGACAAGTATGGTACAGAAATGTTAGCCGATCTCGAAAGGTCGGATAATTACAATCTCATTTGGTCGATTTCTCCGATGGCCCTAACATCGTCGGCCTCAGACCCCGCCACCGATCGGGTGCTCCTCACCAAGTTGCGCAGGTGTGCCACAGCCGCCCTGATGCCTTGGCGCTTGGCTTCAATCTTGGCCGGCAGGCTAGCCATCTGCTCCTCATGTACATCGATCTCGTTCGTGACCTCAACGAGATCGGCTATCAGCTAATCTTGGCGGGCGCGGAGTTGCTCAAGCTTGGCCGCCGGCTCAGTCTTCAGGCGGTCAAAGGCGGCCTTCCAGCTCTCAATGGCATCCTTGGTCGACTGGACGGTGGCCGATCGCGCTTGACTCTCGCAGCGATCGATTATTCGCTGCGAGCCCGTTCGTACTTGAATTGATAGGCTTCCATGAAGGTAGCCGGCACGATGGCTTCGGCTACGGCTTCCGGCAACTGGTCTTGGATGTCTCTGAATCGCGCGCGTATTGAGCCGCTGTCGACCACCAGCGCGTCCAGCGAGGCTTCCAGCTGATTGCCAATGTCGGCTAAAGTGGCCCTCAGGTCCTCAGCCGACATCGCAAGCGCCTCCTCGCTGGTGTCACCGGGCTCCTCAAACTTCGACAAATCAAAGTTGAGAAGGTTGGCTATGTTCTGCAGCAAAGAGAGAGATGATCAAGGACATGCTAAGCCGACAAAGCCGACCATCAAAATTAGTTGGCTTACCATCAGTGTCGGCGTCGGGGCTGTTGGTTCGGCCGAATCGTTGCCCGTGGCCGTCGGGACTTCTTTGCCGACGTTGTCACCACCGTCCCCAATAGGCGCAGTATGCTCGTCGGACGCCTGGGGGGCAGCCGATGGAGACCGCACGGGCTGCAGAAGAAAGAATTAACAGACAAGCCGATCGACTACTACAGGTGAGGTGGCAGAAGGTAATTACCGATGGCGCGGGGCGGGGAGTGCGACTAGTTCGATCAGATGCAAGCGATCATCATGAGGCCAAGCCCGGTGGAGTAAAAGCTTACCGGCTAACGTCTCGTTGGCAGACTTGGGGCTGGCGGGACGTCGGCTGGGGCATTGACCGACTCAGGACTCGGAATCCCGGTTTCAACCACCGCCCCGACAGCCGCCGGTGCTTCTTCGCTGGCGATGGTGTCGAGGAATTGCGCGATGGCCAGATCCAGAGGAGGGAGGCTATCGGCTGGTGCTGCTGGCTTCGTCTTTTTAACCCTCTTGGGGGCAGGCGCAGCCGACGATCGTGGTGGTGGTGCCCTCTTGGGCACCTCCCAGCCGATGGCCGACGGAGCAAGGCCGCCCTCATCCAGAATGCCTGGGTTGTATTCGATGGGGCGTCCAGAGTGACTTACCATCGGCCGCTCTATCTCCGTCTCCTGCGAAATCAAAAGATGAACGTTAATCGGCTGTGTCAGCCGATGAATTGGAAGAGGAAAATTGTTTTGAGTCTGAAGCAGAAATGTACCGAGGGGATCTCGTTGGGCAGAAGCAGGTCGATGTAGCAAGACGACTGTTGGTGGAAGATATGGTGCTTAAGTTCAGACCACCATCGGTCGTAACCGACGCTTCTCCTCATCGACAATGTTATCATGTCGACGTCGCCAAGGGGAGGGCGGCTATGTTCAGCAGACGATTCATTATCAAGTCCTGGCCGACCGCCCCCATGTTTCGATCTTATCAGCGTAGAAAAAGCTGATGGGCAGTTGCCCAAGACCAAGCTGCCTCGCCGCCAATACTGGGTAGTAGAATTCGTAGCTCCGGGCCACTGATTGGCCTTGGTGAACCCCAGTCGGCAAGATGCAGGGGGACAACAAAGCGATGAATAGCTCCCTGCACCTTGGGTTGTCGGCTGAGTTGAGATCGTCCCAATTGAAATCAACCGGCTGAAAAACATTCCCGTGCAGGTAGAAGTACCAGTGTACGGTTGTCGCGGGACAGCCGTCGTAAAGGGCTATGAACCATTTGGCCAACAGCTCGGCCGATTGCTTTGAGCCTTCATGGGCGGCGGCTGCTTCTTCGTAGTTCATGCATCTCCTGGTGGTAATCTGGTTGCCTTCATCGTCTTCAATCGGCTCCGGCCTTGGGAAACCACTTCGTCGAGCGGGGCCGACCGGCTATCTTACGGGTTGCCAACACCGGCCGATTTAGAGGAACCACCAGGGGCCACCGTTGCTGATTGGGGCGTCGGCGGCTATCTTCGCGGCAGCTTGATGTAGCATTTGATACAAGTAGCCGAGGAGATATTTCCCAGTGCAAATCCCTCCCATCGGCGAATTTCGGCGATGATCGCAATGGCGGTTGGCCCACGCTTGATCCGCAGAATACAAACTTCTCCAGCCACATCATCAGGAAGGCGGTATGTTCCCTGTGGCCGACTGTCCCTTCCTTCATGTTTTGGGCGATGAAGCCGCTCCACCCACCAATGGCCTTGGTTTTGAACTGATGTTGGCCTTTTCGGTTCAAGACGCTGGGGTCAGCCAATGACTCAATGTTCATTCTAGTTGTCATATATACGTCGGCCAATGTGATGGTCATCGGCCCTTGCCGGAAGATGAAGGCATTGAAACTGTCATTCCAGAAGTAGGTCACAGCCGATAGGAGCGGCTCGTCTTTCTCCATGCCAGTGATGGACAATTCCAGGCATTGGGCAAGTTTTCTCTCTTCCCACTGAGCATACTTAGCCGATTGTACCCTTTTATACTATTCAGTCCAGGCTGCATCGGTGGATGGCCACGCTTTGAATGTTTCGTTCCAATGGGAGAGAGATGGCTTTGCGGTGTTAAAAGGGATGCGGTTGGTTTCGGCTATGATGATATCGGCTGGATCTGTGTTGCCGATAGGTCCGAGGAAGTACCTCTCTGCTTGTGTCGAATTGGGGATAAGTACTTGATGAGAAAGGTGCTACAGTTCAGAAAAGGGGAGAAAGGCACTAGTCAAGAATGGTTGCGTATTACGGTTCGGGAACAGGAAAAGTACTAATTGATAAGAATGTGAAGTAAAATGTTACTTGAGAGATCACCGAATGTAATGTTGATGCAAGAATGTTTGAAAAGGCAGATTTGGGAGTAAAATTGTGGATCGGAAGAGAGTACCTCTAGGAACTCGATTGCAGCGGCAGCTGAAGCGGTTGCGGCGGCGGCTGGAATGGCAGCAGTGGACGGCGCAGTGGTTGCGGCCGGCGTGACGGCGGTGGCCGACGAGATGGAGGTGCTTGATGCAGCGGCGGTAGAGGCCATCGGGGTGCTCGGGGACAAAGATGAGTCTGAAGAACGTGAGGAAGGTCGATGAGCCCCGATGAAGTCATCGGAGGAGAGAGAGAGGGCAGGAGGCTTGTTCGTGAAGAAGGCCGAGTGCGCATTGGAGGCGTAGGCGGTTCGGCAAGGGAAGTGGATATTTAAAGAGCACTTGGGGAGAAGCCGAGGCGGTTTAGGTCAAGAAGGAAGCAAAAGTTTGGATAGGCAAGCAAATCCGCAACACTTCATATTACGGACTTGGGGGCATGTGTTAACACTGAAATTTGGTAATTGAGTTCCTAAGTCTGTAAAGGCAAAGCGGAATCGGATCGGCTAAAGACAGGAATCGTATCGGCTAAAAGAGTGATCGCCTGTGGGGCTAATCGGCTGAGGATGGATCGAACGGGAGCAGCCGACAGCTGATTATGGGTCCGGAAGAGATGAAACCGTGTCTAGTGTAGAAACTTGAAGATAAATAGAAGATTCGGTTGCTAATTATGCGCTAAAAGATATTGCCACTTATGAATAGAGTCCTATAACGGCAATTGTATCTGTAATCTAGAGATTTGTTAAACTGTTAGTTGTAACACGGTATGGGTCCCGCTAGGGATAATATGGTGTTTTAAATAGTAGTTTAGATAGAGTCTAGGGTTGTTACAGATAGTTGTATCTTGGGTATAAATAGGACTCGAGACCCTCTATATCAAGGATCATTCAATCAACAAAATCTTCAGGGCATCGCCAACCTTTTATTTAGACGAGCACTTTGTTTGGCTTCGGGCTGCATCGTCTCGATCCCCAAATCCAGGTAAATGTTTGTCATTAGTGGTATGATTCTCTGTTTCTAGTGCTTCCATCGCAATGATACATTAGAATTAGTGGTTTTACTACGTTATATATCATATAACGCATATGAATTAGATCAATGTTTAGATCTATCTTGTCATTGGCTCGTTCTGTCAAGAACATACAGTCAATAGGGCTAGATCTAAAGGTTGGCTGGTTCATATGCGGTATCCACCGTCTCGAGGAGTATAAATCGACTGTAACAGATCGGATGTTTTTTTTATACTTAATGCTGCATCGGATTTGAACTATTAAGTCATCTTTAGAACTTTCAATGATCTGTTCATCTGAGATTTATATTATTTTAGAGACAGTGCCGGGGTTTCAGCCGGCCTTACCTACCCTAATATGTTTCTTTTAATATGCTTATTATTAAGGACTGCCTCTTATGTTAAGATCATGTTTCTGTCGGATGTTGCCGACCGAAATCGGCCTTTCCCGGGCAGCCGATGGCCGATTTCTGGGTTGCACGTTTGGTTCAGGAATATTATCTTTCCATAAGATTCATCAGAGTATTAGCCGATTCTTTGTTAGTTTTCCAGTATCAGCTAGGTTGTCAATCTATATATTTATTATTCTTCACTATATTTGGATCAAGCGGCTGATGCTGTCTCGGCGTAGCCGATCCATTCTAGTCACTTGGCCCAAATATGGCCTAGAATAGCATATATACATTCATGGAGTTCCTTAGTCGATCCCGTGGGGATCTAACCTAACACTTAACGCGTATTTTCTCATTTTTCTTGTTGATTACCAGATCAAATCAACTGGCACGCCCTGCACGTTGTAGGCAGCCGAGAAGGACCTGTACTGGAGTCAAGCAGATCTCCCAGGCCAGCGCGTGAGAGAGATTTCTCGTCAACACCCGGAAGCCATTGCTCGAGTTGGCAAAGCCACAGCCTGAAGGCCATTGGCGGTCGATGGGTCGGCCGAGACTACTACCCAGAGGCTTATGGTAGCCCCGACCTCAACCAGGGGGTGGCCCAGAAGCCATCGCCCAAGTTGGCAAAGCCATAGCCCAGAAGCTAGTGGCGGTCGACGAGTTGGTCGAGACTATTGCCCGGAGGCTTATAGTAGTCCGGACCCCAATCGGGGGGTGGCCCGGAGGCCATTGCCCGAGTCGGTAAAGCCACATCCCGGAGGCCAGTGGCGATCGATGAGTTGGTTGGGACTACTGCCTAGAGGCTCATGGTAGTCCTGACCCCGACGGAGGGGTGGCCCAGAAGCCATCGCTCGAGTTGGTAATGAAGGAAAACGCGGAGGCTACGATAGCATAAAACAAAATTTTTCTACCGTGCAATCCAGGAAAGCTTGCAAGAAAGGGTCTATAGATCGTTACCAGTTGACGTGCAGTGCAGCAAAAATAGTCAAACTTTTGCTAGCTGACCTCGAAAACACCTTTGCCGACCTCGAAAACATTCTAGCCAACCTCACCGACCCTAGGGCCGTATCGTTCGTAGGATCGAATAAGACCAAACAAACCTACCAGGGGGTGAATGGTAGGGAAACAAAAAAACCAAATCTTTTGCAGAATTAAAAGATTTACCTCTTACCGATGAAACCAACCTACAAAGTGACAATGAACAGAAAGTGTTGAAGCCGCCGCCGCAACCCGTCGGTCAGACCGCGCGCACACCTGCGGTCAGACCGTCGAGATCCAAAAACACCGAAAGATGAACTCTCGAAGAAGTAGATAAAACTATTTCAACTTTATTGCATCTAAAGTGTTTACAAAGTGCAACAATAGCACTCCTCACCAAAATCTCGACCCAACTCAAAAACCCTAGCTATTCTCTCAAGTTTCGCTCTGGTAAATCGATATCTAAGAGACACACCCTCCCTCTCTATTTATACATGCAAAATCCTCCTACTCAAAGTAGGAGTAGAACTCCTATTCACAATAGGACTCAACCTCTCACTCATAATAGAAGTAGAACTCCTATTCCTAATAGGACTCAACCTCCCACTCATAGTAGAAGTAAACTGCTATTCCTAATAGGACTCCTATTCCCAATAGGACTCATTCAACCTAACTTTCCGAATTTAGACTCCCTTCCAAATTCGACTCCGCATACGATCCCTCTCGTATGCCATATAACTTCTTCATCTTCCATGTGCATTATCCTCTAGCCTTTTAGTATCCCGCGTGCTGGACATCTACTTCTCCCAAGTCGACTCCGATCCGGCACCGCAATACTATCCGAGGCCTCAAGCAATACCTGCACATATATGACAAAGAAACAATATACCGAGCACAAGTTTGTCCAAACTTGACTCACATTAGCTTGTCAACAGTAACAACATGCACGAAATCATCTAAAAATCAAATCCACAAAGAAACAATTCAAAACCGAGAAAACAAACCGAAATCGAGACGGCGTCGGGCCGAGTGCCGGCCAATCACAAATCCAATGTTTCATCACATAAACTATAAATCAAACTCACTTGATTCAACAATCTCCCCCTTGATGAAACCATTGGCAAACCCAACAAAAATCAATTAGTTTGTGATGTTTTGTAAAGCAACCCAAAAAGCATTTTCGAATGCAAGAAAATTCATTGAAAATTCATCTTTGAAAAATGAATGCACAATTGCATAAATTTTGATGCACAATTTTGTTTCTTTGTTCTCCCCTTTTGACAATGAGTTCATCAATTATCGGAAGCATGGAAGAGCTTTGCATTATATCAAAAGTACCTCAAGTACATGTTTTGCGTAACAAGGTAGAAAAAGTGACTAGCTAATTAACAAGCATGCACTAGAGTAAAAACATGAACCTAAAACATTACAATTAAGATCAAGTCAACATTAATGATTCATGATTTCAACGATTTAACATGCAACATATTCACAAGTGCAAAGACGAAAGAAAAACTCAAGTATATATACTTATGACATTGATACTCTTTCTCAAATTAATGCCTTCTCCAAAAATAACCGACGAAGAACTTTTAGCTCATTCTATTTGAACATCTCCCTTTTTATACTTTTCTCTTAATAATTGCGGGTACGTCCTTGTCGTCAAGATCAAGCTTTCCAAGGATTCGGTACCCTTTTTTTATCTCACCGCGAATACGTCCTTGTCGTCAAGACTGTTTCCAAGGATTCGGTATTCATTTTTTTCTCTCATATAAATAAGCATTTATGTACTCTTGCGGTGATTGGAACAAAAGGATTAATATGAGGAATAACAACTCATAAAGCATATACAAAAGCATTAATCATTCAACCTAAGCACTTGCTTCAATATTGCATATTTTATTAATTCAAGTAAAAGAATTATATGTCATGTATCATATCTCTTAAAAGCAATATCAAAAATTCAAGTAAGTACTAAAATGCACACAAGCTAATATAGTAATCAATTTATCTAACAAGCATTGCTAGCAAGCACTAGAATATACTAAAGATATAAGACATAGCTCATCCACCTTTTATTTTCTTTTCTATCACACCATGCATGAATTAAAAATGAATGCAAAAGAAGAAGGAAAATATGCATACAACAAAGAGCCAACAACTCTCCCCCTCAATTGATGCCAAAAGGATGAATAACACCTAATTCTCCCCTAAGAAAGGCAAAACGAGAAGAATCCAAAGGTTTGGTGAAAATATCTGCAAGTTGTAACTTTGTATCCACAAATTTTAATTCAATGTCCCCCTTTTCAACATGATCTCTCAAAAAGTGAAAGCGAATGTCAATGTGCTTAGTGCGTGAGTGTTGTACAGGATTTTTAGCAATATTGATAGCACTTGTATTGTCACAAAAGAGAGGAACTTTATCAAAAACAAGGCTATAATCTTTCAAAGTGGAAATAAGCCAAAGAATCTGAGAACAACAACTAGCAGCAGCAACATATTCAGACTCAGCAGTTGATTGAGCAACATTTGATTGTTTTCGAGAAGACCATGAAATCAAAGAAGTACCAAGAAAAAGGCATGTACCACTTGTACTCTTTCTATCAATTCTACAACCTCCAAAATCCGCATCAGAATAACCACTCAAGCAAATAGAAGAAGAGGTAGAATACCAAATTCCAAATTCAAGAGTATGTTTCAAATACCTCATGATATGTTTCACGGCTTGACGATGCGAAGCCCTTGGAGAAGCTTGAAATCGAGCACACAAACACACAACAGCTGTATGTCGGCCTCGAAGCAATGAGGTAGAGCAATGAACCAATCATGCTCCTGTATTCCTTTTGGTTCACAGCTTCACCATCTTCATCAGGATCCAAAATAGTGGTAGTTCCTATCGGTGTAGTCAACGGCTTGCAATCGTCCATTTTGAAGCGTCGTAGAAGATCCTTGGTGTACTTTGTCTGATGAACAAACGTACCTTGAGGTGTTTGCTTAATTTGCAATCCCAAAAAGTAAGTTAATTCGCCCATCATGCTCATCTCAAATTCCCTGCGCATTGTTTCAGCAAACTCCACAACTAAAGTGTGAGATGAACAACCAAAAATGATATCATCCACATAAATCGAACAAACAGTAGATCATCACCATGCTTAAGAACAAAGAGTGTTTTGTCAATTTTTCCCATTGAAAAGCCCTTTGCAAGTAAAAAGTTTTTAAGTCTATCATACCAAGCTCTAGGTGCTTGTTTCAAACCATACAAAGCTTTTGATAAACGAAAAACATGGTTGGGAAAATCAGGATTTTCAAAACCTGGTGGTTGTTTTACATAAACCTCCTCCTGTATGTAACCATTAAGAAAAGCACTTTTAACATCCATTTGAAACAACTTAAAACCTTTTGAAGCAGCAAAAGCCAACAAAAGTCTAATTGCTTCAATCCTAGCAACAGGAGCAAAAGTTTCATCATAATCCAACCCTTCCATTTGAGTAAAACCCTAGGCAACAAGTCTAGCTTTGTTTCTAACAACTAAACCATCCTCATTTTGTTTATTTTTGAAAACCCATTTAGTTCCAATGACATTATGATTAGAAGGAGGTTCAACTAAATGCCAAACTTTGTTTCTTTCAAAATTCTCAAGTTCTTCATGCATGGCGTTAATCCACGATTCATCAGTTAGTGCATGAGTAACATCTTTGGGTTCAAAATTAGCGATAAAACCAGAGTTTGCATGAAAAGTATGATTTGTTACCTTCGATCTTGTAGTGCGTTCGCTCAAGTTATCTATCATCTGTTCCGGAGGATGTCGACGTTGAATATGAAGTGGAGCACTCACGTCTGAAGTTTGTTCATCTTCTGTAGCTTGTTCTGACGAAGTTGAAACTTCTGGAGGTCTAGTAGCATCAATACCCGAAGCTCCCGAAGATCCACTCAGCCGGTCTGACCGCTCCTCTGCCTCCGGTCTAACTGGCGATGTGTCACCGGTCTGACCGGAGCCATGTCCAGTATGACCGGCCGACATATCCTCGTCGTCCTCGTCATCGCTCTCCACAAAGATATCCTCCCCTGAACTCGTGGCGGTGTACTGAAATTTCGGGTCTAGTCCCTGGACTAGCCTCATCAAAAGTGACTTCGCAAGTCTCAACGATTTTGTTAGTCTCTAAAATAAGTACACGGTAACCTCGTGAATGCGCGAGAATATCCCAACATAAGTCCATCAACGAGCGAGATTCAAATTTGTCCAAATTTCAGATTTGAGCACAAAACATTTACATCCAAAAACACACAAGTGAGAAATCTTCGGTGAATGTCCAAAGCGAAGCTCATAAGAAGTTTTTCCAAGTTTAGATCTCAAGAAAACATGATTGGAAATATAACAAGCGGTGTTAATAGCTTCAGCCCAAAATTTTCTAGGAGTAGAATATTCATCAAGAATAGTCCTAGCCATTTCAACCAAAGAACGATTTTTCTTTCAACAACACCGTTTTGTTGAGGAACCCGAGGAGATGAAAATTGATGTTCAAGACCCTTTTCAGCACAAAAGTTTTCAAAAGAAGCGTTTTTGAACTCACCACCATTGTCACTTCGAATAGTTCTCAAAATTTGTGGAAATTCAAGAGCCAAACGAAGATATAAAGTTTTGAAGTGTTTGAAAGCTTCATCCTTAGTTGCCATAAAATAAACCCAAGAATATCGAGAAAAATCGTCAACAATAACCAAAACATACCACTTTCCTCCAACGGATTGCACTCTAGCTGGACCAACGGTGTCCATATGTAACAACTGTCCGTGCATCCGTCATCACGAAAAATATCGGGGTATGAGAAGAAGCAACCATCTTAGCATGACGACATGGCGAACAAACCAAATCAAGATCTTTCTTAAGTTTAGGCAAACCTCGAATAAGATCCGAACCACTAATCCTAGTGAGATGATCAAAGCCAATATGTCCAAGTCTACGATGCCAAAACATCACATCTTTTGAAAATTTTGCAACAAGACATGTAACTTCGAAGAAATGCTATTTTCAAAATCCGCTTTAAAAACTCTTCCGTATCGAGAAACATTAAGCACCACATCACCGGAAGAATCAAAAACTTTACTTCCACTTTTCTTAAAAAGCACATCAAAGTCTTCATCCACAATTTGAGAAACGGAAAGCAAGTTGTACTTCAAATTTTCAACCAAAGCGACATTATTCAATGTAAACTTGTCACTTACCTTGACAGATCCAGTTGCGGTGATCGTGCTAGTAGAAGCATCGCCGAAGATGATTGAGTCCTTCCTTGATGCCTTAACGAGGGAGGAGAACCAACTTTTATCACCGGTCATGTGTCGCGAACAACCGGAATCAATGATCCACATGTTCTCCTTCCTCGCCAAAAGTGCCTATACACAAGCAAATGTCGAAGTCTCGATCGGGGTTAGATAATAAAAATTTGGGAATCCATCTGAGACACACGACCTGAACCAACAGAATATAACCGTAGAAAATTCAACCCGTTTCCCGTTAGAAAAGTTAGCCCGAGGCTGGTCTAATGCCGTTGTACTGCGGTCCGCTTGCCTCGAGGGAAAAGCCGGTTTTGCCATTTTAGTTTTGCAAAAGCTACCTCCCGTTCCTTTTCGTTTTCTAGCAAGTCTAAAAAAAAACCAACAAGATGTCCATGTTTACCATAGAATGTGCAAACATATTTTTCACGATGAGTTGAAGAACAAGTTGAGACAGCAGGCTTAGTATTAATAGTGTTTTTAGTACTAACAACAGATTTTGCAACAAACACAAGTTTAGTACTAACGACGAGGCTTGGTAGAACATGAAGCATTCAAAGAGGTCATAATGCCAGATTTAAAAACAATTGGTTTTGGATCTGGTTTAGTCAAAATTTCACCTCTCTCGGTTATACTCAAAACAGCGGGGAGGATGCTTAGAAAAGTGAGTATAGGGATCAAAACCTAAACCACGGTTATGCATGCTAACCTTTGATTGATCCAAAATCATGTTGAGATTCTTTTTACCCTCGGAAAAACGTTGCAAAGAACTTTTAAGTAAGAAACCTCTTGAGTCAAGGTAGCACAATTTTTGCAAGCATCCAAAAGACCTTTTCTTTTCTACAAGTTTGACAAGAAAGAACTTCATCTTGCTTAACGTTTCTTCCATATGCCTAACACGACCTAAGGCATCTTTTAATCTCAAATCATAAGCAAGACAAAATGAGCAGGGTTTTACACTAGATTGTTTTAACTTTTTAGCACTAATTGCATTAAACATAGAGCTAGCAAACAAGGCAATTTGACATTTCTTTAAAGTTCCTTTTGTTAAAAATAACTCATCGTCAATCTAGTGTTCATGGCAAAGCTAAGAGCAAGACAAGATTCAAGCTTTCTAGATTTCTTAGATTCAGATCAAGTCGTTTGCAAGTAGTTAAATTGACTTCTCTAACAGAATTAATCTCAGCAAATAAAACTTCACATGATTTGCAATCATCATCAAAAGCAAGAGATTTTAGTCTATTATTTTCAGTTTTAAGAGAATCAATAACTGCTTCATGTTGATTAATCTTCTTTTCAAATTTAGAAATCTTGTAACCAAGTCTAGCAATCACATCTTGAAGATATTCAACACTAGGAGCATTTCTTACCTCATTTTCTTCATCGAATCTTGATACTCTTTGCCATGAGACAAACACCAGCGATGCTCTTCCCTTTGTCTTCCTCATCATCATCCGAGTACTCAACATCATTTGGATCCTGTACGGCGCAAAGGCTTCATCCAAGGCCTTCTGGTAGTACTTCCTCATCTTCATGTTTTTGGCCTGCTTCTTGCTCTGCTTGGCTTCCTTAGATCCATCTTGAGCTTTTTCTTCCTGTGTACCTTTTCCAGCCTTGGGACATTGGGAACGGATGTGTCCTGGTTGACCACAACCAAAACACCTAATTGGTCCTCCTCTTCTCCTGGACCTGATATTATTCACAGCTCGAGAAATTCGATTAGCAAGCGATACCAAGTCCTCCTCACTGATTTCTTCCAGTTGATCATCGGACATGGCAGAGAAAGAAGCAAACATTGACTGTGAAGAAGAATCAGAAGATGCAGAAGTAGACACCAAGGCAGAAGATTTCGAATCAGTCCTCTTAGAAAGAATGTTCATCTCATAGGTTTTTAATTTAGTATAAAGAACATCCAAAGTCAAGGTATTCATATCGACCGATTCTTGAATTGAGGTAACCTTAACTTCCCAAACTTTCATATCAAGGCCATTCAAAAAATGACGAGCAACCTCGATTGAGAATAATTAGCATTATAAGAAGAATCGACGGATCTAAGATTGCTCAAAATTTTATTAAAACGGCCCAAATAGTCATCCAAAGACTCCCCATGTGTCATCTCAAATTTTATGTACTCCTTTTTGAAAACATCTTTTCGTAATTCTTTAATGTTTGAAGATCCAGTATGAAAATCATTTAAAGCTTTCCAAATTTCATTAGCAGTTGAAAGATGCGAAACACGATCAAAATCAGAGCGAGAAATTGCATTAAGAATGATGTTCCGAGCTTTGCAATTATTTTCATAATCTAATTTGAGAGCAGGAGTATCAATGCGTTCAGGGATGTCATAAGATTGGGAAACTTTTAGCCAAATATCATAACCTTGAGATGTGATATAAGATTCCATTTTTTTCTTCCAATAGTCAAAGTCGGTTCCATTGAAAACATGAGGTTTGTTTGAAAACTTTTCAGCCATTGTAAAAAGATCGGAAAAGCGAATCAAGAACCTGGCTGATACCACTTGTAGGATCGAATAAGACCAAACAAACCTACCGAGGGGGTGAATGGTAGGAAACAAAAAAACCAAATCTTTTGCAGAATTAAAAGATTTACCTCTTACCGATGAAACCAACCTACAAAGTGACAATGAACAGGAAGTGTTGAAGCCGCCGCCGCAACCCGTCGGTCAGACCGCGCGCACACCTGCGGTCAGACCGTCGAGATCCAAAAACACCGAAAGATGAACTCTCGAAGAAGTAGATAAAACTATTTCAACTTTATTGCATCTAAAGTGTTTAGAAAGTGCAACAATAGCACTCCTCACCAAAATCTCGACCCAACTCAAAAACCCTAGCTATTCGACCCCGCCAACCTTTGCTTCGTCTCGCCCGACCCCGATGGTGCTTCGGTTCATCCGGCCTGGACCGTACCATCGAATTGGATTCGGCTAGTTGGATCTCGATGAGATTTAGTGCCGCCAAATAGCACCGCAACGTAGCGATGTCTCTATCGGTACCAACACATCCTGGGATGGAATCGCCGAACACCTTGTGTGCTAGCACTCGGTGCCTGGCTAGGGTTTCGCTCAGAAGTCGACGACTTGGGTTTCCATGGAGAATCTTGACCCGGTGACCTGAAATTGCACTGGTGTTCTCTCTTGTCTGTTCCGTACCAATTTCCACCCCAAGTGCCTCTTTATATAGAGTTGGCCGACTGGGCCTTGTGGCCCATCTGGACTCTATATTCATTCGGATCTCTATCTGAACTGAGCCATATCTGAGTCCAACACAAATACACATTCCATCCCATTATGTGTGCGACCTTGTAGGTTGAGGTATAATTGGTTCCGACCGGAGTACAACTTGGCTGACCCGTCAACAGCGGCCCCTAGCAGAACGTATTGATAGCAAAGTGTACAAGAAGATCATATCAGCTAAACCTGTATGTGTGCACAAATCCCTTTGCCTCACGATACCAATTAAGCCATCGGCAAGACTCGTGCCATCCTATCAATAGCTTAATCATTGACTCTGTCGGGATGCCTTCGGACCTCTTGGTATAATTAGGAGCCGAATGGAACCCATCCATTCTTCTCCAAACTATAGCAAGACATCCAACGCTTCGAGAGAGAGATAGCTGAGACATCGTTGGGCCTTTAGCCTGCCAGTCAACTTCAGCCTGGATTGTGCCCGTCAAACCACTCGATGGCGGCCACCAGATGTGTTACACAACCAAGAGACTTGACATCAAATGGCTAAAGATCTACGTTGTCTGAATTATCTTTAATTCATACTCGTGGTGAATACATTCCTAACAAAAGGAATGGCTAACCACTTTCATCCAAGCATATGGTATCGATAACTGGTTTAATGACTCATCATGAGTCATAAGCTATTACAACATGATAGTTCTTAGAGATACATATGACCGTCAGGCCAAATAGTTATATAGATAGTCATGGCAAACGGAAGCAAACAACATTCTTGAGGATCTTTCTCCAACCGACTAGGGAGTGCCCTAGTATGAACCGTCCGGGTAGAATGGCACTTCCTCGGCAAATTCCTCATCCTTAGGAGGAGTCTCCCCTGCAATCATGTCTATGCACAAACAAGTATAGACACACACAACAAGTCTCCCCTGCATTGTATTGGCAAGCAACCATCAAGCCTAAGACTACATGTACGGCAATATCAAGGAGAAGCTCATGTATGGTTCCATTTTAGCACAAAGCTAACTTTATTTTAGCAAGACCTCATTTGCAAATACCCAAGTTTGAACAATTAATTTCAGCAAACATGTAGTTCACTAAGTTGGGCATTAATAAATAGTATTGCTCATAAAACTTCCTCACTTTGCATTACGGGGCAGCAAAGGAGTATAATGTTCATAAACCATCCATCCTTTGCATTGTCGGGGCAGCAAAGGAGTAAATTAGAGAGCAAACAATTTTGAATTTTTTTGGTAAAGAGGTGTACAACTCTTCTCAAACACATGAACACTATAACCACGACACATTCACACGACGCTCGTAACCGTGAGCATGGCTAACTGATTAGTTTAAACTCTGCAGAGTGTGTACACTTTACCCACATGATGTGACATAATAATCATGCAAAGCATGGCACGTGATACATAAGTATCTGATTTATTATACACAATAAAGCCCTTCTAGTACCCATGATTTAGCCTTACACCAGCACCATTTTGGAAGTACGTCATAGAACCGTTAAGTGGCGGGCCCATGCCTTAAACTTAACGCCATGGGGGCGGACACTACAGGAACCCACCCACGTGGCACAATACCGTTGTATTGGACAGGCTGAGTCGCCTAAACTACCACATCAGGGCATAAAGGAAGCTTCTCTGAGTTATACTAACTCATACTCTTCGGCCTACCTAAATGTAACGCTAAACCACAAATAGTATACTAAGATAGGGCTATCCCATACTAGCACATGTGGTTGTACTGTTTTCGAAATGAATAATCATGGAGTGAAGTCCTTAGGGTAGTCTGGGCACACACTCCCCCTATCGGTATACAACTAATTACCATATGTATACCACCTGCGCCCAAACTTGAAAACCAAGTTGTACCATATTTTGTTTTCAACATAAGGCATACTTGTCATCACATAGCTTTTGGAAAAATAGAAGCTTTGCAAGTAAAACATCGGTACTTAGCCCAGTAGTCATGGGAAAATGTATACTACAAGCAAACTAAGCATGGGGGTAAGTAATTCATGAAATTCCAGATTGGTTCACTATGTATTAGCCTCTGATCATTTCTAAGGTTTGGAATTTGCTAATGTATTAAGTGGAGTTTTCTGGGGCATGCAACATCGGGTGTAGTACTAAACATGTTCATATCAAGTTTTTAATATTACTCATCAAATATCATGCAAGTTCCCAACCCTTTTAAAATAACCTCCATAAAACTAGGATCAATTTGTTCAAAAGGGGAGGCGAGGACTTGCTTGGTTCTCCTTCCTCCGGATCATACAAGTACGCGGGATCTTCGAATGGTGCCGACGGTTTGTCTAATGTATAAGTACAAAAATTTTAGATTTTAAGCGTTTATGAGAATCCTTAACGAACTAAGATGAATGCATATGAGATGCAAGTGTTTTAGCTTCAAATATATATTAACACTACTGGAGAAACCATCTTTGGTTGAAGAACCAAATCCACAGGAGTCCCGGTTAGATCTTTAATCCCGGTTAGTAACACCAACCGGGACAACAGTTTATTTTTAGTCCCGGTTCAAAAAAATCTACAGCTCGTACGAGATTCCCATTATTTTTAGTCCCTGATGGTGTTACCAACTGGGACTAAAAATCAACATTCGTCCAAGTTCTTTTTATCAATCGTGACAAAAAAATCATGGGTCTTTATCTCCTCGGTCGTCACGCGCGGACTGCTCATGTTTTTACTAAGTCTCAAATCTGAGAGTCCTCTCCCCTCTCCCATCTCTCCCTCTCCCCTCAGCTATCTCTCCCATCTCTCCCCCATCTCTTCCTCTCCATCTCTCCTCAAGCGCACGGGCGGCCGATGACCGAGGGGGCGGGAGGCGGTGGCCGCGCTTGCGGGAGGCAATGGCCGTGTGGGCGGCCGTGGGGGCGGGTTGTAGCGACGGGCCGGCTGGGGCGGCACCTCCTTCTCCACCCCTCTGCGGAGGCAGGTGCGGGCTGCAGCGGCGGCCGCGGCCGGATCCGGTGTGGGCGGCGCCGACCGGATCCGATGCGGGCGGCGGGACCGGATCCGGTGCGGGCGGCGGCCGGATCCGGTGCGGGAGGCGGCGACCGGATCCGGGCGGGCTGCGGCGACCGGATCTAGTGCGAGGGCGCGGCAGGTGGCGGTCTCCCCTCGGCCGGCATGTTGTGAAATTTTTTTAAAATTTTTTTGTGATGTTCATATGTGATTTTGTGAATCGGTGATGTTTTGTGAATTTTGTGATGTATATGTGAATTTGTGATGTTTTGTGAATTTTGTGATGTATATGTGAATTTGTGATATTTTGTGATGTGAATTTAGATGTGCAGGAGATTTGGGGACATTTGATATGCGATTTTGATTTGGGCAGAAAAAACAATGAAAAAAATAAAAAAAGTTTTGGATGTTGTTAGGGTCCTGTGTATCTTTAGTCCCGGTTGGTAACACGAACCAGGACTAAATATTTATTTTTGGTCCTGGTTATTTTATCCGGGACTAAAGAAAGCATCTTTAATCCCGCTTTCGTAGTCCCGATTATAAGAAATGGTTATAAACCGTGACAGTTGTGCGATTCTCCAGTAGTGTAAGTAGGGTCTCTTTTAAGTCTTTTTCTTCCCCAAGTGAAAGGCTTATTTATACTCTCTTTTATAGTGTAGGGGTTTAGTGTTGCAATCTTGCTAAATTTGTTCAAGACCAAAACATGGGCTTTCTGGTAGGTATTTTATTTTTAGTTAGTACAACACAGAAGGATGGTCCTAACAAAATTTAGTTTGCATTTTTAGAAATTTTATTGGGTCCACTATGATTTTTGGAAGTCAGGGTGCTCTAGAACAACTCTTTTGTTAAATAAATCAATAAGTGGTTTTCTGACACAGAAAGTATATGATTTCTTATTGTTGGATTAATGTACGTGTTTCACAGTTTCTACAGAGTCTTGATTCACTTTATTCGGAGTAAGGATAATTTTCCTATGATTTTTATAAGTTTAGCCTACCTTATTTAGCAGGGTTTACAAAATAAATATTTTTAGCTAAATCTGCTACAGGGTGTAGCCATTTTTATTCATAGCTTTAAAGTATACCATCTTGTGGTCCTGACAAAATTTGTCCCAAGTCAAAATATGCTAGTTTCAATTTTTTATAGATTTTCAAAATCTGGCTATATTTCTGTGTGGAAATACCTATTCGGTTTTTATTTTCTTTATTTGGTGTGGGCCCTACCTGTCTGTGTCAGAATGATGTTTAAGTGGCTAATGCGCGTCTGATTCGATGGGTCCCAGTGTCGCGATGGTTTAAGATTTAAATCTGTATTGGCGCCTCACATGCGAGTCCTGGCTGTCAGTGACGCAATGGGAACAAAAACAGAGCAACGACGCGCGGCAAGGTTCTCACCGGCACCGGCAGCGAATGGCGATCGGTGGGCGGTTGCGGTCAACAGAGAAAAAGTTGCTGGGGCCATAGCGAAGCTAATGACAGTTGTCTCGCTTGCTACCGTGGTCAGAATAGTGGCTGGCGACGGCGTGGGCGGCGCCATGGCTCCGGCCTAGTGTGCATGTGCGAATCTAGGGCTCACCGTGCTATGCATGTAATAGAAATAGTATCTAGAGGTGCTGAGGATGCCTACCGAGCTACTGGGAAGCACTGGCGAGGTTTGGATAGCGGTGGCGCCGTGCAGGGTCTAGCGGCGGCGGTGGTCCTTGCCTCGGGTGAACGGCGATAGCGCGTCTCAGAGTGCAGCTGTGAAGAATAATGGTAGAATCTTGTCAAGTCGTCTCTGTGGATGCTTGAATCAAGAGGAATCGGCCTAGAACTCACCGGGGAGAGAAGAAGGGAAGATCGACGGCGGCGGTCGAAGTTGGGGATGAAATGGGGGCTTTCCCTCCTCGGGGCTTCTCTGGTCGATTCCTTGGGTTTCAACCATCGTCAGGCATCAAGGAATATAGTGGCGAAAAGGTTCTGGCAATGGCTCATCGTCGATGGCCGGCGACGAGCAGGTGGTGTGGCGGCGGGTGTCACAGGCCACGCGGTTCACCGTGTCGGCTTGCTAGCATTCCCGGTCGCTAACTGCGCCATTCCAAGCGAAACTTGGGCATTAGAGAGAACAAAGGTTGTGGAGTTGGGAACGGACATTGGCTAAAGGAGTTACTCACCGGAGTGCGAATGGGGCTAGATCTTGTTCGGCAGCGGAGGGAGTTCGCTGGTTTTCTCGGCGCTCTCGAGGTGGTAAGCTTCGGCTCACTCGTGGAACATGACTGGAGTGAAGAGAGATCAGCGCCGGTCGGTTGGTCGGGGTTTTGTGCGGTCGCCGACGTTGCAGGGAAGAGCGACCTCGGCTTGACGCGTGCACGGCGCGTTCCCCGCACGCGACGCATGTTCTTGTTCGTGGCGTGGCGTCTGAGTGAGTGAGATAAGAGTGAACACGATGTGTCGCTGGCAACACGGTCTCACGAGTCCGTATGGCCTACTTGCCAATGAGAGATGGAAGGAGAGATGGGAGATGGAAGAAGAGATGGGAGTCTGGTCGCAGTGATGACTTTACAACTTTGGGCCTCGTTTAAACCTATTTCCTGGCAGATTCATGGGTGGTTCCCATAGCGAAGTTGTAAAGCTTGAATCGAACCATAATACTTCCAAGTTTCACCGCCTGGGGCTTGCTGGTTTAGTTTTTATAGCAGTCCAAAGTTGGCTCTAGAGTCCTGTGTCAGCCAGCTCAACACTTAGAAAATTTCTTAGGGTCAATTCTAGTCTTCACACTAAGTTCCATCATCCACCTTAATTATGTATCCCTAAACCTTGTGGTTAGTTTGCTGAGGTCCTTTTCATGTTTTTTTGATATTTGTCTTAATTTTTCTTGGGCTTCTTTTGTTTAAGCTCCAAGAAGAAATTATGCCTTTTTCATACATATACCCTATTGTACATGAAAATCGAGTATCCGCTCTTCGTTCAAAAACAAATTTTTGGGTTCAAGATTTACAGTACACATTCTACTCTTTCCTTCAAGTACAAGATTTTTTAGGATATGACACACTCGATCTCGTATTGGATTAATTATCTGTTGATTGACTCCTCAATCAACTCGACATGGCCATGTACTTCCACAATCCATTACATCGAGGGGCCCAGAGATATCTCTCTCATAGGAGGGGCAAATTCCATCTTGATCATTTCAGATCCCACTACATGTTTCATACCAAACCCGAAGACTACTTTTATGACTACCCAGTTATAGAATAGCGTTTGGTAGTCACTAAGTAAGCTACTACACATGTTGGAATCTATGATGATCTCAGGTCAAACGACTTTGCACCAACACTACATGAGACCAACTAATGGCACATTAATTCCCGGTAGTGTCTGAGAGTAGGTCTATCCAACAATATGTTCTCTAACGCATGTTCACATCTATTGATTTGGTATCTCCATACCATGATCTATGAGACATGATCATCAATCAATAAACATGCTGATCTTAGAATCATATTTGTTCCATAGATATGATATATGATCAGGAATTATTTAGAAATAGATTCATACATAAAGAATCTGATAAATAAGTCATATACTTATTGATTAATATAAGTTGTCTGTTTCATGGAACCAAACAATACTTTATTCATTGATACATAAACATGACCATGATATCCAACATCTCCATGTTGCCTCTAGGGCATATCACTAACAGGTAAAGCCATAGCCCAGAAGCTAGTGACCGTAGGCGAGTTGGTCGGGACTATTGTCCGGAGGCTTATGGTAGTCCCGACCCCGACTAGGGGGTGGCCCGGAAGCCATCGCCCGAGTCCGTAAAGCCACAGCCCAGAAGATAGTGACGGTCAACGAAGCCAAAGGAATGTCTTGCGGAACTAATCGTCGGGTGGGTCCCTGGCCTCAGGGCGTGTTCCCTGATTGAGGTCCCCTGACAATCTGAACTAAACGCTAATCACGTTCCATCGGGACTATGAACACCGATGCTGCACAACGGCTAGTCGAGCCTCTGGTTCCCCACTTTTCCTCGAGCGACAGGCAGGGGTGCCTCGGACGCTCCGCGCGCGTCAATAATGGTGTAGTGTGCTTTTCGAAGTCAGCGCTGCCAGGCCCATCATTGCCCCTATCTTAAATCCCGTCGCCGTTTTGTTTTCTTTCCCCTTCACGCCTTTCCTTTGCCAAGAAATTCCCAAACACTTCCATTTTCAAGCACTCGCGCTTCCTCCCCGGCCTCACGTTGCTTCGACGCACATAGTCGCCACCTCCATCGCCGGTGCACCGCACGTATTTGCAAGGGCCGCAGATCTTCCAGGTCAAAGCCTATGGCGCCAAAGAAGATATCAAAGAAGGCGGCGAAGGCTTCGTCGGCTGGTGGAGATGAGGCTGAGTCTAGCTCGGCCTTTGACCCCTCACGCGCCGGGGGAGACATTGTGGAAGATTTGCAGCGGCTCGGCGTCCTCCCCGCTCGGGAACTCACTATATGGCGGGCCGACGCGGGGAGAGCAGTTCCCAACCCCGGACTTCGGTGAGTTGGTTGTCTTCGCTACCTTCCTCCTTCACGGGTTTGGAGTACCGGCCCATCCTTTTGTCTGGGGCTTGCTTCATTACTATGGCATCACCCTCTACAATCTTAATCCAAACTTCGTCCTCCAAATTTCTATCTTCATCCATCTCTGCGAGGCCTATATTAGGATAGACTCACATTTTAATCTTTTTTGCCATTACTTCTGCCTCCGGCGGACGGGTGGCAACGTAGTCAGCGGAGCCAAAATTCAATTCCGGGAAAAATGTAACAAAGCTACATCCCCCTCAACTTGACAACTTCGAACAAGGGCTGGCACACCAAGTGGTTACATTGAGAACCATGCACCGCCGCTCACCTCCGACATCCAGTAGGAACCTAGCCTTGCAGCCTCTTGGACGGCCACCTGCTCCTCCAACGACCAAGACTAAGTCGATGAACTTGTCGCCTTGGTCGAGGAATCGAAAAGGCAGGGCCTGGCCGGTGGCCAAGTAGCGCTCAACTTCACCATCTTCACCCTCCAGCTCTGCAAGGATAGGGTGCATCCGGCGTACGAGAACTCGGGCGGCTGAGAACCAGCTCGAGAGAAGACAGTCCCCATCGAGCGTGTGTGTCAAAGGCTATTGGGCTTCTTTCAGAGCTCGGCAGACATTAGCGAAGAGGGGCCAATCAGTTTCAGCCTCCATAACCCACGTCCCACAGTACGCTCAACCTTTCGTTTCGTCTTTTTGTTCTGCTTGTACCCTCTTCCTTTGCTCGGTATCTCACCTACAAGGGGTTGGTGCTGACAGGGGAGGGAAGCATACGTGTCCCTCGCCTCGATCCATGAGGCGGCTGCGATCGAGCTACCAAGGATCCAGATACCTCTGCCGAGGTCGAAGGGGAAAAGGAAGGGGAAGGAGCCGACGCTCCACCGATGAAAACCGGGGTCGAGCAAGGTGGCGCCAGGGAGCCTCAAGATCCCTGGCTTGAAGTGGAAACTCATGATCTCCTCTAAAGAAGAGGAGTTGGAAGAGGAGTCGTCTGACTCGGGTGAGGTGCGGAGGCGGGTGCCTCCATCACCAACGAAGAAGGTGGCCAAGCGTCTCGGGATACCATACAAGGTCTCCCCCAAGTTAGCAGAATCTGGGTAATTCGTCTTGATTTCCTTTTCATTTTTGCACGTTGACACACTGTCTCGAGCTATCCTGCTAGGGACGCTAGGCCCCGCACGAAGGAATGTCGGAGACGCTCGGACCATCCGTTGTATTTGCAATACGAGTTGAAACGCTTCAGCTCATATGACAATTACAATGAAACATCCGAGGTCCCGAGAGAGGGATAAGTGAGACATTGCTGAGCCTTTTGCTTGCCAGTCAACTTTAGCCTGAAATGTGCCCGTCAAACCACTCGAAGGTGGCGACCAGATGTGTTACACACTCAGGAGACTTGACCAAATGGCTAAAGATCTAGAACGTCTCAAATATTCCTAACTCATACTCATGTGAATCTAGCTTCCAGGATGTGCGCTAGATTCACACTTTCATCATAAGCATGAATATACAAGGTGAATACATTTACATTGAATAGAACTTAAAAGATTACATCGCTTAGATACGTACATAGGCCAACCGGCCAAATAAATATAATCAGAGTACAGCGAACAGTGGTGTTCTTTACTACCCGCCCACAAACACACCGACTAGGGGTTTACCCCGTTAAGTTCAATCCTAAAAAAGCAGTCGATTACCCGCAATCTCTCAAAAGACTAAGTCTAAGTCCTGCAAACAAAATAGATATTCCAATAGCAAGTGTCATATTGTACTAGCAAGAGCACAATCAAACCTACATACATGATAGCTCTAAGTCAAAGGAAGGCTATTTGTAGACTCAGTTTTTAGCACAAAGCAAATTTTAGTTTTCAAACAATTTACAATGTATGTAAGCAAGGCATTCTTAACAATGTATATATATTCACTAAACATGGCATGGTTTCAATATAAGTAAATATATTTCAATTCCTTACACACGTCGGGGAGTAAGGTAATATCATCGCACAAATCAACATCTTATTTAGCACTGAACATTTTAGTTTTGAGAACATTTTAGAGAACACAAAATCACAAAATTATACCCATAGCATTTCATTATGTCGCTCATGACCGTGAGCACGGCTAATCGATTAGTTTTATTAACTCTACAGAGTTTGTACAGCTTTACCCACATGATATGAACACTCTAGTTTGTTTCGAGTTTGCAAGACTCTATCGCACTCTTCACGTTGAGAGCGATCTAGAGGTCATAATGTAGCATTTACACTACTTAGTCCCTAGCCTTACACCAGCACGATACGTGTTTCCTCCATCCTAGGTCATACTGGAATAAGACCTAGAACTATTAAGTGGCAGGCCCACGCCTTAACTTAACGCCGTGGTGGCGGACACGACAAGAACCCACCCACGTGGCACGATATCGTTGTATTGGACAGACTTAGTAGCATAAACTACCAGGACGGCCTATCATAATGCAAGGCTAGGTGCTAAATAGATTACTCGGCTAAGACTATCCCATACTAGCACATGTGGATGTACGGTATACACAATGATTGACATGTAGTTCACTCCTTAATCGACTCGGGCAAACACTCCCCCTATCGGTATACGAATACATCAATCACATACCACTTGCCGCCCAAGTATAAAATCACATTTTATTTGAATTTTATTTCACAAATATTCAGAGGTTCACCTCTGGTTCAAAATGTCCAAAAATTGATTTTCAAATATAAATAATATTTAATCCATAACCATGTCTTAGTTTACTACTTGAGCAAGGCTAAGCATTTGCAATTTATAAAACATAGCATAGTCATATGAGTACTTCAATTTATTTCCTAGGGTTCAAAACATCAACGGGGTATTTCTAAAAGGTTACATGCAAATTTTCAGGATATCTCTACTGAACTTATCTTAAAAGCAACGTTACGGGAAAAATACACATGCAAGAATTTCACAAACAAAATACATTGCCCAAAAACATGGGTTCAATGTGTTCAAAGGAGGGGCATGAACTTGACTTGATTGAGCAATGTCAGCACCTAATCAACTCCATCACCGTCTACGCAGTTTTCTAAACAAAATATATGGTATGCAGTCAAAATACCGAAAACAAGCGAAAATCCAAAATGCTCTAAAATGCATGATATTCACATATTATGTAGCTACTGGTCAAAAATGATTTTGGGTGAGAGAATTTCTAATTTATCTTACTCCATTTAAGAATATGTATTTTAGACGTTTTATCGGGTCGTATCGGCATAGGATTATGCGGTGTTTGGACAGCGTTCCTAAACTTGGATTTTCACTAATTTGACATTAGAGGGGCAAGGGAATACATTTTCTAAGTCTAACACAATTGGTTTCATAATTTTTAAAGCTATTATGAATTTCTTAGGCATTTTATGAATTTACGATGGGTTCTAGTCCTATACTGTTCTATTTATATGGCTGTAGGGTTTTCGGTCCAGAACTTGTTTTATTTACTAAGGGTATATAAGATTATGTAATTTAGTTACCCAACTTAACTCTAGTTTATTTTCTAGGGTTTATATTATTCTACCGTACACTTTGTAAGCTAGAGGAAGTTCTAAGCTATTTTCCCTAGCATATTAGCCTGGGATGTGTTATGGGAGCTAAGTGTACTATGTTTTGGTAACTAGGGATGGATCCTGAAGTCTCACTGGTTCGTCATGGTTTTATTCAAATTTGCTTAGTGTTAAAGTGTATATGTAATTTTTATACATGTATATGCACTTGGTGCTCAATTACCATTATAGTGTTTAGCACCCTAGTGGTCTTATTTAAAGTTTATGGAAATGTCTAGCATATAGGTTGCCATATTTTATTTTGCCTAATGGAAGTACATTAGTTGCTGGTCTTATAGTGATTTAGTTTACTTCAAATGGATTAAAAATGAGTTCTCTACGCATTTCACAAGTTGTAGTGTACACCTAAGTTGTTTATTCCCTATATAATTATTTAGGTGATATTACTATACAGTAGGCATATGTTATAATTTTACATTTCGAAAGTATGGGTTTTGGTGAATATACAGAATTTAAGTTTGTTCAAAAAGGAGTTAGGATGAATTTTTAAGAAATCCCTAAAGGTTGTCTGCCCTAACATGTAGCTTTTTATCTAAATTAGTTTTGCAAGCATTTGACCCAAAGAATGTTGACCTTTTTATTTTTCCTACCCAGAGAGGGTAAGATGAGGAATCTACAGAGGTTGAGTTTGCCCAATAACAAGTTAAATTGAATTTTCTATGAAGTTTATAAGCTTAGGCTAGCTCTATGTGTGATTTAACTTAGAGGAATTTTAGGGACAAAATTAGTACATTCAGTGCCAAGTTTTATAATTCTAAATTAAAGTTCATCACCTAGGGAGCCTACAGATATTTGTTCCACTTAAATATATATTCAAATGAATTTTGTGTGAATTTTGTAAGTGATGTTTTGTTTTCTGTGAGAAGAGACATTTTCTGCTTTTTATTCTTGTGCTTTCCTGCACGTGGGGCCCATGGGTCAGAGGATGGTGACTTTGAGAGAGAGAGGTTTTGGCGCCGGTTGGAATGGGGGCCATTAGTCAGTGACTGTCGGTTTTGCAAAGAAACCCCTGGAGTCTTAAAATCAGAACCCGAGGTCCCTGCGCATGTGTCAATTTGATTTTATTAAGAGTCCACAAGTTTGAAGATTTTATAGATAGGTCGAGACCCCACATGTCATACAGATGTATTTTACAAATAAAACCTTACAATATTTAAACTCTTTCCTAATTGTTTTTGGGGCGCTAATCATGTGGGCCCTGCTTATCGGGGAGGTACCGGTGGAGAGGTGGCAGGGCTTGCGGCGGTCCGGCGATCCTTTCCGCCTCCGTCGGCAGCCAACGGCGGCTCGGCCAGGGAAGTGTCCAAAAGAGAAAAGCTGAAGGAAGTGAAGGCGAAGGCAATGGTGGTCGTCCCACTGGCTGAGGTGGCCAGAAACAAGGATGGTGATGGCGCAAGCGGCAGCCGGCTTTGGGGTGCGACGCGAAATGAGTTTCGGCTCGGATCAAAGCAAGTTAGAGCATGTACATGACAGCTTGGGTGCTCAGGGGTCTCACCGAGTAGATTGCCGAGGGGGAACAACTCCGGCGAGGCGGCGGTGATGGAGGAACCCGGTGGCGACGGCGAATAACTTTGGTTACGCGGCGTCAGCCCGATTCAGCCGTCGAGGTGCCAAACCAGTGTAAGCACGGTGTTAGGTAGGTCCTAGAGATGCTCTGCGCAAGGAATTGGTCTGCAGCTTACCAGTGTGGGCGGATTCATAGGTGGAGCCCGGCGGCGACATTTGGCCGGAGCTAGAGAAGACGGCGGTGATCTCCCTCCACGGTGTGCCGTTTGTTGGGGTTTTTGAGGGGAAACGGTGAGGGTGTCACAGTGAAGATGCGGTTCTCCGGCCTTGCCTCGGTCCACCATGGCCGGAACGTCATCGAGATCAAAGCGATGGTGCTCCTGGGCGTGCTCCAGGTGCCGTCGGTGGTCTTCGTGTTCCCTCCGATTGGCTGCACGGTTTGAGAGCGTGTCAAAAGAGAAAATGATCGGCATGATGAGGTGATGAGGGAACACTAAAGGGAAGAAGACGACCAGGTTTTCGTGGCGGCGACGGCCTTCGGCTTTTCGTGGCGGCGACGGCCTTTGGCTTCTCGCGGCCGGCGACGGGGATCGAGCAAGGGGATGCAGCTTGGGGTGTCTCACTCGGTTTGTTTGGCTTTGGGAACGAAGAGTGTGGTTGGGCGACACATTCGGGAGGTTTAGAGGTGAGCTCGGCGTGGCCACGTCCTCGGACACGCGTCGAGCATGCCGGCGGCCCGTTCTCCGGTGCTCTCCCTCTCTGTTTCTTTGTTCCCCGGTCGGCTCTGGTGTGTTCCAAGAGGCGGAACGTGTTGTACTTGGGTGAAGCAAGTTTGTGCAGCTGGCATGTGGGGCCAGGGCGAAGAGGGGAAGGCAACGGAGAGAGAGATGGGTACAGACTTGAGTGCAACTGTTTTTTGTTGATTTTTCTTCAGTTTGTTTCTCTCCCTCTTCTTTGCTGCTCCACACCTTGATCTGTGGGCATGGGAAATTGATGAAATTTTTACTGCGGTCAGTTAAGCATCCATGGGTTCAATTTTCTTTGGTTTCACTCAATAATAACTTGTGGTTTGCTCTCAGTAATTCAACAAATACAGGGTATTTTGGGATTGGTTTGAATTTTTAGGGAGCCTAAACAGTGAGGAAAAATTATACAAAAATTATATTTGTTTATGGTTTTTATCCTAGTATTTGAATAAATTGTTTCATGTATACACTTATGTGCATTTTACTTACCTATTAGGCATATTGTTGTTCTAATCGATTAAAGTTATCAATTAGCCCATTTAGGGGACTGTTTTGTTTAATTTGTTTGGGGCTTCAAACCTAGCTATTAAATCTCACAAAAATTATGTTAAGTTGAGCATAGCCTCTGGCACCTTCTTGAATTTTTTGATGAATTTATCTTATTTGGTTTAGTCTAGAAAATTAAGGTAGCCTATGTGCATGCGACTATTTTATTCTTCGGATTCATATTGGCTTTCCTCTTGAGCTGAGGAGGTGGACCTTGGATTAAGGTTTTTGAAGTTCACGCCTAACATCAAAACTAGTTGTAGATTTGGTTTGTAAATTTCAATCGTTTTAGGCTATGCCTATATGGGATGCATTTTTGAAAGTCTGAGTATATGCATATGACCTAGGTCAAGGCTGGCCTTATGTTAGTATGCATGCTCTCGTATGAGCCTGTATTTTTTTTATCCTAGGCCATAAATGAAAACGTTTTTACTTCACTTTAAAATTGGGTCTACCATGCAAAGGCCTAGGTGGAAATCCTTTAACCTAAGCTAGAAAAAGAAAAATTTTGGTTCACAAAATTGCAAAACTCTTCTTTTATTTTATTTGGATAGAATTTCGTTGACCCTAGAATTTGGGCATGTGACAGCTGTAACCCCCTTAAAGGAAATCTCGTCCCCGAGATTTGGGTTTGGGTATGATCAAAGGTTCATTGGTTTAACTAGGTTCGTCATATCTAGGACTTCATCCTATCAAGTCGACGGGTAAGATAGTTGCTTGGGGTAACATATGATTCGTCAATGACTGGGGATTGTATTCGTAAGGGCAAGGGAGGATTCTTTATCGGTTCAGGGGAACGGATAGTTTTGTCGTCGGTGATGACAGTCGGATAATAGTGGTGTCGAGGCGCTTTGGTCGCGGGGCTACATTCTGGCAAAAGGGGTTGTCCCTTGGCGTCAGGTGTGGGTAAATATGCAGCATGTTGGTTCGGCTACTCGTATTTTACCGACTTGGTAGCATACTTACAAGTCTTTGTTCGAAAGCTATGGTGGGGCGAGGATGTTGAGATGGGTATTTTGGATTGGGTAAGGTGCATGGGTAAATGTCTCGAATATACCGAAAGGGATGCTATTGCAGCGGGCACTAGGTTTCAGATAACGTGGTATTTATTGGCTCCCTGTTTGTTTGAAAACTTTTCAAGCATACAAGATTTAAAACTCCTAGGTTAAGTTTTTCCTAAGTTGTATAGTAGACTTGCTTAACTAAGGTTGGGAAAAACCTTTACTGAGGAGGTGAGGGGAGCGTTCTTGACGAGCGTGGTTGCTGCCAGTTATTCTGGTGGGCGATGGAGAATTAGTACAAAAGGTTCGGTGGCATCAGGTCTTCATTTCGGGCATAATGACAGAAAATCTGGGGTCAACCGTAGCTCGGTCGAGCTTATATCTACGACGGTTAAATTTCGCAGCAGCGAGTACGTAGGCTATGGAAGTAGAGGTCAACGGGTCCTTGTCTATTATTACCTTCTTCCTTATAGGTTCGTTAGGCTAAGATGGGAAAATAGCAGTAGAACTTTCTCCGCTCGGGCAGTTTACAACAAAGACGAGTAATGGCAATAGGGGTGCTGTCTCGAGTGCTTGGGGCCAACAAGCTATGCTGTCCCCCTTAAAGTTTAGGAAAATTTATGGCTAGGAGGATTCGCGAAATAGAGAATGAGCTGGTTCGGTAGTTCCGGGTTTATCTGCACCTTGTTCTGTGGAGATCAAGGCGTAATGTTTAACCGGGTATTAGGTCGTGGTGGTATCCGGCTCAAGGACAGTCTTTCTCGAAAGGTGTTTTGCGGGCATATTGATTTTTCTCGGAATTCTTCACGCCATAGGAAAATGGTCGCGACTGCTCTTGGGTTCATATTTATATACTAGGGTCATAGTAGGAAATTGATCGTCATATGGCATGTGGGGCAATATTTTTTCTTTTATGCGAAAAAGGCATGCATGAACGCTATGATATCATGATGGATGAATGATGCGATGGATGTAAGGAATGATTTCAATGCTCATGAAAATATTTTTGTATTGCCTTCATGCCATAGAAACAATAGGTGTGTAGATATATATATACACATATTGGGAGGTTTATCAAAGGTACAAGTCAAGTCTCCAAACCATGTTTGGGGGTCGTACAAAAGCTTCATATCTATCCATGAGTGTATGAGATCAGGGTTTACTATCCCCCTTAAAGTTTAAAAGGCTTTGGTTAGGAAAATTTGGAAAATGGAGGTTAAGGTTACTATGACAGTCTTTGGTACATTTACGTGTCAATCTAGTAAGAATAGGGCTTGGTGATCAATCTGGAAAGGCTGCAAGGTTAATTGGCACCCATTCTTGGCGTCCCAACAATGTTTCCTTGGGTTGGAAAATCTTCGGCGATTTTTAGATGGTCGTGTTGCCCGAAAGGGAATGGTTTGGTCAAGTGTCTGAGTGCCGGAAAATGCAGGCTTGCTGTCTCTATTGGTCTACTTTGGCTAGTTCCCAAAGGTATAAAATTTGGGCAAAAATCATGGTGGTAGGTAAATAAGCTTGTGAACTATCTTAGGAAAATTGGAATTTTTATGGTTCTGTCTGGACAAATTCAATAACCTACGGTATACCGGGTTTGAGATTTCTGTTCTCCTGAGCTATTTAAATTTTTAGGGCATGTTGCAGGGACTCAAAAATTTCACCAAAATTCGTGGGGCATAGTGGGTAAGTATATAGGCTACTGTCAAAAGATATATGTTTTAGCAGGTATGGTTTGGGCTATAGGAGAAGTTAAGGGCAGCTGTTATAAAGTTCCAGATCAGGGCTATGTTAGTTAACTAGATGGCTTCACCATGAGGCAGGGACCCAAAAATTTAACCAAATTTCGTGGAGCTACTGTTAAGAGATACATCCCTTTTCATGTAGGGTTTGGGCTATATAAAAAGATGAAGGCGGCTGTCTAAAATTTTTAGAATATAGTTAGGCTAACAAATCAACCTATTTCACTATGATGAAAGAGTCTAAAAATTGGGAAAAAATTCCTGGAGCTTTCTGAGTTGGTCTACATGTTGTTTGAAAATTTTCTCAGTTTTAGGACAAATGGTTTAGCCTATGCAAATCTTGCAAACAGACTGACTCGAAATTTCAGAATACAAACATCCGACACAAAATGAAACTTTGCACAAGTTTTATGGTGCCTAAATTTATCATCTTTTGAATGCATTATGTTAGAGTGGTCCAGAATCTACTTGAAATATTCTTTTGGGTGGTCATCTAAGCAAACAAACTAAGGTTCAGCACAACAAGTTCTATTCTCTTCCAAATTACCCGTTGTTGGTCGTATCGTAAAATTTTTGAGAAGTCGAGAGAGAAGAGCTCAAAATCATCCCAATTCATTTTTGGTGCAGAGATAACATGAGAAAATGGAATCCTTATAAGGTCTAACAAAATTTAAGTTTTCAACAACCCATTTCAAAACCCATTCACTAGAGGCTATTTCTAACCCGAGAATTTGTCATTCCAAACTAGCACATAGGAATATTTTGCAAAGGGGTTTCAAAACTTTTCAAAACTCTTTGGTACTGATTAGTTATGATAATTAAGTGTTTTCAAACTCCATTTTTCAGAAGTACATATTTTCAAAAGGTTTTTTTACCGTAAAACACTGGGGGGAGGTCCCCATAGTTTCGAGCCAAATTTTATAGATGAGGGAAGAGAGAAAGCTTAGAGTACAACCTGTTTGGAAAAGGGCGAAGATGCCCGAACAGAGTTGCTAAAAGAAGCCACTAGCATAACGAGGCCGTGAAAAGAAACTAAAACTAACACTAACTGTAAGCGTCAAGCCAGACGCAAAAGGAGCTCTTATCTTCTATCGTAAGTCTAAGAACTTGTAGAGAGCACTGAACTTTGAAATTTCTTTTCCAGAGAGGAAGATTTGGATTTACTCTCTGGAACACCTTGTCGTTCCGAATCTTCCATATTTCCCAAGCTGCTAAGAGGGTTATCTCTGTGGCACAAGGAAGCGTTGAAGTGGAAATCGATTGCAGCAATCTGTCCATGATGGGTAGGGAGGTGTCCCATTGTAGCTGAAGGATTGACCAGCATTGGATCGCAAAGGGGCACGAGAAGAAAAGATGCTCAGCAGTTTCTTCCTCTCCCAGGTCACACATTATGCATAGACTGTCATCCTGGATGTTGATGTGTCTTCTTTGTAGCATTTATTTCGTATTCAATATGTCCAATAGCAGCAGCCACGCAAAGAACTTGATTCTTGGAAGGCACTTGGACTTCCAAATCAACTTAAAGCTTTGGTGACCCGTGAAGGAGTCAAACACATAATTGTAGAATCCTCTTGAGGTGTATTTCATTCTCTAGACCATCAACCAGCTGTCAAGAGGTTCCTCCACATAAGGCAGTTCCTGAAGGAGGGGTTGAAGCTGAAGCAGTTCCTGGTAGGCTTGGTCAGAAAGCGGTAGGTGCAGAATTGAATCCAGGTCTTCAACTTGCATGATTTCGGTTACCGAGGCTTGCTTTTCTTAGCAAACGAGGCAAGGTGGGGAAGTTGGATTGGATATTTAAGTTATTCCAGTTGTCTGTCCAGAAGCTTACCGAGTAACCTTTACCTATTTGACATGAGGCCACCATCCTGAAAAGGTCATTGAGTCTAAGAATGTGTTTCCACCAGAAGGAACCCATTTCTCTACAGTGGTGGGGGACCTTATCTTGATAGTATCTAAACCAAATGAGTTCCACCCAGGGGATGTCTTCACGGTTGTAAAATTTTGAGAGCTACTTGATGAGTAGAGAATCGTTTTGGAGGCGCAGATTTAGTACCCCTAGACCCCTTTGCTGTTGGTCTGGTTACTAGATTCCAAGCTGCTAGGTTGCCTCCTTTTTTTCCAGATTGTTTCCCCTCCAGAGACACTGTTTTCTTGCCCTGTCGATGGCTTCTATAATACTTTTAGGGATCTTGAGGGTGCACATGGCGTAGGTTGTTATCGGAGTGATTGCCGAGTTGATCATCTCGAGCCTACCTGCGTAGGATAACCAGGACGCACATGAAGACAAGTTCGTTTCAATTTTGTTCAGAAGCGGCATTAGATCCTCAATTTTTGGCTTAGTTGTCCCCAGTGGTAACCCCAAATAGGTGAACGGGAAGGAGCCCGCATCGCATCCAAAGGTGTTGGCCGGATGACTAAGCTTGTCATTGCTGATATTAATTGGGTACATGCTTGATTTTTTGTAGTTCACTTTCAGTCCAGTCGCCATTTGGATTGTGTTCAGAAGGCTTTTGAGAAAGAGAAGCTGCTTGGCATCTACTTGAAGGATGATAATGGTATCATCCGCATACTGGACTACTGGAAAATCCTCTGTTGGCTGCGTTATTGGCAAATGAAGAAGGTCCTCTTGTCTGGCTTTATTGATTAAGACCTGAATCAGCTCCGCCGCCAGCACAAAGAGCAGGGGCAAAAGTGGATCTCCTTGCCTAACCCCTCTCTTGCAGCGAAAAGTTTTTCCAGGGATTCCATTTAGCAGGACAGCGGATGTTCCGGAGGATAAGATTTCTTGAACCCATTGCAGCCATCTATCCGAGAACCCAAGACTTTGCATCATAAGGAGGATGGTTGAGTGTTCGATGGTATCAAATGCCTTTTCAAAGTCCAATTTGAGGATGATCACTTCGTCTCTGGAGCGTTGACATTGATGTATGTATTCAAAGGCCTAGGCAAGGCAGTCTTGGAATATTCTTGATCGGATAAATCCATATTGGTTCTTGTGAATTACTGATTTTATGACTCCCTGTAGCCGATCTGCTAATACTTTTGTTATTATTTTCAGGGAGGAGTTGAGCAAGGATATTGGCCGATAGTCATTGACTGTTTCAGGGTTATCTTGTTGAAGATCAAAGTGATGAAGGAGTTATTAATTAGCTGAAGGCTAATCTGTCCTTGCTGAAAAGAGTCACAGAGTCTGTAGAAGTCATCCTTGATGATTGACCAGCTTTTTTGTAGAAAAGACCATTGAAGCCATCCGGTCCTAGGGCTTTATCACTCGGCATCCTTTTGACCACCATATCAATTTCCTCATGAGAAATTTGCTGGGCCAGAAAATCTAATCCATCTCTTGGTTGAATAAGGCTTGGGAGATGAAAGATCATATCTGGATTGGAAGAGGATCCCATTCTATCCTTGAAGGAGGACCAAAGGATTGCCGCCTTTCCTCCGTGATCCTGGATCCAGTCACCTTGCTCATTTCTGATCTACGAAATCATGTTTTTCCTGTAGGAAATAGAGGCCAAGCTGTGGAAGAATTTCGTGCATTCATCCCCAAGTTTTACCATGTTCACAGTGTACCTATTCCTCCAGTAAATGTTCATCATATGCAGCCAATGTTGAAGTTTCTTTTTAACCACTTTCCTCATATTAAATTCTGTGTTGAATAAGCGCCTTCCTCCCTCGAGGAAGTCAAGAAAGGCAATCACAGTGTTGCAGTTTTGAATGAGAGCCTTTAGATTAGAGATACTTTTACTCCAAGATCGAAGCCCTGCTCTCAAAGTTTTGAATTTCCTTGTAATGTTCTTTGCTGCATGCCCATGAAACGCTCGGAGAGACCAACAATTGGAGACTATGATGCTGAAATCCGGTTGCTCAGCCCAGTAATTCTCAAAGCGGAAGATGTTTGCCTTAGGGATTTTTGTTTTAATCATAATTTTACAGGGGACATGATCTGAGACTGTTCTTGCTAGCGGAATAACTCTGGTGTTGGAAAATCTGTCGTCCAATTAATGGAGGAAAAAACCAATCGAGTTGTTCAAGGAGCGGGTCAATTTGCATATTACTCCACGTGAAAGCCCTCCGCTTAATTGGGATTTCAATTAAGCCAAAATGACCAATGGCCTCATTAAAGGTTAGAGTGTCCAGAATGTTTCCTCCTGGCTTGTTTCTGTTAGCTAGCAACCGATGAAAGTTGAAATCCCCCAGAAAAAGCCAGTCATCCAGTTCGGCAATCTCATGGTTTCTGAACCAATTCATGAAGTCCGATCGTAGTGGTTCTTCACATGGACCATAAACCACTATTATTTTCCAAGTTAACAAGGACTGCAGGGAGGTTAGGGCCACAGAGATGCCGAAACTTTGTTTATCAAAAACCAGACACGAAAAAAACTTTCCTTTCCAAAGAATCAGAATACCCCCCGAGGCTCCCACAAAGGGAATGAAATCAAAACAATCAAAGCTCTTTGGGGCTAGCTTTCTGATATAACTTTTGTCAAAGGATTCCCTCTTCGTTTCCTGAATACAGACAATTGAGCAGGCACTTTCCTCAATTTTGTTTCTGGTGGCCTCCCATTTTCCTGGTGCATTGATCCCCCCTTATATTCCAACATAGAATAATCCAGTCACGATGAGACATGAAAGCCAAGAAAAATCACATAAGGAGAGTGCTGATAGGCACAGCCCATCAGAATTTGCCAATAACCAGACCAAAGGGGAGAGAGCACAACCATAGCTAGTACGAATGCAAGAAAGGCCAAAAGGGAGCCTCTTTAGCAGCAAAACCAGCAGGGTAGGCCTCCCACTAGGGTGATAAATAAGGCCTAATAAGTAACAGTTAAACATATTACAAAAACCCATAGCACAGTCATGATCAGTCATCAACATCATAAACACAGTCTTAAGGGGGTAAAACGAGCTGAAGCAGTGCATGATTATGGCCAGCTGCCGATGAGGGATACTACTTCTGGTTTCCTTCATTGGTATCCTCTGGGTTCTGCATCATCACCTCTTCGGAGACCTTGCTAGGATCAGCCCCCCAGTCAATTCCCCAGCCCTGTAGAATCGCTATGTCGATTGGCCCTTCCTTCCCAGTGTTCTCGTCTATCTGGACCACCACGATTCTGCGTTTCTTGGAAGGATTGGAATCCAGCATCACTGTTGGGTGGAAAAAACAATTGGTGTTAGGATTTCTTCTTGCACTTCTTCTTACACAGTTGTGCAACGGAGCTGTTTGTTTGTTACTATTCGAAGCTTTAGTAGGAAGGGCAAGAGATTTTGTACCCGGTGGAATTTTGTTCTTTTGGGCGGATTGGGAGGCGATGCAGACCGGGCCGTCTAGAGCTGGTGTGTGGGCTGTCTCTGCGGGGGCAGCATTCGCCTCCTTGTTCCTTCGTCCATCTCTTATCGCCCTGTCCACCACGGGCCAGAGCCGGAGAGCAATGGCATTCCTCACTAGGTACCAGAGTACAATTTCCATCCCCTGCGATGACTTGGATGGTTGGATTGGCGTGATTGGCCTCCAATTGAGCAAGGTGACATCCAGATGACTCGAGTTGCTGGAGGACTCCCCGACCTCAAAGCGAGTGTTTGGAATGTCTCTTCTTAAGAGTTACGCGGAGGCTTGGCTAGCCGAAAACAAAAACTTTTTACCGCGCAAACCAGGAACACTTGCAAGTTAGGGCCGATAGATCGTTACCGATTAGAGTATGCGCGGAAGTAGCCAATCGGGGCTATCGATCAGGAACTGTGCTTAGTCGATGACAACCGATTCTCGCAAGCCGGCAGCCGATTCACCAATTAGCCGATTCGCCAATGAAGCCGATTCTCCGAGTCGTCTGACCGTGTTCTCACGCCTCGCTCCGATGCGCTCGACCGCAGCCGATTCCACCACAGCCGATCCGTAGCCAATCAACAGCGCGCAACGTAGCAACGCCTCTACCGGTATCCACACGTCCGGGGACAGAACGCCGAACACCCGTGTGCTAGCACGCAATGCAAGGCTAGGATTTGGCTCGAAAGTGGGAAGGGTTTCCGTGGAGATTGATCTCGGTGACTTCTGTTGCGGATTCGGTTCAATGCAATACAATTGACGTGCCGCAGCTCTCCACCCCTCCCTCCTTTATATAGAGTTGGCCGACTGGGACTAGTGGCCGATCAGGACTCTATTTTGAATCGGATCCTATCCGAATCTCACAGAGTTGGCCGCCCATACGTCGTAAGCCCATATGGCTCTATCCGATCGGAACCCTATCCGATCGGATCCCTATCCGATCGAGCCATATTTGAGTCCAACTCGAATGCTTGTTCTTATCCCCTTAAGCGTGCGACCCAGTAGGTTCAGGTATACTCGGTTTCGGCTATAGTCTCACTTAGCCGATCGTCGGCTTGACTCCAACTCAGCCGACTGCCACAGCGGCGCCTAGCAGCACATATTGACACCATAGTATACAAGAATATAATATCGGCTCGAACCTGTAATGTGTACACAAATCCCTTTGCCTCACGATACCAATTAAGCTATAGACAAGATGTGTGCCATCCCTTCAATAGCTTAACCATTCATTCGAACCGTATTAGATTATCCGTCATTGATTGACTCCTCAATCAACTTAGCATGGCCATGCATTTCCATAATCCATTACCTCGTGGGGCCTAGAGATATCTCTCCCAAAGGAGGGGCAAATTCCATCTTGATCACTCACATCCCACTCCATGTTTCATAGCAAACTCGAAAACTACCTTTATAACTACCCGATTACGGAATAGCGTTTGGTAGTCCCAAAGTAGGCTACTACACATGTTGGAATCCATGATGATCTCAGGTCTAAGGACTTTGTACCAACACTACTTGAGACCAACTAATGGCACATTAATTCCTGTAGTGTCTCATGGTGGGTCTATCCAACAATGTGTTCTCTAACACATGTGTCCATGTTTATCGATTTGGTATCTCCATACCCATGATCTACGAGACATGATCATCAATCAATAAACATGCCGATCTTAGAATTATATTAGTTCCAATAATATGATATATGATCATGGATCATTTAAAAATATGTTCATACATATCGAGTGTCATAAATAAGTCACGTACTTATTGATCAATACAAGATGTCTATTTCATGGAACCGAATAACACTTTATTCATAAATACATAAACATTGACGTGATATCCAACATCTCCATGTTGCCTCTAGGGCATATCACTAACAATCTCCCACTTGCACTAGAGTTTCATGTAAGTATCTAATACCCACTTTGCTCTTGTGTGCGCCTCATGTTTCGGTTGAGGGAGAGGTTTTGTCGGCGGATCGGCTATGTTGAGATCCGTGTGCACTTTTCATATCTTGACATCACCTCTGTCCACTATCTCGCGGATGAGACGATATCGCCGAAGTATGTGTTTGGACTTCGATGTGACCTCGGCTCCTTGGCTTGTGCAATGGCTCCACTATTATCACAATAGAGAGACATTTGACTAGTCGCACTAGTCATCACACCAAGCTCGAAACAAATTTCTTGATCCAAACGCCTCCTTTGTAGCTTCCGAAGCAGCAATGTACTCGGCCTCCGTTGTAGAATCGCAACGGTATCCTGCTTGGAACTCTTCCACGATGCGCCTCCGTTCGAGGCAAAACACGAACCCAGATTGTGATCTATAATCATCCTTGTCTGTTCGAAACTAGCATCGGTGTAACCACTTACAACGAGCTCTTCTTCACCTCCATAGACTAGAAACATATCCTTAGTTATTCTCAAGTACTTAAGGATATTCTTTACGGCGATCCAGTGACCTTCACCGGATCGGATCGGTATCTGCTCGTAGCACTCAAAGCGTACGAGACATGCCGGGCGTGTACATAGCATGACATACATGATGGATCCAATTGCTTGAAGCATATGGAACCATACCCATATTATTCCGCTCATCATGTGTCCGAGGACACCGATTCTTGCTAAGATTAATGCCATGTGACATGGGCAAGAAACCTTTCTTGGAATCATGCATGTTGAACCTTTTCAACACCTTGTCAATGTATGTACTTTGGCTTAATCCAATTAGCCTCTTGGATCTATCTCTATAGATCCAAATGCCCAATATGTATCTGCCTCCCCTAAGTCTTTCATGGAAAAACTATTTTTCAATGAAGACTTGACGGATTCTAGCATAGGGATATCATTTCCAATCAACAATATGTCATCCACATATAAGATTAGAAATACAATTGCGCTCCCACTGACCTTTTTGTAAACACAGGCCTCCTCTTCGTTTTTGATGAAACCAAACCCTTTGATTACCTCATCAAAACGAATGTTCCAACTCCGAGATGCTTGCTTCAATCCATAAATGGATTTCGTAGCTTGCATATCTTTCCGAGCGATTCTGGATCGACAAAACCCCGAGGTTGTATCATGTATACATCCTCGCTTAGGTTTTCATTTAGGAAAGCCGTTTTGACATCCATCTCGCCATATCTCATAGTCGAAATATGCAGCAATCACTAGGATAATCCGAATAGATTTAAGCATTGCGACGGGCAAGAAGGTTTCATCATAATCAACTCCTTGAATCTTTTTAAAACCTTTCGCCACCAATCGTGCCTTATAGATGTGAACATTTCCATCCATATCGGCCCTTTTCTTAAAAACCCATTTACGCTCAATGGTTTTGACACCATCGTGGATCAACCAAGTTCCAAACTTGATTGTCATACATGGATTCTATTTCAGATTTCATGGCTCCAAGCCACTTGTTGGAATCGGGTCCCACCATCGCTTCCTCATAGGTCTTAGGCTCATCGTTGTCCAACAACAATATATCACGTTGTTCCGCACTTGTGTACTTGTCAAGCGCACGACGTGGTCTTTCGACCTCCATGGGGCTGGTGTATCTACTACCGGTGGCGCAACACTTTGCTCCTCCCGTTGTGGTTACGTGGTCACCGAAACATTTTCTGGTGTTTCTTGAACTTCTTCAAGATGCACCCTGCTCCCACTAACCCTTCTTGAAAGAAACTCTTTCTCCAAGAAGACACCGTGTCGGGCGACAAACACTTTGCTTTGTTCCCGATTATAAAATTAATATCCCTTAGTTTCCTTAGGATATCCCACAAAGAAGCACTTGTCAGATTTGGGTGTGAGCTTGTCAGACTGTAAACGTTTTACATAAGCTTCGCATCCCCAAATTTTGAGAAAAGACAAACTAGGGGTTTGTCCTGTCCATATCTCATATGGTGTCTTTTCAACCGACTTAGATGAAACTCTATTTAGTGTGAGCGCAGTGTGTTCAAGAGCATATCCCCGAAGGATAACGGAAGATCACTTTGGCTCATCATCGACCGCACCATGTCCAACAAGGTGCGATTTCTCCGTTCGGACACTCCGTTCGTGGAGTTCTGGTGGAGTCAACGTGGAACAATTCCACAATCTTTCGATGATTACCAAACTCTTGGCTCAAGTATTCCCCTCCACGATCTGATCGTAGAAACTTGATTGTTTTCCCTAAATGATTTTGTACTTCATTCTGGAATTCTTTGAACTTTTCAAAGGATTCGGACTTATGCCTCATTAAGTAGATATAACCATATCTACTAAAGTCATTGGTAAAGGTAATAAAGTACTGATAACCACCTCCGGCCGTTGAGCTCATTGGTCCACATACATCGGTATGTACGAGTGCCAACAAGTAACTTGCTCTCTCACTATGTCCCGTGAAAGGTGCCTTTGTCATCTTACCAAGTAAACAAGACTCGAGATGTCTCAAATGATTCAAAATCAAAAGAGTGAAGCAATCTATCCTTATGAAGCTTCTCCATGCGTTTCTTATTTATATGGCCTAAGCGACAATGCCGGATAAACGTGGGGTTTATATCATTAGAGAGTTGCCTTTCGTATTAATGTTATATATAGGAGACGCTTCAAGATTCAAAACGTATAATCCATTCACCAATGGAGCATGAAAATAGAACATATTTCGAGATATATTGAACAACCATTGTCCATTGATCTAACATCATATCCTTCGCTTGCAAACATGAAGCGAAAATAACGTTTTGACATAGTGTTGGAACACAACAACAATTATTCAATTCCAAAACTAATCCTAAAGGTAGATGAAGTGGTGCTGTGCCGACAAGAAGCGTAGCAACGCTTGCTCCATTGCCGACGCGAAGGTTCACCTCGCCCTTCTCAATCCTCTACTTCTTCTCATTCCCCAAGGATTTGCAAATATGAGCTACGATCCGGTATCAAATACCCAAGAGTCGTAAGTGAAGTAGCAAGATTAATGTCTATAACATTAATACCGGCGAAGTCGTACTTTGCTTCTTTTTGAGATCTTCCATGTACTTCTTGCAGTTCCTTTTCCAAGTGGCTGTCTCTTTGCAATAGAAGCAAACGGCATCGATGCCGCCGCCCCTTCTTGCCCTTCTTTGCATTGGAGGCACTCGCGATCTCATCGGGAGTTAACTTCCTCTTGGTGCAAAGTTTCTTGACAGGTGGTTTGCGCTTAGCCTTCGCATCATCATCACATGATGACCGTTTTTGGATACTCTCCTCACTGTCTTTAGCATCCCATGCAATTCAGCCAAGGTTCTATCCATATTGTTCATGTGATAGTTTAATATGAATGGCTCGAAGCTCGGAGGGAGTGACCGGAGAATCACGTCGTAGCCAACTCTTGACTAAGAGGGAAACCTAGTTTCTCAAGACTCTCGATATAGCCAATCATCTTTATCACATGTGGATGACGGGATTCCCTCAACAAGCCTGCATGCAAACAAGGACTTTGAGGTGTTGAACCTCTCGGCCCGAGCTTGGTTCTCAAACATGCCACGCAGATCCCGAATAATAGTGTGAGCATCGCTTGCTCTCATATTGCTTCGAAGCTCGGGGGACATTGTAGCAAGCATGAGACGCTTATGCCTACGGCATCATTCGTGTGCTTCTCGTAAGCTCTCCGTCGTTGTAGTGGCATTATTTGGCAAATCCTCGGGATAGGGTACTTCAAGAACGTACTCCTTACGCTCTTGCTTGAGAACAATTCTCAAGTTGCGATACCAATCCATAAAGTTTGTTCCATTTAATTTTTCCTTTTCGAGAATAGATCGCAAATTAAAGGTACTGGGTGTAGTATTAGTTGCCATTTATTCTACAACGAGAAAAGCAAAGTTTAGCACAATGTTTATGCTATGTCTATTGTTAAACAATTTAACATTAGACTCCCATTACGTATTTTACACCTTCCCTCTAGGTTACGTATTGGGTCAAGATCCACATGTTAATTAATTCTCTAGTGAGCTTTGGCATCACTGCTAGAAAATTAATAACATCGGTAAGCAACTCCTTGCTAATCACATCTCTATGTGACTCTTGTTGTTGGTGTGGCATCTCCATGCCCGGCGCCAACCTATGCCCCAAGGCCCAAAACTGTTTTGATAGCCTTGTTAAGTAAACAAAATGCTCCTGCTGTATATGTCCAACATATACCCCTCGTGTTATGATAGAGAATGGCACTCTGCTTTGGCGGACCCACCATTGACGAGCATAACGGTGACGGGTGCAACATTTGGAAGGGCATCATTACTACTTAATATTGTGAGGGATGCTATCCTATCAAACAAACATATCACATATATGAAAGCAGTAGAATAGCATATAATGAAATAGTATGGCCCCCTTCACATGGCGATCTCCATCTCCATGTCGGCGCGAGGATCTCCATCTTCGGCACCATCTTCCAATGTACATGATGCTTGATTTCTTCAAACTAAGCTACTACTATAGAAGCTCTAATTGAAGATTACATCGACTCGCAGGTCGTGAAAGAATATTACAAGCATTGCATGTATGAAAGAATATTACGAGGATTGCACATATGAAAGAATATTACATGCATCACATGCATCTCATACATACAATAGGGCCATACCATCTCAAAGCATTCTCTGCAAAACACAAGTTAGGTGTAGAAACGTTTTCTACCTATCGCAGAGAAATGGCATCGAGACGACCTATAAGGGGTACGCACACGGCGGTCCCGCTAACACCACATGAAATTCATAGATCCAATCTACGAAATCGCTTACGGAAACCATGTCGGCATAATCATATTATGCCGTCCCGATACACTATCAAGGAGATGGTTTGCATAGGCGCGAGGCAGCTAACAAGATCGGACTACGAGATAGCTTCGGCATAATCACATTATACCGTTCCGATACACTATCAAGGAACGCTATCTCGAAGCCGACTCAAACCGAGTTCTATGGATATTGCTTTGACGTAATCACATTATGCCGTTCCGATACACTACCAAGGAACACAATTACCATCAACTCTCCTCAACGATCCCGTAAAACCGATTGATCTAATCAACCCGTGCGCAAAACTTGTTCCAGATCCAATCTAAAACCCGAACTAAGCAAGATTAACTCTGATACCACTGAAGAGTTACGCGGAGGCTACGCTAGCCAAAAAAAAAATTTTTACCGCGCAAACCAGGAACACTTGCAAGTTAGGGCCGATAGATCGTTACCGATTGGAGTATGCAGCAGAAGTAGCCAATCAGGGCTATCCAATCTGGAACTGTGCTGACCGATGATAGCCGATTCCCGCAAGCCGACAGCCGATTCACCAATCAGCCGATTCGCCGATGTAGCCGATTCGCCGAGTCGTCTAACCGCGTTCTCGCTCCTCGCTCCGATGCGCTCGACCGCAGCCGATTCCACCACACCGATCCATAGCCGATCAACGCTCGCAACGTAGCGGCGCCTCTACACGGTATCCACACGTCCGGGGACGAACGCCGAACACCCGTGTGCTAGCACGCGATGCAAGGCTAGGGTTTGGCTCAAAAGTGGGGAGGGTTTCCGTGGAGATTGATCTTGGCGACTTCTGGTGCGGATTCGGTTCAATGCGATACAATTGACGTGCCGCAGCTCTCCACCCCTTCCTCCTTTCTATAGAGTTGGCCGACGAGACTAGTGGCCGATCAGGACTCTATTTTGAATCGGATCCTATACCGAATCTCACGAGTTGGCTGCCCATACGTCGTAAGCCTATATGACTCTATCCGATCGGATACCTATCCGATCGAGCCGTATCCGAGTCCAACTCGAATGCCTGTTCTTATCCCCTTAAGCGTGCGACCTTGTAGGTTCAGGTATACTCCGTCTCGGCTATAGTCCAACTTAGCCGATCGTCGGCTCGAGTCCAACTCAGCCGACCTATCAACGCGGTGCCTAGCAAGCACATATTGACACCATAGTATACAAGAATATAATATCGGCTCGAACCTGTAATGTGTACACAAATCCCTTTGCCTCACGATACCAATTAAGCTATAGGCAAGGTGTGTGCCATCCCTTCAATAGCTTAACCATTCACTCGAATCGTATTGGATTATCCGTCATTTGATTGACTCCTCAATCAACTTAGCATGGCTATGCATTTCCATAATCCATTACCTCGAGGGGCCCGATATATCTCTCCCAAAGGAGGGGCAAATTCCATCTTGATCACTCACATCCCACTCCATGTTTCATAGCAAACCCGAAAACTACCTTTATAACTACCCGATTACGGAATAGCGTTTGGTAGTCCCAAAGTAGGCTACTACACATGTTGGAATCCATGATGATCTCGGTCTAAGGACTTTGTACCAACACTACCCGATACCAACTAATGGCACATTAATTCCTGTAGTGTCTCATGGTGGGTCTATCCAACAATGTGTTCTCTAACACATGTGTCCATGTTTATCGATTTGGTATCTCCATACCCATGATCTACGAGACATGATCATCAATCAATAAACATGCCGATCTTAGAATCATATTAGTTCCAATAATATAATATATGATCGGGATCATTTAGAAATAGGTTCATACATATTGAGTCTCATAAATAAGTCACGTACTTATTGATCAATACAAGATGTCTATTTCATGGAACCGAATAACACTTTATTCATAAATACATAAACATTGACGTGATATCCAATATCTCCATGTTGCCTCTAGGGCATATCACTAACATCTTCGCCATAGACGGGGAGGTCCACGCACCGCGCCCGACAGCGAGAAAGTTGGCCCTTTCCTCATTCAAAGCGGGAGGACGCCTCATTGGAGGAGGAACTGTCCCGGTCCCCTTCCCCATTTAGAGCCTTGACTAGATCATCAAGGGGGATGTCAGGGCGTTGCGCACGTAGGTAGCACAGAGGAGGACGAGTGATCAATGTCCCTGTAGTGTTGGGGGAATTGAGGGTGTTCTGGTATCTGAGGATCCCAAGCAGGCCAGTCATTAACATCTGCCCCATTTGCCTCCAAGCCCTGCTGAGCCTACTGATCAATAACTCCAGGAGGGGGTGGTTGCTCAAACTGTTGCTAATGCCACTGGGGCTGCTCTTGTTGCGCCGCCTCCTGGTGGGGGTCACCTCCAATCACACCCAGGTGGTCCCCCCTCCTTGCTGTTCATTCTGCCAGTCAAGGATCGGCGGCACGAGCTCGGGAAGAGCTGGAATCGGGGGGAGATGTGGCTGACCCCCGTGGGGGACTGGGTCCTCATCTGCTGGGAACTGGTCTGGGAATTGTCCATTGAGAATGAAGATAGGGACCATCTAGGATCTGCCAGTTCCATCGAAGATGAAGCCCGCCGAAACCACAATGCTCCGTGGCACCCTGTCAGTGCTCAGAATCAGCATCCTCGCCGGGATTCTTGATCGGTTGCCATCCCGGTACCAGTCTAGAAGCCGCCCAAATGGCGCCATCGCCGCCTGCAGGAAGGAGTCATTCTGGTAGTCCAAAGGGAAGGCCAGAAGCATAATCCAGCAAAGCCTGGTGTAACTGCAAGATCGCAGATTGATTCCTTCATCATGCCGAACCACCCGGATGACATGATCCTGACCCGGGTGGAAGGGGGAGTTACGAACCAGACGTTCCCACTGTACCACAGTCCTAAGCTTGATCAGCCCCAAGCCTAGAGGAGAGAGGTGAGCTTCCATGATGCGCACATGCTGGTCTTCTTCTAGGAAGTCACAGACGTTGGTGAGGGCTTGGCGAATGAGCTCATGATCTTCTGGCATTGGCTCTAAGGATACAATGGCGAACTCCTCATGTCCCCGCGGCGGTTCGCCTCCAAGAGCAACCCTACTTCTCGTAGGTCGCTCCCACCCTTGATCCACCTGGAGGCCGCCAACGAGAAAAGGATTCGGGTTCACCGGGAAGTTAGCCATGGCGGTGGAGATGGAAGGGGAACGGTTGTTGTTGTTAGGATGAGGCAAGCTGGAAGAAGGAGCCGGCGGAGAGGTTTGGAGCAGTTGAAGAGATGAATCTGTAGGTTGCTGATCGTGGGCGTGGAGACGGAGGTGGGAGTCCGATGGTATCTTGGATATGCCCTTGGGGCGCCATGTCAGACGGGGGATAGATTGTGTGACCCCACCAACCGTAGAGTTGCTACTCCGCGCGGACTGAGATTTCTGCCGCCACGTTAGGCGTGAAATGAAATGTTTGCGTGACATGCAACGTGCTATAGTACGTCCAAAGAATTTGCACAGGCTGCACCGAGTTCTACCCGGGCAATTAAAGCCGACTTGCGGTCCTATAGAGCAAGATAACAGTTTAAAATTTGAAATAGCGATGTAGAGAAGAAAAATGTCTAGACAAGGATGAGATTTAGGAGTGAATAGAGTTTTCACAAATACTTTGTAGCTGAGAGGGAAGCCCTCAAAATAATTTTTTGAGAATCCATTCTAACCAACCAACTTAAGGGGCTCCTATAGTCAGTACTCAGTGTGATACCATGCCTATCGGAGACGCCCGGACCTTCCATTGTATTTGCAATACGAGTCGAAACAGTTCAGCTCATATGACAGTCACAATGAAACATCCGAGGTCCCGAGAGAGGGATAAGTGAGACATTGCTGGGTCTTTAGCTTGTCAGTCAACTTCAGCATGAAATGTCCCTGTCAAACCACTCGAAGTTGGCGACCAGATGTGTTACACACTCAGAAGACTTGACAAAAATGGCTAAAGATCTACCACGTCTTAAATATTCCTAACTCGTACTCATGTCAATCTGGCTCCCAGGATGTGCGCTAGATTCACACTTTCATCACAAGCATGACTATACATGGCAAATACATTTACATTGAACAGAACTTAAAATATTACATCACTTAGATAAGTACATAGGCCGACCGACTAATTAAATATAATCAGAGTACAGCGAACAGCGGTGGCTTTACTACCCGCTCACAAGCACACCGACTAGGGGTTTACCCCGTTAAGTTCAATCGTAAGAGAAGCAGTCGATTACCCGCAATCTCTCAAAAGACTAAGTCTAAGTCCTGCAAACAAAATGGATATTCCAATAGCAAGGGTTAGTACATTATTAGAAATAATGTACTGGCAAGAGCACAATCAAACCTACATACATGATAGCTCTAAGTCAAAGGAACGCTATTTGTAGACTCAATTTTCAGCACAAAGCAAATTTTAGTTTTCAAACCATTTACAACGTATTTAAGCAAGGCATTCTTAACAATGTATAAATATTCACTAAACATGGCATGATTTTAATATAAGTAAATAGATTTCAATTCCTTACACACGTCGAGGAGTAAGGTAATATCATCACACAAATCAACATCTTATTTAGCACTGAACATTTTAGTTTGGAGAACACAAAATCACAAAATTATACGCATAGCATTTTATTATGTCGCTTATGACCGTTAGCATGGCTAATCGATTAGTTTTATTAACTCTGCAAAGTTTGTACAGCTTTACCCACATGATATGAACACTCTAGTTTGTTTCGAGTTCGCAAGACTCTATCGCACTCTTCACGTTGAGTGCGATCTAGAGGTCATAACGTAGCCTTTACACTACTTAGTCCCAAGCCTTGCACCAACACAATACTTGTTACCTCCATCCTAGGTCATACTGGAATAAGACCTAGAACCGTTAAGTGGCGGGCCCATGCCTTAACTTAACGCCGTGGTGGCGGACACGATAGGAACCCACCCACGTGGCACGATACCATTGTATTGGACATACTTAGTCGCCTAAATTACCACGACGGAGTAAATAGGAAGTTCCTCTGGGTTATCCGAACCCATACACTTCGTCCTATCATAATGCAAGGCTAGGTGCTAAATAGATTACTCGGCTAAGGCTATCCCATACTAGCACATGTGGATGTACGGTATACACAATGCATGATATGTAGTTCAGTCCTTAATCGACTCGGACAAACACTCCCCCTATCGGTATATGAATACATCAATCACGTACCACTTGCCGCCCAAGTATAAAATCATATTTTATTTGAATTTTATTTCACAAATATTTAGAGGTTCACCTCTGGTTTAAAATGTCCAAAAATTGGTTTTCAAATAGAATAATATTTAATCCATAACCATGTCTTAGTTTACTACTTGAGCAAGGCTAAGAATTTGCAATTTATAAAACATAGCATAGTCTTATGAGTACTTCAATTTATTTCTTAGGGTTCAAAACAGCAAGGGGGTATTTCTAAAACAAAATATACGGTATGCAGTCAAAATACCGAAAACAGGCGAAAATCCAAAATGCTCTAAAATGCATGATATTTGCATATTAAGTATATACTGGTCAAAAATTAATTTGGGTGAGAGAATTTCTAATTTATCTTACTCCATTTAAGAGTTATGTATTTTAAAAGTTTTATCGGGTCGTATCGGCATAGGATAAGGCGGTGTTTGGACAGTGTTCCTAAAGTTGGATTTTCACTAATTTGACTTTACAGGGGCAAGGGAATACATTTTCTAAGTCTAACACAATTGGTTTCATAATTTGTAAAGCTATTATGAATTTCTTAGGCATTTTACGAATTTACAACGGGTTCTATGCCAATTTGCTTAGTGTTAAAGTATATATATACTTTTTATACATGTATATGCACTTGGTGCTCAATTACTATTATAGTGTTTAGCACCCTAGTTGTCTTATTTAAAGTTTATGGACATTTCTAGTATATAGGTTGCCATATTTTATTTTTCCCAATGGAAGTTCATTAGTTGCTGGTCTTATAGTGATTTAGTTTACTTCAAATGGATTAAAAATGAGTTCTCTACGAATTTCACAAGTTGTAGTGTACATCTGAGTTGTTTATTCCCTATATAATTATTTAGGTGATATTACTATACAGTAGGCATATGTTATTATTTTACATTTTTAAATTATAGGTTTTGGTGAATCTACAGAACTTAAGTTTGTTCAAAAGGAGTTAGGATGAATTTTTAATAAATCCCTAAATTTTGTCTGCTCTAAAATGTAGCTTTTTCTCTAAATTAGTTTTGCAAGCATTTGATCCAAAGAATGTATACCTTTTTATTTTTCCTACCCAGAGAGGGTAAGATTAGGAATCTACAGAGGTTGAGTTTGCATAAAAACAAGCTAAAGTGAATTTTCTATGAATTTTATAATCTTAGGCTAGCTCTATATGTGATTTAACTTAGAGGAATTTTAGGGACAAAATTAGTACAGTGAGTGCCAAGTTTTATAATTCTAAATTAAAGTTCATCATCTAGGGAACCTACAGAAATTTGTTCCACTTAAAAATCTATTCAAATGAATTTCGTGTGAATTTTGTAAGTGATGGTTTGTTTTCTGTGAGAAGAGACATTTTCTGCTTTTTATTCTTGTGTTTCTCCTGCGTGTGGGGCACATGGGTCAGAGGATGGCGACTTTGAGAGAGAGAAGTGTTTTGGCGCCGGTTGGGATGGGGGCCATTAGTCAGTGACTGGCAGTTTTGCAAAGAAACCCCTAGAGTCTTAAAATCTGATTCCGAGGTCCCTGCGCATGTGTCAATTTGATTTATATTAAGAGTCCACAAGTTTTAAGATTTTTACAGATAGGTCCGGACCCCACATGTCATACAGAGGTATTTTACAAATCAAACCTAAAACAAGATTTAAACTCTTTCCTAATTGTTTTTCGGGCGCTAATCATGTGGGCCCCGCTTATCGGTGAGGTAGCGGCGGAGAGGAGTCGGGGCTCGCGTTGGTCCGACGATCCTTTCGTCTCCGTCGGCGGCCAACGGCGGCTCGGCGGGAAGCGTCCAAAAGAGAAAAGTGAAGGATGTGAAGGCGAAGGTAATGGTGGTCGTCCCGGGCCGAGGTGGCGGAACCAAGGATGGTGATGGCGCAAGCGGCGACTTTTGGTTGTCGACGCAAAACAAGTTTCGGCTCGGATCAAAGCAAGTTAGAGCATGTACGTGAGGGCTTGGGTGCTCAGGGGTCTCACCGAGTAGATTGCCGAGGGGGAACAACTCCGGCGAGGCGGCGGTGATGGAGGAACCCGGCGGCAGCGGCAGATAACTTTGGTTGCGCGGCGTCAGCCCAATTCAGCCGTCGAGGTGCCAAACCAGTGTAAGCACGATGTTAGGTAGGTCCTATAGATGCTTTGCGCAAGGAATTGGTCTGCGGCTTACCGGTGTGGGCGGATTCAGAGGTGGAGCTCGGCGGCGACATTTTGCCGGAGCTAGAGAAGACGGCGGTGATCTCCCTCCACGGTGTGCCGTTTGTTGGGGTTTTTGAGGAAAAACGGCGAGGGAGTCACGGTGAAGATGATGATGCAGTTCTCCGGCCTTGCGTCGGTCCACCATGGCCGGAACGTCCTCGAGATCAAAGCGGCGGTGCTCCTGGGCGTGCTCTAGGTTCCGTCGGTGGTCTTCGTGTTCCCTCCGATTGGCTGCACGGTTTGAGAGCGTGTCAAAAGAGAAAATGATCGGCATGATGAGGTGATGAGGGAACGCTAAAGGGAAGAAGACAACCAGGTTTCCGTGGCGGCGGCGGCCTTCGTCTTTCTCGCGGCCGGCGACGGGGATGAGAGCGAGGGAAGCAGCTTGGGGTGTCTCACTCGGTTTGTTTGGCTTTGGGAACGAAGAGTATGGTTGGGCGACACATTCGGGAGGTTTAGAGGTGAGCTCGGCGCGGCCACGTCCTCGGACACGCGTCGAGCATGCCGACGGCCCGTTCTCCGGTGCTCTCTGTTTCTTTGTTCCCCGGTCGGCTCTGGTGTGTTCCAAGAGGTGGAACGTATTGTACTCGGGTGAAGCAAGTTTGTGCAGCTGGCATGTGGGGCCAGGGCGAAGAGGGGAAGGCAACGGAGAGAGAGATGGGTACAGACTTGAGTGCAACTGTTTTTTGTTGATTTTTCTTCAGTTTGTTTCTCTCCCTCTTCTTTGCTGCTCCACACCTTGATCTGTGGGCATGGGAAATTGATGAAATTTTTACTGCGGTCAGTTAAGCATCCATGGGTTCAATTTTCTTTGGTTTCACTCAATAATAACTTGTGGTTTGCTCTCAGTAATTCAACAAATATAGGGTATTTTGGGATTGGTTTGAATTTTTAGGGAGCCTAAACAGTGAGGAAAAATTATAGAAAAATTATATTTGTTTATGGTTTTTATCCTAGTATTTGAATAAATTGTTTCATGTATACACTTATGTGCATTTTACTTACCTATTAGGCATATTGTAATTCTAATCGATTAAAGTTATCAATTAGCCCATTTAGGGGACTGTTTTGTTTAATTTGTTTGGGGCTTCAAACCTAGTTATTAAATCTCACAAAAATTATGTTAAGTTGAGTATGGCCTCTGGCACCTTCATGAATTTTTCCATGAATTTATCTTTTTTGGGTTAGTCTAGAAAATTAAGGTAGCCTTTCTAGTTTTAAGCGTCTACCCTATGTGCAGGCGACTATTTTATTCTTCGGATTCGTATTGGCTTTCCTCTTGAGCTGAGGAGGTGGACCTTGGATTAAGGTTTTTTAAGTTCACGCCTAACATCCAAAACTAGTTGTAGATTTGGTTTGTAAATTTCAATCATTTTAGGCTATGCCTATATGGGATGCATTTTCGAAAGTCTGAGTATACGCATATGACCTAGGTCAAGGCGGGCCTTATGTTAGTATGCATACTCTCGTATGAGCCAGTATTTTTTTATCCTAGGCCATAAATGAAAACATTTTTACTTCACTTTAAAATTGGGTCTACCATGCAAAGGCCTAGGTGGAAATCCTTTAACCTAAGCTAGAAAAAGAAAAATTTTGGTTCACAAAATTGAAAAACTTTTCTTTTATTTTATTCGGATAGAATTTCGTTGACCCTAGAATTTGGGTATGTGACAAGGAACCCGCGAAGGCTGCCGAGGACGTCGTCCAAAGCGAGGACAGTGGGGCCTGATGCGACTTCAACCGCCGTGGTCTCGGAAGTCGAGCCCACGGCGGCCGACTGCGGGGAGCAACCGGCGGCGGAGGCCGTTGAAGGGTCGAGGCGACCTCGCTTGTGCGGCCGAGATGACGGCTAAGACGGTCATGTGCCAGTAGTTGGTCTTAAGTAGTGTTGGTGCAGAGTCCTTAGATCTGAGATCATCATAGATTACAACATGTGTAGTAGCTTACTTAGGGACTACCAAACACTATTCCATAACTAGGTAGTCATAAAAGTAGTCTTCGGGTTTGCCATGAAACATGTAGTGGGATGTTAATGATCAAGATGGAATTTGCCCCTCCTTTGGGATAGATATCTCTGGGCCCCTCGATGTAATGGATTGTGGAAGTGCATTGCCATACCGTGTTGATTGAGGAGTCAATCAATAGATAAATAATCCAATACGAGATCGAGTGAATGATTAAGCTATTGATAGGATGGCACGAGTCTTGCCTGTAGCTTAATTGACATCGTGAGGCAAAGGGATTTGTGCACACATTACTGGTTCAGCCGGTATGATCTTCCTGTATACTTTGGTGTCAATACTTATGCTAGGTGCCGCTGTTGACGGGTCAGCCGAGTTGGACTCGGGTCAGAACCAAGTATACCTGAGCCAACAGGGTTGACACTTAATGGGAAAGAATAAGCATTCGAGTTTGACTTGGATACGGCTCAATCGGATAGAGATCCAACCAGACATAGAGTCCTGATGGGCCTTTAGGCCCAGTCGGCAACCCTATATAAAGGAGATGAGGGGTGGAGGGTAGGATGCGCAACAGATAGCCGGATCAATCTTCTCCACGGAAACCATCCCACCTCCGAGCGAAAACCCTAGCCGTGCATCGCGTGCTAGCACACCGGTGTTCGGAGTTCTCTCCCTAGATGTGTGGATACCAGTAGATACATCGCTACATTGCGATGTTATTCGGCGACATTCAATCTCATCAAGATCCAATTAGCCGAATCCAATTCAGTGGTTGGGTCGGGTGGTCGGGAGGTCGGAGGGCGGGGCGAATCGGCATCGACGAATCCTAACGCCACCAGGCCGTTGGGTGGGGCGCGTGGAGATCGACGGGGTCGGGCGAGACGAACTGGAAGCGCCGTCGGGGCCGAGCGAGACGAACCGAGGTCGGCAGGGTCGGGCATTTCGGACCTAGGGTTGGCGAGGTCGGCTAGCAACTTATTGACTATTTTTTCTACAATGCACGTCAATTGGTAATGATCTATGGACCCTTACTCGCATGCTTTCCTGGATTGCGCAGTAGAAAATTTTGTTTGATGCTATCGTAGCCTCCACGTTTTCCTGCAGTGGTATCAGAGCTAGACTTACGTAGTTTGGGTTTTAGATTGGATCTGGAACAAGTTTAGCACACGGGTTGATTAGATCAATCGGTTTTAGGGTTCAGTAGAGGAGAGTTAATGGAAACTGCATGCCTTGAGATTGTCTCGGGTCGACATGATGTGATTGTGTCGGCAATTTCCATAGGACTCAGCATAAGTATGAGTCAAATTCCATATGGCAATCCTTGAGAGTGTCTCGGATCGGTACAATGTGATTGTGCCGAAGCTATCTAGTAATCCGACCATCACCGCCGCCTTGCGCCTATGCAAACTATGTCCCTTAATAGTGTATCGGGATGGCATAATGTGATTATGCCGATATGGTTTCCATAAGCAATTTTGTGGATTGGATCTATGAGATCGTCGTGTGCGTACCCCTTTTTGTTGTCTCGGTATCGTATCTCTGTGATAGGTAGAAAACGTTATACGTCTAACTTGTTTTTGCAGAGAATGTTATGAGATGGTATGACCCAATTGTATGTATGAGATGCATTGTGATGCATGTAATATTCTTTCACGACCTACGTGTTGATGTTATCTTCTATTTATAGCTACTACAGTTGTAGTTTAGTTTGAAGAAATTCAGCATTAGACACTCGGGAGAACGGCGATGAAGATGGAGATCCTCTACATCGACATGGAGATGGAGATCACCATGTGAAATGGCCGTACTAAATTATTAATTGCTATTCTTCTTTCTTTCATATATATGATATGTTTGTTTGATTGGATAGTATCCCTCAAAAAATTAAGTAGTAATGGTGCCCTCCAAATGTTGCACATATCACGGTTGTGATCGTCAATTAGTAGGTCTGCCAAAGCAGAGTGCCATTGTCTATCACAACACGTGGGGTATATGTCAAACATATACATGCAGGAGCATCTGGTTTACTTGACAAGGCTATCAAAACAGTTTTGGGCCTTGGGGCATAGGTTGGGGCCGGGGCATAATGATGTCACTCAACAAACGAGAGTCACATAGGGATGTGATTAGCAAAGGTTGCTTAGCCATGTTACTAATCTTCTAGCAGTGATAACAAAGCTCACTAGAAATTAATTAACATGTGGACCTTGACCCAATATGTAACCTAGAGGGAAGGTTAAGAAATGTAGTGTGAGTCTTTTGTTAAAATGTTTAATAAAAGACAATGCATAAACATTATGCTAAACTTTGCATATGTTTTCTGTTATAGATTATGGTAGTTAATACTGCACCGAGTTCTTTTAATTTGTGATCTATACTTGAGAAGGAAAAATTGAATGGAACAAACTTTATGGATTGGTATCGAAACTTGAGAATTGTTCTCAAGTAAGAGCGAAAGGAGTACGTTATTAAAGTTTTGTATTCTGATGATTTGTGTGATAATGCTAATGTGGCTACACGGAGGGCTTATGAGAAGCACACTAATGATTCCCTATATATAAGATGTCTCATGCTTGTCACAATGTCCTCTGAGCTTCAGAATCAATATGAGAGCAGTGATGCTCATAGTATTATTGAGGGTCTATGTGGCATGTTTGAGAACCAAGCTAGGGCCTAGAGGGTCAATACTTCAAAGTCCTTGTTTGCGTGTAGGCTTGTAGAGGGGAATCCCGTTAGTCTGCATGTGATAAAGATGATTGGCTACATTGAGAGACTTGAAAAACTAGGTTTTCCTCTTAGCCAAGTGTTGGCTACAGACGTGATTCTCCAGTCGCTCCCTCCGAGCTTTCAGTCATTCATACTAAATTATCACATGAACAACATAGATAAAAAGTTGGCCGAAATGCATGGGAGAACCTTGAAGGGTTACGCGGAGGCTACGCTAGCCGAAAATAAAAATTTTTCTACCGCGCAAACCAGGAACACTTGCAAGTAAGGGCCGATAGATCGTTACCGATTGGAGTATGCAGCGGAAATAGCCAATCAAGGCTATCCGATCTGGAACTGTGTAGCCGATTCCCTCAAGCCGACGCCGATTCCCGGGATGCCGATTCGCCAATCAGCCGATTCGCGAGTCGTCCGGTCACTTCGTTGCGCCTTGCTCGATGCGCCCGACCGCAGCACAGATCCGAAGCCGATGAACAGCGCGCAACGTAGGGCCAGCCTCTACCGTATCCACACGTCCAGGGACAAAACGCCGTACACCCGTGTGCTAGCACGCGATGCAAGGCTAGGGTTTGGCTCGAAAGTGGGGAGGGTTTCCGTGGAGATTGATCTTGGCGACTTTTGTTGCGGATTCGGTTCAACGCGATACAACTGATGTGTCGCAGCTCTACACCCCTCGGCCCTTTATATAGAGTTGGCCGACTGGGACTAGTGACCGATCAGGACTCTATTTTGAATCGGATCTCATCCGTATCTCATAGAGTTGGCCGCCCACACGTCGTAAGCCCATAGGACTCTATCCGATTGGATCCCTATCCGATCGAGCCGTATCCGAGTCCAACTCGAGTATCTATCCCCTTAAGCGTGCGACCCTGTAGGTTCAGGTATACTCGGTTTTGGCTATAGTCTAACTTAGCCGATCGTCGGGTCGAGTCCAACTCAGCAGACCCGTCCACAGCGGCGCCTAGCAGCACATATTGACACCATACTATACAAGAATAATATCGGCTCTGAACCTGTAATGTGTACACAAATCCCTTTGCCTCACGATACCAGTTAAGCTATAGGCAAGATGTGTGCCATCCCTTCAATAGCTTAACCATTCACTCGAACCGAATTGGATTATCTGTCTGTTGATTGACTCCTCAATCAACTTAGCATGGCCATGCATTTCCTTAATCCATTACCTCGAGGGGCCCAGAGATATCCCTCCAAAGGAGTGGCAAATTCCATCTTGATCACTCACATCCCACTCCATGTTTCATAGCAAACCCGAAAACTACCTTTATAACTACCCAGTTACGGAATAGCGTTTGGTAGTCCCAAAGTAGGCTACTACACATGTTGGAATCCATGGTGATCTCAGGTCTAAGGACTTTGTACCAACACTACCTGAGACCAACTAATGGCACATTAATTCCTGTAGTGTCTCATGGTGGGTCTATCCAACAATGTGTTCTCCAACACATGTGTCCATGTTTATTGATTTGGTATCTCCATACCCATGATCTATGAGACATGATCATCAGTCAATAAACATGCCGATCTTAGAATCATATTTGTTCCAACAATATGACATATGATCAAGGATCGTTTAGAAATAGATTCATACATATCGAGTCTTATAAATAAGTCACGTACTTATTGATCAATACAAGATGTCTATATCATGGAACTGAATAACACTTTATTCATAAAAACATAAACATTGATGTGATATCCAACATCTCCATGTTGCCTCTAGGGCATATCACTAACAAACCTGTGGGATGCTAAAGACTGCCGAGGAGAGTATCAAGAAAAACAATCATTATGTGATGATGATGCAGAAAGTCAAGCGCAAACCCCCTGTCAAGAAACTTTGCACTAAAAGGAAGTTAACTCCTGATGGGATCGCGAGTGCTTCCAAAACAAAGAAGGGCAAGAATGGGTCGACGACAGCAGATGCGGTTTTCTTTTATTGCAAGGAGGCAGGTCACTAGAAGAGAAACTGCAAGTACTTGGAGGATCTCAAAAGGAAGCAAAGTGAGACTTCTGCTCCATGTATTAATGTTATAGAAATCAATCTTGCTACTTCATCTACTAACTCTTGGGTATTTGATACTGGATCAGTAGCTCATATTTGCAAGTCGTTGCAAGGAATGAGAAGAAGTAGAAGCTTGAGAATGAGCGAGGTGATCCTATGCGTTGGCAATGATGCAAGGTTTGCTACAGTTGCCGTCGGCACTATGCCACTTCATTTACCTTCAAGATTAGTTTTGGAATTAAATAATTGTTAGTGTTCCAACTCTATGTCAAAAGTAATTTCTTCTTCATGTTTGCAAGCGGAAGGATATGATTTTAGATTAGTGGAGAACAGTTGTTCAATTTATCTTAGAGATATGTTTTATTTTCATACTTCATTGGTGAATGGATTATACGTTTTGGATCTTGAAGCGCCTCCCATCTATAACATCAATACAGAGAGGCAACTCCCAAATGATATAAACCCCACATTTATTTTGCATTGTCGCCACGGCCATATAAATGAGAAACACATGGAGAAGCTCCATAAAGATGGTTTGCTTCACTCATTTGATTTTGAATCATTTGAGACATGTGAGTCTTGTTTACTTAGAAAGATGACAAAGGCACCTTTCACGGGTCAGAGTGAGAGAGCAAGTGACTTGTTGACACTCATACATACTGATGTATGTGGACCAATGAGCTCAACGGCCAGAGGTGGTTTTAATTACTTCATTACCTTTACCGATGACTTTAGTAGATATGGTTATATTTACTTAATGAGGCATAAGTCCGAATCCTTTTGAAAAGTTCAAAGAATTCCATAATGAAGTACAGAATCATTTAGGGAAAATAATTAAGTTTCTGTGATCGGATCGTGGTGGTGAATACTTAAGCCAGGAATTTGGTAATCATCTAGAAGATTGTGGAATTGTTCCACACTTGACTCCGCCAGGAACTCCTCAATGGAACGGGGTGTCCGAATGGATAAATCGCACTTTGTTGGACATGGTGCGGTCCATGATGAGCCAATGTGATCTTCCACTATCCTTCTGAGGATATGCTCTTGAAATAGCTGCGTTCACACTAAATAAAGTTCCATCTAAGTCAGTGAAAAAAATGCCATATGAGACATGGACAGGGCAGCCCCCTAAGTTGTCTTTTCCTAAAATTTGGGGTTGTGAAGCTTATGTAAAGCGTTTACAATCCGACAAGCTTACACCCAAATCTAACAAATGCTTCTTTGTGGGGTATCCTAAGGAAACAAAAGGATATTATTTTTATAATCAGGAACTAGGCAATGTGTTTATCGCCTGACATGTTGTTTTCTTGGAGAAAGAGTTTCTTCCAAGAAAGGTTAGTGGGAGCGGGGTGCATCTTGAAGAAGTTCAAGAAACACCGAAAAACGTTTCAGCTACCACAGGACCACAACAGGAGGAACAAGATGTTGAACCACCTGTTGTAGATACACCAGCCCCACGGAGGTCCGAAAGATCACGTCGTGTGCCTAAAAGGTACACAGGTGCGAAACAATATGATATATTGTTGTTAGACAACGATGAGTCTAAGACCTATGCAGAAGCGATAGTGGGACCAGATTTCACAAATGTCTTGGAGCCATGAAATCCGGAATAGAGTCCATGTATGATAATCAAGTTTGGAACTTGGTTGATCCACATGATGGTGTCAAAACCATTGAATGCAAATGGGTTTTTAAGAAAAAGGCAGACATGGATGGAAATGTTCACATATATAAGGTACGATTGGTGACGAAAGGTTTTAAATAGATTCAAGGTGTTGATTATGATGAAACCTTCTCGCTCGTTGCAATGCTAGTCTATTAGGATTATCCTAGCGATTGCTGCATATGATTATGATATATGGCAGATGGATGTCAAAACGGCTTTCCTAAATGGAAACCTAAGCGAGGATGTGTATATGATACAACCTGAAGGTTTTGTTGATCCACAATTGCCTGGAAAGATATGAAAGCTATAGAAATCCATTTATGGATTGAAGCAACCATCTCGAAGTTGGAATATTCATTTTGATGAGATAATCAAAGGGTTTGGTTTCATCAAAAATAAAGAGGAGGCCTATGTTTACAAGAAGGTCAGTGGGAGCATAATTGTGTTTCTAATCTTATATGTGGATGACATAGTTTTGATTACAAATGATATCCCTATGCTAGAATCCGTCAAGTCTTCATTGAAAAATAGTTTCTCCATGAAAGACTTAGGGGAGGCAGCATACATACTGGGCATAAGGATCTATAGAGATAGATCTAGGAGGCTAATTTGATTAAGCCAAAGTAAATACATTGACAAAGTGGTTAAGAGGTTCAACATGCACGATTCCAAGAAAGGTTTCTTGCCAATGTCGCATGGCATTAATCTCAGCAAGAATCAGTGTCCTAGTACACCGGATGAGCGGAGTAAGATGAATATGGTTCCATATGCTTCGGCAATTGGATCCATCATGTATACTATGCTCTGTACACGCCCAGATGTCTCGTACGCTTTGAGTGCTACGAGCAGGTACCAGACAGATCCAGGTGAAGGTCACTAGATTGCCGTAAAGAATATCCTTAAGTACTTGAGAAGAACTAAGGATATGTTCCTAGTCTACGGAGGTGAAGAAGAGCTCATTGTAAGTGGTTACACCGATGCTATCTTCCAAACAGACAAACATGACTATAGATCGCAATCTGGGTTCATATTCTGTGTGAATGGAGGCGTAGTCAGCTGGAAGAGTTCCAAGCAGGATATTGTTGCTGATTCTACAACGGAGGCCGAGTACATCGCTGCTTCTGAAGCTGCAAAGGAGGCTATTTGGATCAAGAAATTTGTTTCTGAGCTGGGTGTGATGACTAGTGCTACTGGTCCAATGTCCCTCTATTGTGATAATAGTAGCGGCATTGCGTAGTTTAAAGTGCCTAGGTCGCATCAGAAGTCCAAACACATACTTCGGTGATACCATCTCATCCGCGAGATAGTGGACAAAGGTGACGTAAAGATATGCAAAGCGCACACGGATCTAAATACTTCCAATCCGTTGACAAAGCCTCTTCCTCAGCCAAAACATGAGGCACACACCAGAGCAATGTGTATTAGATACCTACATGATTGACTCTAGTGCAAGTGGGAGACTGTTAGTGATATGCCCTAGAGGCAATATGGAGATGTTGGATATCATAGTCAATGTTTATGTATCAATGAATAAAGTGCTATTCAGTTCCATTAAATAGACAACTTATATTGAACAATAAGTCTGTGACTTATTTATGAGACTCTTTATGTATGAATCTATTTGTAAATGATCCCTGGTCAAATATCATATCTATGGAACAAATATGATTCTAAGATCAGCATGTTTATTGATTGATGGTCACGTCTCACAGATCATGGTATGGAGATACCAAATCAATAAACGTGAACATGTGTTAGAGAACACATTGTTGGATAGACCCACCTTGAGACACTACAGGAAATTGATGTGCCGTTAGTTGGTTTCATGTAGTGTTGGTGCAGAGTCCTTAGACTTGACATCATCATAGATTCCAACATATGTAGTAGCTTACTTAGGGACAACCAAACGCTATTCCGTAACTGGGTAGTCATAAAAGTAGTCTTCGTGTTTGCCATGAAACATGTAGTGGGATGTGAATGATCAAGATGGAATTTGCCCCTCCTTTGGGAGAGATATCTCTAGGCCCCTCGATGTAATGGATTGTGGAAGTGCATCGCCATGCCGAGTTGATTGAGGAGTCAATCAACAGATAAATAATCCAATATGAGATCGAGTGAATGACAAAGCTATTGATAGGATGGCACGAGTCTTGCCTGTAGCTTAATTGATATCGTGAGGCAAAGGGATTTATGCACACATACAGGTTCCGCCGATATGATCTTCTTGTATACTTTGGTGTCAATACGTTCTGCTAGGGGTGGCTATTGATGGGTCGACCGAGTGGGACTCTGGTCGGAACCAAGTATACCTAAGCCTACCGGGTCGCACACTTAACAGGAAAGAACAGGCATTCGAGTTTGACTCGGATACGGCTCACTCGGATAAAGACCTGGCTGGACATAGAGTCTCGATGGGCCTTTAGGCCTAGTCCGCAGCCCTATACAAAGGAGATGAGGGGTGGAGGGTTGGATGCGCAACAAATAGCCGGGTCAATCTTCTCCACGGGAACCCTCCCACGTCTGAGCCAAAACCCTAGCCGTACATCACGTGCTAGCACACCAGTGTTCGGAGTTTTCTCCCTAGATGTGTGGATACCGGTAGAGACATCACTATGTTGTGGTGTTATTCGGCGACATTGAATCTCATTGAGGTCCAATTAGCCGAATCTAATTCGGCGGTTGGGTCGTGTCGACGGGTGGGTCCGCAGTCCACCAAGGGTGGTCCCCGAGGAGGTAGAAGAGAGCTTGATAGAGAAGCTGTCCTCCGATGGATCCGATGGTTGACTCGAATCCTAAGATGAACCAAGAAAAAAGACGCAAGGGATTATACTGGTTCAGCCCTCCCAGAGGATAACAGGCCTATGTCCAGTGTGTGGTGTTCTTTCTCAGGGGTGGATAATGAACCAGAGTACAAGTGTGAGAGGGAATATGTCTAGCGTCCTCCTTAGCCCCCCTGCCCTCCCTTTTATACCTCAAGGGGGCCAGGAACAAATGAACTTGGGGGCCAAGAAAACTAAGACTAAGAGACACAAATACTGGGTTCAAAGAATATCGGCTAAAGTACCTGTTGGTCTGCTTGGTCCTGTACACCGTGGGTGTCTTGTGCTCCTGCCAGCCATGGGACCCTGCTCCTTTGCTGCCAGGTGGTGTCAGATGCTGCCGGGCTGTCTCCTCCCTCTTCCTCCTTGCCTGCCAAGTTTCCTCCCGAGGATGCTCGAGGTCGAGCGACGAGTCAAAGTCGAGAGAAGGGGCTGAGGTCGGACTCAGGGGAAGGCCGGCATGCCCGACCCCCCCGGGGGGTCGGGCTCTTGGTCACATCCCGAGGACACTCGGTTTGACTTATGTTGAGGTTCAATCTGGGTTTTTGAGGCACCTCGGGGTGACACCTTCCACAACAGCCCCCGAGCCTAAGGAGGGATGAAACATCCATCCTTAGGTTCAGAGTTCCTTCGGAGTATTGTCTTCACGTAATCCTTGGAGCATCAAGCCAAGATTTTGGTAGGTGCACCACCTAGGTGCACCTGCCAGGTGTAGCCCCCGAGCCTAAGGGCGAATGGAACATTCGGCCTTAGGGTCAAGCTTTCTTCCAACGCGTCAAACCCTACTAGTTCCTGTGAGCCGATTATCTGCTGGTGCACCGTCTAGGTGCACCTCGCAGGTGTAGCCCCCGAGCCTAGGGTCGGATGGCACATCCGAGACTAGGGTCAAATCATAGAGAGTGTTTTATCAATCTCCCGATGATCCGGGCGATGCTCGAGGTCCTCCAAAAGGAGTTATCCGAGACGAGTAGGTCTACCGCCCGAAGGCGTTTGGCAGTCCCTGTTTCGACCGAGGGGGAGGCAACTTGGCCTTCAGCCCCCGAGTCGGAGAGTTCACTGTCGAAAGGCAGTGAGGATGGGTGAGGTGTTCGTGGCTACAGGCCCTAGGGCTCGAGGTAGCCCCGACCTCACGTGTGGACTAGCTCGGAAGCCCACACTCAAGTCGTCAAGGTCATCGCCCTTGGGGCGGTGAAGAACATGGTTATGGTCAATACTACAGCCCAAGGGCACACAGTAGGCCAAACCGTAATGAGGGCTAGCTTAGAAGCCATCCCCGAGTCGACAAGGCCATCGCCCGGAGGCGATGGGAATTGGGGTTAGGGTCAAGACTACTGCCAGAGGCGTATAGTACCCTTGACCCCACATGTAGGCTAGCTCGGAAGCCCACACTTGAGTCATTACGACCACCGCCCTGGGGCGATTGTGGTCAAGGTTAGGGTCGATACTACTGCCCGAGGGCACGTGGTAGTCCCGACCTCGACCGGGGACTAGCTCGGAAGTCCACTCCGAGCCAAAAGAATCCATTACCTTTGAGTAATGGAGTCAAGGTAGAGACCACTGCCTGAAGGCAGCCCGTGGCCTCAATCCAGATTGAGGGCTAGCTGGGAAGCCCTTTCCTCGAGGTGTCGGTTGCCGACATCGGCCTGGGATGGCCGGAAGGCCTTGGCGCCGACGAGCCCAGGGCCATCATCCCTGAATTCGACGAGACTGCCGACCGGTGGTCGATCTTATAGATTTTGATCAATCTTTGCTGTAGGGTTCCTCTATAGGAAGGACAAAATATTTCTATGTCCATATCAGGGTCTCATGCCCTATTATCTTGCATAGCCATGCCGAAGGGTGCTCGACTAAGGCATGCAAGGGTTCAACTTCGCCTACTCGTATCGTTCTTGACGTTCAGGCATTTCAAAACGATCTTCGCATGGAATAACTGGGAGGATTCTCTAACCGGGTTTCGTCAGGTTTTGAATTGTCGTTCAATTTACGAACTAGGCAAAGTGAAGGGTCTCAGAAGACCGAGTTTCCCGAGTAGCTTGATTATACGATGGGCCATTCTCGCGATTCTACTTCAACCCAAGTTTGACTTCGGGAGGGAAAATCCAGCTCTGATCGAAGGGGGATGGGATTGAAGCAATTGCGTTGGGCAAAGTCGTATTTCTCCAATAGTCGGGACAAGAGCTGGATTGGCCAGTAGTCACTGATTCAAACAATAACATTCTGTCGTGAGAGCCCGGAGCGCATGGGTCAGGGCCACGAAACTCAGAGCTGGTCATGAGCACTTGCGCAGAAGTTATCGATTCATTTGGTCGTTACTTGTCAACCAGGAAGCATCGCTGAGCCCCTAAGGGGCAAAGGCAAGCTCGACAAGCAACCTACCGGAGAACCCCAACAAGGGCATGTCGGGGCCACGTAGCTCAGGGCTGGCCATAAGCTGCGCGCGGGAGGTGTCGAGGGCGTGTTGCCAGCCCGGCGGCTGAGCGGGACTAAGGTAAAGAATGCAAGAACATGCAAGGATCATGCTCTTCGGAAATTGAAAGAAAAGGAAAAGAAACATATCTGTTCGAAGACTTCGTCGGAATAGGTAGATCTCCATCGGACCACCTCAGATGAAGAACAGCGCCCCTACCTGGTGCGCCAACTGTCGACGGGTTGGTCGGCAGTCCACCAAGGGGATCCCCGAGGAGGTAGAAGAGAGTTTGGTAGAGAAGCAATCCTCCGATGGATCCGATGGTCGACTCGAATCCTAAGATGAGCCAAGAAACAAGACTCAAGGAATTATACTGGTTCAGCCCTCCCAGAGGATAATAGGCCTACGTCCAGGTGTGTGGTGTTCTTTCTGAGGGGTGGATGATGAACCAGAGTACAAGTGTGAGAGGGAATATGTCTAGCCTCCTCCTCAGCCCCCTGCCCTCCCTTTTATACCTCAAGGGGGCAAGGAATAGATGAGCTTGGGGGCCAAGAAAGCTAAGACTAAGAAAGACAAACAGTGGGGTACAAAAAATATCTGATAAAGTACCTGCTGGTCTGCTAGGTCCCGTACACCGTGGGTGTCTTGTGCTCCTGCTAGCCCTGGGACCCTGCTCCTGTGCCGCCAGGTGGTGTCAAAAGCTGTCGGGCTGTCTCCTCCCTCTTCCTCCTTGCCTGCCAAGTTTCCTCCCGAGGACACTCGAGGTCGGGCGATGAGTCGGAGCGGAGAGAAGGCGCCGAGGTCGGACTCGAGGGAAGGCCGACATGCCCGACCCCCAGGGGCTCGCGCTCTCGGTCACATCCCGAGGACACTCGGTTTGACTTTTGTTGAGGTTCAATCCGGATTTTTGAGGCACCCTGGGGTGACACAACCCATAGGTCGGGCGGTTGGGAGGTCGAAGGGCCGGGCGTATTGGCACGACATCGTCGACATCGACAACCAGGCAAAGAGTCATCGGCGTCGGTGAATCCTAACGCCACCAGGTGGTTGGGCGGCGTGCGTGGAGATTAGCGGTGTTGGGTGAGAAGATCCGAAAGCACCATCGGGGTCGGGAAAGACGAACTGAGGTCGGCAGGGTCGAGCGTTTCAGACCCGGGGTCGGCGAGGTCGATCGAAGTGATCTAAGGTCGGGAAAGGCAATTCGAAGGTCGGCAGGTCGGCAAGGCTTGTCCGAGGTCGGCTAGCAACTTATTGACTATTTCTGTTGCACTGCACGTCAATTGGTAACGATCTATGGACCCTTACTCGCATGCTTTCTTGGATTGCGCGTAGAAAATTTTGTTTTATGCTATTGTAGCCTCCACGTTTTCCTTCACCAAGCCGAGGTGGAGAAGAGGCAAGCTGACTCCGAGACAGCCAGGGTCACCATGGAGAAGGAGGTCCTGGCCACGGAGGCATCAATGGCCGACATGGCGAGGAAGCTGAAGGACGTTGAGGCTGCCAGGGACTCCGCGGAGGGTAAGCATTAATACTGACATCTCCCTTCGCTCCTCCAGTCTTCTTGCCTACGCTAACCAAATTCCCCTTCCTTAACTTGCAAAGAGCGCGTGATGACCTCCCACCGGCAGATCGGGCACATCAAGGAGCGCTTGGAGGCGGCCGATGCTCGGTTGGCCCGGATCCAAGAAGGTGCCTGTGCACTCCTGGATAAGGCCGACATCAAGCTCCCGCCGACCAAGGAGTCTGTCACGGCGTTCTTGGAACATCTGCAGGATGGGCCCCAGCGCCTCGAGATGGGTCGTGAGGGACGCGGCGTGACCTGCCGTGTCGCACACTCTCGGTGTTCTGAGCAAGCTCTACCCGCAGGTAGAGGTTGCGGGAATTGCCGAGTGCTGGCCTGCTAGCGTCAAGCCTGAAGACGTGGACGACATCTATGCCGAGGTCATGCCAACCGCCAACAAGATAGTCGGCGAGATGACCCTTTAAGATTCCTTTGTAAATAACCTTATCATTGAAAACAATAGATTAGGAAGGACCGAAGTCCAAAAACTTCCTTTTGTTGTTACATAATTCAAACTCTTAGACGGAATGAGTGAGAGCAGTTTAGAAAACTGCGAATGAAGTTAAGTTCACCCATTCGCACTGCATCCGACTAGCGTACTTTGGATCGTGATCTTAGCCTGCAGCATCTGGGAGGAATCTCTGACCAGCCCCGACAGGTTTCTGATCGAGCCTCGGCGTAGTAGTCATTTACTTTGCAACATAGGCAAATTAGAAGGTCTCGGAAGACCGAACCCCCTGAGTAATTCGACATTGCGCTTGGCCATTGTGTATCGGGACCAGACCATAGCCGACCCCAGGAGGGGAAACCCATGCTCTGACCAGAGGGCGAGGGGTAAAGCCACTACATAGGGTTGGGATGCGTCGACTTGGTACTTGGAAAGCCACCGAACCGTCAAGTAACACAGACATGTCTGATAAAGCCACTACATTGTGCAGGAGACTATTTTATTCTTCGGAATCGTATTGGCTTTCCTCTTGAGCTGAGGAGGTGGACCTTGGATTAAGGTTTTTTAAGTTCATGCCTAACATCCAAAACTAGTTGTAGATTTGGTTTGTAAATTTCAATCATTTTAGGCTATGCCTATATGGGATGCATTTTTGGAAGTCTGAGTATACACATATGACCTAGGTCAAGGCGGGCCTTATGTTAGTATGCATGCTCTCGTATGAGCCTGTATTTTTTTATCCTAGGCCATAAATGAAAACATTTTTACTTCACATTAAAATTGGGTCTACCATGCAAAGGCCTAGGTGGAAATCCTTTAACCTAAGCTAGAAAAAGAAAAATTTTGGTTCACAAAATTGAAAAAATTTTCTTTTATTTTATTCGGATAGAATTTTGTTGACCCTAGAATTTGGGTATGTGACAAGGAACCCGCGAAGGCTGCCGAGGGCGTCGTCCAAAGCAAGGCAGTGGGGCCTGATGCGACTTCAACCGCCGTGGTCTCGGAAGTCGAGCCCACGACGGCTTACCAAGCGGGGGAGCAACCGGCGGCGGAGGCCGTTGAAGGGGTCGAGGCGACCTCTGCTTGTGCGGCCGAGATGATGGCTAAGACGGCCGTGGAGGCCAGGCCTGTTCATGTAGCGGAGGGGGAGATGTCTCTGCTGACATCAACTCGGACCTGATCCCACACATCGACGGAGGTGATGGCAAAGTCGCTGGGACCTACTCGCCTTGGGTGCCGTCGCCCCGACGGTCGACGACGCTGAGGACCAGCCCGACTCGAGGGTCTATGGGCCCTTAGCAGCGCACTGGAGGTCGGGGTGGGATCTGGCACCGAACCGGCGGGCTTGCCGAAGTTTGACCGCTACCAGCGCTGCCTTCACGAGTTGTTCCTGGTAAGAATTATACCCTTCCTCCTAATCTGGGTTCTTTTCTGATGTTTCGATAATACAGGACGCCGCCTGCCCACCCCGGTCCGTCGAGATAGTGCAGGAGCTGGATAGGAAACTGGTCGAGGCGTCCCGTCGTGAGTTTGCCACTTCTCTACCATTTTCCTTCTCGGCGATCATCAACTGACCCACTTTGTCATGCAGGCGCTGACGAGGCCTGCGTGCTGGCCGAGAAACTATGGTCAGAGAGGGATGGAGCTCAAGAGCTTCTGAGGCTCTCGGACACCGCTCGAGAGGCAGCTGAGGAGGAGGAGAGGTTGGCGAAGTAGGAGGCAACCCATGTGTTAGTGATATGCCCTAGAGGCAACAAGGAGAAGTTGGATATCATGGTCAATGTTTATGTATCAATGAACAAAGTACTATTCAGTTTCTTCAAATAGACAACTTCTATTGATCAATAAGTATGTGACTTATATTGATCAACTTAGATGATCCCAGGTCATATATCATATCTATGGAACAAATATGATTCTAAGATCAACATGTTTATTTATTGATTATCATGTCCCACAGATCATGATATGGACATACCAAATCAATAAACTTGAACCTGTGATAGAGAACACATTGTTGGATAGACCCACCTTGAGACACTACAGGGAGTTCATGTGCCAGTAGTTGGTCTTAAGTAGTGTTGGTGCAGAGTCCTTAGATCTGAGATCATCATAGATTTCAACATGTGTAGTAGCTTACTTTGGGACTACCAAACACTATTCCATAACTAGGTAGTCATAAAAGTAGTCTTCGGGTTTGCCATGAAACATGTAGTGGGATGTTAATGATCAAGATGGAATTTGCCCCTCCTTTGGGATAGATATCTCTGGGCCCCTCGATGTAATGGATTGTGGAAGTGCATTGCCATACCGTGTTGATTGAGGAGTCAATCAATAGATAAATAATCCAATACGAGATCGAGTGAATGATTAAGCTATTGATAGGATGGCACGAGTCTTGCCTGTAGCTTAATTGATATCGTGAGGCAAAGGGATTTGTGCACACATTACTGGTTCAGCCGATATGATCTTCTTGTATACTTTGGTGTCAATACTTATGCTAGGTGCCGTTGACGGGTCACCCGAGTTGGACTCGGGTCGAACCAAGTATACCGAGCCAACGGGTTGACACTTAATGGGAAAGAATAAGCATTCGAGTTTGACTTGGATACGGCTCAATCGGATAGAGATCCAACCAGACATAGAGTCCTGATGGGCCTTTAGGCCCAGTCGGCAACCCTATATAAAGGAGATGAGGGGCGGAGGGTAGGATGCGCAACAGATAGCCGGATCGATCTTCTCCACGGAAACCATCCCACCTCCGAGCGAAAACCCTAGCCGTGCATCGCGTGATAGCACACCGGTGTTCGGAGTTCTCTCCCTAGATGTGTGGATACCAGTAGATACATCGCTACATTCCGATGTTATTCGGTGACATTCAATCTCATCAAGATCCAATTAGCTGAATCCAATTTAGTGGTTGGGTCGGGTGGTCGGGAGGTCGGAGGGCGGGGCGAATCGGCATCGGCGAATCCTAACGCCACCAGGCAGTTGGGTGGCACGCGTGGAGATCAACGGGGTCGGGCGAGACGAACTGGAAGTGCCGTCGGGGCCGAGCGAGACGAACCGAGGTCGGCAGGGTCGGGCATTTCGGACCTAGGGTTGGCGAGGTCGGCTACCAACTTATTGACTATTTCTGCTGCACTGCACATCAATTGGTAATGATCTATGGACCCTTACTCGCATGCTTTCCTGGATTGCACGGTAGAAAATTTTGTTTGATGCTATCGTAACCTCTGCGTTTTCCTGCAGTGGTATCAGAGCTAGACTTACGTAGTTTGGGTTTTAGATTGGATCTGGAACAAGTTTAGCACACGGGTTGATTAGATCAATCGGTTTTAGGGTTCAGTAGAGGATAGTTAATGGAAACTGCATTCCTTGAGATTGTCTCGGGTCGACATGATGTGATTGTGTCGGCAATTTCCATAGGACTCAGCATAATTATGAGTCAAATTTCAGATGGCATTCCTTGAGAGTGTCTCGGATTGGTACAATGTAATCGTGCCGAAGCTATCTAGTAATCCGACCATCACCGCCGCCTTGCGCCTATGCAAACTATGTCCCTTGATAGTGTATCGGGATGGCATAATGTGATTATGCCGATATGTTTTCCATAAGCAATTTTGTGGATTGGATCTATGAGATCGTCGTGTGCGTACCCCTTTTTGTTGTCTCAGTATCGTATCTCTGTGATAGATAGAAACTGTTATACGTCTAACTTGTTTTTGCAGAGAATGTTATGAGATGGTATGACCCAATTGTATGTATGAGATGCATGTGATGCATGTAATATTCTTTCACGACCTACGTGTTGATGTTATCTTCTATTTATAGCTACTACAGTTGTAGTTTAGTTTGAAGAAATTCAGCATTAGACACTCGGGAGAACGGCGATGAAGATGGAGATCCTCTACATCGAGATGGAGATGGAGATCACCATGTGAAAGGGCCATACTATTTCATTATTAATTGCTATTCTTCTTTCATTCATATATATGATATGTTTGTTTGATAGGATAGTATCCCTCAAAAAATTAAGTAGTAATGGTGCCCTCCAAATGTTGCACATATCACAGTTGTGATCGTCAATTAGTAGGTCTGCCAAAAGCAGAGTGCCATTGTCTATCACAACACGTGGGGTATATGTCAAACATATACATGCAGGAGCATCTGGTTTACTTGACAAGGCTATCAAAACAGTTTTGGGCCTTGGGGCATAGGTTGGGGCCGGGGCATGATGATGTCACTCAACAAACAAGAGTCACATAGGGATGTGATTAGCAAAGGTTGCTTACCCATGTTACTAATCTTCTAGCAGTGATGACAAAGCTCACTAGAAATTAATTAACATGTGGACCTTGACCAATATGCAACCTAGAGGGAAGGTTAAGAAATGTAGTGTGAGTCTTTTGTTAAAATGTTTAATAAAAGACAATGCATAAACATTATGCTAAACTTTGCATATGTTTTCTGTTATAGATTACGGTAGTTAATACTACACCGAGTTCTTTTAATTTGTGATCTATACTTGAGAAGGAAAAATTGAATGGAACAAACTTTATGGATTGGTATCGAAACTTGAGAATTGTTCTCAAGTAAGAGCGAAAGGAGTACGTTATTAAAGTTTTGTATTCTGATGATTTGTGTGATAATGCTAATGTGGCTACACGGAGGGCTTATGAGAAGCACACTAATGATTCCCTATATATAAGAAGTCTCATGCTTCTGAAAGGTTACGCGGAGGCTACGCTAGCCGAAAACAAAAACTTTTTACCGCGCAAACCAGGAACACTTGCAAGTAAGGGCCGATAGATCGTTACCGATTGGAGTAGAGTGCAAATAGCCAATCGTGGCAATCCGATCCGGAACAATGTAGCCGATTCCGGAGACAGCCGATTCGCCAACCAGCCGATTCGAGTCGTCCGGCCGCGTTCTCACGCCTCGCTCCGAGGCGCCCGACCGCAGCCTGATTCCACCACGCCGATCGCTCCGATTGCGCCGATCCGAAGCCGATCAACAGCGCGCAACGTAGCAGCGCCTCTACCGGTATCCACACGTTCGGGGACAGACGCCGTACACCCGTGTGCTAGCACGCGATGCAAGGCTAGGGTTTGGCTCGAAAGTGGGGAGGGTTTCCGTGGAGATTGATCTCGACGACTTCTGTTGCACGCGATGCAATTGACATCTCGCAGCTCTCCACCCCTCCCTCCTTTATATAGAGTTGGCCGACTAGGACTAGTGGCCGATCAGGACTCTATTTTTGAACCGGATCTCATCCGTATCTCATAGAGTTGGCCGCCCATACGTCGTAAGCCTATAGGACTCTATCCGATCGGATCCCTATCCGATCGAGCCGTATCCGAGTCCAACTCGAATGCCTGTTCTTATCCCCTTAAGCGTGCGACCCTGTAGGTTCAGGTATACTCGGTTTCGGCTATAGTCTAACTTAGCCGATCGTCGGCTCGAGTCTAACTCACCGACCTCACACGGCGCCTAGCAAAGACATATTGACACCATAGTATACAAGAATAATATCGGCTCGAACCCGTAATGTGTACACAAATCTCTTTGCCTCACGATACCAGTTAAGCTATAGGCAAGATGTGTGCAATCCCTTCAATAGCTTAACCTACCGTATTGGATTATCCGTCTTGATTGACTCCTCAATCAACTTAGCATGGCCATGCATTTCCATAATCCATTACCTCGAGGGGCCCAGAGATATCTCTCCAAAGGAGGGGCAAATTCCATCTTGATCACTCACATCCCACTCCATGTTTCATAGCAAACCCGAAAACTACCTTTATAACTACCCGTTACGGAATAGCGTTTGGTAGTCCCAAAGTAGGCTACTACACATGTTGGAATCCATGGTGATCTCAGGTCTAAGGACTTTGTACCAACACTACCTGAGACCAACTAATGGCACATTAATTCTGTAGTGTCTCATGGTGGGTCTATCCAACAATGTGTTCTCCAACACATATGTCCATGTTTATTGATTTGGTATCTCCATACCCATGATCTATGAGACATGATCATCAATCAATAAACATGCCGATCTTAGAATCATATTTGTTCCAACAATATGACATATGATCGTGGATCGTTTAGAAATAGATTCATACATAAAGAGTCTCATAAATAAGTCACGTACTTATTGATCAATACAAGATGTCTATTTCATGGAACTGAATAACACTTTATTCATAAATACATAAACATTGACGTGATATCCAACATCTCCATGTTGCCTCTAGGGCATATCACTAACAGCTTGCCACAATGTCCTCTGTGCTTCAGAATCAATATGAGAGCAGCGATGCTCATAGTATTATTGAGGGTCTATGTGGCATGTTTGAGAACCAAGCTAGAACCAAGCTAGGGCCTAGAGGGTCAATACTTCAAAGTCCTTGTTTGCGTGTAGGCTTGTAGAGGGGAATCCCGTTAGTCTGCATGTGATAAAGATGATTGGCTACATTGAGAGTCTTGAAAAACTAGGTTTTCCTCTTAGCCAAGTGTTGGCTACAGACGTGATTCTGCAGTCGCTCCCTCCGAGCTTTCAGTCATTCGTACTAAATTATCACATGAACAACATAGATAAAAAGTTGGCCGAAATGCATGGGAGAACCTGTGGGATGCTAAAGACTGCCAAGGAGAGTATCAAGAAAAACAATCATTATGTGATGATGATGCAGAATGTCAAGCGCAAACCCCCAGTCAAGAAACTTTGCACTAAAAGGAAGTTAACTCCTGATGGGATCGCGAGTGCTTCCAAAACAAAGAAGGGTAAGAATGGGTCGGCGACAGCAGATGCGGTTTTCTTTTATTGCAAGGAGGCAGGTCACTAGAAGAGAAACTGCAAGTACTTGGAGGATCTCAAAAGGAAGCAAAGTGAGACTTCTGCTCCATGTATTAATGTTATAGAAATCAATCTTGCTACTTCATCTACTAAGTCTTGGGTATTTGATACTGGATCAGTAGCTCATATTTGCAAGTCGTTGCAAGGAATGAGAAGAGGTAGAAGCTTGAGAATGAGCGAGGTGAACCTATGCGTTGGCAATGATGCAAGGTTTGCTACAGTTGCCGTCGGCACTATGCCACTTCATTTACCTTCAAGATTAGTTTTGGAATTAAATAATTGTTATTGTGTTCCAACTCTATGTCAAAAGTAATTTCTTCTTCATGTTTGCAAGCAGAAGGATATGATTTTAGATCAGTGGAGAACGGTTGTTCAATTTATCTTAGAGATATGTTCTATTTTCATACTTCATTGGTGAATGGATTATATGTTTTGGATCTTGAAGCGCCTCCCATCTATAACATCAATACAGAGAGGCAACTCCCAAATGATATAAACCCCACATTTATTTGGCATTGTCGCCACGGCCATATAAATGAGAAACACATGGAGAAGCTCCATAAAGATGGTTTGCTTCACTCATTTGATTTTAAATCATTTGAGACATGTGAGTCTTGTTTACTTAGAAAGATGACAAAGGCACCTTTCACGGGTCAGAGTGAGAGAGCAAGTGACTTGTTGACACTCATACATACTGATGTATGTGGACCAATGAGCTCAACGGCCAGAGGTGGTTTTAATTACTTCATTACCTTTACCGATGACTTTAGTAGATATGGTTATATTTACTTAATGAGGCATAAGTCCGAATCCTTTTGAAAAGTTCAAAGAATTCCATAATGAAGTACATAATCATTTAGGGAAAATAATTAAGTTTCTGTGATCGGATCGTGGTGGTGAATACTTAAGCCAGGAATTTGGTAATCATCTAAAAGATTGTGGAATTGTTCCTACAATTGACTCCGCCAGGAACTCCTCAATGGAACGGGGTGTCCGAACGGATAAATCGCACTTTGTTGGACATGGTGTGGTCCATGATGAGCCAATGTAATCTTCCACTATCCTTCTGAGGATATGCTCTTGAAACAGCTGCGTTCACAATAAATAAAGTTCTATCTAAGTCAGTAAAAAAATGCCATATGAGATATGGACAGGGCAGCCCCCTAAGTTGTCTTTTCCTAAAATTTGGGGATGTGAAGCTTATGTAAAGCGTTTACAATCCGACAAGCTTACACCCAAATCTAACAAATGCTTCTTTGTGGGGTATCCTAAGGAAACAAAAGGATATTATTTTTATAATCAGGAACTAGGCAATGTGTTTATCGCCCGACATGTTGTTTTCTTGGAGAAAGAGTTTCTTCCAAGAAAGGTTAGTGGGAGCAGGGTGCATCTTGAAGAAGTTCAAGAAACATCGAAAAACGTTTTAGGTACCACAGGACCACAACAGGAGGAACAAGATGTTGCACCACCTATTGTAGATACAACAGCCCCACGAGGTGTAACATCCTGAAAATCGGAGAACCGAAATCGAAACGTAAAAATCTGAACTTTCAAAAACTTTCGTTGGTTGCTTCTTCTCGGGATTGTTGCTTCTTATTTGCCAGCTCAGTTGCATAAATCTAGTCGTGGTAAATTCCCCTTTCGGTGTTTTTGGATGATTCGGAGTTGTCGAAATGGAGGTGCGAAAGCCGCATCCGGTTTTTAAAAAGGAAATAGGGAAAGCGCGGATTTGTGAAAACGCGTTTTGGGAAAAATAAAATAAAATTTTTGGTTGGGAGAAGATGAATTAAGACACAAAATGAACAATAAAATTTTCGGGAGGCGTACTCGAAATTTGGGAAATTTTTGAAAAATAAAATGGGTGAATTATGAAAATTAGGAAAAAGGAATTTAAATAAATATGAAAAATAATTATGGAAAAATAAAAGTCAAGAAAAAGTTTAAAATATAATGCTAAAAATTATTTTTGGAATATTAGGATTTATTTTGGAATTTTTAGAAGAAAAGAAAATAGAAAATGGAAAATTAAAATGGGAAAAATCGGGAAAATCGGAAATGGCACTGTTCATTGCGCTAGAGGTGCTCGACGCGCCGTACCCCGCCGCGCGCCGCGCGCGCCCGACCGATACCACGCGCCGCGCCCGCGCGCCACGCGCCGCGCGCCGCGCACGCCCGCCCGCCCCTACCCGCGCGCGCCGCGCGCGTGCGGCACGCGCGCCCACGCCGGCGCGCGCCACGCGTCGCGCGTACGCCCGACCGCGCGGACCCGCGCGCCCGCGCCGCCCGCCCGCCAGCCGCCAGCCCCGCCGCCGCACGCGCGCGCACCGCGCGCGCCGCCACGCGGCCGAGCCACGCCCGGACCCCCACGCCGCGCGCGCACTCTGCGCCGACCCCGCCGCCGCGCGCCGGCCGCCGCGTTGCGCCCGCCATACTCGGCCCGTCCCGAGCTACGCCGCGTGTCACGCCGCGCCGCGCACACCCGAGCCGGCCCTCCCTTTCCACCGCGCCGCGTCGCGCCGCGCCTATAAAAGGCCGCGCCCGCCCCTTTCGCCGCACCGCCGCGCCTCCCTCTCCACGTTCCACGCCGCCGCCGAGAGCCGCCACCGTAACTCGAGCGCCGCCGTGCGCAAGGCCTTCCCCGTGCCCACCGCACCTCCCCGAGGCCGCCGTCGCCGTAAGCCCCGCCCGCCCCCTTTTGTCGCGCCGCGCCGCCTCTGTTTCGGCCGAACCTCGCGAACACTTGAGGGCAAATGAACAAAGGCACCAAAAAAAAAAAAAAAAAAAAAAAAATAGGAAAAATTTGGGAAAAATTTTGGAAAATTTGGAAAATATTTTGGGATGACATGAGTAAAATTTTGGGCAAAAATAAATTATTTTCTCGCATGTTTTCTCGGTGCAAAGTTTGAAAAATCGGAATCGAATGTTTTCCGAATTTCGTTTCGCATCGTTTTTAAATCCGGACTCGATTAATTCTTTCTCGCCATTTAAATAGGCTTCTCTTTGTGCTCAAACCCTCAAACCTCGAGCACGAATTTTCTCCGCTAATATTTTCAAACTTAATTTCCCAAATTATTACGATCGCCGTCTTTGCGAAAACCCTAGGTCATCAACTCGATTCCAAAACTCGGATTTTCCTAGCGACCCTTGTTCTAACTCAAGTAGAATTTTTGGCAAAACTTTTGGAGTTGTTTTCATGGCTTTTATGGTCCTTTTTGATCTCTCGGTATTTTATTGAATTATAATTGAATTCAATTGATCTTTCGCACGTACGGATAGCACTAAGAAACCGGCATCGACCCCGCCGAAGATACCACCCCTCAAGTGTGCGAGCAAGGCAAGTCATCACACTCTTTGAACATATTGATCCTACTTTGTGAAATAATGTTGATTTGAAAATTACAAATTGCATGCTATACACAAATGAGTGCCTATGCTTGATATAACCTGCCTTGATATTGATCACCGTTAGAATTATTCTTTGTAACCTTCGACGTGATATGACTCGGAGGCTAACTTCAAAAAATGCTTAGCCCCGCTTATACTAGATACCTGCATACTCATGATTTTACAAGGAAGCTTTGTGCTCGGGCAACTACCTTAGGGAGGTAGTTGAAATACGGCCGTGAAGACATGAGCGCCACATGGCCATGAGAATGTTGAACTAAGTTTGATGAAAATTGAAAATGCTTTACAAATGTTTTAGACTGGGGCGGCTGGATGACTTGGGTGGATTCCGGAAAAGGCAAGTGCCGACCCTGGTCAATTAAGGACCGAGCCATAAGATAGCCGGGAAACGAACTAGTACAACCGTACTTCTCGAATGGGTATAGACCTAGCTGACTAGATAGCCGAGCGGAGGCAGTATCCTTGCATAGATGGTTCTTTATGATGTGGTTATGGGATGAGAATGAGGCTGCGGCCTTTGTTGTGAATGGTGGAATTAAACCGATATTAATTAAACTTAAAGATTGAGAAAGTTTCCCTTACCCCGGTGCGCGAACTCCTCTCACTGCTAGAAAAGGACGGCTAGAGTGCATGAGGGCTTAAGTTCATGGAGCGGGTCGCCAAAGCAAGGTTATCGAAAGGCTTTGCCGTGACCATCTCATGTGTTGAGGCGTAGGCTCATTTGTTGGGCTGTCGCGGAGTACGGGTAAAGTGTACATCCACTGCTATGTGAGTGAATCAATCTATTCGAATAGCCGTGCTCGCGGATAATGAGCATCGTGACAAGACTTTCGCTTGGCTAGACTTTAAACTTAAAACTGCTGGGATGGGTTTGCATGATGATTTCATTTGCTGGTGGATCAACTTCTCGAGATGCGAGAAGGGGTAGATTCCCCAGAAAATCATGACGAATCGGAGGCGGGAAGCCATCCTTGGAATCACGATGGATGGTAGACAGAACCGTCACCGGATTAATGAACTGTGAAATTAAAACTTGATTTGGCTAGTTGATAGGCTTGTGAAAAGAATTGTGAAAAATTGGCTTTATGCAAAAAGAACCCCAACCATTCTTTGAATAACCCTATCATATGCATCAATTCCGTGTTGGCTTGCTGAGTACGGTTGGTACTCACCCTTGCTATACGCACAAACCTTCAGCTGATGGAAATGAAGAGCCGGAGGACCCATACGCGTATTACCAGGAGGGTGAAGGAACTGACGGCGCATACTAGATCTTAGCTCCGGTCGTTGCCTGTGGCGAATGACAAGCCGCTGCCTCTATTCCGCTGCCATATCTAAATTCTGTTTGTGTTGTATTCGGACCATAAGGTCCTGTGGGTTGAACATTGCCTTCGGGCCTATTGATGTAATAATGTTGATGTAAGACTATTCGTGCATGTGCACTGATTATCCAAGATCGTATTCGTGGGTACCAACTACTTGATCCAGGAAATGGTACTATGAACACGAAAGATTCCCGTCTCAAAAACGGGGTCCACAGAGCTGGTATCGAGCCATGCGACCGTAGGCTAAGACCAAATGGCGCCCTACCCCTAACTACTTGGCTAAAGGGAAATATCCCTACATAGGATCATTTTTAAACTATTATTTCCGAAAATACAAATATACCTTTTCTACATCTGTATTTCCTTTTACCAAATGATTATAATAGCTCTCTCCCTCTAACCCTAAGTTGCCTTCAAAAACAGATGTCGAACCACGACGGAGCCCGGGAGGTCACCATCCCACGAGACGAGGGGTTTGTGGCACAACTTCAGCCCCCGTGGTGTTTGAGGTACCCGGAACCGCCCACCTATCACACCAAAAGGCATGGCTCCGAAGTATATCCAGCATGGGAGGCACCGTATCCATAGAAGCCCGCATGGGAAGTGAACATCTTTCTGCTTCCACACCCGCTACCACCGGGACTTAGCGAAGCGCCATTCAAGATGCGGCCCGCGAAGCATTTCTTCGCCTTAATGCGATACATCGTGCCGAACTCACGGTGACCGAGTTCGTGCATCATCCCTATCGCGAAGAGGGCAACCCAGTCTGCACTGTGGAGGCCACCCCCTGCTGCTACAACCCGATGGTCACGCGTCTATCACGTTGGGCGGAGACGGCGAGATGACTGTTACGGGAGGCCTTGCTTGAGATCAACGACCAGCAATCACGCCTCAATGATCTGGTCGAGAGCCACCAAGGCTATGGGGATCGATAAACATGCCGCAAACTCACCGCAAGCCAATGGTGCCCAATATGAGCAACTCTCGGACCGCTACATGGCCCGTGGGGAAGCCCCGTAGAGGCCGGAGGAGCAGCTCAGAAGAGCAAGCGGCAAGTCGACCACTGGAGGAGCAATGCGCACTCGCCCGTCTACGCTGCAGGTACTTCCACCGAGCTTGTACCAACGCCTCCTGCTCCTGTGCCCAACCACTATTACCTTATGACTCCAGCATGCTTGGATACCTTTCAAGCCATGATGGAGCAAGCTTTTATGTTGAGCACAGAGCCTGCGCCGTACCTGATAGACCCCGCTGCTGCCACGTCCATGGGACCCACCTCGAGCTCCGTAGCAGTGCCATCCGAGCCTGGATCGGGAGAGGAGAACCCCATCCAGATCCACACCGACTCGGAGTCTGAGGCAGAACCTATGGAGGTCAAATGGGAGTCCAGCGACACCGACCCAATGGAGGAGGAAGCTCCCACTCGTCGCCTGACTCACACTGGAGGCCCCCTCACCCGCCAGACCGCTCGCAAGAGTACGCGGCCACCGAGTCGGAAGATTCGGCATGACTCCGAGGCCACCACCTCCGAGCCATGGGGACTCCGGTTTGCTTCAGCAGCGGACCACCCACTTCCCGCGCCTGGCTCTTGCGGATGGTTGGACGACTAGGCGGGAGGACCACCCCAGCTTGATCTCGTTCTGGACGGCTCGGCAGCACGGACCACACTCTATTCCCCCTTAATTAGTTAATGCAGTTAGACGATGTAGTTGTTGTTTTTATCATGGCATGAAGGACTGTGCATGTACAGTCCGTGTACCCCTTTTATGTAATATGATGGACCTGAGCATCGCTTTGCGGTATCTTAATTCGTGAGCTTATTATTATTTTACCCTGCTTGTTGATTGAAGATCATTTAAAAAGAACTTGAAGAAAAATCCCCTAGGAACCATGACCTAAACTGGTCCGATCTCTTAATTCATCTATCTTCTTCGGATGGCACATCGCCGCAGAGCCGCAAGCAACCAACGAGAACCCGCGAACCCAACCCCTCCACTCAAGCGGAGGTTATGGCTTTACAAACCCAGCTACTCCAAGCAATTGCTAACAACCGGGAAGTCGAGGAGGATCAAGTCTAGGAGAGTTCTGCGAGCTAAGCCACCAACCTTCTCCATGGCCGAAGAACCCATGGATGCGAAGACTGGCCGAGGGTGATCGAGAAAAAGATAACTCTCGTCCGAGTTCGAGAAGCCGATAGAGTTGTCTTCGCCACTAACCACCGGAGGGTCCCGCAAGTGACCGGTGGGACACCTACAAGGAAACGCAAGTGAAGACGCCGGAGAACCGACATGGGAAGAATTCATGGCTGCGTTCCGTGAGAATTTCATGCCAGCGCGCTATGAGGATGAAGAAAAACGAGTTCCGCAGCTGCGTCAAGGAAACACCTCGACAAGAGTATCTCGAACAAGTTTACCCAGCTTGCCCGTTACGCCACAAGTGACCCGACGACGAGGAAGAGAAGATGGATAAATTCATTGAGGGACTAAATGACGAGCCGAGAGGACCAATGATCGGGCAAGACCACACCGCCAAAGCCTCATCAACAAGGTCGTCCGGCTTGAACACGACCAAAAGATGGTAGAAAATAACCGCAAAAGGAGGCTCGCTATGGCTCACCCCTTTCGGGAGCGCCACAACGCCCCAAGGGAGCCACCCCGTCCGGATGGAAGCCAAACGTTCCGGCGCCGGTCGTTCCCCGCTTCCGACCATGTCAACAGCCGCTACACCTCGCTTCGTACACCCACACCAACCCTAGCCGCTCCAGAAGAAGGAATGTGAGCGCTTCAATTGTGGAGAATTCGGGCACTACTCCAATAGCTGCCCAAAACCACGCAACACCCCGGTGGGCACCGGCGCCAATGCAACGCCCGTCCGAGGAACCCCACCCTCCTGCGGCGGACGAGGTCCTGCTCGGACCCCGCTACCCAACGAGGCCGCCACCGGGTTTCGACGTGGCCGGTGAATCATGTGCGGGCTGATGAAGCTCGGGAGGACCGAGCGTATTGATGGGTATGTTCTCTATCAACTCTACACCGCTTAAAGTTTTATTCGATTCGGAGCCTCGCATTCATTCATATCTTCCCAAGTAAGCAAACAACACCACCTACACCAAGTAGCACTTAAGAGGCCTATGTTGGTACACTCACCGGGGAGACATAACCGTACCCCATGCTTGCATCAATGTGCCCATACGGATTAGGGACGTGGTGTTTCTTTCAAGCCTTATGGTGCTATCACCCCAAACCATTGATGTCATACTCGGGATGGATTGGTTGACCAAGAATAATGGAATTATAGACTGCAATCGAAGGGAAGTCACGGTATCCACCCCATGGGGATCACCGATGAGCATAACTATGGATCAAAACCCGAAGCTATGCGAACAAGTTGCGGGAGTGTTCACCATGCTACCTCTAGGCGGGATGCCGTAGTACAAGAATACCCTGACGTATTTCCCAAGGAATTGCCCAAATGCCCCGGATCGCGACATAGAGTTTATCATCGATCTAATGCCCGGTACTGCCCCCATATCCAAGAGGCCTTATCGAATGTCGGCCAACGAGTTAGAGGAACTCAAGAAGCAAATAAGAGAACTACAAGAGAAGGGATTCATACGCCCAGTTCTTCTCCCGGGAGCCCCGTACTCTTCGTCAAGAAGAAGGATGGGAGTATGAGGATGTGTGTGGACTACCGATCGTTGAATGAAGTGACTATCAAGAACAAGTACCCACTACCTCGAATCGATGACCTATTCGATCAACTTAAGGGTGCGCAGGTGTTCTCAAAAATTGATCTTCGGTCAGGATATCATCAGTTGAAGATTAGAGCTGGAGATATTCCTAAGACGGCGTTCTCTACACGTTACGGCTTATACGAGTTCACAGTGATGTCCTTTGGATTGACCAATGCCCCGGCATATTTTATGAACCTGATGAACAAGGTATTCATGGAGTACCTGGACAAATTCGTAGTGGTATTCATCGACGATATACTTATCTACTCCAAGAACGATGAGGAACACGCGGAGCATCTACGGCTGGTACTAGAAAAACTACGAGAGCACCAGCTGTATGCAAAGTTCAGCAAATGCGAGTTCTGACTCAAGGAAGTCGCTTTTCTTGGCCACGTGGTTTCAGCCGGAGGAGTAGCAGTAGACCCCGCCAAGGTCGAAGCTGTCATGGAATGGAAGGCACCCAAGTCAGTGACGGAAGTTCGGAGTTTCTTGGGCTTGGCCGGGTATTATCGACGGTTTATCGAAGGGTTTTCCACTGTAGCCCGACCTATGACTCAACTTCTGAAGAAGGAAAAGAAGTTTGAGTGGAACGAGAAGTGTCAAAAAGCCTTCGACCAACTAAAAGAAAAGTTAACCACCGCCCCAATCTTAACCTTACCTGACAACCGGAAGGATTTCGTGATGTACTGTGATGCGTCTCGGCAAGGACTAGGAGGCGTGTTAATGCAGGATGGGAAGGTCGTAGCGTATGCCTCGCGACAGTTACGACCCCACGAGGAGAATTATCCCACACACGACTGGAATTAGCCGCGGTTGTTCACGCATTGAAGATCTGGAGACACTATCGATCGGGAACCACCGTGATGTGTATACCGATCACAAGAGCTTAAAATATTTCTTTACTCAGCCTGATCTCAACCTACGACAGAGGCGATGGTTGGAGTTGATCAAGGATTACGATCTAGGAATCCATTACCATCCCGGCAAGGCAAATGTAGTGGCCGATGCGCTAAGCCGCAAAGCCCAATGCAACCACATGGGATTGGGAGGTATGGCACGAGCTCCAAGAAGAAATGGCTAGACTTAATCTGCACCTGATTCCTCACAGAGAAGTGAACTCATTGGAAATCCAACCCCTACTGAGGACTCAAATAGAAGAAGCCCAACAAGGGAATGGCCAGGAAATCAAGGAACGCATGGCCGCTGGACGCGCTAAGGAGTTTTCAGTAGACGACAAGGGAATCTTGTGGTACAAGAAAAGAATCTGCGTGCCTGAACAAGGTGGTTTGAGAGGATTGATCTTAAAGGAAGCCCACGAATCGGCATATTCGTTACATCCTAAGCACGAAAATGTACCAGATTTGAAAGGAGAATACGGTGGCCCAATATGAAGAGAGATGTAGCCGAATACGTAGCCGTGTGCGATGTGTGCCAAAGGGTGAAAGCCGAGCATCAACGACCAGCAGCTTGCTGCAGCCCTCAAGATTCTGAATGGAAATGGGACGAGATAGGCATGGATTTCATAGTAGGACTACCCAAAACTACGACTGGTTACGATTCCATTTGGGTAATAGTGGATCGGCTCACTAAGACCGCGATTTATTCCCGTAAAAACTAACTACAACGGTGCCAAGCTAGCGGAACTATACATGAGTAGGATTGTATGTCTTCACGGTGTACCAAAGAGGATTATATCGGATCGTGGTACCCAATTCACGTCTCATTTTTGGAGCAAAGTCCATGAGGCACTCGGCAGTCACCTCGCCTTCGCACCGCTTACCACCCACGCGACGGACGGGCGAAAGGACAAATCAAGTAATCTGGAAGATATGCCGAGAGCTCGTGCGTTGGATTTCACCAAGGATTGGGAGAAATGTTTGCCGTACGCCGAGTTCTCCTACAACAATAGCTATCAAGCCGATCCAAGATGTTGCCAAATGAAGCTCTATTTGGTCGCCGATGCCGAACCCCATTAATGTGGTCGAAACCGGTGAATGAACCGTATTCGGGCCTGACATAATCAAAGAGGCCGAGGAAAAGTTCGCCCGATTCGGGACCGATTACAACAGGTCGTCCACGACAAAAGAGCTACGCGGACACCCGCCGAAGAGAATTAGAATTTAAAGAAGGTGACTACGTGTATCTAAAGGTCTCACCACTACGGGGACTCGGAGGTTCAAAGTCAAAGGGAAACTCGCACCAAGATACGTGGGCCCATTCTTGATGAGCGCTAGGAGAGGAGAAGTGGCTTACCAATTGGAACCGCCCGAGAACCTCTCCGATGTCCACCCAGTGTTCCACGTGTCGCAATTGAAGAAATGTTTGCGGGTACCGAAGAGCAAGCTCCTTTAGAAACCATCCATGTCCACAGTGATCTTACCTACCCAACATCCAATCAAAATACTAGACGAGGCGGAGAAGAAGACACGAACCAAGTCATGGCGCATGTACAAAGTACAATGGAGCAATCACACGAAGAAGAGGCTACCGGGAGAGTGAAGAATTCCGAGGACGAGTACCCACACCTACTCAGCAATCGGTAAGGAAATCTCGGGGACGAGATTTATTGTTAGGGGGTAGGTTTGTAACATCCCGAAAATCGGAGAACCGAAATCGGAACGTAAAAATCGGAACTTTCAAAAACTTTCGTTGCTTGCTTCTTCTCGGGTTTGTTGCTTCTTATTTGCCACTCGTTGCATAAATCTAGTCGTGGTAAATTCCCCTTTCGGTGTTTTTGGATGATTCGGAGTTGTCGAAATGGAGGTGCGAAAGCCGCATCCGGGTTTTTAAAAAGGAAATCGGGAAAGCGCGGATTTGTGAAAAACGTGTTTTGGGAAAAATAAAATAAAATTTTTGGTTGGGAGAAGATGAATTAAGACATAAAATGAACAATAAAATTTTGGGAGGCGTACTCGAAATTTGGGAAATTTTTGAAAAATAAAATGGGTGAATTATGAAAATTAGGAAAAAGGAATTTAAATAAATATGAAAAATAATTATGGAAAAATAAAAGTCAAGAAAAAGTTTAATATATAATGCTAAAAATTATTTTTGGAATATTAGGATTTATTTTGGAATTTTTAGAAGAAAAGAAAATAGAAAATGGAAAATTAAAATGGGAAAAATCGGGAAAATTGGAAATGGCATTGTTCATTGCGCTAGAGGTGCTCGACGCCGTACCGCCCGGCCGCACGCCGCCGCGCGCGCTCGACCGCACCCGCGCCCGCGCCCCGCGCGCCACGCGTCGCCGGTACGCCCGACGCGCGGACCCCGCGCGCCGCGCGCGCCGTGCCCGCCCGCGCACGCCCGCCCGTACCAGCCCCGCGCCGCGCACCGCGTGCTCGCCGCCACGCGGCCGAGCCACGCCGGACCCCACGCCGCGCGCGAACACCGCGCGGACCCCGCCGCGCGCGCGCGCGCCGGCCGCCGCGTTGCGCCGCCGTACTCGGCCCGTCCCCGAGCTACGCCGCGTGTCATGCCGCGCCGCGCACACCCGAGCCGGCCCTCCCCTTTCCACCGCGCCGCGCGCGCCAGCGCCTATAAAAGGCCGCGCCCCGCCCCCTTTTCGCCGCACCGCCGCCGCTCCCTCTCCCCGTTCCACAGCGCCGCCGCCGAGAGCCGCCGCCGTAACTCGAGCGCCGCCGTGCGCAAGGCCTTCCCCCGTGCCCACCGCACCTCCCCGAGGCCGCCGTCGCCGGTAAGCCCCGCCCGCCTTTTCTTGTCGCGCCGCCGCCGCCTCTGTTTCGGCCGAACCTCGGTCGAACACTTGATGGGCAAATGAACAGTGCGCCAATAAAAAGAAAAAAAAGAAAAAAAATAGGAAAAATTTGGGAAAAATTTTGGAAAATTTGGAAAATATTTTGGGATGACTTGAGTAAAATTTTGGGCAAAAATAAATTATTTCCTCGCATGTTTTCTCGGTGCAATGTTTGAAAAATCGGAATCGAACGTTTTCGAATTTCGTTTCGCATCGTTTTTAAATCCGGACTCCGATTAATTCTTTCTCGCCATTTAAATAGGCTTCTCTGTTGTGCTCAAACCCTCAAACCTCGAGCACGAATTTTCTCCGCTGATATTTTCAAACTTAATTTCCCGAATTATTACGATCGTCGTCTTTGCGAAAACCCTAGGTCATCAACTCGATTCCAAAACTCGGATTTTCCTAGCGACCCTTGTTCTAACTCAAGTAGAATTTTTGGCAAAACTTTTGGAGTTGTTTTCATGGCTTTTATGGTCCTTTTCGATCTCTCGGTATTTTATTGAATTCTAATTGAATTCAATTGATCTTTCGCACGTACGGATAGCATCGAAGAAACCGGCATCGACCCGCGCAAGATACCATCCCTCAAGTGTGCGAGCAAGGCAAGTCATCACACTCTTTGAACATATTGATCCTACTTTGTGAAATAATGTTGATTTGAAAATTACAAATTGCATGCTATACACAAACGAGTGCCTATGCTTTATATAACCTGCCTTGATATTGATCACCATTAGAATTATTCTTTGTAACCTTCGACGTGATATGACTAGAGGCTAACTTCAGTAAAAATGCTTAGCCCTGCTTATACTAGATACCTGCATACTCATGATTTTACAAGGAAGCTTTGTGCTCGGGCAACTACCTTAGGGGAGGTAGTTGAAATACGGCCTGTGGAGACATGAGCGCCTCATGGCCATGAGAATGTTGAACTAAGTTTGATGAAAATTGAAAATGCTTTACAAATGTTTTAGACTGGGGCGGCTGGATGAATTGGGTGGATTCCGGAAAAGGCAAGTGCCGACCCTGGTCAATTAAGGACCGAGCCATGAGATAGCCGGGAAACGAGCTAGTACAACCGTACTTCTCGAATGGGTATAGACCTAGCTGACTAGACAGCCGAGCGGAGGCAGTATCCTTGCATAGATGGTTCTCTATGATGTGGTTATGGGATGAGAATGAGGCTGCGGCCTTTGTTGTGAATGGTGGAATTAAACCGATATTAATTAAACTTAAAGATTGAGAAAGTTTCCCTTACCCCGGGTGCGCAACTCCTCTCACTGCTAGAAAAGGATGGCTAGAGTGCATGAGGGCTTAAGTTCATGGAGCGGGTACGCCAAAGCAAGGTTATCGAAAGGCTTTGCCGTGACCGTCTCATGTGTTGAGGCGTAGGCTCATTTGTTGGGTGTCGCGGAGTACGGGTAAAGTGTACATCCACTGCAGTGTGAGTGAATCAATCTATTCGAATAGCCGTGCTCGCGGATAATGAGCATCGTGACAAGACTTTCGCTTGGCTAGACTTTAAACTTAAAACTGTTGGGATGGGTTTGCATGATGATTTCATTTGTTGGTGGATCAACTTCTCGAGATGCGAGAAGGGGTAGATTCCCGAAAATCATGACGAATCGGAGGCGGGAAGCCATCCTTGGAATCACGATGGATGGTAGACAGAACCGTCACCGGATTAATGAACTGTGAAATTAAAACTTGATTTGGCTAGTTGATAGGCTTGTGAAAAGAATTGTGAAAAATTGGCTTTATGCAAAAAGAACCCCAGCCATTCTTTGAATAACCCTATCATATGCATCAATTCCGTGTTGGCTTGCTGAGTACGGTTGGTACTCACCCTTGCTATACGCACAAACCTTCAGCTGATGGAAATGAAGAGCCGGAGGACCCATACGCGTATTACCAGGAGGGTGAAGGAACTGGCGCATACTAGATCTTAGCTCCGGCCGTTGCTCGTGGCGAATGACAAGCCGCGCCTCTATTCCGCTGCCGTATCTAAATTCTGTTTGTGTTGTATTCGGACCATAAGGTCCTCGTGGGTTGAACATTGCCTTCGGGCCTATTGATGTAATAATGTTGATGTAAGACTATTCGTGCATGTGCACTGATTATCCAAGACTATATTCGTGGGTACCAACTACTCGATCCAGGGAAATGGTACTATGAACACGAAAGATTCCCGTCTCAAAAACGGGGGTCCACACGAGGTCCGAAAGATCACGTCGTGTGCCTAAAAGGTACACAGGTGCGAAACAATATGATATATTGTTGTTAGACAACGATGAGCCTAAGACCTATGCAGAAGCGATAGTGGGACCAGATTTCACAAATGGCTTGGAGCCATGAAATCCGAAATAGAATCCATGTATGATAATCAAGTTTGGAACTTGGTTGATCCACCTGATGGTGTCAAAACCATTGAGTGCAAATGGGTTTTTAAGAAAAAGGCAGACATGGATGGAAATGTTCACATCTATACGGCACGATTGGTGGCGAAAGGTTTTAAATAGATTCAAGGTGTTGATTATGATGAAACCTTCTCTCTCGTTGCAATGCTAGTCTATTAGGATTATCCTAGCGATTGCTGCATATGATTATGATATATGGCAGATGGATGTCAAAACGGCTTTCCTAAATGGAAACCTAAGCGAGGATGTGTATATGATACAACCTGAAGGTTTTGTTGATCCACAATTGCCTGGAAAGATATGTAAGCTATAGAAATCCATTTATGGATTGAAGCAACCATCTCGAAGTTGGAATATTCATTTTGATGAGATAATCAAAGGGTTTGGTTTCAGCAAAAATAAAGAGGAGGCCTATGTTTACGAGAAGGTCAGTGGGAGCATAATTGTGTTTCTAATTTTATATGTGGATGACATAGTGTTGATTACAAATGATATCCCTATGCTAGAATCCGTCAAGTCTTCATTGAAAATAGTTTCTCCATGAAAGACTTAGGGGAGGCAGCATACATACTGGGCATAAGGATCTATAGAGATAGATCTAAGAGGCTAATTTGATTAAGCCAAAGTAAATACATTGACAAAGTGGTTAAGAGGTTCAACATGCACGATTCCAAGAAAGGTTTCTTGCCAATGTCGCATGGCATTAATCTCAGCAAGAATCAGTGTCCTAGTACACCTGATGAGCGGAGTAAGATGAATATGGTTCCATATGCTTCGGCAATTGGATCCATCATGTATACTATGCTCTGTACACACCCAGATGTCTCGTACGCTTTGAGTGCTACGAGTAGGTACCAGACAGATCCAGGTGAAGGTCACTGGATAGCCGTAAAGAATATCCTTAAGTACTTGAGAAGAACTAAGGATATGTTCCTAGTCTACAGAGGTGAAGAAGAGCTCGTTGTAAGTGGTTACACCGATGCTATCTTCCAAACAGACAAACATGACTATAGATCGCAATCTGGGTTCATATTCTGTCTGAATGGAGGCGTAGTTAGCTGGAAGAGTTCCAAGCAGGATACTATTGTTGATTCTACAACGGAGGCCGAGTACATCGCTGCTTCTGAAGCTGCAAAGGAGGCTATTTGGATCAAGAAATTTGTTTCTGAGCTGGGTGTGATGACTAGTGCTACTGGTCCAATGTCCCTCTATTGTGATAATAGTAGCACCATTGCGTAGTTTAAAGAGCCTAGGTCGCATCAGAAATCCAAACACATACTTCGGTGATACCATCTCATCCGCGAGATAGTGGACAAAGGTGACGTAAAGATATGCAAAGCGCACACGGATCTAAATATTTCCAATCCGTTGACAAAGCCTCTCCCTCAGCCAAAACATGAGGCGCACACCAGAGCAATGTGTATTAGATACCTACATGATTGACTCTAGTGCAAGTGGGAGACTGTTAGTGATATGCCCTAGAGGCAACATGGAGATGTTGGATATCATAGTCAATGTTTATGTATCAATGAATAAAGTGCTATTCAGTTCCATTAAATAGACAACTTATATTGAACAATAACTCTGTGACTTATTTATGAGACTCTTTATGTATGAATCTATTTGTAAATGATCCTTGGTCAAATATCATATCTATGGAACAAATATGATTCTAAGATCAGCATGTTTATTGATTGATGGTCATGTCTCACAGATCATGGTATGGAGATACCAAATCAATAAACGCGAACATGTGTTAGAGAACACATTGTTGGATAGACCCACATTGAGACACTACAGGAAATTGATGTGCCATTAGTTGGTTTCATGTAGTGTTGGTGCAAAGTCCTTAGACTTGACATCATCATAGATTCCAACATATGTAGTAGCTTACTTAGGGACAACCAAACGCTATTCCGTAACTGGGTAGTCATAAAAGTAGTCTTCGGGTTTGCCATGAAACATGTAGTGGGATGTGAATGATCAAGATGGAATTTGCCCCTCCTTTGGGAGAGATATCTCTAGGCCCGTCGATGTAATGGATTGTGGAAGTGCATCGCCATGCCGAGTTGATTGAGGAGTCAATCAACAGATAAATAATCCAATATGAGATCGAGTGAATGACAAAGCTATTGATAGGATGGCACGAGTCTTGCCTGTTGCCTAATTGATATCGTGAGGCAAAGGGATTTATGCACACATACAGGTTCAGCCGATATGATCTCCTTGTATACTTTGGTGTCAATACGTTCTGCTAGGGGTGGCTGTTGATGGGTCGACCGAGTGGGACTCTGGACGGAACCAAGTATACCTAAGCCTACCGGGTCGCACACTTAACAGGAAAGAACATGCATTTGAGTTTGACACGGATACGGCTCACTCGGATAAAGATCTGGCTGGACATAGAGTCTCGATGGGCCTTTAGGCCTAGTCTGCAGCCCTATACAAAGGAGACGAGGGGTGGAGGGTTGGATGCGCAACAAATAGCCGGGTCAATCCTCTCCACGGGAACCCTCCCACGTCCGAGCCAAAACCCTAGCCGTACATCACGTGCTAGCACACCGGTGTTCGGAGTTTTCTCCCTAGATGTGTGGATACCGGTAGAGACATCACTATGTTGTGGTGTTATTCGGCGACATTGAATCTCATTGAGGTCCAATTAGCCGAATCTAATTCGGCGGTTGGGTCGTGTCGACGGGTGGGTCCGTAGTCCACCAAGGGTGGTCCCCGAGGAGGTAGAAGAGAGCTTGATAGAGAAGCTGTCCTCCGATGGATCCAATGGTTGACTCGAATCCTAAGATGAACCAAGAAAAAAGACGCAAGGGATTATACTAGTTCAGCCCTTCCGAAGGATAACAGGCCTATGTCCAGTGTGTGTGGTGTTCTTTCTCAGGGGTGGATAATGAACCAGAGTAGAAGTGTGAGAGGGAATATGTCTAGCCTCCTCCTTAGCCCCCCTGCCCTCCCTTTTATACCTCAAGGGGGCCAGGAACAAATGAACTTGGGGGCCAAGAAAGCTAAGAATAAGAGACACAAACAGTGGGTTCAAAGAATATCGGCTAAAGTACCTGCTGGTCTGCTTGGTCCTGTACACCGTGGGTGTCTTGTGCTCCTGCCAGCCCTGGGACCCTGCTCCTTTGCTGCCAGGTGGTGTCAGATGCTGCCGGGCTGTCTCCTCCTTCTTCCTCCTTGCCTGCCAAGTTTCCTCCCGAGGACGCTCGAGGTCGAGCGACGAGTCAAAGTCGAGAGAAGGGGCCGAGGTCGGACTCAAGGGAAGGCCGGCATGCCCGACCCCCCCGGGGGGTCGGGCTCTTGGTCACATCCCGAGGACACTCGGTTTGACTTATTTTGAGGCACCTCGGGGTGACACCTTCCACAACAGCCCCCGAGCCTAAGGAGGGATGAAACATCCATCTTTAGGTTCAGTGTTCCTTCACGTAATCCTTGGAGCATCAAGCCAAAATTTTGGTAGGTGCACCACCTAGGTGCACCTGCCAGGTGTAGCCCCCGAGCCTAAGGGCGAATGGAACATTCGGCCTTAGGGTCAAGCTTTCTTCCAACGCGTCGAACCCTACCAATTCCTGTGAGTCGATTTTCTGCTGGTGCACCGCCTAGGTGCACCTAGCAGGTGTAGCCCTCGAGCATAGGGTCGGATGGCACATCCGAGACTAGGGTCAAATCATCAAGAGTGTTTAATCAATCTCCCGATGATCCGGGCGATGCTCGAGGTCCTCCAAAAGGAGTTATCCGAGACGAGCAGGTCTGCCGCCCGGAGGCGTTTGGCAGTCCCTGTTTCGACCGAGGGGGAGGCAACTTGGCCTTCAGCCCCCGAGTTGGAGAGTTCACTGCCGAAAGGCAATGAGGATGGGTGAGGTGTTCGTGGCTACAGGCGCTAGGGCTCGAGGTAGCCCCGACCTCACGTGTGGACTAGCTCGGAAGCCCACACTCAAGTCGTCAAGGTCACCACCCTTGGGGCGGTGAAGAACATGGTTATGGTCAATACTATAGCCCAAGGGCACACGGTAGGCCTAACCGCAACGAGGGCTAGCTTGGAAGCCATCCCCGAGTCGACAAGGCCATCGCCCGGAGGCGATGGGAATTGGGGTTAGGGTCAAGACTACTGCCAGAGGGCGTATAGTAATCTTGACCCCACTTGTAGGCTAGCTCGGAAGACCACACTTGAGTCATTACGACCACCGCCCTGGGGCGACTGTGGTCAAGGTTAGGGTCGATACTACTGCCCGAGGGCACGTGGTAGTCCCGAACTCGACCGGGGACTAGCTCGGAAGTCCACTCCGAGCCAAAAGAATCCATTACCTTTGAGTAATGGAGTCAAGGTTGAGACCACTGCCCGAAGGCAGCTCGTGGCCTCAATCCAGATTGAGGGCTAGCTGGGAAGCCCTTTCCTCGAGGTGTCGGTTGCGGACATCGGCCTGGGATGGCCGGAAGGCCTTGGCGCCGACGAGCCCAGGGCCATCATCCCTGAATTCGACGAGACTGCCGACCGGTGGTCGATCTTATAGATTTTGATCAATCTTTGCTGTAGGGTTCCTCTGTAGGAAGGACAAAATATTTTTATGTCCATATCAGGGTCTCATGCCCTATTATCTTGCATAGCCATGCCGAAGGGTGCTCGACTGAGGCATGCAAGGGTTCAACTTCGCCTACTCATATCGTTCTTGACGTTAAGGCATTTCAAAACGATCTTCGCATGGAATAACTGGGAGGATTCTCTAACCGGGTTTCATCAGGTTTTGAATTGTCGTTCAATTTACGAACTAGGCAAAGTGAAGGGTCTCGGAAGACCGAGTTTCCCGAGTAGCTTGATTATACGATGGGCCATTCTCGCGATTCTACTTCAACCCAAGTTTGACTTCGGGAGGGAAAATCCAGCTCTGATCGAAGGGGGATGGGATTGAAGCAAATGCGTTGGGCAAAGTCGTATTTCTCGGATACTCGGGACAAGAGCTGGATTGGCCAGTAGTCACTGACTCAAACAATAACATTCTGTCGTGAGAGCCTGGAGCGCATGGGTCAGGGCCACGAAACTCAAAGCTGGTCATGAGCACTTGCGCAGAAGTTATCGATTCATTTGGTCGTTACTTGTCAACCAGGAAGCATTGCTGAGCCCCTAAGGGGCAAAGGCAAGCTCGACAAGCAACCTACCGGAGAACCCCAACAAGGGCATGTCGGAGCCACGTAGCTCGGGGCTGGCCATATGCTTGCGCGCGGAGCTGTCGAGGGCGTGTTCCACGGCCGCAAGAGCCGGACTAAGGTAAAGAATGCAAGAACATGCAAGGATCATGCTCTTCGGAAATTGAAAGAAAAGGAAAAGAAACATATCTGTTCGAAGACTTCGTCGGAATAGGTAGATCTCCATCGGACCACCTCAGATGAAGAACAGCGCCCCTACCTGGTGCGCCAACTGTCGACGGGTTGGTCGGCAGTCCACCAAGGGGATCCCCGAGGAGGTAGAAGAGAGTTTGGTAGAGAAGCTATCCTCCGATGGATCCGATGGTCGACTCGAATCCTAAGATGAGCCAAGAAACAAGACTCAAGGGATTATACTAGTTCAGCCCTCCCAGAGGATAATAGGCCTACGTCCAGGTGTGTGGTGTTCTTTCTGAGGGGTGGATGATGAACAAGAGTACAAGTGTGAGAGGGAATATGTCTAGCCTCCTACTCAGCCCCCTGCCCTCCCTTTTATACCTCAAGGGGGCAAGGAATAGATGAGCTTGGGGGCCAAGAAAGGTAAGACTAAGAAAGACAAACAGTGGGGTACAAAAAATATCTGATAAAGTACCTGCTGTCTCCTAGGTCCTGTACACCGTGGGTGTCTTGTGCTCCTGCTAGCCCTGGGCCCCTGCTCCTGTGCCGCCAGGTGGTGTCAAACGCTGCCGGGCTGTCTCCTCCCTCTTCCTCCTTGCCTGCCAAGTTTCCTCCCGAGGACGCTCGAGTTCGGGCGATGAGTCGGAGCGGAGAGAAGGCGCCGAGGTCGGACTCGAGGGAAGGCCGACATGCCCGACCCCCAGGGGCTCACGCTCTCGGTCACATCCCGAGGACACTCGGTTTGACTTTTGTTGAGGTTCAATCTGGGTTTTTGAGGCACCCTGGGGTGACACATCCCACAGGTCGGGCGGTCGGGAGGTCGAAGGGCCGGGCGTATTGGCACGGCATCGTCGACATCGACAACCAGGCAAAGAGTCATCGGCGTCGGCGAATCCTAACGTCACCAGGTGGTTGGGCGGCGTGCGTGGAGATTAGCGGTGTCGGGTGAGAAAATCCGAAAGCACCGTCGGGGTCGGGCAAGACGAACTGAGGTCGGAAGGGTCGAGCGTTTCAGACCCGGGGTCGGCGAGGTCGACTGAAGTGATCTAAGGTCGGGAAAGGCAATTCGGAGGTCGGCTGAGGTTGGCAAGGCTTGTCCGAGGTCGGCTAGCAACTTATTGACTATTTCTGTTGCACTGCACGTCAATTGGTAACGATCTATGGACCCTTACTCGCATGCTTTCTTGGATTGCGCGTAGAAAATTTTGTTTTATGCTATTGTAGCCTCCACGTTTTCCTTCACCAAGCCGAGGTGGAGAAGAGGCAAGCTGACTCCGAGACAGCCAGGGTCACCATGGAGAAGGAGGTCCTGGCCACGGAGGCATCAATGGCCGACATGGCGAGGAAGCTGAAGGACGTTGAGGCTGCCAGGGACTCCACGGAGGGTAAGCATTAATACTGACATCTCCCTTCGCTCCTCCAGTCTTCTTGCCTACGCTAACCAAATTCCCCTTCCTTAACTTGCAAAGAGCGCGTGATGACCTCCCACCGGCAGATCGGGCACATCAAGGAGCGCTTGGAGGTGGCCGATGCTTAGTTGGCCCGGATCCAAGAAGGTGTCTGTGCACTCCTGGATAAGGCCGACATCAAGCTCCCGCCGACCAAGGAGTCCGTCGCGGCGTTCTTGGAACATCTGCAGGATGGGCCCCAGCGCCTCGAGATGGTCGTGAGGGACGCGGCGTGACCTGCCGTGTCACACACTCTCGGTGTTCTGAGCAAGCTCTACCCGCAGGTAGAGGTTGCGGGAATTGCCGAGTGCCGGCTCTAGCATCAAGCTCGAAGACGTGGACGACATCTATGTCGTGGTCATGCCAACCGCCAACAAGATAGTCGGCGAGATGACCCTTTAAGGTTCCTTTGTATTTAACCTTATCATTGAAAAAAATAGATTAGGAAGGACCGAAGTCCAAAAACTTCCTTTTGTTGTTACATAATTCAAACTCTTAGACGGAATGAGTGAGAGCAGTTTAGAAAACTGTGAATGAAGTTAAGTTCACCCATTCGCACTGCATCCGACTAGCGTACTTTGGATCGTGATCTTAGCCTGCAGCATCCGGGCGGAATCTCTGACCAGCCCCGACAGGTTTCTGATCGAGCCTCGGCGTAGTAGTCATTTACTTTGCAACATAGGCAAATTAGAAGGTATAGGAAGACCGAACCCCCTGAGTAATTTGACATTGCGCTTGGCCATTGTGTATCGGGACCAGACCATAGCCGACCCTAGGAGGGGAAACCCATGCTCTGACCAGAGGGCGAGGGGTAAAGCCACTACATAGGGTTGGGATGCGTCGACTTGGTACTTGGAAAGCCACCGAACCGTCAAGTAACACAGACATGTCTAATAAATTTCCTTCCTAGGAACCCTAACAATAAGGGGTCGGGGCCGCGAAGCTCAGAGCTGGTCATGTGCACAGCGCGGAAGTTACTGAGCCATTCGAATGTTACTCAACGGTCAGGAGAGAGCGCCGAGCCCCCTGGTAGCTAGTGTGTACTCAATGGACCTCCTACCAGGGAACACCAACCTTAGCGGGTCGGGGCCGCATAGCTTAGGGCTGGCCATAAGCGTAGCACAGAAGTCGTTGAGTATACATAGGCTAGTCGTCGACAGGGTGGAAGGCAACAAGCGATAAATGGAAAGGTATCGAAGTTGCTATATAAAAAGATAAGAGTGCAGAGTATGTATCTGTTTTGAGGATCGAATCCGTGGGAGTTGGTGCCACATGCTTGCATGCTTCAGAGCACCAAAAGCCTACCGAAGGAAAGCATCGTAAGCCGCTAACATGGCACATCATGGCACATCATGTCCCCAAAGACCAACATCATCCCAGCCGGCGACAAAAGATTGACGAAGAAGTGATTCGCCATCAAATCACCAGGAACGAAGAAGAAGCGCTCCCCTACCTGGCGCGCCAGCTGTCGATGGGTAAGTCAGCAATCCTTCAAGGGGGGTTCCCAAGGAGGTGAGTGAGAGTGGTCGAGAGGCGCCTCTCCTCTCGATCTGATGGTCGACTTGAGTCACTAAGATGAGCCAAGAAGACAAGAGATACAAGATTTATACTGGTTCAGGCCTCCCGAAGGATAATAGGCCTACGTCCAGTGTTCTTTGTTGGGGTGAATGATGAACTAGGATTACAAGTGTGAGTTCTTTGGGCTTAGGGCAACCTGGCCAAGAACCGAGAATGAGAATGCTGGAAAAACTAAGAAATCGAAACACTCTCCCCTTCCTCCTCTCTTTCTTTCTTTTTTGGCCCCTCTCACCCTGCCCACCCTTCTATAGCTCAAGGGGGACAGTTACAAGAGGACTTGGGGGCCAAGAGTGTTAAGACAAAATCTAAAAAGCAAGTACAACCAAAAGGTACATGAGATGCTCCGGGTCCTGCATGCCGCAGACACCTTGTTCTCTATCCTACCTTGGGATCCTCCCTCCGCAGGTACCGTTCTGTACTATGTTGTCTGGTGACGTCATTCCTTACTGGGTTGTCCCCTCCTTGCCTCCTTTAGCTATCCTTGCAAACCAAGTCTTGTCCCGAGGAGGCTGGAAGCCGGGTCGAGGAGTCAAGGTCGAGAAAGGAGTGCTGAGGTCGGACCCAAGGGGAGGTCGGGACGGCCAACCTCGAAGGGAGGTCGGCTCCTGACCACGTCCTGAGGACTATCAATCCAACTATGGCTTGACTTCAACTCCGGTCCATGTGCTACCCCACGATGACACCCCCCACCGAATGCCTTCGGGATTTTCTCCTAAAAAATGGCTTTGAGATAGGCAAAGCCGATACTATTCTCTTCACTAAGAAATTCAAGAATGATTTGTTTGTGTGCCAAATTTATGTCGATGACATAATATTTGGCTCAACTAATGTCTCATTTAGTGAAGAGTTTAGTAGGATAATGACCAAGAGATTCGAGATCTCGATGATGGGTGAGCTCTCATTCTTCCTTAGGCTTCAAGTCAAGCAACTCAAGGAAGGGACCTTCATCTCCAAACAAAGTATTTGAAAGACGTGCTCAAGAAGTTTGGGATGGAGGATGCCAAGCCCATCAAGACGCCAATGCCTACCAATGGTCATTTGGATCTCGACGAAAATGGCAAAAGTGTGGATCAAAAGGTATATCGCTCCATTATTGAATTCTTGCTTTATCTTTGTGCATCTAGGCCCGATATTATGCTTAGTGTGTGCATGTGTGCTCGCTTTCAAGCCGCACCCAAAGAATGTCATTTGATTGCCGTTAAGAGAATCCTTCTATATTTGTGCACACTCCTAACCTTTGCTTGTGGTATCCTAAGGGTTGTGTCTTTGAGCTTGTTGGCTACTCCGATTCGGATTACGACGGGCGTAAGGCTGATCGCAAGAGCACTACCGGCACTTGCGAATTCCTGGGGCAATCACTTGTGTCTTGGTCCTCCAAGAAGCAAAACTCCATTGCGTTATCCACCTCCGAAGCCGAATATATAGTCGTTATCCACCTCCGGGAGCCCGACCTCCTCCCAGTCCGACCTCGGCACTCCTTTCTCGACCTCGACTCCTTCGACCCGACTTCCAGCCTCCTCGGGACAAAACTTGGCTTGCAAGGAGAAGAGGAGGGGACAACCCGGCAAGGAATGATGTCACCTGACATCACAGCATAGGTGGAATCTGCAGAGGAGAGGCCCCAATGCAGGATAAGGCATAAGACACCCACAGCACGCAGGGCACAGAGGGCATCTCCATGTACCTTTTTCAGATGTTGTTTGTAGTCACCTTTTTAGATCTTTAGTCTTAACTTTCTTGTTCCCCAAGTCCCTTGTAACTGCCCCTTGAGATATAAAAGGGAGGGCAGGACTGGCTGAGGGGGGATACCAGCATCCGAGTTCCTTTCATTCTCAGATCTTTGCTTGTTCTTTGCTAGCTTGCTCTAAGCCCCAAGAACTCACACTTGTAACCCTTGTTCATCATCCACCCCAACAAAGAACATTGGACGTAGGCCTATTATCTTTCGGGAGGGCTGAACCAGTATAAATCTCATGTCTCTTGATCTTTGGCTCGTCTTAGTGACTCAAGTTGACCACTAGGTCCTTATAGGAGGCGCATTCCCGACCACTAACTCACCTACTTGGACACCCCCTCAGAGGACTACCGACCTACCCGTCGACAATTGGTGCGCCAGGTAGGGGACGCATTTCTTCTTTGTTCTTGGTGACCTGATAGCTGTTGTTGTCTCAACTGACTTCGCGGCACCCGTCAGGGCAACGTTCATCTTCAGGAGCCTGGTCTTCTGCGTCGACGACTTCCGCCGCCTCACCCTCGACCAGGAGCTCGAGCATGCGGCTGCATGACAGCGTGAGGCGGGGAGGCAGAGGCGCGCAGCTCCGTGCCTGGCGGCCTCGGTCCCGGTGGATCGCCCGACCGCGTAGGCTTGGTGGCCCAAGCCCCAGACTGCCCACCCGGTCATATTGAAGGTGGGCTCAGCATGGATCCGGGTCGAGCACCCGGCGAGACGCCGCTCCCCACATCCAGCCTCCCACCACATGGGAACCCATCATCCTCTCCGTCCATCGCTCAGCGGACACCCATGCACCCCAGGACGGAGAGCACCCGGAAGATTGCCCACCATGCTTCTCCTCCAAGCTCGGTGCTGGCGAAATGACTGTGCGGGCCAGCCTTTGTCCCGGGAACCGCTGGTTAGCGAATTTTGCCATGATGGCAGGCACAGTTTTTGAGGATGACGTCATGGGCTCCCAGGAGTCTGATGCCCATCGTAACACCCGCCGCCAACGCAATGCAGGACGAGTTGCACGGCACAAGCAGGCCCACCCTCGCATCTAACCCTGGAGCCTGGAGTCTGACTTCACTATGGAGTTCGAGGGACAACAGGTCTTCTGAACGCCGGTGGCCAACTTGGTGGCCATCAAGCGAGCACTCAGCAGCCTTCCTAACTCCCCGGAGGTGCGGAAGGCAAAGGCAATGACACAGGCGGCCGCTGCTCAACTCATTGTCCCGCGCCCATCCGAGCGCCCAACAGCCGAAGCAGAGCGTAGGCCACTCCACCTCTCCTAGCCCCTCCAAGGGTCGTTCTCGGTGGTTCGGGAGGCCGCCCCAGGAATACCCATGCGACAGAGCACCAGGGCAGCTCCTACAATGCGGACATGCATGAGATCATCACGCAGAAGACCGATGCTCGCAACACCATTGAGCGTCGCGTCGCAAACCGGAGGCGCCAGAAGTTGCGGTGCCAGCATGACTACGCCCAGGCCCATGGCTCTCCCGATGGCGCCGATAGCGCTGAGGCCGTACCGTGGCACAATTGCTTTGCGGACTTATCTGCAAGCCTCCGGCAAGTAACGTGGCCCAAGGGGTTTCGCCCGACTGGGATTGATCCCTACGATGACAAGATCGACCCTACCTTATGGCTTCAGTTGTACTGCACGGCTGTCCGAGGAGCGAATGGCAATGCCAATGTGATGGCGAACTACCTTCCGGTCATGCTGGCTCCGACCGCCATCAACTGGCTGGCAGGGCTCCCCGAGGGCTCTATAGACTCTTGGGATGCTCTCTGCGACGCCTTCATTGCCAACTACTAGGGCACATGGCAGCGCCCCGCCTCACGCTACGATCTCCACCAAGTTCGACAGGGGGCTAGCGAGTCCATTCAGGACTACATCTGATGCTTCTCAGAATGCTACAACACCGTTGTGAGCATCACCGAATAGGACGTCATGTGCATCTTCTCTGAGGGCCTCCGAAAGACCTCCGAGCTATTTCGGTTCCTCGTGAGGATCGGTCGACCTCTCCGGCGGATATGATCTCCATAGCCGAGAGCTTTGCTAACACCGAGGATGCCGAACGACAGGAAATGCTCGCCCCCGAGCCCCACATCCTGAGGGAGTCTCGAGGAAAGGAGCGGGCAGAGCCTGAGCGGCGCTCGCCAAGCACCGTCGACCACCTCCATGGGTCAGGCGGGATGAGGTGAAGCGCAAGTCGACCCCTGAGGTCACAGCCATTGAAAAGCCGAGCTCGAGAGGAGAAACCTTGGGTGAATCATTTCGGGAAGCACTGGACAAACCGTGCTTCCTGCACCTAGAAGGCAATCACACCATCCGCTAGTACTACACCCTCCAGGACCAGTTGGCCCGGGAGGCGTAGCATCCCCGACCTCCGAGGCCGTGGCGGAGGAGGGACGGGGACGCGAAGCGCCACAAAGAGGATCATCGGAGTGATGACGGCTTCCAGGAGCCGATCCACACTGTCAGCATGATCCTTGGTGGTGAAAAGATGTTGGAGAGCGGACGTCAGCAGAAGCTTCTCTCTCGTCGGGTGAACGCCATCTCCACCGAGCTGACCGAGCAGCTCTAGTGGTCAGAGGTCCTGATCTCTTTCTCTCGGGCTGACCAATGGGCCGTCGTCCCGAAGCCAAGCCAATTTCCGTTGGTGGTGCACCCGGTGGTGCTCAAGGTGCGCCTCAAGCGAGTCCTCGTCGATGGAGGCAGCATCAACGCCCTCTTCCGTGGAACCCTTGCGCGTGCTTGGGGTTTCCCTCTCCACCCTTGAGCTCATGGACTCACCGTTTTATGGTATTGTCCCCGGTAGAGCGAGCTTGCCGCTCGGTGTGATCTCACTCCCTATGACATTTGGGATGCGGGAGAACTACCGCACCGAGTTCATCAGATTCTACGTGGTGGACTTCGAGACCGCCTACGATGCGGTACTCGGCAGCGCGTCTCATGCCAAATTCATGGCGGTCCCCCACTTCATGTACCTAGTCCTCAAGGTCCCAGGGCCCACAGGGGAGTTCTCCGTTCGAGGCGACGTTAACACCTCCTATGCCTATGAAGCCGAGAGCCCTCACCTTGGGCGAGGTTGCCGACCCATCAGCCCGCATGGGGGGATTCATCCCGTTGCACGCCAACTCCAAGGGAAAGTGCCGATGGTCGAGGAAGCCCCAAGCTCGGCGCCACTGATATCAAGAACCGCCGCCGACCACGCCGAGTACAAGGTCGTCGCCCTCTCCGACACTAACCCCTCCAAGACGGCGCTGATAGGCACGAGCCTTGGGGAGAAATAGGAAAGCGCGCTCATCAACTTTCTATGCATGAGAATTGACATGTTCGCTTGGAAACTGGCAGACATGCCAAGTGTACCCAGGGAGTTGGTCGAGCATGAGCTCCATATCCCTCCCGACGCAAAGCCGGTAAGACAGAGGTTGCGGCGGTTGGCCTAGGAGCGAAGAGACAAGATATGGAAGGAGTTGACAGGCTTCTAGATGCAGGCTTCATCAAAGAAGTGTATCTTCTGGAATGGTTAGCCAACCCAGTTCTTGTAAAGAAGAAAAATAGGAAATGGAGAATGTGCGTCGATTATACCGATTTGAACAAACATTGTCCAAAGGACCCATTTACTCTTCCTCGCATCGACCAAGTCGTCGACTCCACTGCAAGTTGTTCCCTCCTATGTTTCCTAGACTGCTACTCAGGCTATCACCAGATAGGCCTCAAAGCGTCCGACCAGGAGAAAATGTCTTCTATCACGCCGTTCGAGGCCTTCTGTTACACCACGATGGCCTTTGGCCTAAAAAACACTGGGTCAACCTACCAACGAGCCATTCAACGTTGCCTAGCAAGCCAAATCGGCTGCAATGTGCAAGCCCACGTAGTGATTAAGACGTGCAACCCTGATGACCTCTTGGCCGTCATAGCCGAGACCTTCGCAAATCTCCGCACCTATCGATGGAAACTAAATCCCGAGAAATGTGTCTTCGGCGTATCGTTTGGGAAGCTCCTCAGTTTTGTCATCTCTAGCCACAAATCGAGGCCAACCTCGAGAAGATCTCAGTGATCTTGAGCATGGGAAAGCCGTCCTGCATCAAGGACGTGCAGAGGCTCACAGGTAGCATGACATCGCTCGGGAGGCTCATCTCCCGTCTCGGCGAGCGCTGAGCGCCATTCTTCAAGCTGGTTGGGAAGGACAAGGACTTCCGGTGGACGGACAAAGCTGACAAGGCCTTCGCCGACCTCATCTGCCTCTTGACCATGCCACCGGTACTCACCGCGCCGAACCCCGAGGAACAACTGCTTTTGTACATCACTGCAACCACATCGGTCGTCAACACGGTGCTGGTTGTCGAGAACCCGAAGGAAGGCCATGCCTATCCAGTCCAAAGGCCGGTCTACTACGTGTCCGAGGTCCTTGGACCCTCTAAGACATGGTACTCCCAGGTACAGAAGCTGTTGTATGCCGTCCTTATCACCACCCAAAAACTAAAGCATTACTTCCAAGCCCACAAGATGGTGGTAGTGACTGGTTTCCCCCTCGAGGATATCATTCGGAACTGCGAGGCCACCGGTCGGATAGTCGAGTGGGCCCGGCGAGCGGCGCGCGGCGGCGACGAGCCCGGCGGCGGCACACGAGCGGAAGGGAAACAAAAGGAAACAAAAATAAAAAAAAGAAACGGGGAACGGCGGCGAGCTCACCGACGGTGAAAGAAAAGGACGGAGACGGCGACGATTCGGGGCTAGAACCGACGGCCAACAAAGGGGAAACACGGCGGAGCTCGAGGGGGTTTTAAAGAGGGAGAGAAGAGGTTGAAACCGGCACGGATACGGCGGGGATAAGGTCACCGGCGGTTTCGGACTCGGAGAGAGAGGGAGAGATTTCCGGTGGTCGTTTCGGGCGGCGGCGGTGTGTTGCGCGCGCGGGAAAGGCGGGCACGGGTGCGACGGCACGGCCGGAGCCCGGCGTGGGGCCCACGCGGCGCGAGGCGTGCGGAAATGGCGCGAAAAGAGGTAGGGCAGCGCGGCCATGGCGGCGGCGGCGGTTGGGCCGGCCGGGTGCGAGGGAGGCGGCTCCGACAGGTGGGGCCCACCTGTCGGTGGCCCGCGGCGCAAGGGAGGGGCCGCAGACTTGCGCGGCGCGGCCGGCATCGTGGGCCTTGGCCCACGGCCGAGGGAGGAGCGGCGCGCGCGCGGGGAGGCGGCTTGGGCCGGAGCGGTGCCGGGCCGACGGCCCGTCACGGGGCGAGGGCGGGAAAACCGTACGGGTGGTACGGAAAAGGGAAAAGAAAAAGAAAAAGAAAAAGGGAAATTTTGGGACTTCATTAAATTGCTGTTTTCTTATTTAATTGATTAAAAATACTTAGAGTGCTCTAAAAATTCCAAGAAAAATCTCGTTAGTGTATTTTGACATGCGAATTCAAGAAAAATCCTACCATGTCGTTTCCATTTATTAATTGCATTATAAAATTATAGGTTGACTCCAGTTAATTTCGAAATTCCGATTATTTCAGGGTAAATTATTTAAATGAATTAGGGAAAAACCCGGGATGTGACAACCTACCCCCTTAAACGGAATCTCGACCCCGAGATTCGGAGGTACCGGCGAAAAGTTGTGGGTGCGCGGCCTTTAGCTCATCTTCTCGTTCCCAAGTAGCTTCCTCCTGAGTGATGAGTCCATTGAACCTTGCAAAACCCGATAACCTTGTTCCGAGTCCTCCTTTCACCGACCTCAAGAATACGTGCTGCTTTCTCTACATAGGTTAAGTCCTCTTGGATTTCAATCGTCCGGACTCGCCCGCTCTTCGGTACCCTTAAACACTTCTTTAACGGGACACATGAAACACGTCGTGAATACCGACCATGTTGGAGGGAAGCTCCACTGATAGGCCACTTCTCCTCGACGTTCCCGAATCCCGTATGGTCCCACGAAACGTGGTGCCAACTTACCTTTGGTTTGGAAACGGTGTACTCCCTGAGTGGTGTAATGCGAAGATACACAAAATCCCCGCTTCGAAAGCGAGATCTCTTCGACGATTATCTCGCATAGCTCTTCCGTCGGGACTGCGCAATCTTCAACCTTTCCCGAATCACTCGGACCTTTTCCTCCGCTTCACTTATTACTTCGTGCGAAACAACCGGCGCTCACCCGTCGATCCCGAATAGGGGTGTGCGGCATTTCCGTCCATACAAGGCTTCATACGGTGCCATTTGAATGCCGGCTCGATAACCGTTGTTGTAAGAGAATTCGCATAGGGCAAGCTTTTGTCCCACGCTTTTCCAAAATCGAGTGCACATGCTCTCGCATGTCTTCCAAAATCTGATTCAGTCTCTCGCTTGACCGTCTGTTGCGGATGATAGGCCGTGCTAAAAATTCAAACGGGTACCGAGCTCTTCTTGCAACTTCTTCCGAACTTGGAAGTAAACCGACTTCCCTATCGGACACGATCTTCTTAGGCACGCCATGCAAACACATGATCCTTGCGAGATAAAGCTCGCCAACTTCTTCCCCGAGTAGATAGTATGTACGGTATGAAGTGGGCCACCTTGGTGAGTCGGTCCACCACGACCCAAATTGAGTCATATCCGACGTTGTGCGGGTAAACCCGTGATGAAATCTATTCCAATTTCTTCCCATTTCCACTGGAATCTGAAGTGGTTGCAATAGTCCGGCGGGCCGTTGATGTTCGCCTTCACCCGCCGACAAACATCACAAAGTGCAACAAACTCAGCTATCTCCCTCCTCATACTGACCCACCAAAACTTTTCTTTAAGATCTTGATACATCTTTGTACTGCCCGGGTGAATTGAGTATTGGGTTTGGTGAACTTCCGTAAGGATCGTTTTTCAAATCCTTGTCTTCGGCACACACAATCTCTTTCCCATCCAGATTGTGCCATGTTCGTCTTCCGTAAAACCACGAGCTTTTCCGACTCTCATGTTCTTCTTGAGTTCGGCCATCTCGGGATCGATGCCCGAGCAGCCCGAATTTGATCAATAAAAGTGGGTTGGGCTTCCAGAGCAGCCACAAAACCAAAATCCACCACTCGTAGATTTAGATTCTCGAATTCCTGCTGCAACTGGTCACACATTCCTTTGACACCGAGGGTGGTGCAAGAACTCTTTTGGCTTAGTGCATCCGCAACCACATTAGCTTTGCCGGGATGGTAATGTATCCCTAAGTCATAATCTTTGATCGGTTCCAACCATCTTCTCTCGTCGGAGGTTTAAATCCGGTTGGGTGAAAATGTACTTAAGACTTTTGTGATCCGTATACACTTCACAACGATTACCAATTAGGTAGTGTCGCGGATCTTCGTGCATGAACCACTGCGGATAACTCCGCATCATGAGTGGGGTAGTTGTTTTCGTGTGGGCGCAATTGACGAGATGCATATGCGACCACTTTGCCTTCTTGCATCAACACACATCCCAACCCTTGGCGAGATGCATCACAATAAACTTGGAAGTCCTTTGCTTGGGTCTGGGCAAGATCAATCGGTGCGTACACCAACTTCCTCTTGAGCTCTTCAAAACTCTTGTTGCATTCTCCGACCACTTAAACTTCTCATCTTTCTTCAACAGTTGAGTCATTGGCTTGGCGATTTTGGAGAAGTTCTCAATGAAGCGGCGGTAGTAACCCGCAAGTCCAAGAAAACTTCGGATCTGCGTAACCGTTTTAGGCGGGGTCCACTTGGTAACCGATTCCACATTTGCTGGATCCACGGCTACTCCTTGGGCATTCACAATGTGGCCGAGGAACCGTACCTCCTTTAAGCGAAAGCACACTTGCTAAACTTGGCGTAGAGCCGATGATCTCTCAACTTCTCGAGTACCGTCCGAAGATGTTGCTCATGATCCTCCTATGACTTAGAGTAGATCAAAATGTCGTCAATGAACACCACCAAAAATTTATCCAAGAACTCCATAAACACCTTGTTCATCAGATTCATAAAGAAAGCCGGTGCATTGGTTAACCCAAAAGACATGACCGTACACTCGCATACCCATACCGGTGGTGAAGGCGGTCTTGGGAATGTCCTCTTCCCGAATCCTCAACCGATGATAGCCCGATCGCAGTCTATCTTGGAAAATACCTTGGCCCCTTTAAGTTGATCGAATAAATCATCAATCCGTGGTAGGGGATACTTGTTCTTGATAGTAACCTCATTGAGGGCTCGATAGTCGACATACATTCTCTTGGTCTTGTCTTTCTTTTCCACGAAAATCACCGGAGCACCCCAAGGCGATGTGCTCGGGCGAATATACCCTTTTTGCAACTGTTCATCCACTTGCTTCTTTACTTCGGCCAACTCATTGGCTCCCATCCTATATGGCCTCTTGTGTATTGGGGCGGTCCCGGGTACTAGATCAATCCGGAATTCAATTTCCCTTTTTTGGTGGCATCTGAGTTTAGTCTTCGGGGAAAACTTCAGGGTATTCTCTGACGATGGGGATATCCTCTAACTTCACAGGGGTCTTGGCCGCCATTTCGGACGATTCCCCGGTGGAAACATGATTCAAACTTACTATGGGCTTGACTTGCATGGGAGAGCGAAAAACAACTCTTTCTCCTTTCGTATTAATTAAAGTAATGGTGCGACTAGCGCAGTCAATTACTCCCTTATGTCCGGACAACCAATCCATCCCAAGAATGACATCTATGCCTTTGACCGAAGGAGGATAAGGTTGGCTAGAAACATAGATCCTTGGATTTCTATGGTCACCGAGGGACAATACGAGTGGTCTCCAAGTGGTTTCCGGGGTTTGAACCCGCATAGGTATCTTAAGTCCCACTCACGACAACCCATGTGCCCCAACAAATTGCTTTGAGATAAAAGAATGTGTAGCGCCGTAATCAAATAATACTGTGGCGGGAGTATAGTTTACGGAAACATACCGTATAACTTCAGAGCGGTCGTGCTTCCTCGGCGGACGCATGATTGACTCGAGCCTGGATGAACCTTGGCCCGCGCGTCTTGGCTTTGGACACTTGTCCGCAAAATGCCCGGGTCACCACGCTGAAACAGACTCTGGCTTGCCCCCGAGTCCTTCCTTGGAGGTGGTGGCCGTGGATCTTGCCGGGATGGCGCCGTTGAGGGCGGGGCTGGAGTACGTTTGTTGACCACCGCCACTACCGCGCTTGGAAATTCCCGGGTGATAAGGTCGATGCCGACAAACAATCATGGTGGTAGGTCTACTCGACTTCCGGCATGAAACGCGGCCTCTGCCGATTTCCCTGTTGAGGAGGTCGGGACCGGAATACTTTTCTCTTCCCGATCATCTTGTTGCGCCGATCTTCCCGTCGAATGGCCTTGTCAACCAGCTTCTCAAAGTTAGCATACTCTCGGAGATAAGCTTGTCCGTGAGTTCATCATCCAAACCAGCCAAAAACTTTTCCCGCCTTTCGCATCGGTGCGCACATCTTCGGGACATAACGGGCAAGACGATTGAACTCGTGCGGATACTCGTATCGATCCGTTACCCTGCTCAAGAGAACGGAACTCACGCTTTTTCGTGCAACTATTCCCGCAGGAATGTGTGCGGTCCTGAAACTGTGACGAAACTCTTCCCGTGTAACCTGCTCCGCCGGCGAGTAACCAAATAGTTGTCCCACCAAGTCAAGCAGACCCATGAATCGATGAGTGGCAAACGAGACTTTCTCCTGATCCGTGCACTGCAGCAGATCTAACTTCTTCTCTATGGCATGAAGCCAATCATTAGCCTCCATGGGATTGGTGGTGCTGGAGAAGGTCGGCGGTCGGACACGAAGGAACTCGCGCTTGGGGTGGTGGGGCGGCAACCGATTGTTCTCGCTTTGCTGCATTTGTTGTAGCATCTCGCCGTTGCATCTAATGGTGTTGTTGTTGCATTTGTTGCATCATTGCAGCCATCATCTCGTGTCCGTGAAGCGAGCACTTGAGCAATGGTGGGATTCTCGGGTGGCGGTGGAGGAGCATTGCCATTGGCGTCGTGAGCCTCGTTGTTGCTTGGCACCCGATCGCCCATTGTTGCTGTTCGCCCTCGGGTCCCGGTGTTCACCATCCGAAGGAGACGACCAACCGAAGAGAGAGAAAGAAGAAAAAATGCAGACTTAGAACTAATCTTTATTATTTGAATTCAAATGCATTGTTCGATCTTGACTAAAAACAAGGAAAAACACAAAACATCCTTAATTGGTCGGTCCATATCACACTTGATATCGACGCCCTATCCCACACAAGCACCTATCACACAAAGAACTACCAAGAAGACAAACTAAGTTAAACGGTAAAACTAAGGAGGGCAACTAGAACGATCCACGAGACGAGGAGTCGAAACCGCTTCCTTCGTAAGATCCCCATTCTTCCGAATGGCTCCTAGAGTCCTCGGGCGTCACCTCCGACTTGGACTCTTCGAATCGATTGCCGTAGCCCAACCGATCCCGCCTCTTCCCTCCGAGGAATCTCGAGTCTCTTCGGAGTCCATGTCTTCACCGAATTCTCGAGCTTGAGTCACCGGAGACGGAGATCCAACCATTACGCCACCTCCGCCTTGATTCGCCGAGGCGGCAGCAAAGGTGAGGGCGAACCTGCAGCAGAGGAACGGAACCGGCCGGAACCGGAGCGGGTGGAGCCGGGAAGGCGGTGGAATCCGAGGTGCCACTGGATACGGACAGCGCGGTGGTGGTCTTCCGAGGCGTAGTGCGGAGTCTAACCCCAACCGGTGGCGGGAGTCCCTTCAACTTAGCTACCTCCTTCTTCAGACAAACCACTTCGTCCTGCAGCCGCGCGATCCTCAGCATCTTCTTGTCGTTCAGCTCCTTGGTCGCCTTGTGTAGGTCAGAGTGCATCTGATCCAGTCCTTTGAGCACGGTACACATGTGACCGAAGGTAGAGTCATTCTCCTCTCGCCGTCGACTTGAATGCACCGACCTCCGAGGAACTACCTCAACGGGGATGGTAGCGGCAGGAGGAGGTGCGAAGGTCGGCGTCATGCAGCTCCCTCATCCTGGCTAACATCAGGTAGGCGGCTTCTTGACAGGCATGATCTGACGTGCCTCCGGAAGCTGTGACCTCCATGTTGGGAAGACACGTTCCCACAAACCCGTGAACCTCCAACCACGGTAGGGCAACTCGCCACCGAGAGGCGCAACGTTGTGTACTCCGGTGCTTCGGGATATCCAACCGCAAGGGCCATATGCGCCGCCTCCGCAACGAAGCTCTGTCATCCCTTTTCCGCAAGCGTTGTGGGAACCTGCCATCTATAGAAACAAAGGAGTGGGAAAATCAAAACATGCTCAAAACCCACGACCAACATCCCATTTTCGCGATTCCTAAACCCTAGACTCGACTCCACTTTTCAAAACACCCTTTTTTTCAAAATATGCACATGAAAAGAATTAGAGGGCTCGTAAGGTTTCTAGTTGGCTTGTCCTACGCCACGGAAGGCTCGATACCAACTTGTCACGCCCGTAAATTCCCACCGAATTTCTCGGCTAATTTGTGCATTACACCCTCGTCCTGCATCAGAGGTACACAAATCGACGTTATTGATAATACGATTCCTCGTCTTAGAAACAATATAAAAGAGTTACACAAATGCAGCGGAAAGGAAAAATAAATCGACTTAAGCTAAACTTGACACGAGCGAAGCGGAACACCAACTCCACGGCTAAACCTTGACGAGAACAAGCCTACACCTCCTCGAGACCTCGATCTCAACCTCGGCACTAGAGGGGGAAAAAGAAGCAAGACCGAGTACAACCACCGTACTCAACAAGTCACACCGAAAAGGGGACATGATGCAAGATAAATAACACGGAAAGGTCAAGGGCTCAATTTGCATAAACAAGATTTGCAATATAATAAAAATATTTGAAGACAAGAAAAACAAGAGAAATATTTAAGCAAGATTAAATAAACACCGTCCAACGCTCCAACCACGTTGCAACAGCCCATCCATCCACCCACACGTCATACTTCAATATTTCATTCAAATAAATAAATAAGACTAATCAAGGTGAAACCGGTCGATCGCCCGTAACCGTGGGCACGGCTATTCGAATAGTTTTTACTCGATCGAGGTGTACAATCAGACCCACAAGACACAATCCCACAACACGTTACAGGTGCGCCGGTGCACCACCACGGTGCCCTGAAAGGAATTGTGACAGACCCTTCACATAACCCCTCTAATCAATCGTACCACACCAAGGTTTCGCCCCCATTCCCATCGGGCAATGGGCAGCCCCTCTAGTGCCGCGGTGAATCCGAAGCTGATCAACCCTTAAAACCGGGGCCGACCCAACTCCATCACGCCCACCCTCTCTCGGGATACGTCGACTAGAGACGGCTACGCTACAAGCCCAGCCATTACCCATGTCGGCTTGTGGTATGCACGGCATTTCTTCCGGGTTTCCGAGAATCGGTCCTTAATTGTCATGAGCATGCTAACCAAAGTCCAACCATGTGCTCACGACCCACCTTTTTCATAATTCAATATTATTAAAAACAAGGTCATATCTTGATATCATCGGAAGGTCAACTTTAGTAATAAACTTGATTAGTGTGATTCCCTTAAGTGAGCTAGTTGCGCTAAGCATAACTAAGCAACCTTAAACTATCATCTAGTCACATTGGACCCCAAGTTATCAATGGTATAAGGTAAACAATCCTATGGTTTGGTACAATAGGTATAAACATCCCATGAAATGACATTCTAAAACATGTGCGTATTTGAACGAAAAGAGGTATTTACATAAAATAGGTACAATATGGTCAATGTAAGGTATGACTTTGCCTTGCTCCGAGACTCGAGGAACCTCGCGACTACTCAAGAGAACGGGCTCGCCGGAAAACTCGGAACTACACGACAAACAAAGCACTCAACAAACACCCTAAAAAGTCTACTGAAATAGCACTGAAAAGTATTTTTAATGGATTCTTGACATTTTTCTGGATTTAATGAAATTTGAATGGACTAAAACGGAGCTCGGATTCAAAAGATATGAATTTTAGAAGTTTAATTGCGATTTTTAAACTAAACAGAAAAGACTAAATTATTTATTGCGCAATTAAGTCCCGGTGACGCCATCCACGCGCGGCTCGGGGCTGACGCGCGGCCGGCGGCGTCGCCCTAGGGCTGACGCCAAGACGCTGGCGGCGACGCGGGAGCCGGCGCGGCGGCGGATTGCTGCCACGTGGCGCGATCCGAGCTGGTCGGATCGGCGCGATCGGACGGCGGGCGAAGGCTAGGGTTAGGGTTCCACGGGCGGCGGCGGCCGAGGTTGTTGCCCGACGACCTTGGCGGCACGCGGCGGGACGGCCGGCGAGCGGCGCGGCGGCGGCGAGCCCCGGCGAGCGGCGGCACGCGAGCGGAAGGAAAACAAAAGGAAACGAAAATAAAATAAAAAAGAAACGGGAACGGCGGAGAGCTCACCGACGGTGAAAGAAAAGGACGGAGACGACGACGATTCGGGGCTAGAACCGACGGCCAACAAAGGGGAAACACGGCGGAGCTCGAGGGGGTTTTAAAGGGAAGAGAAGAGGTTGAAACCGAGCACGGATACGGCGGGGATAAGGTCACCGGCGGTTTCGGACTCGGAGAGAGAGGAGAGATTTCCGGCGGTCGTTTCGGGGCGGCGGCGGGTGTTGCGGCGCGCGGAAAGGCGGGCACGGTGCGACGGCGCGGGCCGGAGCCCGGCGTGGGGCCCACGCGGCGCGAGGCGCGCGGAAACGGCGCGAAAAAGAGGTAGGGCGGCGCGGCCATGGCGGCGGCGCGGTTGGGCGGCCGGGTGCGAGGGAGGTGGCTCCGACAGTGGGGCCCACATGTCGGTGGCCCGCGGCGCAAGGAAGGGCCGCAGAGACTTGCGCGGGCGCGGCGCGCATCGTGGGCCTTGGCCCACGGCCGGAGAGGAAGCGCGCGGGGAGGCGGCTTGGCGGAGCGGTGCGGGCCGACGGCCCGTCACGGGGCGAAGGGCGGGAAAACCGTACGGGCGGTACGGAAAAAGGGAAAAGAAAAAAGAAAAAGAAAAAAGGGAAATTTTGGGACTTAATTAAATTGCTGTTTTCTTATTTAATTGATTAAAAATACTTAGATTGCTCTAAAAATTCCAAGAAAAATCCTCGTTAGTGTATTTTGACATGGAGAATTCAAGAAAAATCCTACCATGTCGTTTCCGTTTATTAATTGCATTTTAAAATTATAGGTTGACTCCAGGTTAATTTCAGAAATTCCGATTATTTCAGGGTAAATTATTTAAATGAATTAGGGAAAAACCCAGGATGTGACACTACGTCTCTTGGACCTAGTGAGAATTGAGCTACCTCAGCCTCCTCCATGGCACAGAACTCCATGGGCAACATGCACACCATACTGATGACCATGCTCTCACCCGGCGATGACACCTCAGTCGATTGTTCATCTTCTTCCTTTTCTTCTTCTTCTTCCCGAACAACCACCGGATATTTACCCATTGTCGATTTGGACTTCCACACCTTCATTGGTGGTGGTCGCAACTCCTCAAATCTTTTGTCTCTCCATTCTTTGACCTCCTTCTCCCTCAACTCTTTGGCTCGAAGACGCTGCAACCTCCTCTTCTGAGTAGCCATCAAATCCAAATCCTTAGGCATCCACCTTGGCTTTGGCTCTATTCCAGGCGGTATATAATGTCCTCCGTTATTTTTCCGCGAAGAAGAAGCAAAACCAGGACCACCTCTGGCAGACTGTCGGTCAGACAGGCTACGGTAACCGGTTGGACCGGCCTTGTGCCTGCGGTCAGACCGATCAGAAGATATGGTCAGACCAGCTCTAGGCCATCGGTCAGACCGGCCATCAGACCCGGTCAGACCAACACGAGGACCACGGTCCCACCGCCGAGGGCTCGCCGACCGGCCAGGCAATGGTCAGGTCGACCGGCCAGTAGGGCTCGGCCGACCGGCCATAGGCTTGGCCGACCGCGAGCGTCCTGGCTCGATCACTGTGTATGCAGAGCCCTTCTCAGCTTCGGCTTGATTGCCAAAAATCATCCTAGCTTCTTCTCCAGATAGTACTGGCACATCATGAGATCCTATCTTGACATTAATGACCTCCAAAGCCCTTTCCTCAGCCTTGGCATGCTTATGCGCCCTCTTCTCTCCCCAAACCGATTTCTTGGTGAAAACCGGCTTCCATTTGACGAGGATGCATATCCATGAGATGATCTCCTCTCCCTTGCCCATCCTTGATGAAATTGCACTGGAGGCATATGATTATACATTGGTGGTGGTGCCCGCAAGGCATGAAGTAAGGAAAAGGAAAACCTGGCGGCGGCATTGGGCAAGGTCCCCATGGCATGACTTGAGGACAATGCGGGAACGGCGGCTCCAATGCCCTTGACGAATGGCCAAATCGCTCCCTAGGAGGCGATATTGGCCTTTTGCCTTTATTATGCTCTTTCTCCATGCTCCTATTCTCGTACTTGTTTAAGAGCATATCAAAAGTCACCTTTGGCTTTCGGGGTTTCCTTGATGTTGAAGCTTTACCCTCGTTTTTCTTCCAAACACCAACCTCTGGACTCTTTGGCACAAGCATCTTAGGCCTAGGGTCTCCAATGACAACCTCCTTCCCCTTAGTAGACTCAGCTTGCTCCGGCCAAATCAACACCTTCTTGCCGTCGAGATCAACAACATTAACAGGGAAGGGGTCACTGTGAAGCTTCATCTTGGCGCCCTCAGTGAATTTCAACCATCCTTCTTCTATGGCCGATTGAACCTGTTGACGAAAAACATTACACTCATTAGTAGAATGAGAATAAGAATCGTGCCACTTACAGTAAGAATGATGCTTCAATTCTTCCGCCGAAGGTATGACATGGCCTTTAGGCAATTTAATTTGCTTTTCTTGTAAAAGATAATAAAAAATCTTATCACACTTGGCCACATCAAAACTATACTTAATGTCACTTTGTCGATCCTTGCGAGGAGTCGACGTCAAGCTAGAACAAACAAAAGGCTTATTCTTGTTAGTCCAAGACCACTCAGCAATGTACATATCATGATCGCCCTCATCAACGTTGAAATCACTATCAGGGCAATCAATCATGCTAACATGAGGTTTCTTATCACTGGGCCTAACAATTTTTTTACTATCTCTGACTTGGCTTTCCTGAGCCAGAGTCTTTTTCATAACCTGACTAACATCGAAAAATTGTTGGCCATCTAACCTCTCCTTAATAGGAGAAAGTAAACCGCTAAAAGCAAGATCAGCCAAATCTCTTTCAGTTATACTTAGACTAAAACACTGGTTTCTAGCATCCCTAAACCTCTTAATGTAATCTATGACAGATTCATTATATTTTTGCCTAACCGATGTTAAATCGCAAAGCCTAAGCTCAGTCCCGCCAGTATAAAAATAATCATGGAATTCTTGTTCTAACTGGGCCCAAGTATGAATAGAATTAGCCGGTAATGAAGTAAACCATGTAAAAGCAGTACCACAAAATAAGCACAATTTAAAAGCATCAGAAGTACTAGCCTCTCCACATTGCACTAAGAACTGGCCTATGTGTTCCCATGTGGTCCTATTATCCTCACCACTGAATTTAGTGAATTTGGGAACTCTATAGCCACGAGGATATGGAATGTTATCGAAGTGATCCGGATACGGCTTTTGGTAAACCCTAGCATGATTCCTGGGCTCAATCCAAAATGATTCCCTAATAATATTCCTAATTTGTTCCTCCATATTTTCAGGCCTTGGTGGATTTGGTAAAGCTGGCGGCCTAAAAAACGGTTGTTGTGGCGCAATATTGCCATATTGGCCATACCCAGTGCCATACGGGTATCCTCTATTAAGATCATTGTACTGATTGGGAATGTGTGGAGGAACTTGTGCATGAACATTAGCTACAGGGGGGTCGTGTGCGGGAACGTGGTATAAAACCAAATTACCCAATATTGGATCTACTTCCTCCACCGGCACCAGAGTGCCGGTCTAACCGGCCATGAGTCCGGTCTGACCGGCCGGGTAGGGCGCGGTCTGACCGGCCGGGTAGGGCGCGGTCTGACCAGCCGTGTAGCCACCGGTCAGACTGGTGAAGGGGGCGGTCGGACCGGCTTGAAGGCCGGTCTGATTGAGGTGGGGAAAGGTCAGACCGGCCCGTGGACCGGTCTGACTGATGTAGGATGCGCCGGTTAGACCGGCCGTAGGGCTAGTCAGACCGACAAAAGACACAAAACTCACCCCCTCGTGTTGCTGCGCGATTGCCCCGTCGGTTTTACTAAATATGTGATGTACAGGGGCTTGGCTAGTGCCCGCAACAGAGGCAAACGGTAAATCGGCCCAGGGCGAGCCGGATTTAGCACCCATATGTGCATTAAACATCCTATTAAAGCAAGACTCTATAACGGATTCAATCTTATTATTAACGGCGGTGGTGACGGACTCATCCAACGTACTTGCCACGAGCCCTTGGATGGGAAGAGCTATGTCATCAGTGCTTACCTCATTGTGGATGACCTTGAGCGGGCTCCCGGGCTTGAGGATGACACCCTGGCGGGTTTTGGTACAAGATTTGTCCGAAACCTCCTTCTTGATTGCCTTGATCCTCTCCTCCATTATCTTGCACGTCTCTCCGTCTAGATCATCCAGCGAGATGTGGACGACTTTAGATGGGCTCACCTCTTGTGCAACTTGCTTTGTCATGGCGGCGTCGAAATTGAGATGGCGTCGAGCGGACGTCCCAAGCGAAGTCGCCAAAAATTGTGTTGGCACCTTTTTTGACAAAGGCACGAGCATGATCGATTCACCTAAATGCCTTGGGTGATATGGAGTCGCCAACCACCTTGATCTGGCAAAGAACTAAAGCAACATGGGTTTTATAGATTAAACCGGCTAGCAAAGCCAATTTAGATAAAAAGATAGATAAACACCCATCTCGTGGGCGGACGGAAAGTTTTCAAGACAAACTTACAAAGAGTTGTCGCACTCTCGCAGCGGCAGCGGACGATTTACAGCGCAAGTCGACAATGATGGACGAACTAATATAGAAAAAAGTAAAAGAACGATTCAATTGGCTAAAAACTAGAAGCTAGATTGGATTTGTTTGTGTATGTGTTGGTTATGCCAATTGAACCGGCCTTGGCCCTTAAAAAGGGGTTGGTCTTGCCCTCCACAGGCCCTTCTCCACGTCCAATTTGGGGTAGACACCTTTGAAAACCCGAGCGGCTAGGTTTCAAACTCTGCCGGTCAGACCGGCCACATGCCACCGGTCTGACCGGCCCCACCGCCCGGTCTGATCGGCCTATACACAACGGTCAGACCGGCCTCTCCGAAGGAAACCGGCAGATTTCCAAATATTGTCAACTTTCCCTATTTTGATTCCTAGGTGCCAATTTTGGGTGTAAACACTTATTGCAGTAATGACATGATGAAAGAGTGCCCAGAGCCGCTACAAGCAGAAATTTAGAAACTAAAACTAGAATTTGTGGATAGATCAAGTGTGGCTCAATTGGAAGTGAGACCTACTTTAGAGGACGAGATAAAGAAAGCACAACCAAACGACCCACAAATCTAGAGGATTAAACAAGAGTTGCAGAAAGGCAAAGCGCTAGGCTTTGTAGAGGATGGCAACAGAGTGCTTAAATTTCAGGGACGCATTTGTGTCCCAGATGTGAAAGAGCTTAAGGAGATGATCCTACAAGAAGCCCATGACTCCTTATTTTCCATTCACCCTGGAAGTACAAAGATGTATCAGGATCTCAGAAATATATTCTGGTGGACTGATATGAAGAAGGAAATAGTAGAATATGTGAACTTATGTGAAGTATGTCAGAAAGTAAAAACAGATCATCAAAGACCTGCGGAATTGATGCAGCCACTCCCTTGTCCTTAATGGAAGTGGGATGAGATTGGAATGAAGTTTATCACAAGGTTACCAAGAAGTAAAGAAGGATACGATTCCATCTCGGTTATTGTTGATAGGTTAACAAAAGTGGCTTACTTTATCCCTATCAAACATACCTATGGAGGGGATAAATTGGCTGAAACATACTTGTCGAGAATAGTTGTGCAACATGGAGTTCCCCTGAGAATTGTGTCAAATCGAGGATCACAATTTACGTTAAGGTTTTGGAAGACATTTCAAGAGCTCATGGGTACTAAGTTAGGATTCAACCTATCATCCACAAACTAGAGGTCAGACAGAAAGAGTAAACCAAATTCTTGAAGATATGTTGAGAGCTTGTGTGTTAGTATATAGACATGCATGGAATATCTACTTACCATGCCACAATTCTCATATAATAACAGCTATCAATCCAGTATGAGAATGGCACCTTTTGAAGCGCTATATGGCCGAAAGTGCAGAACTCCCCTAAATTGGACAGAGGTTGGAGAAAGATAGTTGATAGGGCCACAATTGGCACATGATGCAGAAACCCACGTCAGAATTATAAGAGACAAATTGAGAGCTGTTAAGGTAAGGCAGAAAAGCTATAGTGATCGTCGGAGAAGAGATTTGAGTTTTAAAGTTGGAGATTTCGTCTATCTGAAGGTGACACCATTCAAACGCGAGCATAGGTTCCAAAAGAATGGGAAGGTATCCCCGAGATATATCGGGCCGTATCAGATTCTTAAGAGAAGAGGAGAAGTTTCTTATCATTTACATCTACCGATGGAGTTAAGTGAAGTACACCCTGTATTCCATGTTTCACAACTCAAAAAGTGTTTAAGACAACCAACTGAAGAGGTATCAATGCAAGATATTAAGCTACAACCCGATTTAACTTGTGCAAAGAAGCCTGAGAAAATATTAGAATTGTCTGAACAGAAATTATGAAACCATAGTATAAGGTTTTGTCGAGTCCAATGGAAGAATCACACAGAGCAAGAGGCAACTTGGGAAAGAGAATTGAAGCTAGGAAAAAGGTTCCCTCAATTGTTCGAGAATCAGTGGAATCTTGAGGACGAGATTTTTTTAAGGAGGGTAGGTCTGTAACATCCCTAAAATCTCTACTTTTAAACACGTTTATTTTTAACTTAGAAAATATTTGCGTCAAAGTTCACTGTTTGCTCCATTTCAAAACATTTGAATTCACTTTATTTTATTTCCCTTTCTTCTAATTTAAAAATCCTATTTCTTTTAATTCATTGTTATTTTTTTTTGAAAAATCCCAATTTAACATCTTTATTTAAAGAAATCCCCAATAATTGAGCATAATTAGTTTTAAACCCTAGATCACATTTCCTTTTATTTTTTCCCAATTCTTATTTTCTCTTATTTTCTTTTTATTTTTACTAGCAACGTGTCCGTGCGTTGCAACGGTGAAGTCGTGGCATGGCACGGATAGGGACGGGAGGAAGGGACGCAGACGCGGCGCTTTTATAAACACTCAAAGGGTTTTCTACAAAATAGTTAGATGGATCAGGTTAATTTTATAAACACTCAAGAGATTTTCGCAAAATAGGTAGTCGAACATAATTTGGGTGAAACATCTACTTGATAGGTATAGATTTTTCTTTTTTTTTCTTTTCCCCTCTCGTTCTTCCTGCTCAGGCCGACCGCGGCCTCCCCTGTTTCCAGCCGTGGAAGCCGTGGGCGTCGCCACTGCCCACCGGAAGAACGACCGACGTCGGCCACCGCCTTATTACTGCACAGGCACCACAACACCATTGGGTCATCATCGTCATCACGCAACCCATCCTCGCCAAACCGACTTGTCGCCGCCGTCTGTGTGCCGTGTGCCACCGACTTAAAACCCTATAAATCGAGCACACCGGGCCAAATCACCTTGCAAATCTCCCTCCCCATTCCTTCCTCTACCTTCCCCTGAGATTTCCCCCAACTTGAGCGCCCTAAATCGCCGTCACCAAGCCCAAATCGAAGAACACTAATTATAGCCGCCCAGAGCAATTCTCCACAATTCACCACCATCGGTCGATTTCTCCCAAATTGAAGGTACCGTTGCATTCTACTTGTCAAGAGCTTTATTACCCTTAACTTTCCCGAGCCATAACATCATCGGAGGTCCGCCGCGGACGAGCCGCCACGCCTCCGTTGGTCTGGCCGCTGCCGTGCGCACATCGCCAGCCCGCCTCAACACCATTCTGGCCAAGCCACCGCCTTAGCTAGCTCCCCTGCACACCAAGGATGCTCCCAGGCCAACCTCCCTGACCACACCGCCGCTGGACCGCCGCCGCGACGAGCGCCGCCGCTGCCGCTGCCTACTCACCGCCACAAGCCCGCCTCGCGGCGCCTCCAGCCTAGCTAAGCCCGAAAATGGGGGTAGACCCCCTCGCCTCTGAGGTCCGGCCGCCCTCGCCGCCGTTCACCTCCATCCCCACCGGCACCACCTCGGAAGGAAACATATAAGGAGAGTGAGAGAGAAAGAAAAAAGAGGACCCAAAAATAAATCCAGAAATTATTTTATTCTCTAGTTCACTAATTGACCTCCTTTGAGTCCTTCTAAAATCCCATCTTATAAATTATAATTCCGTCCATTTTCTTAAAATCTACCCATTTCCTTATTTAAAATATTTTTGAATATTTCTTGTAGCTTTTTTATATTATTTTATTTTAGTTAAGCCCAATTTTAAATTTTACGATTTAACAAATAATCTTCCTATTAAAACTCCAAAAATCATATTTTGAATCCTTTTTAAATATTCATATTTATTTGACATTTATTTGGAATTATTCATTTGATTTCTTTTATCGGCTATCGATAGATCGTGACGTCGAGTGTACGAAAGGGACTGAGCTCGACCATTCGCCGACGTGAACGCCCTCGCCATGGCTCAAAAAGAAGAATGGTCCGAGACCGCAGACCCTGAAGGCAAGTCAAACAATATTTGACCATATGTCAAACCTAAATTAGTTAGATGTCATGATTTAAATAGTATATTTATTTAGAAGTATCGCATGGGCTGGGTTATTTAAATTGAATAGTTATAACCTATCAATAGTAATAACCTATCATTGATGTGATTATAAATACCCCTTTTGATCATATATGCTATTATTTCATTCATTGTCATATTACGCATAGTAAAAGAAGAGTCTTATTATCCCATGCAATAAAAAGGGAAAGTTCTATTATTTCATGTGATAGAAAGATGATAGTTCTATCATTTCATGTGACAAAAAGATGATTTTGGCTTGATGTCAGAAAATATAAAACTTTTGTGCCAGCATAATGACATAGTTTCGCCCATCCGCTGGACCGGTTTACCGGCTTAGCAAATACATTTCCCTGTCTAATCTATCTGGAGGCTTACCTTAATGGTGCACAAGCCTTATTGGTAAACAACTATGTAAACAGTGGACAAAGAGCCAATGCTAACCAGATTGGTGTCGTCTGTTAAGAAAGTTTAAGGTGTTACCAAGCCAGGACAAATGTGTGATAAACAAGTATACAATATTGGGTAAAGCGCCATCGCTGGTTAGGTTGGTGTCCATATTAAGATAGCCCACAGGTCTTATCACACATAAAGAAAGGTTAGAGCATTGTAAATGCTATGTTACCCTTATCCTTGCAAACTAAGGTTAATCCTCGGGTAAAGCTAGGCAGATGCTGCATAGTTGTTTGTATTCGAATACGTCGTACTCCCGGTCAATGGAGTTGTGTCTATGGGTGAATCCAGTTTAATGGCATAAGTAATTTTATAATACTATCAAAAAATGTGGAAGTTTACATGTAAATTATTCAAAAGAAGGGTGAGACATAAAATCATGTTAAGGCTAGGACTATAACCTATACTCCCTTTAAAGTACCTTGCATATTTATTTGTGTGTCTTGATTTAGTTTGGCTTACTCAGTAGCATCGGTACTCATTGTTGCATACCCCTCTTCAGGAAACCCTGAAGTCGGAGAAGAAGCTCCTAGTGCCCTGGGGGACTGGAAGAGTACGAGTTTTAGGTTGACTCTACACTCGGGCTATCTCTATGAAAGTGTCACGGATTCAGTAATGTAACTATTAGGACTGGTTGGCCGTACAAGTTTGTTGTCTGGTATTGTAAAGTTTGTACTAAATCCTTAACGGTTTGTAATAATTAGCGAAGTTCTTGTTATGTGGTATTGTGGGAGTTGACCTCTCTGGAGGAGGCCCCACAAGCAATTGCCCGGTTTACCTCCAAAGTCCTTCTTCGGTGGTGCTGGCTTGGGCTACTGCTGCGGTTGCGCCATTGGAGGATGCGGAGTAGGATTCCATTGTTGCGGCCCACTACGATTAAAGTGGCTGCTACTACCACTGTTGCCAGCTTAGAAATTTCCTGGGTGATTAGGCCGATGCTGGTGGACGATCATGGTGGTAGATCCACCCTGACCTCCAGGCATGAAGCTCGGCCGCTGTTGGTTGCACTGTTAAGGCTGAGGCCTGAACTGAGCAGCCTTCCTCTTTCTGCTCATCTTATTACGCTGGTCTTCTTGGCGAATAGCCTTGTCGACCAACTTCTCAAAGTCTGCGTATTCTCCCGAGATGAGTATCCGCTAACTCATCATCGAGTCCAGATAGGAAATTCTCCTATCGTTTGGCATTGGTGCGCGCATCCTCCGGAGCATAACATGCCAACCGATTGAATTCGTGCAGATATTCGATGACATTCCTGTTGCCATGTTCGAGGGATCTGAATTCCCTCTTCTTCTACACCACAATCCCTCTGGGAATGTGCGCCTTCCGGATGTGGTGGCAGAACTCTGCCCAAGTGACTGTAGTTGTATCCACTTTGTGGGCGACCACGAAGTTATCCCTCCAGGAAGAGGCGGGACCTTGGAGTTGATGGGTGGCAAATGACACCCTTTCTTGATCAGTGCACTGAAGCCGGTCCAATTTCTTCTCTATGGCATGAAGCCAATCATTTGCCTCCATGGGGTTGGTGGTGCTAGAGAAATTTGGGGGCCGAACACGGAGAAACTCCAATAATTTGGATTGAGGGGGAGGTGGGGGTACAAACTGATTGTTGTTGTTGTTATGCTGCTGCTGCTGAAACTATTGCAACATCTCTTGTTGCATTTGTTGGTGTTGTTGTTGCATCTGCTGCATCATTGCAGCCATCATCTGAGTTTGATTGGCCAAGACTTGGGCCAAGGTGATGTTTTCTGGTGGTGGCGGTAGAGCGTTGCCAATGGCTTGGTTGTTGTTTCCAACAGACTCGACATTGGCATTGGAGCCATCGTTCTTTGCGTTTACCATCTGAAGCAGCGAAGCAAGCAAGGAGAGGAAACAAGGAAAAAAGATTGGGCTCAGAAGCTGAACTTTATTAATTTAACTGCTTTGATATGATCTTTATTAAAACACTTAAAACACACTCAACATCCTTAATTGGGCAACCCATACCAACACTTGATATAGGTTGACCACTACCCCACAAACAAACACCATGACACACAACAACTAACAAGCATGAAAACTAGGAAGGCGGATAACTAAGGGTGGTGACACTCTAACGACCGGAGCGGCTCCTGCGATCGGTGGAGTCGAAGTCACTCTCGTGGGAGTCTCCATCTTCCTCCTCCTCCGAATGTCTCGGGGAGTCCAAAACTCCACATCTCCACCCAGAGTATCGAAGCCGTTGCTGCCAGATGCGGAGATCCACCCACCTCTTCCTCCTCCGCCCTGGTACGCCGAGGCTGGAGCTAAGGTGAGGACATGTCTGAAGGCCTGAGTCAGAGCTGGGGCTGAAGCTGGTGCTGCAAAAGCTGGGAGTGGTGGAGGAGCCAGAGGGGGATTCCTGGGCGCCAGCTGGATGCGCACAGGTGCCTTCGTGGTCTTTTGGGGCGTGATCCTGATCCGGAGGCCTCCGGAAGCTGGGAGTCCCTTTAAGGCGGCGATCTCCTTCTTGAGGTGGTCCACCTCATCCTTCAAACTCTTGATCTTGAGGATCTTCTTATCATTCAAGGCTTTGGCCGCCTTGTGAAGATCCGCGTGCATCTGGTCCAATCCTTTTAATCACAGTCCTCATGTGACTAAAGGTGGTGTCATTCTCCTTCGTTGCTGAATGGAAGGAGCTGACATCCGAAGAACTTCCTCGACGGGGATGGAAGCGGTAGGCAGAGTGACAGAGATGGTAGTCGTGCATCTCCCACATCCTGGCGAACATCAGGTAAGTAGCCTCTTGGCAGGCATGCTCGTTAGTTCCTCCCGAAACAGTGACCACCATGTTTGGGAGGTTGGTGCCGATGAAATCGTGCACCTCCAATCGGACCTGATGAGGCAACTCGCTACTGAAAGGCAAGATTGATGTGTACTCTGGTGCATCAGGGTAGCCCACTACCAAGGCCATCCGAGCCAACTCTGCAATGAAACCCTCCAAACCTTGACCGTGGTGGGTAGAGAGACGGCCTGCCATCTAGAGAAGACAAAGGAGGGGGAATCAACGCATGGTCAAGTCCAAGTTAAATAAAGCAATAAAGGACTCAAGTAAAATAAACGAGTAAGAAGGGTTTTATGCATGACACATTTTCATGAAGCCAAGTAAAGATACTATTGACATCATATAAGCAATAAAGTAATGCTTAAAATTAATGCTTAGGTATATTAGGTATAAAAGCTTCGACCATTCCCACCTAAACTTTACTTAAGACAAATATCCCTTTTGAAATCTTGACTGACCATCGAATAAGATTCCAATGATTTTCAAACTCATTTTTCCAAAATCCTATTGCTCTAGACTGGATTTTTAAAACATTCCTTTTTTTAATACGATCAAGATTTTTCCCAACCCTGAGCAAATAGAACCCACTTTTTCCCGAAACAACTCTAACTGCAAGCACTTATGCATATGGAAAAGTTCAGAGGGCTCTTACGGTTTTCCGGTTGGCTGGTCCTACAGTCTGGAACTTGGCTCTGATACCAACTTGTCATGCCCAGAAATTAAAAACCAGAATTTCCGAAGCTATATGTGTATTAAAAATCCTGTCCAGGACCGCCGGGGTATACACACGACAATTGTTGATATTACAGATTCATGTCTTAGAAACAACAAAAAGATTACAAAAGAGCAGCGGAAAAAGGAAAATAAAAGGGGCTAAAGCCTAATCTTGATGCTTGCAGCGTGGCACCTCCACTCCATAGGCATCTCTAGAGTGCGGACGAAGCCTACTCGTCTTCAACGTCTTCAACAACTTCAGAGACTAGCTCTGGGGGGAGATGCAAGGATGAGTACTTCCAACATACACAGCAAGTCAAAACGGAAGTGAAGGTATGAATGCAACGGGAGACAAGGAGAAGGCCAGGGCTTGACTTTTTAGCACAAAGCAGCTATTTCACAACAATAATTTGAAAACAGTAAAACAGTTGTAATTAATTAAGTAGTATTAACATCGATGCTATCCAACGCTATCCTCATGTTGCGACTGGCCCAAACCATCCACCTATACTAGTCATGTTTCATTAATCAGGTTATTAGAGGTGTGGCACTAATCACAGTGAATCTGGTCGATCGCCCATAACCGCGGCATGACTATTCGAATAGTTTTACTCTGATCAGAGGTGCACATCTGTACCCACAAAGACACAACCTTATTACACGTTTCTGTGCACCAGAATACCGCCATGGTACCCCAGAAAGGGACTATGATAGGACCTTTCGTATAACACCCCTCTAACCAATTATACCACACCAAGGTTTCACCCCCACTCCCAACTGTGCAGTGGGCAGCCCCCCGAGTGCTGCGGTGAATCCTACAGCCCAGCAACCGGTAAGCCCCCGGCCGACTACAACTCCATCACGGTCACCCTTGTTAGGGAATGCTGGCTAGGGAAGGCTACACTATGGGACCCACAGTTGCCCATTCTGGCTTGTGGTTAGTACGATGTTTCTTCTCGGGTTTCCTGTGAACCGGTCCTTAATTGCCATGGGCACGACTATCCAAAACCAATGCGCCCACAACCCACCATTAGCCATATTTTAGTTGGTAATCATTTCATAATGTCACAAGATTAAGTCCTTCATTTTCATATGTCCAAAATAGTATGATTCAGATGAAATGACCCATTTAGTGTGCTAGTTTATCCAAGTAGGGCTAAGCATATCCTAGACCAATATCTAGTCATATTAATACCCAAGTTTTATCAAAGGTTCAGAGTGATCAAGTCCTAAGGCTGAGTACTAATAGTATGGGTGTAATAATTCCCATAAAATGACATTCTAAAATAAATGCAGTTTAATAGGGTAAATGAGGTATTTTAGAAAAGTGGGTACAATATGATCAATAATAAAGCATGGCTTGCCCTGCTCTTCGACATAGGGAAACTCCGCAACGACTTCGAAGTAAACGAGATAGACGGAACTACCGGGATCTACACGACAAACAAAGCACTCAGCAAAACATGCTAAAAGTCTATTGAATCAGGGAACAAAACTATTTTTAGTGGATTCTTGACTTTTTATGAATTTAATGAAATTTGAATGGACTTAAATGGAGTTCGGATTAAAAAGATATGAATTTTAGAAGATTAACTATGTTTATTACTAAAACAGAAAAATCCTTAATAAATTATTGCACAATAAATCTTGAGTATTGTGTCATCGGCTTGGGCTGACATCAATGGCCAAATGCTGACGTCATCGGCCGCGGGTGCACCGACCCATGGTGGACCGAGTCCACGGGCCGAGAGGCGGCCGACGCACCACGTGGCGCACATGTGGTGCCGACGCGGCGGCCACATCGCGGCCACACAAGCAGGCGGGATCGGGCGGTCCTGATCTGCCGAGGCAGAACGGAACACCGGTAGTGGGTGTGGGGCGGGCGACGGCCAGCGATGGCACATGGTGGTCGGAGACCGGCCGACGCCAACGGAGTAGTCGCACTGGGCGGCATAGTGGCGCGGGATCGCATGGGCGATGCCGCGTGCACACAGGGCGACGGCGCACACACGGGCCGAGAGGGAGAGAGGGAGGGGTGGCTCACTGCGGGACGCCGGAGAGGAGGGAGATGGCGGCACGGGACGATGTGCGGACGGCGAGAGGCGACGAGGAGCGACCGAGGTGGCTCAAACATCGACGAAGAGGATGGAGAGGGTGCGCAGGTCCAACGTGGCATGGGACGTCGGGAATCGGTGGCCGAAGAGCGGCGGAGGGCGGTGAAGCTTGGGCGCACGATGCTAGGACAAGTGGGGGCACGGGGAGCTTGAGTGCGAGCATGGGAAGGTCGGGGAGGGAGTCGGTCGGCTTTTATAGGGGAGAGAGGGCTCGCATTTGGCCGGGAATGGTAGTAATGGCTCGCCGGAGTTAAGACGGAGAGAGAAATGGGAATTAAATGGCCGGGGATTAAATCCGGCCATTTACGGGTGTGGGAGTGGCGGACGGGGGCGACAACGGCTGGCGGGAGGTGCCAAGGAGTTATGGCGGCGTTTAGGGCACGCAGGGACGACGGGGACACCTGGATTCATCAGTATGCGGCGGCGGTGCGGCCAAAGGTGGAAGACGAGGCCGACGTGTAGGCTCCACCTGTCAATTGCCCGGGAGAGAGGGGGAGGGAGAATGGACTTTTTCGTGCACGGGAGGGGGTGATTTTCTTTACTGATTTTTAAAAGGGGAAAACTCCAGGGTGTGACAGAGGAGAGGAACACATCTTCCTTGATTTCTTCAGCAGTGGGGGATTAATGATCACTATGCTATCGGCCTCAATGTCAACTTGTGGAACATGAGCAGGAGCTGGAAGGGCTAAAGGAGCAGGTGCTGGTTGGGGCGGCGGCCGAGTGCTTGGTGCAGTGGCTGACCTCGGAGTCAACTTGATTTCAATGAGCTCGTTGGGCCATTGGATAAAACTTCCACGTGCAGCTCCTAGGGTTAGGATCTTGATGTTTGGTGGATACTACAGTGGCAAATGGACCCATTCATTCTTCAGCGTGTCAACTTGCAGTTTCGCCTGGCCGGCCATCAGTTGCGTCCCATGCACTCTTGTATCTAGGGTTGGCTTAAAGGCAAGACCCTCGATTGCCAGAACCGTGAAGGTCGGCATCACCATAACTATTAGCACATAGTTAGTCGGTTCCTGGGATAGAATCAACTGTAATTTTAGAATATTAATAATATATGTATTTGTTAAGACTGTTAGGCATTGTGGCCAAGAGTTTTACCATTATATAGTTGATGACGGTTGTGACTGGTGGTGGATTTTCTGCCACCTCAATTGACGCGCAACTACTCCGCCTTTGTGTTGGACTATCTCGGTGCGGAGCGGCGGTGGCCTCGGCGGTTTGCTTCTCGGCTCGGATCTGTTCCCTGATCCGGGCCTCCACCTGGCCTAGCTTCTTGTCAAACAGAGAGCTCAATTTGGCTCTGACCTGCTCCCATATCCTCTCAGCCAGGCGTGCATCTTTCTCCGCCTTCGTGAGGCTCCGCTTCTTGTACTACCCCGTGTATTCTAGAAATCCATATTTCTAGGGACGGTAGCGCTAACGACCCTAGTCCGTCTATGATGTTCGTCCGTGCCCAGCGCATGAGTGAGGATGTCATCGTCGTGTCTAGAAGAACAGGCCTATTGGGAGGATTGTCTCACGGCAACCAACTCGGCCACCCTAGCCGTCGCCGCACTCCGCCGCCACCGCCTTCGGCTTCATCGCACTGCGTTGCATCCCGGCCTCCACCTCAATTCCCCTACTCGCCGCCGAAATCCCTTTTCCATCGCAAACCCGAGGCGCTGCTGCCTTTGGCCACCTCCGGCCGCGTGGTGTGATGCAACCGCCGCGCGCCGCGCCAAACCGCCACCTCCGTCGCGTTCGCCGCCACTTGGAGCACGCCAGCAACCTCTTCTTCCCTAAAATTCACCGCCCATTCATCTCGGCACCACCGTCTTCCCCAAGTCTGGCCGTCCCTCGGTGAGCCGCCATTTTACCTCTCTCCCCCTCCTTTTTCCCTTACCCAGCCGCCTTACCCGAGTCGCCGAGTCCCTCGGTCGCGTGCTGCATTCTCGCGCTGGCACGAGCGTGTGCGCGTGCCTCTCTCGCCGCCTGAGCTCCGCCGTGCGCCACCGCGTGCCGCCGCTTCCGCGCCGCCCTCTTCCCGTGCACGCGGCAAACCCATCCCCTTCCTCCCGCTCTTCTCCGCCGTGCTCCGGTGTGCGCCGCCGCGCCTATGGTCGCCGCCGACGACCTTTGGGCCACGCGCGTGCCGCCGCGTCCCCGACTGGCCATCACCGCCCCCTCCTCGCTTCCCGGCCGTCAGATCGGATCGGGGCCGATCCAGGACGTCGGTCTCCCGTGGCCGCTCGATCCCCTTCCGAGCGATCCAGGTCACCCACGGGGCGGCCGAGGTGGTTGCCAGCGGTGCCGCCGTGTCGGCGCCACGTCAGCAGGACGCCCCCCGTGGCCACCTGTGTGGCCGTCCACGTGGTGGACCGTGGACCGGTCCCCGTGGGCCGAGTCCACGGTGGACCCGTGCGCGGCGCTGCCCCAGCTGACGTCAGCGTGACATCAGCCCTCTGCCGCTGACGTCAGCCCTTGCTCTGGTGACGTCAGCAGCACCATTTTTCCTTGCAAAAAAATAAAAATTGCGCAATAAATTATTTTAATTTCCAGAATTCAATTAAATGGCCCAAAACTTCTAAAATTCATATCTAATCCACACAAACTCCAAATTGGGCAATTCAAATTGCAAAATTCATCTAAAATTGAGCTCTACATGTTCGTTTACTCTCCATGTACTGTATATTTGGTTTTTATTAGAGTTTTTCCTCGTTTTGCGTGCCAACGTGTAGACTTCACCGTTTCGGGAGTTCGCGCTCGCGAAGAAGAGAGGATCAGCTGAAGAAGCAAGGCAAGTGACATTCCTCCTTGACGCATATTGGTCCCAATTTATAAAATATTTATTGTTTGCAACTAAAATTGCATGTTTTGCTAATTACACGGGAATCGGGTCAACCTATCTTATCGCTTGTACCATGTTTAATTGTTATCTATTCATTGTCAACCTAGGTGATTAAAATGACTAGCTTGCGTCACTTACGTGACCTTGCTATAAATGTTTACGCTTAGCCAGGCTTAATTGCAATAGCTCACCTAATAGGAGAACTATACTACTAGCTGATAGTCACATGAAATGACGGTCTCAGACCGGAGGTACCTTGACAAAGGTTCATGGTTAATTAAAATGTGACTTAATGGTGGGCTGTGGGTGCATAGTTTTGCTTGTCGTACCCATGGCAATTAAGGACCGGTTCATGGGAAACCCTAGAAGACTTACCGTACTTACCACAAGCCAGAATGGGCAACGGCTGGACTTGTAGTGTAGCTTTTCCCTGGCCGACGCATCCAGGCAAGGGTGGGCGTGATGGAGTTCAGATGGACCAGGCAAGGTCTATGCGGCTGCCAGATTCACCAAGGCACCAGGGGGGCTGCCTACCTTGGACATAAAGGTAGGGGCGAAACCTCAGTGTGATGTCGCTTGGTCAGGGGGAGTTATGCGAAGGGTCTTGTCACGACCACTCGCATGGTAACGTGTCAGGCATGGCACAGTGACATACGGTGGATCGTGTCTTGTGGGTACAGTTGTACACCTCTGGCCAGAGTAAAACTATTCGGATAGCCGTGCCCGCGGTTATGGGCGATCAGCCAGATTCACCATGATTAGTCCCACCTTAATAATTTGACTTAATGGAACTGGACTAGTTCAGGTGGTTTGCTTGGGCCTGTTCAACGTGGAGATAATGTTGTTCAGTGGAAGGATTAATCTTGATTAAATAATCTACTGTTTCACTGTTTTACAATCGCATTTATGCAAAATAGCCCAAGCCACTATTTTTCTCCCCTAGCACGTCTGCATTTCTCCGTGTGGCTTGTTGAGTACGGTGGTTGTACTCATCCTTGCTATTTCCCCCTTTTCCCAGAAGTGTAGATCTTCTGAGTCAAAGACGGAGTTAGAAGACCAAGGCTTAGACCCGAGTTGAGTTTGCCTGTGGAGTGGAGTTGAAGCCCCGCTAGGATCGCCTTTTTCCGTCGATGCTGCTTTCGTTTGAGTGCGAGGACTAAGTGTCTCTTCTGTAAGTATCTTACGCTTTATTTACACTTTGGATCTGTTTATTGATTTGTCATTTTGTGTACCCTGGCTGATTCCTGGACAGGGATTTAATACACAAAATAGTCTAGAAATTTGGCTAAATTTTTGGGCGTGACAAGTTGGTATCAGAGCCATCTCGACTGTAGGTTGGGCCAAATGGTCAAACCCTAAGGACAAGTTTTCTGAAAACCCTATCTGCGAAAATGTCTCCTCCCTCCCTTCGAAGCTCTTTGCGAAATAGTTTCTCAAAATTTCTCCTCTTTTCCCTCCAACTCTCTAGCAGTTAAGCCTGGAGCACCAGCTGAAGCTTCAAGCAAGAAGGTCAAGCCAAGCAGCCCCGAGTCAGCTCTTCCCGTGGTTCAAGCGAAGCCTTCCCAGAGTTCAACCAAACCCAATCTTTCCCTGAAGAGTAGTGTCGTTAGCTGGTAGATCGTGTGATTGTTTGCTGTGTGCAGGTGTATGGTTCACATCAGTGGTGGGGATGTGACCATACTAGGTTGTTTGCTTAATCAACTTGAAGAGTAAAAGTACACTCACATAAGATCATTAGTTAAGCGGATTAAGGTCTCACCTTTAGTTTAACCCCCTCCTTTGTCCCTTCCTTTCTCCTTCTGCAGCAGATGGGTAGAGTCAGAGGCAGTGTCAATGGTCCAGAACACCAGCAGCCCCATGGGTCAACTCAGAGCAACACTATGAGCATTCCACCTCCACTCCTTGAGGATCCGACTCTAGCCCAAGTGGTGGCCAATCAGACGCAACTAATGGCCATGATGATGCAGCAGATGCAACGGCAGTATGAGCAGCAACAGATACAAGCCCAGATTCCAGTTCAAAGTTTAGATCAAGATCAAGGCCAGTTTACTCTGATGCAAGCATCTGTCACTCCTGCCAGTATGCCGTCAAGTTCCCAAAAGGTGATGACACCAACCATGCCATCACGCTGGATGGAAACGCATGCCACTGACTATGGTAACAACGAGCAAGGTCATAATGCAAGGAACAGTTCATGGGACGCATACGTTAGGACACCAGCCGAAGCTGAGATGCAGTGCCCAAGAAGGAGGCAAGAATCCGAGCAACCCATCAGCGAGAATTTTAGTACACCACAATCCAACCTTATGAAAAGAAAGGCACCAAAATGGAATGTAGGATGTACCAGGAAGATGATCATCACCGGCACAAAATTTACTCCTGAAGATGCCGAGAAGATTCCCCGACGCCTGAGAAAGAATTCCTTCCATGGTGCACGTCACCTAACCCGACACCTCAGACTTTATGGTCCGCCCAAGCCAGAAGATGATGAATCGGAAGAAGTATCCTTTGGCGATGATAAAGCAGTCTTTGAAGGCATTAGTGAAAAAGAAATGGAGCTCAAAGCATGTACTCGTTGTGGAGAAATTGGACACACTAAGAGCATGTGCACTCACACCTGCCCCTGTGGTGAAGACGCCCACATGCCAGAAGAGTGCCCCATGAGTAAGATCATGTGTTTTCTGTGTGAGGGAACAGATCACGTGCCTAAGGACTGCCAACTGAATTGGGTCCTAGCAGAGGACAAGAAAGACAAAAGGATATCACGATGGTCTATAGGTCAACTCTTGCTTGGCACTAATAATGGTAACGATGCTTCCGACCGTCAACCAGCTCCAACCCCTGTGGAGACCACCAGTGGTAATGGAGGTGTGGAAAACGAGGCTCGTGAGCCAGTGTACCTTTCAGTTCTAGCAGCGAGCCTGCATGCCCAGAAGAGTGCACGCCGTGATAAATCAGGTTTGATTTGCTTTAACTGTCTTGGGCCAGGGCACTATTTCGATAAATGTTCACTTCCGAGAGTAGCAGAAGAAGCCCATCGTTGTTTCAACTTTGGGAAACCAGGTCACATGATTTACGGTTGTTCAATGCCCAAGCGTCAACATCCTCAAGGCACCAACCCTGTCTGCAACTCCTTTACATCACCAGCTGTCCCAACTCTAACTCAACATGGTCCAACTTAGTCAGAAGACAGCTGTAAGACAAAGGTTACTAATCGTCGCCTGTTCGTGAAACCTCCACCACAGCGAATCGTTGTCAAGGGCACCCGTATAGGCCCTATTGTTCCACCACCAACCACTCCAGAACTACAGAACCAACACCAGCAGGGCAAGCAATGCCAAGAGAACAATAACCTAACTCAGCTGCAAGAAAACGACATACCCCTTCAGCAGAACTTGCAGCAATTGTCACCAACGCCAAGCTCCAAAGCTACCATTTAAACCAGTGAGGCACCCCGTATTGCTCCAACTCAGAGGTCTAGTAAGCAGTCGTGAAAAAGAGACAATGCCAACAAGAAGGTTGTGCCTGCTACTTCAGCTGTTTAGAGCAAATGTGCTTCTTCATGAAAGGCTAACCATCGAAGTATCATTATGTTGGAATTTCAGCCAATAAGAAACGGAAGAGCAAGACGACCATGTCATGACCTCGGACGCGAATGTTGTTTTGCTCAACACTTCTGTTTGTATGGATAAGTCGTAGTCTATGAGTCTGATCTTCAAGTACTTCCCATTGTATAGAAGTCTCATGGCTGTTATGTAATAAAAGAAAAATGTTGAATGAAGTATGCCTCGGGCAATCTTTCCGTTGCACATAAACGGTCTCGCTCACTCAAAAGGAGTTTTTGACTCGTGTATCTGTCAGTGTCATGAGAAACCTAGAGTTTCTATTCCTTGACTCATTGCAGTTTTGACGAGCTTGAAAGCATGACCCTCAACATAGAAAGGAAAAGGTTAATCCACAACTGAAGAGCAATTAGACCGTGTTAACACCCAATGTTATAAGACCTCGTGGAAGAGCCATATAAGTGGCATCCCAAGAGAATGAGAAGAACGATGGAAAATGTGGCAATAACAACATGGGAGGAATGTCTGCACTTTTAATTGTGGAGGCTCTTCAGCGAATAGCAAGTGCAACTGCACCCTACGGTGCATATGTGAAGGGTTACGCGGAAGCTACGCTAGCCGAAAACAAAAACTTTTCTACCGCGCAAACCAGGAACACTTGCAAGTAAGGGCCGATAGATCGTTACCGATTGGAGTATGCAGCGGAAATAGCCAATCAGGGCTATCCGATCTGGAACTGTGTAGCCGATTCCCGCAAGCCGACAGCCGATTCCCGGGGACAGCCGATTCGCCAATCAGCCGATTAACAGCGCGCAACGTAGCAGCGCCTCTACCGGTATCCACACGTCCGGGGACAAAACGCCGTACACCCGTGTGCTAGCACGCGATGCAAGGATAGGGTTTGGCTCGAAAGTGGGGAGGGTTTCCGTGGAGATTGATCTCGGCGACTTTTGTTGCGGATTCGGTTCAACGCGATACAATTGACATACCGCAGCTCTCCACCCCTCCCTCCTTTATATAGAGTTGGCCGACTGGGACTAGTGGTCGATTAGGACTCTATTTTGAATCGGATCTCATCTGTATCTCATAGAGTTGGCCGCCCACACGTCGTATGCCCATAGGACTCTATCCGATCGGATCCCTATCCGATCGAGCCGTATCCGAGTCCAACTCGAATATCTATTCTATCCCCTTAAGCGTGCGACCCAGTAGGTTCAGGTATACTCGGTTTCGGCTATAGTCTAGCTTAGCCGATCGTCGGCTCGAGTCCAACTCAGCCGACCCGTCAACAGCGGCGCCTAGCAGCACATATTGACACCATAGTATACAAGAATAATATTGGCTCTGAACCTATAATGTGTACACAAATCCCTTTGTCTCACGATACCAGTTATGCTATAGGCAAGATGTGTGCCATCCCTTCAATAGCTTAACCATTCACTCGAACCGTATTGGATTATCTGTCTGTTGATTGACTCCTCAATCAACTTAGCATGACCATGCATTTCCATAATCCATTACCTCGAGGGGCCCAGAGATATCTCTCCAAAGGAGGGGCAAATTCCATCTTGATCACTCACATCCCACTCCATGTTTCATAGCAAACCTGAAAACTACCTTTATAACTACCCAGTTACGGAATAGCGTTTGGTAGTTCCAAAGTAGGCTACTACACATGTTGGAATCCATGGTGATCTCAGGTCTAAGAACTTTGTACCAACACTACCTGAGACCAACTAATGGCACATTAATTCCTGTAGTGTCTCATGGTGGGTCTATCCAACAATGTGTTCTCCAACACATGTGTCCATGTTTATTGATTTGGTATCTCCATACCCATGATCTATGAGACATGATCATCAATCAATAAACATGCTGATCTTAGAATCATATTTGTTTCAACAATATGACATATGATCAGGGATCGTTTAGAAATAGATTCATACATAAAGAGTCTCATAAATAAGTCACGTACTTATTGATCAATACAAGATGTCTATTTCATGGAACTGAATAACACTTTATTCATTTATACATAAACATTGACGTGATATCAAACATCTCCATGTTGCCACTAGGGCATATCACTAACAATATGGGTCAAGGATGGTTTCCTTAGTTCAAGGTAACTATTACAGTTATCGGAGAGCACCTCAGTGTTTCCTAGGAAGACGACAACAGAATGGCTTCATCACCTCTTCCGGGAATAAATGAATGAAGAGGTCAAACCATAAGATACAGTCCATGGAGCATGCGTCAGAGAATTTTTCCTTTGGGAAACATTTCTACCTAAGGTTTGAAAGCGAGCTTGTTTTGGTCAAAGGGCAAATACTCTTGGTAGCATCAAAGGCAGTTTTCAGTAGGCATACAGATTTTGATGTTGTGGAAAAAGTAACAGTAGAACTCATAGTCTATCAACATAGGAGAGTGAGTAAAAGCTAAGCCAAAAAGTGAAATGTTGTATCGCAGGGTTAACCTTTTGAGCTTGATTCGTTAAGTGATCAGTGTTTGTTTCAAGAAAGGAATATCATCTGCACAATATGTTCAGGCAGATGCCACCGAACTCAGGACAGAAGCGAAATGGTCAGGTCAGCAGTTACACCCGATGGAAAAGATAACCTAAAGTCAATATGTTCCAGAGCTGCATGGAAGTTATTCTTATGTGGGACCTCCCATCATCATTTGAGTGTCGAGTTCCAAGAGTCCCTGGAATGAAAGGGGCACAACCTTTGCTTCATTTCAATCGACCGGTGGGATATCTGGTTTTTAGTGTCAAGATCCTTCGTAAGTCAAAGACATGTTGCTAAACCTCAAAGAATGACAGTGAAATTGTTCACAGTCAGGAGAAATATTAACTGCTAGTTTTAAAGACGAGATTGAGGATGAGTTTATTAAACCAGGTAACCGTTTGTTTGGAGGTTCAACCACGCGAAGCAGGTTGGGTTGTAACCAAAAGGGTCAGTTGCGAGCAGTTAGCAGGTTTAACAATCACCAGTTAGCAGGACCGGGTCTAAGGCACACTCAAGCTATCATGACAATAGTTCAGTCTAAAGAAGCAATATTCGGGAACAGTTGGAGTCCAGACGAAAGACTAATCGAGTGGCTTCACCAAACACTAGGTTGTTTGGGTCAAGAGCAGTTCACAGCAAGCTCAGAGTCAGTGTGTTCACGAAAGTCGGTTACGAGGTCTTAGAAAAGTTCCACCAATTGTCCGTCAGTAGAGTGAATTCTCAGCTTGTCAATTTTGTCAACTTTAAGTGTGCAGTCCGAGGAAAGCCAGTACTTTGAGTCCCAGTACCTCGGGTCAGTGTCAGAACAGGAAGAACCCGCCAAGTTCAGTTTTGTGAAGCAGCATGGCACCAGGGGTTGAATCCAGTCATTTTAGTCATACAAGTTTGATCAATCCACCGTCGCAGGTTTGGTCAGTCGGTAAATCTATGTGAGTCAAAAAAAACCGTAGTGCTCAGCTAGCCGACCCAATACCCTACCTTCTTTCTTTCTAGCCCCGAATCTCGGGACGCGATTCCTGTAAGGGGGGTAGGTTTTTCACGCCCCGATTTTTGATCGGGATTAAAAATCGTTTAATAATACATTTCCTAGAAATTAAATAAAACAAAAATTAAATTAATCAAGTGAATTAATTAGGGAAATTAAATTTTTCTTTAAAAGTCCTGGCTGGAAATATTTTTAAATATTCTCCATGCCCTATAATACTCTCAAATTTTCCGTGAAATTTTGGAGCTCCATAAATAATTATAATGATATAAAGAGTATTTAAGTAAATACTTAAATAAATTATTTAATCAAAATGAGATTTTTATATTTTTGTAAAATACTTTGGATGCCCATCTATTTTCAGGATTTTTCTGAATTAATTGAGCATTGAAAGTATTTATAAAAATATAAAGATTATTTATCCTATTAAATAAATAGAAAACAAATTTGAATTATTTTTCCCGCCCTTGAGCCGTCGTCGGCCCAATCCTTCGAAAGTCCGCAATTCATCCCCGCGGCCCTCCTTCTTCGCTCTCTGCCGCCCGCCCATCCTCCGTCGCACGCAACAAGTTCAATTAGCCTCCCTCCCCCTCCCTCACGCCGCCATGTGGGTCCCGCTGTCAGTCTCCTCCCTCTCTCTCTCCGGCCGCCGACAGGTGGGTCCCACCTGTAAGGGTCATCCCCTTTCTCCCACTCTTTCCGGCCGCGTGCCGCCATGTCCGCACCTCGTCGCCTAATCCTGCGCCCACGTCGCCGTCTTCCCGTCCCCCTCGCGCATTCCCCACACTTGCGCGCGCCACACCTTGCTCTCCCACGCGCCACCCCCACTTCCCACGGAGCTCGGCGCCCACTCTCCCCGCATCGGCCACCCCATGTCGACGGCACTTTCCGGCCACTCCCATGCTCCCCACCGCCTTCCCACGCTCTTAAAACACTCCTCGAGCACCCCCGCTCACTTTCCATCTCTCCCTCGAGCCGGCCGCGCTCCCCATCGCCCTCCCCACGCTACCCTCTCTCTCCCTGGTCACCAACCCTCAGCCACCATAGCCGTCGCCGCACTCCACCACCACTGCCTTCGGCTTCATCGCACTGCGTTGCATCCTGGCCTCCACCTCGATTCCCCTACTCACCGCCGGAATCCCTTTTGCACCGCAAACCCGAGGCGCTACCGCCTTTGGCCACCTCCGGCCGTGCGGTGTGACGCAACCGCCGCGTGCCGTGCCAAAACCGCCACCTCCGTCGTGTTCGCCACTGCTTGGAGCACACCGGCCACCTCTTCTCCCCTAAAATCCGTCGCCCATTCATCTCGACACCGCCGTCTTCCCCAGGTCTGGCCGTCCCTTAGTGAGCCGCCATTTTCCCTCTCTCCCCCTCCTTTTCCCTCACCCGGCCGTCTTACCCGAGTCACCGAGTCCCTCGGTCGTGTGCTGCATCCACGCACTGGCACAAGCGTGTGCGCGTGCCTATCTCACCGCCCGAGCTCCGCCGTGTGCCACCGCGTGCCGCTGCTTCCGCGCCGCCCTCTTCCCGTGCATGCGGCAAACCCCTCCCCTTCCTCCCGCTCTTCTCCATCGCACTCCATTGTGCGCCGCTGCGCCTATGGTCCCCGCCGATGACCTTTGGGCCGCGCGCACGCCGCCGCGCCACCGGCTGGCCGTCGCCGCCCCCTCCTCGTTTCCCGGCCGTCAGATCGGATCGGGGCCGATCCAGGCCATCGGTCTCCCGTGGTCGCTCGATCCCCTTTTGGGCTATCCTGGTCGTCCACGTGGCGATCAACGTGGCTACCAGCGGTGCCGCCGCATCGGCGCCATGTTGGCAGGCCGTCCCCCGTGGCCGCCTGTGTGGCCGTCCACGTGGTGGACCGTGGACCGGTCCCCGTGGGCCGAGTCCACGGTGGACCCGTGCGCCGCGCCGCCGCAGCCGACGCCGCCGTGACGTCGCCCTCTCGCCGCTCGACGCGCCCTCACTGCTGATGTCAAAGAAGCACCCTTTTTCCTTGCAAAAATAAATAAAAATTGCGCAATAAAATATTTTAATTTCCAAAATTCAATTAATGGCCCAAAACTTCTAAAATTCATATCTAATCGACAAAAACTCCAAATTGGGCCATTCAAATTGCAAAATTCATCTAAAATTGAGCTCTACATGTTTGTTTACTTTCCATGTACAGTTTATTTGGTTTTATTAGAGTTTTTCCTTGTTTTGCGTGCCAGCGTGTAGACTTCGCCGTTTCTGGAGTTCGCGCTCGCGAAGAAGAGAGGATCAGCTGAAGAAGCAAGGCAAGTGACATTCCTCCTTGACGCATATTGGTCCCAATTTATAAAATATTTATTTTTTGTAACTAAAATTGCATGTTTTGCCAATTACACGGGAATCGGGTCAACCTATCTGATCGCTTGTGCCATGTTTAATTGTTATCCATTCATTGTCAACCTGGGTGATTAAATTGACTTGCTTGCGTCACTTACATGAACTTGCTATAAATGTTTACGCTTAGCCATGCTTAATTGCACTAGCTCACCTAATGGGAGAACTATACTACTAGCTGATAGTCACATGAAATGACGGTCTCAAACCGGAGGTACCTTGACAAAGGTTCATGGTTAATTAAAATGTGATTTAATGGTGGGCTGTGGGTGCATGGTTTTGCTTGTCGTACCCATGGCAATTAAGGACCGGTTCATGGAAAACCCTAGAAGACTTACCGTACTTACCACAAGCCAGAATGAGCAACGGCTGGACTTGTAGTGTAGATTTTCCCTGGCCGACGCATCCAGGCAAGGGTGGGCGTGATGGAGTTCAGATGGACCAGGCAAGGTCTATGCGGCTGCCGGATTCACCAAGGCACCAGGGGGGCTGCCTACCTTGGACATAAAGGTAGGGGCGAAACCTCAGTGTGATGTCGCTTGGTCAGGGGGAGTTATGCAAAGGGTCTTGTCACGATCACTCGCACGGTAACGTGTCAGGCATGGCACGGTGACATACGGTGGATCGTGTCTTGTGGGTGCAGTTGTACACCTCTGGCCAGAGTAAAACTATTCGGATAGCCGTGTCCGTGGTTATGGGCGATCCCACCTTAATAATTTGACTTAATGGAACTGGACTAGTTCAATTGGTTTGGTTGGGCCTGTTCAACATGGAGATAATGTTGTTCAGTGGAAGGATTAATCTTGATTAAATAATCAACTGTTTTACTATTTTAAACTAGAAAGGTTTTATAATCGCATTTATGCAAAATAGCCCAAGCCACTCTTGTCTCCCCTTGCACGTTTGCATTTCTCCGTGTGGCTTGTTGAGTATGGTGGTTGTACTCAGCCTTGCTATTTCCCCCTTTTCCCAGAAGTGTAGTGCTTCTAAGTCGAAGACGGAGTTAGAAGACCAAGGCTCAGACCCCAGTTGAGTTTGCCTGTGAAGTGCCTCTTCTGTAAGTATCTGACGCTTTATTTACACTTTGGATCTGTTTATTGATTTGTCATTTTGTGTACCCTGGCTGATTCCTGGACAGGGATTTAATACACAAAATAGTCTAGAAATTTGGCTAAATTTCTGGACGTGACAACAAATAAGTACAAAGGCATCAGTCACAAGGTTATGCCTTCCATATGATCTAAACGAGCATATGCCATATCCTCTTGGGGATGATCGTCAAGGTCAATGCGATGTATTACATGAAGATTTTGATCGTATTCTTCTTCGTCAATGATGTTGTCAACCCCAACTATTCGGCACTTGCCATCCTGACGATGTGCATAGTCTTTTATGTAGAAAATCTGCTCGACCTATTTCGCAAGCACGAATGGTTCATCGACGTATCCAACCTTGGATAGATCTATTAAAATGAAACCTTCCTTGTTGACTGTGGGAGGTGTCACCCCGGGGTACCTCAAAAACCCAGATTAAACCCCAACAGAAGTCAAACCGAGTGTCCTCGGGATGTGACCGAGAGCCCGACCCCTCCCCCGGGAGTCGGGCATTCCGGCCTTCCCCCGAGTCCGACCTTGGCCCCTTCTCTCTACCCCGACTCGACACCCGACCTCAAGCATCCTCGGGAAGAAACTTGGCAGGCACGAAGGAAGAGGGGTCCTAGGGCAGCATCTGACACAACATGGCGACGCAGAAGCAGGGTCCTAGGGCTGGAAGGAGTACAAGATGCCCACAGTGTACATGACCCAACAGACCAACATGTACTTTATCAGATATTCTTTGTACCCCCACCTTTTGTCTCTCTTAGTCTTACCTTTCTTGGCCCCCAAGCTCATCTGTACCTGCCCTCCTTGAGGTATAAAAGGGAGGGCAAGGCGACGGGGAAGAGGGAGGTGAAGGGGAGAGCCCGATCCGAGAGAAGTCTAGCACACACCTTTGTAACTCTTGTTCATCATCCACCTCAAGGAAGAACACCACACACTAGCGTAGGCCTATTATCCTTCGGGAGGGCTGAACCAGTATAACTCTCTGTGTTTTGTTTCTTAGCTCGTCTTAGGACTCGAGTCGATCATCGGATCCATCAGAGGGCAGCTTCTCTACCACACTCTCTCTTCTACCTCCTTGGGGACCCCCTTGGGGGACTGCCGACCCATCCGTCGGCATCGACTTTGACACCCGTGCGTATATTCACCCAACGGCATCGAAATAAAGGGACTTTGAATCTCACATAGTTCAGCTTCTAGATCTGTTCAATGCAGTCGTAGTATGTGTTCGACCTAACTTGGTCCTGGAATGCATCTATATGGACTCCCTGTTTTGCACTATGCTTTTGTCATCTTATTTTATGGTGTAAAACATATATCTGTTAATATCGTATCCTTGCCATGTGTCTATCTCCAAACACGGTCCCATCCCTAACAATCATACTGTCTCATTTGAAACATCCGTCGACATTGTAATACGATTCTTAAACCATTCGTTGAATCGGGACTTATGTTCTTTGTTAATCCACATATCCGATCGCCCCAAGTTCTCCTGTCGGATTTTCGCTAAATGCTCCTAAAAGTATGGACCAATGTCTGCCATATGTTGGAGCATAGTGAAATGAGCCTACAAATAGGAGGCTCGATCGGGCACAATTCTTTTCCTACCTATTGTGCCAAAGCCAGACAACCTTCCTTCGTGATGAGACGCTGGTACTTCGATAGGATCGGTCTCGGACATATAATTGATGCAAAACTCTATAACCTTCTTGGTCGTGTAACCTTCAATGATGCTGCCTAGTTTTGCTCTGTTTCTCACACAAGACTTTAGAACTCAAATGTACCTCTCGAACGGATACATTTCTCTTAGAAAATTTGGGCCACATAGTTTTGTTTGCTTCACAAGATGAACGGGGAGATGAATCATGATACCAAAGAAAGATAGAGGAAGAAACATCTCCATGTGACAGAGAGTATTGACAATATTGGTCTGCAATCCATCAAGATCTTCGGGATCTATAACCTTCTGACCGATTGCATTGAAGAAAGAACACATACGTTGGATCGCGTGGTTGACTTTGGGTGGTAGAATGCCTCTGATAGCAATTGGCAAGATCTGTGTGTTGAGAACGTGGCAATCATGAGACTTCATTCCAAGAAGTTTTAGGTCGTCCAATTTGATGTATTTACTTATCCTTGCTGAATAGCCCGATGGAACTTTGATATCTTTCAGGCAAGATAACAGTACGATATTCTTATCCTTCGACAAGGTGTGGCAAGCTAGAGGGAGGTAAACTCTCCCTGTCTCTGCACCTATTACAGCCAAGAGTTCACTGCGAATATTCATCTCCTATAGATCAAGGCGCGCATTCAACCCATCCTTTGTCTTCCAGGGAATATTCAGCTATAGCCTTACCAAACTTTCACACACGTTCTTTTCTACGTGCATCAGATCAATGTAATGACAGACCTCAATATCTTTCCAGTAAGGTAGTCACCAAAATATGGAATTTTTCTTCCACATATCCTTGCCCATTGCCTTACTACATTTTCTTTTCTTCCTAAACTCATTAGTTATGTCCTTGACCATGTCATGGACCTCGTCTCTGGACAAATTCTTGGCTGCAGTCTGAAGTTCTCGTTGAAAAGTTTCTTTTTTCTTCTAAATTCTTGGCTACATTTTCTTTCTGACTGCGGGAGCCATCTCCTATGACCCATGTAAATCATCTTTCTTGATTTCTTGAGCCACCTACTACGTGTATGTTCCATACAGTCAAAGCATGCCTTCTTTCTTTTCATAGTTTGTCTAGAAAGATTGCCAAGTGCAGGATAGTCATTAATGGTGCAAAACAATAGAACACGTAGTTTGAAGTTCTCCTGGCTGTACGCATCCCAAGTTTCCACACCTTCTTTCTAGAGAATCTCAAGATCATCGATAACAGGCTCCAAGAACACATCAATATCATTGTCGAGTTGTTTCGGTCCTTGGATTAACAAGCATAGCATAATGTATTTTTCTTGAAGCACAACCATGGCGATAGGTTATAGTTTGCAATCAAAACTGGCCAAGTGCTATGAGAACTGCTCATGTCTCCGAAAGTATTCATGTCATCCGTACACAAACATATTCTTATGTTTCTAGGGTCGGGTGCAAATTCTGGGTGTTTTTGATCAATATTCCTCCATTGAATCGAATTTGCAGGGTGTCTTAGCATACCATCGTTCCTTCTCTCTGTGGCCTGCCAACGTACTAACTCTGCTTCCTTGAGGTTGGCAAATATTCTCTTGAAACAATTAATGATAGGTAGTGTTGATGACAAATTTCTCTCACACGCTGGCCTGGGAGATCTGCTTAGCTCCAGTGTAGGACCTTCTCGGCTGACTGTGCAGTACAGGGCGTGCCAGTTGGTTTGATCTGTTAACCAACAAGAAAAATAAAGACATATGTGTTAAGGGTTAAGTTAGATCCTATTGGATCGGCTGTGAGAGTCAATTTACATATATATGCTATCCCGAAGTGCATTTAAACTAAGTGACTAGAATAGATCGGCTATGCCGAGACAGTATTAATCACTTAATCCAAATATACAATGGGATAATAAATATATGCCTTAACAGCCTAGCCGATACTGTAAGTCTAACTGTGAATCGGCTAGTACTCCGACTCATCTTATGAAAAGATATTGATCTAAACTAAATGCGCTAAACCTAGATCAGTCGGCTATCGGCTGTGGCTAACAAGCTGATTCTGGCTTAGGGTATTTAACTAGGGCAAGATCTTAATATAAGAGGCGGCTTTAATAAACCTGATCATAAATATACCAAAAAAATTTTAAAACTGATAAGGCCAGCTGAAACCCCGGCACTATCTCTAAACATATACATCTGGCCGAATAGATCATAAAAGCTCTAAAAACGACTTAGTAGGTCAGATTGATGCAACATTAAGTATAAAAAGAACAAACAGATCTACTATAGCTTATGTAAAACCCCTCGAGACGGTGGATATCGCATATAATCTAGGCCAACCTTTAGATCTAGCTCTATTGGCTACCGATTCCTGATAAAAACAGGCTGATGTCAAGACAGATCTAAACATCGTTCTAGATTATATGTGATATACGATAACTAGCGCAACATAAATCATTGAATTTAGAGTATCATAGCGATGGAAGCACTAAATTCCATGAGATACACCACTAATGACAAACATTTACCTTAATCGGGCATCGAAACGATGCACCGGCCGGATCAAGTGTTCGTCTAAAGAAAATAAGAGGCGATGCGCCGAGAGTTGTATTGATTGTGTGTGTTAATTACTGGGGTCTCGGGTCCTATTTATACCCAAGAATAACATTATCCATACGAACCCTGGTTTCTATCAAATCTACTATTTAAAATACGACAACATCCCAAGATATAGTCCCACGCCACATTATAATAGACAATCTAAACAAATTCCTAATTTATAGATACAATTATCGTTACAGGACCCTATCCATGGATAGCAATACCTTTTAACGCGCAATTTGGGAACCGAATCTTCTATTTATCTTTAAGCACTTTCATCGGCTATCGGCTATCCTTGTCCGACTCAACCTCAGTCGATTGGCCTCGTAGCCGATTGCATCACAGCCGACTCGACCTCTGTTCTTCCGATCCGATTCCGTTTCTATCTCGGCAGAGACTTAGGGATTTGGTTACCAAATTTAGTCGTTAACAGGTAGGTACCACACAACCTTCGTCGGACCACCCCGCTTTGACTTCTTTCCTTGGTCATTAATTTTTGTTCTCTTGTATCAAAGAGCCTTGCAGACAAGACAAGCATCTATGTCCACATATTGCTATGTTAGAGTATGCAGTCGTTTGGAGAAGTGTGAATTCTACGGACCTCTAACCCTAGAGGACACAAAACCTGCTTTGCTTCATATGTCGTCTCAGGCAATGTGTTCTCATCAGGAAGCATGACCTTCAAAATTCCCAAATGCTGTGTAAAACTCTTGTCTATCCATCCACTACATGCCTTCAGCTTCATTAGCTCCAAGGTAGCTGACAATTTGGTGTGTTTTGTCTTGCATCCGGCGTATAGAGGCTTCTCCGAGTCACTGACTAACCTACTGAACTTCATGGAATCTCTCTCGTTGTAGGCTGGGTCCTCAACATCATGTAACATGTCTTGCAACAGATCGTGATCCACATCAACCATTTCACCGCCCAATGGAGATGCAAAATTTGTCACTGAGGTGTAATAGTTTTGTTAACGCCAGAATTTGGTAAGCCCCGGTGTCCCTATCGGCTCAGTGTTCATATCGGCTCAAACCTAGAATCGGCTTAGAGTTCTGCAAGCAGCTGATGGGGATTTGCTCTTATCAATATCTTTAGCAGTCAGATTCTTGTTAGATTCGGTTTGAGAAAATCTTATCCAGAAGAGACCGAGTTAAGGAAGGATGCGGCTTGTATCTATTAATTAGGAAGAGTTTGTTAGCTTTCTATTCTATCTTTAGGAAAGTGTGTTAGTGTCCAATAAGGACTCGGTTTGTTTCCTTCTATCTTTAGGAATGTTTGAATTGTAATCTGTTAGGATCTTTGTCAGCCTACGGGTATAAATATGTAAGCCCGAGTTCATGTAAAGTCGCTCGATCAATACACTTCGGCGCATCACCACCTTTCTTATATGTTCTACTTTATCATCCGGTAGGCACCTGACGCGGGGCTGCATCGGCTTCGATCTCCGGCGAAGGGGCAAATCCTAGTTTCTCGATTTGGCTCTATCGGCTGTCTCTCGTTTTAGGGTTTTTGCCGATATCGGTTAAATCGTTATATTAGATTAGATTAGCTTAGGCATCCACCACCCTGAAAATCAGTCAAGAGCTTGATTGTCTAGATATTACGTTTCTTTTCATACTTAGTGCTGCATCTGTTCAGTTTGGCCTACTAAGTTGTGATTAGAACATTAATCTCTAGCTTACTTGTTGGTTGCCAATAAGGGTTCCATCGGGGTTTCAGCCGATGAATTATCTGAACATGACATCGGCTATGCTATAAATACGTAAAATCTCTGTCTTAAGGTACATTTAGACATAAGTGATTTATATTGTCTCGGTATGCTATCGATCTATCCCAATCACTTGGTTTAAACATATTTTGAGACCTATATTATATGCTATTAATATCTACAGCCGATTGAATAATTGTCAATCCCATGGACGTTGCATCGGCTTGTAAGGATAGCATATGAATTGGTTGCATCGGCTTCCCTTCTGGCCAACAATGTACGAAGACACCAAAGAATTGATTCGGAGGTGCTGGAGATGCCAGAAACACGGAAGGATAAGTGATCGCGATGCAATGCCCCTTACATACAATCTTCAAGTGGAACTTTTTGATGTATAGGGTATTGATTTCATGGGACCTTTTCCAAGATCCTGTGATTGTGAGTACATCCTGGTGGCCATCGATTACGTATCCAAGTGGGTAGAAGCTATGCCATGCAGAGCTACTGACACCAAGCATACTCGAAAATATTTCATGAAATCATATTTCGTTGGTTTGGAACACGAAGGATGGTGATAAGTAACGGAGGGTCTCATTTAATCTATAAGACCTTCCGAAACTTCTTGAAGGAGCTTGGAGCCCAGCACAATATAGCCACTCCATACCACCCCCAAACAAGCGATCAGGTTGAAACATCGAACAAGAAAATCAAAAACATTCTAGAGAAGACCGTTCAAGAAACCGGAAAAATCATGGAAGTGGAAACTACCCGATGCACTCTGGGCATACCGGTCTGCATTCAAGACACCACCCGACATGTCACCCTATCAACTCGTATATAGAACGTGCCATTTACCTGTCAAGTTGGAACATAGGGCATACTGGGCTATCCGATAATGGAACATGGACTTTAATCAAGCCGAAGCCCGGAGGAAGATGCAACTCTCCGAGCTAGAGGAATGGAGAGATAAAGCTTATCACAATGCCATGATCTACAAGGAAAGAACAAAAAGATGGCATGATAAGCGGATCAAGCCAAAGGAATTCAAACCTAGGGACAAGGTTTTGGTATTCAACTCAAGTGTCAAGCTATTTCGTCATGGAAAACATCGGAGCAAATTGGAGGGATCGTTCACCATCATCAACACGTCCTCGCATGGATAAATCACACTCCAAAATGATGAAGGTAACATCTTTAAGGTAAATGGTCATCGTTTAAAAGTTTTTCTTGATCCTATCGAATTATTTGATTTAGATTCTTTACCTTAGTTCTCGTAGATTTTCTTTTAGATAGACTATCAATTTCCTGGTCCCCTTAGTTTATTCCTTCCCTCGTGAAATTTTGGAGCAAAGTGGGGCCCGCAGGGGTTTGGCCGAAACGCCTCACGCGCCACTCCACTCCATTTTTTCCTCATTTATCCACCTTTCTTCCCTCTTAAGTATGGCCTGATCCAAGGTTTTTCAGGGTAGTTAGAAAAAGCTCTTCCTTTAAAAATTCCCATCTAATCTAGTCCTCTGCATTCATCCAAGCTCCACCCAATTTTCATCTAGCCGAAACCCTAGACACCTCCTCCAATGGCTGGTAAGGGGCTCATTCCATTCACTTCCTCCACCTCGACTTTTGATCTCAATGAAGAACCTATTCCGGCTAACCGCCTTGTTGCCAGTATATGCTTGAAGAAGTGCGGACAGTCGAGGTTGAGCCCCTAGCTATCATGCCGCCGGACCACAACGACGAGAGGCCGATTGGACCTGGCAGGGGTTCAACCGAACCAGCACTGGCAGATCCCGACCCCCCGTTGGAGCGCGCGTACTCCCACACCAACGTGGTCGCAGAGAGGGCATTCCCGCATGGCCAGCCCCTACAGACATCCTGTTCCAGCGGCTCTAGGGCCCAAACGGCAAGTAAAGACCCATCTCTTCCATGGAGACGGTCCGCCGAGTCCATCCTCTCAACCGGTGAATCACTACGGCAGTGCAGTGGCCTGCAAATTGGAAGAAGGCAGCCACCCAGGCATGTCGTCCTTCTCTTTAGATAGCCCGCCTTTTCAACAATGTTTCAAAGTTCACGGGTGTAGACCCTCGTTTTTGTAACAGGAATCATTCATGTTCATAGTACCATTTCCCTGGATCGAGTAGTTTGGTACCCACGAATACATTACTGAATCGTCAAGTGTGCACGATACATTCATCGTCTTACGCAAAATATTACAATATAGAGCCCGAGGGCAATATCTAGAACATAGGACACAACGGTCCAGAATACAATCAAAAATAGTGTCTAGATAAGGCAGCGAAAAGAAGGCAGCGGCATGCCATTGCCACAGGCAACGACCGGAATCTAAGACCTATTGGACGCCTTCGTCTTCCTCACCCTCCTGGTAGTATGCATATGGGTCTTCCAAGCCTTCATCTTCCACATCTAAATGTTTGTGCCTATAGCAAGGGTGAGTACCAACCGTACTCAGCAAGCCACCACAACAAGGATGCATATGATAGGAGATAATCAAAGAATGGTTGTGGTTCTTTTGTATAAAGCCAGTTTTGCAATTATTTTCACAAACCTAAGACCTAACCCTGATTAAGTTTTATTTCCATAGTTCATTCAATCGGCGATGGTTCTGTCCACCATCCATTGTGATCCCAACGATAGCTTCTCGCCATCGGATCGTCATGATTTTCTGTGGAGTCTACCCCATCTCGCATTTCGAGAAGTTGATCGACCAACACATAAAAATCATCATGCATTCCCATCCCATCATTTTAAAATTTGTAGTCTAGCCGAGGGAGAAACTTGTCACGTCGCTCCATATCCGTGAGCACGGCTATTCGAATAGATTGATTCACTCACACTGCAGTGGATGTACACTTTACCCGTACTCTGTGACTGCCCAACAAATGAGCCTACGTCCCAACACATGAGACAATCACGGCAAAACCTTTCGATAACCTCACTTTGGCAGTATCCGCTCCATGAACTTAAATGCTCTTGCACTCTAGCCGTCATTTCCTAGCAGTGTGAGGAGGTCTGGCGCTCCCGGTGTAAGGAAAAACTTCATTCTTTAAGTTGTAATTAATTTCGATTTTCAATCATCAATCCACACATAGGCCCGCAGCCTCATCACAATCATAAGAACCACTATGCGGGGATACTGCCTCCGCTCGGCTATCTAATCCGCTAGGTCTATATCCATTCGAGAAGTACGGTTGTACTGGCTCGTTCTAGGTTAAAAGTCTCATGGCTCGGTCCTTAACTGACCAGGAACGGCACTTGCCTTTTTCGGAATCCACCCAAATCATCCGGCCACCCCAGTCTAAAATATTGGTTTTATATTTTCAGTTTTCATCAAAACCCATTTTATCATTTTCAAGGCAATGTGGCACTCATGTCTCTATATGTCGTATCTCAACTATCTTCCCAAAGGTAGTTGCCCAAGCATAAAGCATTTTTGTAAACATGAGTATGCATGAATCTAATTTAGCATGGCTAAGCATTACCAAAGATATCCTTCGAACACATCATGTCGTAGGCTACAAAGAATATATCTAAGGTAATCAATATCAAGGCATGGCATAACAAGAATATGTATTCTTTTGTGTATAGCATGCACATTTGAGTCATTTAAAATCAACACCATTTCGCAAATGGGATCAATCTGTTAGAAGGTAGTGATGACTTGCCTTGCTCGCAACCTTGCTGACTGGGATCCTCGGTCCAATCAACAGCTTCCTCGGACACTATACATACGTGCGAAAGATATGATTGAATTCGATCATAATTCAATAAAACCATCAAAATGCCAAATAAAATCATAACAGCGATGCCTAAAACTAGTGTATGATCTTAAACGATTCTAGGTTCGAAGTTCGACAAAATCCAAGTTCAAAACAAGAGGGAGGGGTATAGTAATTTGAAATCCCACGATTATACCGATTTTAGAATATATACATAGCGACGATAATATCCTATGTTAAAATACTTTAAGTTATAAATATATAAGAATCTATGGTTCAAAATATTACACCAAGAGATAAACAAAATCTAGTTATATTCCCCAATTTTATTTGAACAATAGGCTCGAGAGTTAAAATTAAATTTAGAATAAATTACTCTAAGACTTGATACCAAAATAATTTGTAAAGCACATTTTAATTTGAAAATCTAGGTAGGGTATACGATAAAGTCAATGGTTGCTAATAAATTGGATTATATTAGATTTTGAACCTAAACTAGATTGACTCACGAGGGGTTGAGCACTCGGACACACGGAACTTCCGCCGGTTCCGGTCGAAACTTCCGGTTGCTCGATTTCTCGGACAGAGATGATTAACCGGAATATCCGGTTGGCTTAACCGGAACTTCCGGCGAGCGGTTCGGGCTCTAATGGCGTGGCGGTGACGGTGGCGCGGGGAGAAGGAGTGGGGGCGAGGGAGTGGTACGGTGGGGTGGGGGGAGATCGCGGACCCTTATATAGGCGGCCGGCGGTGTGGGCGCGGCACTGTTCGATGCGACGGTGGCGTGGCACGGCGACATGCGGTGAGGCAACAGCAGCGTGGCGATGACGCGACGGCACGGCCTGTGCGACGCGACGGCAGGCATGGCGACAAGACCACACGGCATGGCCGACGCAACGGCACGACGTGGGGGCATGCGGTGCGTTAACAAGGGAAGGGGGCCGGAACGCGCGCGTGATGTGTGGCGGTGCGGCGACATGCGCAACGTGAGCGCATGACACCGGTCGGTCTGACCGACTATCAAAACTTCCGGTAGGTCCACCTGGAACTTCTTGTCAGTCTAAAATCCCAAATATTTTATTCAATCACCTATTGACTTCCAATTTAATAACTTAGATATCATCCCAAAATAACTTTTGATTTTAAAAGTAAGTTTCCACCAAACTAAGATTTTTCAAAATATACACTTTTATTTTGAATATATTCATTTTAGGGATTCAAAAACCATTTCTAATTTCTTTTCTAACTATTAAATAAACTTTTAATTATAACACGCAATGAACTTTGCAAATAAGAGGCAATAAGATTCGACAAGATGCAACAATTCAAAAGTTGTTGTAAGCTCGAATTTTAACTTTCGATTTTTAATTCTTCCATTTTTAGGGTGTTACAAACCTACCCCCATAAATAAATCTTGTCCCGAGATTTGGGTTGGGTTGTGGTTTGAAGTCTGTTGGTTTATATAGGATTGATCTATTTAGGAGTTCATCCTAACAAGACGATGGATAGGTTATTTGCTTAGGATGACGCAGGAATCTGTCACTAAGTTTCTAAGGGTGGTCCATTTCATGCATTTGCGATTCTTTGTTTCTACTAACATGATTTTATCAGCCTTTAACTTTTACCAAATCTTTCAAACATACAAGTTTTAGTATGTGTAACGTTAAGTTCTCCTTAAGTTGTATAATAGACTTGTTATTCCAAAATTTTAGAGGCTTTTATTTCATAGATGGATAGTGACCCTATAGGGTATGATTGTGATCCAGGGACTTTGTAGGTGATGGGAGACCATTAGAAGGAGGTTTGGTTTTATCTAGCTACAACATGGTGCACAATTTAAGGATCCTTGGTCATGTCACTCTACCCTCCTTAAAAAAATTTTAAGCTTTGCTTTAGGCATTATCAGCAAATCCTTAGGAAATACGTCCGAGTAATCCTATACTACTGGCATCCCGCTCATGGGTAGCATGGTGAATATTCCCATAGCTCGTTCACATAGCCTCGGGTCTTGGTCCATGGTTATGGTCAACGGTGATCCCCACGGGGTGGATACAGTGACTTCCCTTCGGCCACAGTCTAGGACCCCTTGGTTTTTAGTTAATCAATCCATTCCTAGTATGACATCCAGTGTTTCTGGTGGCAGTACCATAAAGTTTGGAAGGAATACCACATCCCTAATCCGGATGGGCAGATTGATGCATGCATGTGGTATGGTTATGTCTCCCCTGGGTGAATGCACTAACATGGGTCTCTTAGGTTCCACCCGGTGTAGGTTGTGTTGTTTGCTTATTTTTGATGACATGGACGAATGCGATGCTCCGGAATCAAATAAGACTTTAACTAGGTGGAGTTGATAGAAAATATACCGATTAGCATTCTCTGATCTTCCTGTGCCTCTTGGCGTGCACATGATTCACTTGTCCATGGCGTGATCTTGTAGTATATTCATTGGGTTGCGGTGTCCTGAACAGACCGCGTCCAGTAGCAGGGGCAGTAGTTCCGCGTACAACCATTGAATTGGCACCGGTACGAAGAGGGGTGCTGCGTGGCTTGGGGCAGTGGTTGGCATAGTGCCCAAACTTTCCACAGTTGAAGCAGTTCACATTCTTCCTTCCAGGAGTGGCTAGAGTCGGTGTCGGAGTGCGAAATTGGGTCACAGTTGGCCTGCTGACATTGCTAGGTGTAATAGGACGACTGGTCGCCACGACGGTTGGCTTCCATCCAGACGGGGTTGCTCCCTTAGGACGCTGAGATGTTCCCTGAATTGGGCGGGTCATAGTGAGTCTCCTCTTGCAATTGTTTTCCACTATCTTCTGGTCGTGTTCCAGCCTTACAACCTTGTTAATCAAACTCTGGAAGTTTGCATGGTCCTGTCCGATCATATGCCCTCGCAGCTCATCATTCAATCCTTTGATAAACTTGTCAACCTTCTCTTCTTCATCCGTCAAGTCGCTGGTCGTGTAACAGGCAAGCTGGGTGAACTGGTTTAGGTACTCTTGCACTGTGGTTTTCCCTTGGCACAGTCTCCTAAATTCATTTTTCTTCATGTGCATTACTGCTGCCGGCACAAAGTTCTCGTGAAAGGCGGCAACGAATTCTTCCCATGTTGGTTCGCGGCATCCTCTGCTCGAGTGTCCTTATAGGTATCCCACCGAGTCACTAGCGAGTCCTTCCGGTTAGTTTGCGGCAAAGATTACTTTGTCGGCTTCATGCACACGCACATAGGTCAGCATTTTCTCTATAACGCGTAGCCAATCTTCTGCGTCCATAGGTTCCTCTGCCGTAGCGAAGGTGGGTGGCTTGGCTCTCATAAACCCGCCAAGGCTTGAGCTTTCACAGCCTCCTTGATTGTTGGCGATGCCCTGCAACAACTGGGTTTGTGCAGCCATGACCTCGGCCAAAGTGGTGGGGTTGGGCTCCGGTGGGTTCTCATTATCGACTGATGCTCGACGTAGGTGAACCATCTGTAGAGCGTAGATGAGTAATAGACTTAACCTACTAAGGTCTCAATCCTGTTTGGTTTTATTTTTGGGTTGGTTAAGGTGATATTCTATGGGGCAAGCATGGTGGAATAAACTCATTCATAACATACCATAAAACATTTCATAGGTTCATAGTTAACACATCAATAGCATATATAACAGACTGCACATATGCAGTCCCACACAACGCAAAAGCTAACATCGCACTATTGCCATCAACTATTGAGAGGGAAGGGGTGTGGTCCTTTATGGGTTTGATCACCTTGGGCAGAAGGTTGGGCGTCCTGCGGAGCACCGGTGTTGCAAACAATGCGGTTGTCTTGAGACTGTTGGCGCTTGGGCACTTGACAAGTTCTGGATACATGACCTGTTTCTCCACAGTTGAAACAACGTCGGGCTTCTTTTTCTAGTCTTGGAAGGGGGCATTTATTGAAATAGTGTCCCGGCTTACGACAGTTGAAACAAATCAAACCCGATTTATCACAAGGTACACTCTTCTGTGTCTGTAGCATGCCTCTGTTACCTTTGGTGGTCCTTACTAAGGTTGGGGCCAGATCATGATCAGGAACATCTTTTCTGCCAGTGACACCAACCATGAGTTGACTAACAGACCATCGGGATATCCTTTGGTCCTCCTTTTTCTTATCTAAGATTAAAATCAGTTGACAGTCTTTAGGTACATGATCTGTTCCTTCACACAAGAAACATGTGACGATTCTCATGGGGCATTCTTTCGGCATATGGGTGTCCTCACCGCAGTGACAGATGTGGTTGCACATGCTTGAAGTGTGTCCAACTTCTCCACAACGAGTATATGCTTTGAGCTCCATTTCTTCTTCACTAACGTTTTCCAAGTTTGCTTTTTCATCATCTCCAGAGGACATCTTTTCTGATGCATCATCTTCTGGTTTGGGTGAACCATAAAGCTAGAGATGTCGGGTTAACGGACGTGCACCATGAAATGTATTGTTCCTCAGTGTCGGGGAATCTTCTCGGCATCTTCGGGAGTAAACACGTACTGTGATGATCATCTTGCTAGCATAACCTGTATTTCATTCTGGTGACTTTCTCTTCTTGGAGTTGGATGGTGGCAAACTAAAATCTTGGCTGATTATTCGACCGAAATCTTTATTCTTTCTTGCGCACTGATATCTTCTTCGGTCGAGGTCCTGGTATACTTGTACCATGAATTGTTCCTTCCGCCATGACCTTGCTCAACGTAACCATAGCAGGTGTCAAGTGTTTCCCTCCAACCTAATGGCGAGGTTGGTGCTATCGTTTCCTATGGACTTGACAACATACTTGCGGGAGTCATCAGGGCTTGCGTCGATACATACTGGCGTTGCTCAAGGTACTGACCCTGAGCTTGCATCTGTTGCTGTTGAAAGTGTCGTTGCACCTGTTGCATCATCATGGTCATTAAGTGCGTCTGATTAGCCACTACTTGGGCTAGGGTCGGGTTCACAGGGAAAGGAGGTGGAGTGTTCATAGGGTTATTCTGAGTTAATCCACGGGGCCGCTGAGGTCTTGATTTACTGACAGTGCCCTTGGTTTTACCCATCTGTTGCTGGAGAAGACAGGAGAGGGGAAAGAAGAGGTTAACTAAAGATGATACCTTAATCTGCTTACTACTGATCTGCTGTGAGTATACTTTTATTGTTCCAGTTGATTAAACAAAAAAAACCTAGTATGGTCACATCCCCAATACCGATGTAAACCATACCCTGCAGACAGCAAACAACACACGGCCTAGGAACTATCAGTGCTACTCTTCCGGGAAAAGATTGGGTTTTAGGTGAGCTCCGAGAAAACTTCGCTTGATCCTCAAGAAGCGTTGACTCGGGGCCGCTTGGCTTGATCACCTTTGCTTGAAGCTTGGACTTGACTTGGCTTCCAGATGGTGCTCCAGGCTTAACAGCTGGAGAGTTGAGGGGGAAAGGAGAGAAATTTGGCAAATCAGTTTGCAAGGACTCCAGAGTCAGGGGGAAGTGAGAGCAAAACAAATTTTATAAGGAGGATAAGGAGATAAGAGTCTAAGGGAAAACACATTTTGTTTTATAGACATAATGTTTTTATTTTCAAAATAATCCTAGATGGGGATTTCTCCCTTTTGCCAGCTATCAAGGGGGTGGGGCGCCATTGGTCTTATCCTACGGTTGCACGCTCTGATACCAGCTATGTAGACCCTCATTTTTGTAACAGGAATCATTCATGTTCATAGTACCATTTCCCTGGATCGAGTAGTTTGGTACCCACGAATACATTACTGAATCGTCAAGTGTGCATGATACATTCATCATCTTACGCAAAATATTACAGTATAGAGCCCGAGGGAAATATCTAGAACATAGGACCCAATGGTCCGGAATACAATCAAAAACAGAGTCTAGATAAGGCGTGGAAAGAAGGCAGCGGCACGCCATTGCCATAGGCAACGATCGGAGTTTAAGACCTATTGGGCGCCTTCGTCTTCCTTACCCTCATCGTAGTATGCATACGGGTCTTCCAAGCCTTCATCTTCCACATCTAAATGTTAGTGCCTATAGCAAGGGTGAGTACCAACCGTACTCAGCAAGCCACCACAACAAGGATGCATATGATAGGGGATAATTAAAAAATGGTTGTGGATCTTTTGCATAAAGCCGCTTTGCAATTCTTTTCACAAACCTAAGACCTAACCCTGATCATGTTTTATTTTCATAGTTCATTAAATCAGCGACGGTTCTTGTGGAGATTGTGGCAATCGGGTATCCACATGGCAAGCTTATCCGACTGGAGGTAGGGATAGATTGCGCCTGCTATATCTGTAAGCCGAACTTGACTTAGGTGTTACGGTTGCCGATAGAGATAAGGCAATCGGCCTATAGTCACGGTTTGGTAAGATTGAGGGAACCAACTTAGAATAAGATAGGGTTTCCGACTTGTAAACCCTTCCTCCCAAGACTATATAAGGGGGGTAAGGGGCGTCCCTTGAGGGATATCAGATATCCTAGACTTGATCAGAGATTAGATTCTAGATACGACTTCATAAGCAAGAGCTTTAGATCACGAGATCAATAAAGACACTCGGCGGATCGAATCCACCGAAACAGAGTAGGGTATTACCTCACGAGAGGGCCTGAACTGTCTAAATCTTCTTTTCCTCCTAACCCATTGTGCTTGGCGATCTTGACTGCGACCCCAGAAATTATATTGCCGAAACCAAGTTTCGACAGTTGGCGTGCCAGGTAGGGGGCCGCGCGTCAAGACTTCTTCAACAAATCTCGCCGACAAGCGTGATGGGATCTCCTTCAAGACTCGACGACTTTGCCGCCAACTTCGTCGACGACTCCTCCTTCGACTCGGATTCGAACCAGTCGAAGGGAAAGACCCACTCGGCGCCGTTCGGGCTCCCCAACAGCGCGAGATCTTCAACAACATCTTGAAGACCAAGATGCGATCCACCTTCTCCGACGACGGACTTCACTCGGCGCCATTCGGATTTTCGAATGCCGACGAGATCTGCGCCAATCTCCTCGCCTCCCGACGGAAGCAATCTACTCTGCTGAAGACCTCTCGGTGCCGTTTGGGTTACCAAACGTCGCCAAGATCTACAGTCAACTGCTCTCCCCCGAGTTGGCGGCGATCCACTCGGAGGAGCCTGATCCCCCAAGCTCCGACTCGGACTGGAGCGATCCAGATCCGGATTTCCCAGGATCAAGGGAGGTCGCTGTCATCCTCCCGTCCTTTGGCTCCTGCTCATCTTCAGAGCTCAACGGATACCTCAGCTCCGCCGGCTTCGACAATCTCTATGGCATCCCTTCTGACGAAGCCGACAATTCCGACTGCCCTATGGACTGCGAGCCGAAGTGCTTCGACGTCCTCATGGCCGAGCCGGATGAATCCGACTCAGCCATGGCCAGAAGGCTTGCCGAAGAGGAGCGAGCTAGAGTGGAGCTTGAGCGCAAGACAGCCGAGGAGGACAAACAACGCAAAGACGAGGCCGACAAAAGGAAGCGGGGATCTGCGTGCGGCGGACGATCCGCCGGGAGGCCATCCTCCAAACACGGGTGCGCAAGACCAATGTCTTCTAGACGCCACGCGAACGCCGTCGCCGCACTCACGCTCTTGGATACCGTCATGGAGACGGCTCCGGCCAACGTGACTCCCATACTTGATAAGATCAAGACTATCGTTGCCGCCACGGCCAACGGCCCTCCCACCACTTCGGCGCGAAGGCCGACTGAATCCGTGGCCGAAACACCAGACAAGAGCCGGCTCCCACCCCTAAGGTCAGGAGACTACAGGAGGCCCGAGCCGGCTCGGTCGTCAACTAGGCCAAGAGGCCCACCTCCCGAGTCCACGCCAAGGCACCAAGAGCAGACGGACGACTCTCGCCACAAACGACATGGACGTCCGCCCGTCCACCACCGAGTCCGCCGCAACAGTTCCAGCTACCCAACCAGCCAACAGAAGACCCCGCCGAGTGATCTGCGGGAAGTCCTCGATCGCCGCTACCAAGAGCGCGACCGTCGCACTCAGGAAGATCGGAGGGGATCACCCGATAGCGGCGACGATGGAGTACCAGCCTTCACTCGGGAGCTCCGCCGAGTGCATTGGCCGAGCGGCTTCAAGCCAACAGGGATAGAAAGGTACGATGGCAAAACCGACCCGAATCTTGGTTAACGTGTATACTCTTGCCATCCGAGCTGCAGTGGCGACAACAAAGCCATGGCCAACTACCTGCCCGTGGCCCTCGCAAACTCAGCCAGAAATTGGCTCACCAGCTTGCCAAGAGGCTCAATCGGCTCGTGGAGCGAGCTGAGGGACCACTTCATCGCCAACTTCAAGGCACCTTCGAGAGGCCGGCACGCACTTCGACCTTTACAATGTCATCCGAAGCCGGACGAGCCCCGAAGGATTATATTCGTCGCTTCTCGAGAAGCGCAACAAGATCCCGAACATCACCGATGACATCATCATCGCCGCCTTCCGAAGGGAGTCCGTGATGAGCTGCTTATCGGCAAGTTCGGACGAAAGCCACCGAGGACGGTGAAGCAGATGTTTGAGACGGCGAATTCATACGCCAAATCAAACGACGCCATCAAAGCCGCCCGTCAAGACCGGCCTGACGAGAAGAGAGGACAAGCAAGCGGGCGGAAGCGAAATCCTAAGAAGGATGGCGGCAACAACGGCAACCGGGCCCGAAAGATCGCAAGCGCCGATCTGAAGACCGGTGGCCGCAACCTCCAATACTTAACGCCGTCCCGAGTCGCCGCCTACGACGCCATCATGAACGCCCGGTGCACCCACCATCCGAATCACAAGCACGCGGCAAAGGATCGCTTTATCTACAAGCGGTTCTGAACAGACGGCGCAACTCAACAAGAAGCCGACTGACGAGGTTGGCCCGTCCGACGCCAAGAAAAACAACGCGGCTGAAAATGCCGAACCTTTTCAAGATCCAGTGGGGAGCTCAACCACATCTTCGGGGCCCGTTAGCTTATGAATCCAAGAGGAAACAAAAGCTAACCGACCGGGAGGTCAACGCGGCTCAACTCAAGTCCCTCAATATCTGCGATGGTCGGAGGTGGCCATCACCTTTGACCACTCGGATCATCCCGACCGAGTGGTCCACCCGGACGATATCCACTCGTCCTGGACCCCGTGGTCCGCAACATCAGGCTCAAGCGCGTCCTCATCGATGGGGGCAGCGCCCTCAACATCCTGTTTGCCAAGACCATGGATGAAATGCAGATCCCGAGATCCGAACTCAAAGCAAGCTCAGCCCCTTCCACGGAGTTATCCCGGGCTATCTTCAACTCCACTCGGGCACATCTCCTCCCAGTCACCTTCGGAGCCCGAGAGAACTTCCGAACGGAGAACATCACCTTCGAGGTGGCCGACTTCGAAACGGCGTATCATGCCATCATCGGAAGGCCTGCGCTTGCCAAGTTCATGGCGATCCCTCACTACACTTACCTCTCGCATGAAGATGCCGGGTCCCAACGGCGTCATCACTCTTCGCGCGATGTGAAGCAAGCCTTCACTGCGACAAGGAGAGCTGCGACATGGCCCAATCTCGCGAGAGATTACGTGGCCAACAAGAAGTCCGATTGGCTGCATCAACTTCGGCGAGGGCGAAGTCCCCGAAGAAGATAGCCAAATCAGATCCGGCGACGCCAAGACCAAAAAGATCTCCCTTGATTCGTCCCCCTCCAAAACTGCGTAATCGGCGCCGACCTAGATCCTAAATAGGAAAGCGCGCTCGTCACCTTCCTCCAAAATAATAAAGATGTTTTTGCTTGGAAACCATCGATATGCCTGGAATTCCTAGGGAGGTGATCGAGCACTCTCGAACGTCAAAGATGACGCGAGACCAATAAAACAACGATTACGCAGATTCGCACGGGATCGAAAAGACGCGATCAAAGAAGAACTTGCAAAGCTCTTGGCTGCCGGCTTCATTAAAGAAGTCCTTCATCCCGACTGGTTAGCCAATCCAGTCCTGGTCCGCAAAAAGACGGGGCAATGGCGCATGTGTGTCGATTACACCGACCTCAACAAAGCTCGCCCCAAAGATCCGTTCGGGCTGCCTCGCATCGATCAAGTCGTCGACTCAACAGGCTGCGAACTCCCGAGTTTTTGGATTGTTACTCGGGCTACCACCAGATCAGTCTGAAAGAATCCGACTGCTTGAAGACATCTTTCATCACGCCGTTCGGGGCCTACTGCTACATCACCATGCCTTTCGGCCTGAAGAACGCCGGAGCTACATACCAACGCATGATCCAAAGATGCTTCCGACGCAGATCGGCAAAAACGTTGAAGCTTATGTCGACGATGTTGTCATCAAGACCAAGCGAAAAGAAAACCCGATCGCCGACTTAGAAGAAACCTTTGCAAACATCCGGGCCTTCTGAATGAAGTTGAACCCGGAGAAGTGCACCTTCGGCGTCCCATCAGGCAAACTGCTCGGCTTCATGGTATCACATCGCGGCATTGAAGCAAACCCAGAGAAGATCAACGCTATCTTAAACATGAAGCCCCCGAGTAATCAGAAAGACGTCCAAAAGCTCACGGCTGCATGGCGGCACCGAGCCGTTTCATATCCCGACTCGGCGAACGAGGCATGCCCTTCTTGCCGCAAGAAGACAGGACGACTTCCAGTGGACCACGAAGGCGACAAGGCCTTTGAAGATTTCAAAGAATTCCTTACCACGCCACCCGTCCTGGCTTCACCTCAGCCCCAGGAACCCCTCTTGCTGTACGTCTCAGCCACTCACCAAGTGGTCAGCACGGTCCTTGTGGTTGAACGAGAAGAAGAAGGACGGGCCCAGAAGATTCAAAGACCAATTTACTTTGTCAGCGAAGTATTGGCGGGAGCCAAAATCCGATACCCCCAGGTACAAAAATTGCTTTATGGTGTTCTAATAACCGCGAGGAAATTGGCACACTACTTTCAGGGTCACTCGGTCACCGTCATCACCTCTTTTCCACTCGGCGACGTCGTCCACAACCGCGAGGCAACCGGGCGCATCGCCAAGTGGGCCCTGGAACCGATGCCACTTGGACTTAACTTTTAAACCCGGACGTCCATTAAGTCACAAGCCTTAGCGGACTTCTGGCCGAGTGGTCGAACGAAGAAGAGCATGTTCCCGAGAAGACCTCCAACACTGGACCATGCACTTCGACGGATCCAAGAGGATCACTGGCTTGGGAGCAGGAGTTGTGCTGATCTCCCCGACTGGGGAAAGGCTAAGATATGTCCTTCACCTCCACTTCTCCGCCTCACACAACGTCGCCGAATACGAAGCTCTTTTACATGGACTGCGCCTTGCAGTCTCACTCGGGATTCGTCGGCTTATTGTGAAAGGCGACTCCCAGCTGGTCGTCAATCAAGTGATGAAAGACTGGTCCTGCTTGAACGATACCATGGAGGCCTACCGACAAGAGGTCCGCAAGCTCGAGGACAAGTTTGATGGGCTAGAACTCTCACATGTCCTGAGACATAACAACGAAGCTGCCGATGAGCTAGCGCAGTTCGGATCTAAGCGCGAAGCCGCTCCAACAGATGTCTTTGTCGAACATCTCTATGAGCCAACCGTCACGGCAAAGACAGCTCCCAACGAGCAAACCACGAACGAATTCACCATGATCGATACCGACTGGAGGACGCCGCTCATCAAATTCTTAACTCAGCAAGAGCTGTCGGATGACCGGGATGAAGCAGAACGCGTCCGGCGTCGTTGCCAAGCATACGCCATGGTCGACTCCGATCTATACAAGAGAAGCCCCTCTGGAATTCTAATGAGGTGCATCACACCCGAAGAAGGGAAACAATTGCTCCAAGATATCCACTCGGGCATATGCGGAAGCCACGCGGCGGCACACACTCTAGTCGGCAAAGCTTACAGGCAAGGATTCTTCTGGCTCACCGCGGTCTCCGACGCGGATAAAGTCGTAAGAACCTGCGAAGGATGCCAGTTTTTTGCCCGACAAACCCATGTCCCGGCCCAGGAGCTCCAAACAATCCCACTTTCCTGGCCGTTTGCGGTATGGGGGCTGGACATGGTTGGTCCTTTCAAGAAAGCTCCAGGAGGTTTCACTCACCTCTTCGTAGCAATCGACAAGTTCTCCAAGTGGATCGAGGCCAAGGCGGTTGCCACAATCACCGCTGACAAAGCACGGGATTTTTTCCTCAACATCGTGCACCGCTTCGGCGTCCCAAACAGAATCATAACTGATAATGGGACTCAATTCACGGGAGGCATCTTCAAGGAATTCTGCGAAGACTTCGGAATCAAGATCTGCTATGCATCAATAGCTCACCCCAAAAGCAATGGGCAAGTCGAGCGAGCAAACGGCATGGTCCTTCAAGGCATCAAGGCTCGCGTCTTCGACCGGCTAAGCCCTTACGCTGGCAAGTGGGTCCAAGAACTTCCCTCGGTTCTATGGTCGCTGCGAACCACACCCAGTCGGGCCACCGGCCAAACTCCTTTCTTTTTGGTCTATGGCGCAGAAGCCATGTTGCCAAACGAGATGGAGTATGAGTCCCTCCGGTCCGCAGCTTCAACGATGAACGCTACGACATCGACCGAGTGGATGACCTCACCCGATTGGAAGAGGCCCGCGAGGCGCCCTCATCCGTCGGCCAAATACCTTCAAGGGCTCGAAGATACCACGGTCGCAACGTGCGAGCACGAGCTTTCATTGTTGGCGACCTGGTCCTACGCAAGATCCGACCACCAAAGACCGACACAAGTTATCTCCCTTATGGGAAGGACCGTATATAATCACCGAAGTGACTCGGCCCGGTGCTTACCGGCTAAAGCACGAAGACGGGTCCATGGTGGAGAACTCCTGGAACATCGAACATCTTCGACGGTTTTACGCCTAATTTGGCTAAGGCCTCATGTTTTTCCTTGATTGCCAACCTCAAGCAAGATGACTTCTTGAGCTAGCGTCGGGGCTGTACACATATCAATAAAGCCCGAATTTTCCTCATCAAATTTTTGTGCATAATTTGGTTTATCATTGTTTAATGTCCTTCGACTCGAGCTCGGTGTCTAAGGACTGAGAGTTTTCCGATGACCTAATCGAGCCTAGGCTTGATGACAGTCAGACGAAAACTACTTAAGAAATTTCACGCAAAGGCTCGAATCAAGGCATTGACATAAATAAACTAAAAATAGTCACAAAGATTCCATGACAAGAGTATTACGATTACATGACATTCACAAAGCAAAGTCGAATACGGTTCGAGTTTAAAATTGTTTACTACATCTAAAGAGATCTTCTTCGCCGCCTCTTGCGCCTCGCCGAGCATATCTAAGGCCTGCTCGTCGTTGTCCCCTCGCGAAGCCCTCCCGATTGAATGAATATCCACTCGGGGGTAGAGGGACTTGGTCTGTGCAAGAGCCAGACCAGCCCCCATGTTGGTCGCTTCGGTGATGTTCTTCAGATACTGCTCGGGAGCCAGCCGGAGCTTGTCGAAGATCTCGATTGGCTCCAGCGAGCTGGCCCCAACTCCTTGATCAAACAAGGATGTTAAGATCGGCGTGGCGGCGTTGGCGACCTCTTCCCGAATCTCGTCGCTAGACTTGATCCGCCCAAGCAAGACGTCGTATTGGGCTCGAGTCTTCATCTTATAAGCTGCAAGGAGTTCCAGATCATTCAAGGCACTCGGGAATGAAGCAGCACATGAAATTCAACCTCAGAGAAGGTTACCTTCAAATTCGGCCTCCATCTCGGCCTTGTCGAGGCCACCGCTTCCGGTTGGACTTGAAGCGAGTGGACCTCCGAAGAATTTTCTACAACGAAAGAGGATTATCAATTGACAAGATCAACAAAAGAATCATAATGAAGCTGGGAGAGGCGGGCTTACTTCCGATTGATCCGCGGAGGTCGAGGTTCGCTTCCCGAAGCTCCGAGATCTCCCTCCTTAAAGCGGCCTCCCTCGAAGCGGCCTCCTCCCGAGTGACCTTCAGCGTGAACGTCCTCTAAGGAGTTTAAGTGAGGCACCAGCTTTTCCAGCACCTCGGATTTCGCCATTGAGCGGCAATATTCTTTACGCATGCGAAAGCGAAGAATGATCGACTGAAGAATAACGAAGATATAATCAAAAAGAAAGACGAAGGCTTACGTTGAGCAGTCGGGTCGCCTCATTCAGGCACTCGACGAGGGCATCCCTTTCATCCTTCTCAGCTTGCCGGTCGAGGATGATGCCCGTCTCTCGCCTTCCGAGTCCCGCCACTCGATTCTGATCGGAGGAACCCGTTCTCAGGACCGTAGCAGCTGGGGATCTCTTCTACCGTGGCGGCAAACAAGAAAGACCAATGAAGACATGAAGGATTCAAAATTGAAAGAACAAAGGAAAGTTCCGAAGCAAGTCTCACCGGTTTCGGTGGTGCCGCCTAGGTGGGGCAGCGGGCTCTTCTTTTCTTCGGGCTCGCGTCGAGTGACCCTCGGTCGGGGCGCTCGGGCCGCGGCCGTGAGTTCCCCGGCCGATGCGGTCTCGGCCGGGATACCCCGGCCGGTAGTCGGGGCTCTTCCCTAGGGCGTTTTCCTTCGAGGAGAAGGATGCTTCTCCGAACGCTCGCACTCGGTTGCGGGCTCCGGGTTTTGGCTCGACGGCCTTGGCGCTTCGGGAGCAGCGGCGGGGTCGGCCCTTCACCCCCCCGGCAGGATCTATGTCCCTGGGGCCTCCGCACAAGTGAACACAACGAAGATAAAGAAAAGTTTTCTCGCGAAAAGCTCGGGCTTTGGTTTCGAGCATACTGGAAGATCGGCGGATCTTCGGCGCCGTCCGCGGTGATCGCCTTAGAGGTGGAGTCTCGACCGGAGGAGCGGGACGTCGTCATCCGAGTCCTCGATGATCAGCCGCCTTTTACTTGCGCGCTTGTTCGAATCCTCACTCGGCGCCGCCCGCTTCCCGACCGGATCAGCTTGGATTTTGATCCCGCCGCGGCTTCTTGGCGGCGACGCGGCGCGTCATCATGAGCCATCTTATATGGCTTGGAGGTGATAGAGGCATTTTCCGCGAAGAAAGAAGGTGCAACATTAAGCGACAAGACGTCAAGGTTGAAAGATACTATGAAGCAACCAATCGGCTTACCGGAGGAGGAGGTCGGTGGATGCTGAATGGGAGGACAGAGAATGAGGGCTCGCTCGACTCGCGATCCCGATGAAAAGAGCTTGTACATCCGGATCTTCACGATCTCGTATGTGAGTGGATCCGGGTCCTCCCGATTGGGTCCGTTCCGCCTTCGTACTCGAAGGCCGGCTTAGATCGCTCCTTGATCGGCGCCGCGGCACTCGATGAAGTGCCGAGTGATTTGTTCCCGCGAAGATTCCTCTTCTTCATCGCCGGATCTTCGCGAGCGGATCGTTGGCTTCATCCCAATCTTGGGCTACGGCACGGTGCTCCAAGATGGCTTGGGGACAGGAGGAAGACCGACGAAGGCGGGCGGACTGGTTCGAGATTATTGATATAGAACCAGCCCGCGTGCCGGCCTTTGTTGGAAGATTTCAAGGGGAGAGAAAAGTAGTCTTTGCGGAGAGATCCGCGAAGCTGAAAGCCTGCCCCACCAACGACGCAAGGTTGATCCTTGTTCGGATGGGGTTTCGTAGAACATACGACGAATAGATTGAAATGAGGAAGAATGCCAAGGAAGGCTTCACACACATGAATGAAGAGTGCTATGTGAAGCATCGAGTTGGGGTTCGGATGGTAGATGTGAAGACCATAGTAGTCCAAGAGCCCCGAAAGAATTCGGAGGTGGGAAGACTGAACCCGCAATAGAAAAAGGAAGTAAAGACGACGAGCTCACCGGTGTTTGGGGTCGGGAAGTCCTCCCCGCCGCCGGACGCCATCCCACAAGTTCCTTCGGCGGAAGCACGCCGTGCTTTACCATCTCCTTGAGGGTGTATTCCCTCACATCCGAGGTGGCCCATTGGTCGAACGGAATATTCTTCTCCTCCGCCATGAGATCGAGGTTGTTGGGGAGTGGATCTGGCTGAGAAAGGTTAGATCTTGGGCGATGGATGTGGGAGTTTTGGCTGCAGAAGCTAGTTGTCGCGGCAAGCGAGCTTCTTGGCGGATGGACTGAGAAGTGCGCAAGCCTAGGGTTCTCCGCAATGAACTGATGAGCAGTATTGCGAGAAGGGGAATCTTTGGAAGATGAAGAGGCGGGGATGACCTCGTGTCTTTATAAAGAAAGATTTGAGGGTTGCGTTAGGTTTTCTGGTGAGTGGGCCGAGCCCATAAGAAAATCTACGGAGCTAAGGTGTGGTCCGATACGTGTCCTTAGGGACTTAAGCGGATGAGCTTAAGCAGATTTGCTCTGGCAATATGCGCGTGTCCGAGTGCCCTATACCTTAAAAGATCCTTCCATACCGCGGTTTGCTTAACTTCATGAGAAGTTGGCACGATGCAATTTGGAAGGTGACCAACAGCAGAGTTTTTATAGCCGCCTTGATGAACAAGGGCTGTTTGGTTTTTCGGCATTTGGTCGGGTAATCTTACCGATGCTGTTTATTTTCCACCTTGGTGAAGATCTTTATAAGATTGAGACCAGTATTATGGCAAAAGCTATTTAATAACTTGGTCATATTTTTCATATGATTGAAAGAACTTGTTTTCCCATGAGGGATGAGTAAAATATTTATTCTGGGATTACTCGGGCAAACCCACTCGGTTAAGCAAGAGTTTACCGAGTGCTTTTTACCCATGAGGGATGATTGAATTATTTGTTCTGAGATGACTCGGGCAAATTCACTCGGTTGAGTATGAACTTGCTGAGTAATGAGATTTCTATGATTGCTTTAGCATGAGCTAGGCATTTACATGAGAACAATTTTTATAGTTCTTGACTATATGCTTAGTCTATTATTGACTAACCACATAGTCGGGGGCTACACCTATAATTAGGTGCATCAGGAGATGCACCTAGATATTTATTTTTGAGAAATTTTTATATATATATTTTCCAGCCCTTCACAGTCTTTGGAGCCACTCGGGAAGATTCAGCAGAGATGATGGAATCACTCGGCGCCAAAAGCACTCGGTCAAAAGATTTTTTTTGGTTGAGTGCTGCTTTGGTCCGGCTGAGTTGTCTCGTCGACGAAAAGGACTCGGGGCTACTGTGGAGATTGTGGCAATCGGGTATCCACATGGCAAGCTTATCCGACCGGAGGTAGGGATAGATTGCGCTGCTATATCTCGTAAGCCGAACTTGACTTAGGTGTTACGGTTGCCGATAGAGACAAGGCAATCGGCCTATAGTCACGGTTTGGTAAGATTGAGGGAACCAACTTAGAATAAGATAGGGTTTCCGACTTGTAAACCCTTCCTCCCAAGACTATATAAGGGGGTAAGGGGCGTCCCTTGAGGGATATCGATATCCTAGACTTGATCAGAGATTAGATTCTAGATACGACTTCATAAGCAAGAGCTTTAGATCACGAGATCAATAAAGACACTCGGCGGATCGAATCCACCGAAACAGGAGTAGGGTATTACCTCACGAGAGGGCCTGAACCTGTCTAAATCTTCTTTTCCTCCTAACCCATTGTGCTTGGCGATCTTGACTGCGACCCCAGAAATTATATTGCCGAAACCAAGTTTCGACAGTTCTGTCCACCATCCATTGTGATCCCAAGGATAGCTTCCCACCATCGGATCGTCATGATTTTCTAGGGGGTCTACCCCTTCTCGCATTTCGAGAAGTTGATCCACCAGCACATAAAAATCATCATGCATTCCCATCCCATCATTTTAAAATTTCTAGTCTAGCCAAGAGAGAAACTTGTCACGTTGCTCCATATCCGCGAGCACGGCCATTCAAATAGATTGATTCACTCACACTCCAATGGATGTACACTTTACCCGTACTTCGTGACTGCCCAACAAATGAGCCTAAGTCCCAACACATGAGACGGTCACGGCAAAGCCTTTCGATAACCTCACTTTGGTAGTATCCGCTCCATGAACTTAAATCCTCTTGCACTCTAGCCGTCATTTCCTAGCAGTGTGAGGAGTTCTGGTGCTCCCGGTGTAAGGGAAAACTTCATTCTTTAAGTTGTAATTAATTTCGATTTTCAATCATCAATCCACACATAGGCCCGCAGCCTCATCACAATCATAAGAACCACTATGCAAGGATGCTGCCTCCGCTCGGCTATCTACAGCGCTAGGTCTATACCCATTCGAGAAGTAGGATTGTACTGTCTCGTTCCAGGTTAAAAGTATCATGGCTCGGTCCTTAACTAACCAGGCATGGCACTTGCCTTTTTCAGAATCCACCCAAATCATCGGGCCAACCTAGTCTAAAACATTGGTTTTTCTATTTTCAGTTTTCATCAAAACTTGATTTATCATTTTCAAGGCAATGTGGCGCTCATGTCTCCACATGTCGTATCTCAACTATCTTCCCCAAGCTAGTTGCCCAAGCATAAAGCATTTTTGTAAACATGAGTATGCATGAATCTAATTTAGCATGGCTAAGCATTATCGAAGATATCCTTCGGACACATCATGTCGTAGGCTACAAAGAATATATCTATTGGTAATCAATATCAAGGCATGGCATAGCAAGAATAGGTATTCTTTTGTGTATAGCATGCACATTTGTGTCATTTAAAATCAACACCATTTCGCAAATGGGATCAATATGTTCAAAGGTAGTGATGACTTGCCTTGCTCGCAACCTTGCTGACTAGGATCCTCGGTGCAATCAACAGCTTCCTCGGACACTATACATACATGCGAAAGATATGATTGAATTCGATCAGAATTCAATAAAACCATCAAAATGCCAAATAAAATCATAACAACGATGCCCAAAACTAGTGTATGATCTTAAACGATTCTAGGTTCGAAGTTCGACACAATCCAAGTTGAAAACAAGAGGGAGGGTATAGTAATTTGAAATCCCGCGATTATACCGATTTTAGAATATATACATAGCGAGGATAATATCCTAAGTTAAAATACTTTAAGTTATAAATATATAAGAGTCTATGATTCAAAATATTATACCAAGAGATAAACAAAATCTAGTTATATTCCGCAATTTTATTTGAACAATAGGCTCGAGAGTTAAATTAAATTTAGAATAAATTAATCTAAGACTTGATACCAAAATAATTTGAAAATCACATTTTAATTTGAAAACCTAGGTAGGGTATACGATAAAGTCAATGGTTGCTAATAAATTAGATTATATTAGATTTTGAACGTAAACTAGATTGAATCACCTGGGTGGTTGAGCACTCAGACACACCGGAACTTCCGGCCAGTTCCGATCGGAACTTCCGGTTGCTCTGATTTCTCGGATAGAGAGAATTAACCGGAATATCTGGTTGGCTTAACTGGAGCTTCCGGCGGCGGTTCGAGCTCTAATGGCACGGCGACGACGGTAGCGCGGGGAGAAGGAGTGGGGGCAAGGGAGTGGTGCGGCGGGGTGGGGAGAGATTGGGGACCCTTATATAGGCGCCCAATAGCATGGGCGCGGTATTGTTCGATGTGACGGCGGCGTGGAGCTGCGAGGCGATAGCAGCGTGGCGATGCGACGGCGAGCGTGGCGACACGACGGCAGGCATGGTGATGCGACGGCGCGGCGTGGGGCGTGTAGTGCGTTGACGAAGGAAGGGTGCTGGAACGGGCGCGTGACGCGTGGCGGCGCGGTGACGTGCGTGCTCGACACCGGTCGGTCGGCCGGCTACCTAAACTCCCGTAGGTCCACGAAACTTCTTGTCAGCCTAAAATCCCTAATATTTTATTCAATCACCTATTGACTTCCAATTTAATAACTTAGACATCTTCCCAAAATAAATTTTGCTTTTAAAACTAAGTTTCCACCAACATAATATTTTTCAAAATATACACTTTTATTTTGAATATATTGAAAACTATTTTTATTTTATTCAAAAACCATTTCTAATTTCTTTTCCAACTATTAAATAAACTTTTAATGATAACACACAACAGAACTTCACAAATAAGAGGCAATATGATTCGACAAGATGCAACAATTCAAAAGTTTTTGTAAGCTCCGAATTTTAACTTTCAATTTTTAATTCTTTGATTTTCAGGGTGTTACAACGGGGTGCGTACTCCGACGGGCTATGGGAAGGTGTTGAAGCCGGCCTTCATTCTGAGAAGAAGCAGCCGACGGAGTCCATTGACTCCTCGCCAACTATCAACAGGGTGAGGCGGCACATTTCGCCACCTCCAATCCGTAGGGCAGGAGGAATGTTTGAGAGCAGTGGAGAGAAATCCCCCACAGAGCCCTCATATGCATAGATAGCCTCCACAATAGAAGAGTTACAAGCTGAAAATAGGAGGCTATGTGACCTAGTTGCGGAGGTGTTGATCCCAAATCGTACCGAAGTTAACTTGGAAAACCGCTCACTGGTCTGAGAGATTTGCTTTACTCTAGTGCATGTCCAAAGTATTGCTTCTTAGGTTCGTAGGCGTGCTAGTTGATTTGATCCTGCAATCAACAAGAACAAAGAAACAAGTATTAGTCTACAAACGATAGCCAATCGGCTGGTGGCCGATGACGTATCGTCTGATGTTAAGCCGATGCGGTATGCACTGAATCCGCTAGGATAATTAAACCTAATCGATCGGCTTAAGATATTCATAATATATAATTTAAATATCAAGATACATTTAAACTAAATGATTGGGATAGATCAGTAACGTACCGAGACAGTATAAACCACTTATGTTCAAAAGTAACTCAACATGTAAATTATATAGATTTATATCATAGCCGATGTTATAAATTTAATGTGTACGGGTAGTACTCCGATACCACTTTATACTAAGATATCATTATAGACTAAATACCCTAAACAGGAACCTATCAAATATTAAGGTGACTTAATAGATCGACAATAAGCTTAGCATATTTAATAATAGTGAGATCTTAATATAAAGGGCAGCTTTAACATATCAAGTAAACATAAAACATACAAGAATGTTAAAATAGATAAGATTGGCTGAAACTCCGATACTATATCTAATAGTAATCATAAGATAAGATAGATTTTTTATGATTCTAAGAACAACTTAATAGGTCGGACTTAACCGATGCAGTATTAAGTATAAAAAGAAGCATAAGATCTAAACTAATACATGAAGACCTTTCGAGATGGTGGATATACCATATAATCAAAATCGACGATGAGATCTAACCCTATCGGTTGTTATCTATTAACAGACTGGCCGATTAGGGTTAGATTGCACTATCGATCTAGGTTATATGGCACATATGATAAATCGACGATTTACGTAACCAGGATTAGAGTATCATAATGATGGAAGCACTAATCCCGAGAACACAAGCTGCCATTGACAAGATTTTACCTTTTCACTGGAGATCAAACGATGCAGCCCAACTAAAAGTAAGAAGTCGTCGAAATGACTAAAAGGAAAAAGGTGGCGTTGCGTCGAAGGTTGTATTGAACTTGATTATTGATAATTTACACGGTCCTAGGTCGTATTTATACCCAGATACAAGATAAGTCCATGACAGACACGATTCCTATCTTTATTACAATTTGAATTACAGATATGCCTAAAACAAACTTTCACCTACATTATCTGTAAGGAAACTATTTAAAATACCCTAATTAACATATACAATTGCCTTTCCTGGACTCTATCCATGTATGGAAATCCTCATGAAGCACTTTAACCGAGTCCAAAGATAACTCCAACATCTTTTCCTCTAGATTGGTCCACCAGTTATCCTTACCGAAATCGGCTACATCGGCTATCCTTGTCCGATTTGGTATTAGCCGATAGTCACCTTAGCCGATTCGATCACCAGCCGATGAACTCCTTAGTCGACTCAGTCAGTACTTGGCGCGCACTCTATCTTTGGAAGAACTCAATTCTCTCCAAATCGGCTTCGGCTTTAGATCCAAACCTGATAATTTGCTTACCAAATTTGGTCGTTAACAGGAGGGTGGCATTGAAATCGCCGATCTAAAGGACAATTTAATACCCTCCGTCACGGCCTTTGATCTAAAGTTAAGCATCTTTTTAAGGCCATAGGGAAGGAAGACTTTTATCGTGATCCGTCACCTTAAAAACCTTCCCTAGTTACCTTAGTAATCTTAGTTTTCAGGTGCCTTAGTTTATTTAATTTTCAGTTTAATTTCCCTTCATTGTAAGTGTTGGAATACGCGTAGGCTACGATAGCATAAAATATTTTTTTTCTACCGTGCAATCCAGGAAAGCATGTGAGTAAGGGTCTATAGGTTGTTACTGAAGGATAACGCATAGGCTACGATAGCATAAAACAAATTTTTTTTACCGCGCAATCTAGGAAGCTTGCAAGTAAGGGTCTATAGATTGTTAACAAGTGACGTGCAGTGTAGCGGAAAAATTACGTTGGAGAATTCAATCTGACATACACACGTCGAGAAGTGTAGCTGACCTCGAACAATGACTTGCCGACCCAATCAGTGCCTTGCCGACCCCGACGCTGATTCGCCCGACCATGTCGGCTCGGTCCAATTCGCCCGACCGCCCGACCTCGATCCGATTCGTCTGACGGCCTCGGCTCGCTCCGATACGCCCGACCTCCCGACCTCGGCTCGAATAGCCCAACATCACAGACGCCATTCCGATCCACCCGATCTCGTTGACTTACACCGCAACGTAGTGATGTCTCTACCGGTATCCACACATCCAGGGAGGAAACACCGAACGCCTGTGTGCTAGAACTCGACGCATGGTTAGGGTTTTGGTGTAGAAGTCAGTGGCTAGGGTTTCTCGTGGAGTATCTTGATCATGCTTGGAAGTTTTACGTGTGTTCTCTTATCCTGATCTCCACCCCTCGCCCCTCTTTATATAGAGTTAGCCGACTAGGCCTCGTGGCCCATCGGGACTCTATATTCAATTGGATCCCTATCCGAGCTGAGCCGTACCCGAGTCAAACTCGAGACCTATTCCATCCCGTTAAGTGTGCGATCCTGTAGGTCCAGGTATACTTGGTTTCGACCCGAGAGATTCTTGGTCGACCCGTCAACAGTGACCCCTAGCAGAACATATTGACACCAATGTATACAAGAAGATCATTTTGGTTGAACCTATAATGTGTGCACAAATCCCTTTGCCTTACGATACCAATTAAGATATAGGCAAGACACGTGTCATCCTATCAATAGCTTAATAATTCACTCGATCTTGTATTGGATTATTTATCTGTTGATTGACTCCTCAATCAACTCGGCATGGCCATGCACTTCCATAATCCATTACATCGAGGGGCCCAGAGATATCTCTCCCATAGGAGGGGCAAATTCCATCTTGATCATTCATATCCCACTACATATTTCATAGCAAACCCGAAGACTACTTTTGTAACTACTCAGTTACGGTGTAACGTTTGGTAGTCCCTAAGTAAGCCATTACACATGTTGGAATCCATGATGACCTCAGTTCTAAGGACTTTGCACCAACACTACTTGAGACCAACTAATGGCACATTAATTCCCTGTAGTGTCTCAAGGTGGGTCTATCCAACAACATGTTCTGTAACATGTGTTCACGTTTATTGATTTGGTATCTCCATATCATGATCCATGAGACATGATCATCAATCAATACACGCGCTAATCATAAAATCATATTCGTTCATAATATATGATATATATATGATCAAGGATCATTCAGAAATAGTTTCATATAAAGAGTCTAATGAATAAGTCACATACTTATTGATCAATACAAGTTGTCTATTAATGGAACGAAATAACATTTTATTTATTAATACAAAAACATTGACTATGATATCCAACATATCCATGTTGCCTCTAGGGCATATCACTAACAGTCTCTCACTTGCACTAGAGTCAATCATATAAGTATCTAATACCCATTGCTCTGGTATGTGCCTCATGTTTAGGCTGAGCGAGTGGCTTTGTCAACAGATCAACAATATTTAGATCCGTGTGCACTTTGCATATCTTTACATCACCTATGTCCACTATCTCGCGGATGAGATGGTATCGCCGAAGAATGTGTTTGGACTTCTGATGTGACCTAGGCTCCTTAGCTTGCGCAATGGCACCACTATTATCACAATAGAGGGACATTGGACCTATAGCACTAGTAATCACACCTAGCTCATAAACAAATTTCTTGATCCAAACAACTTCCTTTGCAGCTTCAGAAGCAGTGGTATACTCGGCCTCCATTGTAGAATCAGCAACAATGTCCTGCTTGGAACTCTTTTAGCTGACTGCGCCTCCATTTAGGAAAAACACAAACCCATATTGCAATCTATAGTCATCTTTGTATGTTTGGGGTCTAGCATTGGTGTAAACATTTACAACGAGCTCTTATTCACCTCCATAGATTAGGAACATATCCTTAGTTCTTCTCAAGTACTTAACAATATTCTTTATAGCCATCCGGTGACCTTCTCCTGGATCCGATTGGTATGTACTCGTAGCACTTAAAGCATACACTACATATGGATGTGTACAAACCATAGCATACATGATGGATCCAATTGCCAAAGCATATGGAACAATATTCATTTTACTCTGCTCATCACGTGTCCTTGGACACTGATTCTTGCTGAGATTAATGCCATGTGACATTGGCAAGAAACCTTTCTTAGATTCATGCATGTTGAACTTTTTCAACACTTTGTCAATGTATGTACTTTGGCTTAATCCAATTAGTCTCTTTGATCTATCTCTATAGATCTTAATGCCCAGAATGTATGCTCCCTCCCCTAAGTCTTTCATGGAAAAATTATTTTTCAATGAACACTTGATGGATTCTAGCATAGGGATATCATTTTTGATCAACAATATGTCATCCACATATAAGATTAAAAATACAAGCGCACTCCCACTGACCCTTTTTGTAAACACATGCCTCCTTTTCATTTTTGATGAAACCAAACTCTTTGATTACCTCATCAAAATGAATATTTCAACTTCGAGATGCTTGCTTCAATCCATAAATGGATTTCTGTAGCTTGCATATCTTTCCAGGCGATTATGAATCGACAAAACCTTCAGGTTGTATCATATACACATCCTCTATTAGGTTTCCATTTGGGAAAGCCATTTTGACATCCATCTGCCATATCGCTAGAATAATCCGAATAGACTTTAGCATTGCGACGGGCGAGAAGGTTTCACCATAATCAACACCTTGAATCTGTTTAAAAACCTTTCGCCACCAATCATGCCTTATAGATGTGAACATATCTATTCATGTATGCCTTTTTCTTAAAAACCCATTTGCACTCAATGGTTTTGACACCATCAAGTGGATCAACCAAGTTCCAAACTTGATTATCATACATGGATTCTATTTCTGATTTCATGGCTCTAAGCCATTTGTTGGAATCTGGTCTCACCATCGCTTCCTCATAGGTCTTAGATTCATCATTGTCTAAGAACAATATGTTACGTTGTTCTCCGCTAGTGTATCTTTCAGGTGCACGACGTGCTCTTTCGGACCTCCGTGCGGTTGGTGTATGTACAACAGGTGGTACGACATCTTGTTCCTCCTGTTGTGGTGTAGTGGTGGCCGAAATACTTTATGGTGTTTCTTGAATTTCTTCAAGATGCATTGTGCTCCCACTAACCCTTATTGGAAGAAACTCTTTCTCCAAGAAGACACCATGTCAGGCGTCAAACACTTTGCCTTGATCTTGATTATAAAAATAATATCCTTTTGTTTCCTTAAGATACCCCACAAAGAAGCATTTTGATTTGGGTCAAAGCTTATCGGATTGTAAATATTTTACATAAGCTTCACATCCCCAAATTTTGAGAAAAGACAAACTAGGACATTGCCTTGTCCATATCTCATATGGTGTCTTTTCCACTGATTTAGATGGGACTCTATTCAGTGTGAACGCAACTGTTTCAAGAACATATCCCAGAAGGATAATGGAAGATGACATTGGCTCATCATTGAACGTACCATGTCCAACAAGGTACGATTTCTCCGTTTGGACACCCCGTTCCATTGAGGAGTTCCTGGCGGAGTCAACTGTGGAATGATTCCATAATCTTTTAGATGATTACCAAATTCTAGGCTTAAGTATTCACCACCACGATCTGATTGTAGAAACTTAATTATTTTACCTAAATGATTCTGTACTTTATTCTGGAATTGTTTGAACTTTTCAAAGGATTCGGACTTATGCCTCATTAAGTAAATATAGCCATATCTACTAAAGTCATCAGCAAAAGTAATGAAGTACTGAAACCCACCTCTGGTTATTGAACTCGTTGGTCCACATACATCAGTATGTACGAGTACCAATAAGTCATTTGCTCTCTCAGTTTGACCCGTGAAAGGTGCCCTTGTCATCTTGCCAAGTAAACAAGACTCGCATGTCTCAAATGATTCAAAATCAAATGAATGTAAAAGACCATCTTTATGGAGCTTCCCCATGCGCTTTTCATTTATATGGCCTAGGCGACAATGTCAAATAAATGTAGGGTTTAAATCATTTGGGAGTAGCCTTTTTGCATCAATGTTATAGATGGGAGACGCTTCAAGATCCAAAACATATAATCCATTCACCAATGGAGCATGAAAATAGAACATATCTTTAAGATAAATTGAACAACCATTATCCACAGATCTAAAATCATATCCTTTTGCTCGCAAACATGAACCAGAAATAACGTTTTGACATAGAGTTGGAACACAATAACAATTATTTAATTCCAAAACTAATCATGAAGGTAAATGAAGTTGCATAGTGTCGACGGGTAGGTCGGCAGTCCTCCGAGGGGGGTGCCCAAGGAGGTGAGTGTGTGGTCAGGAATGCGCCTCTTCTCAGGACCTGGTGGTCGACTCAAGTCACTAAGACGATCCAAAGATCAAGAGACACGAGATTTATACTGGTTTAGCCCTCTCGAAGGATAATAGGCCTACGTCCAGTGTTGTTTTTTGGGGTGGATGATGAACAAGGTTTACAAGAGAGTTCTTGGGGCTTAGAGCAAGCTGGCTAAGAACAAGCAAAGAAACTGCGAATGATCTAAACTCGGATGCTGCCTCCTTCCCTTAGTCCATCCTACCCTCCCTTTTATAGCTCAAGGGGGGCAGTTACAAGGGACTTGGGGGCTAAGAAAGCTAAGACTAAAGATCTAAAAAGGTGAGTACAAACAATATCTAAAAAAGGTACATGGAGATGCTCTCCGGACCCTGCGCGTCGTGGGTGTCTTGTGCCTTAGCCTGCCTTGGGGCCCCTCCTCTGCAGACACCACCTGTACTATGCTGTCAGGTGACATCATTCCTTGCTGGTCTATCTCCTCGTCATCCCCTTGCAAGCCAAGTTTTGTCCCGAGGAGGCCGGAAGTCAGGTCGAGAAGTCAAGGTCGAGAAAGGAGTGTCGAGGTCGGACTGGGGGGAGGTCGGGGCGGTCGACCCCTAGGGGAGGTCGGGCTCCCAACCTTATCCCAAAGACTTCGTAGTCTGACTTCAGCTTGACTTCAACTTTGGTCCGAGTGCTACCCTGGGGTGACACCCCACAGTAGCCCCCGAGCCTACGCAAGAATGAGACATCCATCCTTAGGATGTAAGGTCTTCTCTGTCATCTTTAGAGGGTGCCCAAAGGCTTTGCAGTAGGGCTTTAGAGGTTCCCAGAATCTTGCAGTTTGAGTTTCAACATTTGCACATCCTAGGTGCACCTGTCAGGTGTAGCCCTCGAGCCTAGGGTCCGATGGTACATCCAAGCCTAGGGTCTAGTCTGTGGGATTGCTTTGTTATTTTTCTTCTCTGATCCAACTGTACCTCGGTGTCCTGCGATGATTATTGCGGGCAATGGGTCCTTTGCTCGAAAGCTTGTGGTAATTCTAAGTTCGATCAAGGATAGCCCGAAAGTCATCGCCCGAATCGGCAAAGCACGGCCCGGAGGCCAGTGGTGGTCGGCGGGGTGATCGGGACTACCGCCCGGAGGCCTATGGTAATCCCGACCCTGACCGGGGGTGGCCCAGAAGCCATCGCCCGAGTCGGTTGAGCCATGGCCCGGAGGCCAGTGGTGGTTGGTGGGGTGATCAGGACTACTGCCTGGAGGCCTATGGTAATCCCGACCCCGACCGGGGGATTGCCCAAAAGCCATCGCCCAAGTTGGTTGAGCCTTGGCCAGGAGCCAGTGATTGTCGGCGACGTGATAGGGACTACCGACCAGAGGCTAGATATCGAGTCGCCTAGGTTGTAACCCAAACGACTAATGATAGTCGATGAAGTCCAATCTTAGGCAATCTTAGGCAGAGTGCCAATCACTACACATTAAGGGCGCGCGAACTAGCGCTGCGTAGCGGCTAATCGAATTCCTGGTTTTCCACTCTTCCCTGGTGACAGGCAAATTTGGCGGTTTAAGACGGAGCCGGTTTTCAGAACGTGAAGTGGACACCATTAGCTATTCCACAGAACGAACGGCTCTAATTTGCTCCAAAGGCGACATGGCATGGCAAGGAGATGGATGGGCGAGGGTGCTTAGAATTCCCCGCATGTCATTGGTGATGCTGAGTGCATTTTCCAAGAACAACTCCACTAGGCCCATCATCGCCCCTTTTTAAGCCCAATCATTCCCACTTTCTTCCGTCTCACATCACTCTTTCACCAAGGGAAGAAAGTTCAAGACTCGCGCCTTTCTTGCTCTTCTGCTATCTCAAAGCTTTCCAAAACTTATGGAGTCCTCTCTAAGTTCCTCAGAGAGCGGGAGCTGGAGTGGTAGCCCCGATTGTCGTCAACCGGTGAAATCCTAAATCCCAGCCTTGGTCATATGATTTCTCTCTTTTTCTCGTCTTCTCTGTTTTTGTTGAAAACCTCACCTGCCAGGTGTTGGTGCCATGGCAGGAAGTTGAAGCCCGCACTGTGCTGTCACAACTAAAAGTTGCGGAGATCCGTCTCCCCATTGTGAAGGCAACCCGAGAAGGAAACGAACGCTGCCCGCTTCCCCCCAGGCGGGGCCAAGTTAGCGCGGGGTGCTGGGGACGCAAGAGTCAGAACCAGCCAGGAAGATATAGCGCTGGGGTGCGATGAGGTTCATAGGTTCCACTAGGTGAGTTTGGCATTTTACTGTATTCTTTACCTTATTGACAGCGATCAAATTGACTAGAGTCTTTGATAGGGAGCCATCGGACATCGACCCTCGCATTGAAAGGTCCTCTTCCCGAGCCAGCGCTGAGGAGCTCGCGGCTCAGCGTCGGCAATCCAAGGACCTTCTGTTGATGCCAAATTCGTACCACCACAAGATGTGTTGACGTCGAATCACACACTGGCCTGGGAGATCTGCTTAGCTCCAGTGTAGGTCCTAAAATTGATGAAACGCGGGCGTGTCTATCAGTTTGATCCTGCCACTGACAAGATATGCAAAATAGCAGAGCATAAATCATATCGGCCGATAGGCCGATAATCAAAACAGCCGATTTGTTGACAGCCGATTGTGTGATTATAGCCGATGTTGATGTCCAGATAACTCGTCGGCTGAAACCCCGATGAAACCCTTATTGGTAGCCATCAAGCAGGCTAGGGACTATGGTTCTAATCATGACTTAGTAGGTCAAACTGAATTGATGCAGCACTAAGTACGAAAAGAAACGCAATATCTAGACAATCAATCCCTTGACTAATTTTCAGGGTGGTAGATGTCTAAACTAATCTAATCTAGTAAATAGTTTAGCCAATATCGGCAGAGACCCTAAAGCGAGAGACAGCCGATAGAGCTAAATTGAGATACTAGGACTAGATTAACAGAGACATATGATAAGGCCAGCTAACCCTTCGGTGAAACATTAGCATGAACCTATCGATAATAATCTAGTAGGTCGGACCTAACCGATGCAGCATGAGATTATATATGATAATCGAATACTCAAGGAGCCGATAGATCTGTCTAATGTGATGGATATAATAAATCTACCTAAAGCGACATTACGTTTATAGAAACATCGACTTGATAAGAATATCGGACCTAACCGAGAAAGTCCTAACTAAGCCGATGTATCTATGAACGGTAATGAAACTAAATACAGATACGATATACCTGGGCCGACGGGACCTTGGACTTACCCCTTCGCCGGAGATCGAAGCTGATGTAGCCCCGCGTCGGGTGCCAAGCGGATGATGAACAAAGTGGAAAAGACAAAAGGTTGGCAATGTGTCGAGTTGTATTGATCGTGAGGATTGATTTACATGGACCCTGGGCTTACATATTTATACCCGCAGGCTAACAGAGATCCTAACATATTATAATTCAAACTTTTCTAAAGATAAAATGAAACAAGCTGAGTCCTTACCGAAACTAACAGACTTTCCTAAAGATAAAATAGAAAGCTAACAAATTCTTCCTAATTAATAGATACAAGCCATATTCTTCTTGAACTTGGTGTCTTCTGGATAAGATCTTCCCAAACCAAATCTGATAAGAATCCGACTGCATGAGATACTAATAAGGGAAAATCCCCATCGGCTGACCAAAACTCTAAGCCGATACTGGCTCTAATCCAATTTGAACCTTGAGCCGATGAGGGCTTCGGAGCTTACCAAATTTTGGCATTAACACCTTCTCCAGGACCTAGTTGCCGCACTCGATGATGCTGAGTCGAGGGCGAGGGCGTCCGAGGCGGTTAAAGCCGAAGCGAAGAGGAAGCTGGAGGCCGTCGAGGTGGCAAGGGACGACGCATTGGCCGGGATGGCCCTAGACCGGTCCGCGTGGGCAGAAGCCATCCGTAAGTTCCATTATTTATTTCCTTCCACTTTTGGCTTTGGCTTATGTTCGTGACCGGTCTCTTTTTGAATAGGCCAACGTGCGACCCTCCACCATCAGATCGGCAGCATGCGGGCCTGCCTCCAGACGGACGAGGAATGCTAGGCGATCTGCACGGACGTAGTCCGGGCGCTACTCACCAAGATCGACCCAGAGTCATCGTCGACCGTGCCAACCGATGATGTGCTCCTGGCACGTCTTCAGTGCGGCGAGGAGCTTCTCCAGGCCTATGCCCGGGGGTGATGAAGACAGTGGCGGCACATGTCCTTGGAGTGGTGCAGAAACTTTACCACCGCATAGAGGTCGAGGCGATTGCCGAAGGGTGACCTGCTGGCGTCGCCGAGTCCCAGGTTGAGGGCATCTATACCTCCGTGGAGCCGACAGCGGAGAATATCATCGCCAACATGGACCTATAAATTACGGGGACCTTGGGCCCTATGTATGATCATCACCCCGTTTGTAATGGAAAAAAATTTAAGAGTTCTTTTGAATGTCGTGCTCAATTCGCGAAATGTCCAATATGTTTTTTTGGACACCCAACTTTCCGCTATGTGACAGACCATGCTAAGCAACCTCGTCCTTCAACGGTTCAAATCCGGGGGGCTCCTTGTCAAAGCTCGGGCAAAGTTACCACTTCGGATAGTTTGAACCGAGCGACTTTGGCCGTCAACATATCGAAAACCGGAAGGCTTCCGGTCAAGCTTGAGCACGTCTGTCACTCAGAAAAGATCATGTTGAACGATCTTGGCCATCAATAGACTAAAGTCCGGAGGGCTGCCAATCAAGCTCGAGCACGTCTATTACTCAAAATAAACCAGGCTGAGCGATCTCGGCCGTCAACAGACCAAGTCCAGAGGGCTACCGATCAAGCTCAAGCGGGTCTACCTCCTTCATAGCAGGTCGGTACCCGAAGAGACAGCCTTCTATTCACCTCATGACCGACCTCCGATGTCAAGCGGCTTCGGGCCTCAACAGATAGATCCGAAGTACACCCCAGCCTAACCCAAACCGACTCATCCATGTACAGGGTAAATAGGTGGACGGGGGAAGATCGACGGTCACTCGGTACATGTATAACCCTCATGGCAAAGCGGCTAAAGCTTGTGGGACGGATCCCGGGGGCATTCAGTTGAGCAAGGTCACTTAGTTGTGTACGCAGCGAGTGAGCACGAGGTCGATGACCAACTAATCTCTGTGTGTCTGACCCTCAAAGTAGAGTGGCTTGAGCCATCGACAGACCTTTGTCTAGGTGACTGCAAGTCGAGCTCCTGGCGTCTTAGTCCTATACACAGGATATAGTTGTTACGAGCCCTGAGCTCATTCGCCTAGCAATTGACTGAAACACGATTGGTCTTGACCCTATCCTGCCTTGGGTAGGGGACAAGTGCCTATCCCAAGGGACGTCAGGTCAAGCCATCATGTTCAGCCAAAGTGGGCAAAGATGAGCCCCCAAGCAGCTCGAGCTCAGCCGGTGGTCTCCTCTTCTCATGTACCCACAGCTTACAAGCTGGGGCTGCATTGCTCAGGGCTCACCGTAAGCGAATTTGCGTGAGAAGGGGCCAACGCAGCCGGCGATTCTGCTCGGGAGGACTGCTGACCCCCCGAACTGTCTGGGGGTCGAGACGTAAGTGTCCTGCAAAAAGGATCAGGGGATAACCAAAATTTATTTGAAGGGATTAGGGACCGGGTACTTAGCTGTTCAAGCGTAGAATCGGCACAGTGCTCGATGTTCCATGAGTTTGGCACTTCCTATCCATCTTCGCGAATTAGCCTATAGGAGTCCGGACAGGTCATGGGGGACATGATGAAGGGGCCTTACCAAGGGGCCGACAACTTGTTCATGTCGACCGAGGACTGCACCCTGCAGAGCACGAGATCGCCGACCTTGAGGGATCTTCCTCGGATGTTCCTGTCATGGTATCGGCGAAGAGCCTGCTGGTATCGGTCCATCTAGATTGTCGTGGCCATCCGTGCTTCCTCGAGGTTGTCAATGTCCTCGGCCCGTGTCTGTTCGGCCATGCCTTGGTCAGAGAGGCGAATCCTTGGGGATTCGTGGAGCATGTCGACCGGCAGGATCACCTCCGAGCCATAAACTAGGAAGAACGGGGTTCGACCCATGGCTCAGCTCGGCTAATAGTGGAGCCCCCAGAGCACGGCTGGGAGTTCGCACAACCAACGTCCCCCGTACTTCTGGAGTGGGTCAAAGATTCGAGCCTTTAGACCCTGCAGAATCATGCCATCGGAACGTTCGCATTGCCCATTCTCCCGAGGATGCGCCACCGAGGCATACTTGACCTCGATGCACCTGTCCTCACAAAACTCCAAAAGTTGTTCCCGGTAAATTGCATGTCGAGGTCGGTGATAATCTCCCTCAAGACGCCGAAACGGTAAGTAATGCCCTTAGTGAATTCAGTCACTTTATTTGCGGTGTAGGTCTTCAAGGGCATTACCTCGATCCACTTCGTGAACTTGTCGATTGCAAGAAAGAGACGATCATAGCCCTGCTGTGTCTTCGGGAACAGGCCGACCATGTCAAGCCCCTAGCACGCAAATGGCCATAATGGCGGGATCGTTAGGAGAGCCTGAGCTGGAAGACGATGCTGTTTGGTGAAAAATTGGCATTCCAGGCAGCATCGCACTAGCTCTTTGGCGTCCTCATTGGCAGTCAGCCAATAGAAACCCGAACGAAAAGCCTTGCCGACTAGCGTCCTAGCGCCTGCGTGGTTGCCACAGATACCTTAATGAATTTCATCGAGAATCTGAACCCTACGTTCCCAGAGGATACATAGCAGGAGTACTTGGGTCGAGGCCACGCGTTTGTACAACTCAGAGCCGACCATGATGTACTGCTTGCTGTGTCGGGCGATGCACTCGGCCACGGCCTTGTTGGGTGGTAGCGCCTTGGTGGTGATGTAGTCAATGAGCTCTCGATGCCAGTCATCCGTGGCGTCGAAGATGGCCAGCACTGAGCCGGCCGTCAGAGGAGTAGTCGGCTCACTCGACACCAAATCATTGATTGACGGCTTGTGCAGCTCGTGAATGAAAACCCCCTGCGGAACAACCGCATGAGACGACCCCAACTTGGCCAGTTGGTCGGCTGCCATATTAGCGTCACGAAGGATGTGATGGAACTTGAGGCCACTAAACTTGCCCTCGAGCTTCTGAACCTCGGCACAATACACGTCATTTTCTCGCTCAAACAGGCCCAGTACTTGTTGACCTAGCTAATCACTAGCTTTGAATCACCATAAACCATGAGGCGCTCGATGCCGATGGATTTGGCGATTCAGAGACCATGGAGTAAAGCCTTGTATTTGGCGGCGTTATTCGATGCTTTAAAGAGAAACTCGAGGACATATTTGATATGCTCACCCTTTGGGGAGATCAAAAGTACGCCGGCTCCAGCGTCGTCGATGCTGAGCAAGATAGATGGTCTAGGTTGGCCAGATCTCGGAGGTCGGCGGGAGCTGGATTTCCGACCACTCGGCGAGGACTTGGGATTTGATGGCATTGCGTGGATTGTAGTCGATGGAGAATTCTCCCATGTCTAAGGCCCACTTGACTATCCGACCGGTTGCCTTGTGGTTTCGAATGACATCCCCGAGGGGGAACCCAATCACTACCACCACCTTGTGGGCTTGGAAGTAATGCCTTAGTTTTTGGGTGGTCATAAGGTCAACATACAACAGCTTCAATACCTGGAGGTACCGCGTCTTAGAGGGTCCAAGGACCTTGGACACGTAGTAGACCGGCCTTTGGACCAGATAGGCACGACCTTCCTCAGGCGCTCGACAACCAGCACCATGCTGACGACCGATGTGGTTGCGGCGAGGTACAGAAGAAGCTGTTCCTCGGGGTTCGACGCTGTGAGTACCGGTGGCGTGGTCAAGAGGTGTTTGAGGTCGGCGAAGGCCTTGTCAGCACCGTCCGTCCATCGGAAGTCCTTGTCCTTCCCGACCAGCTTGAAGAATGGCGCTCAACGCTCGCCGAGATGGGAGATGAACCTTCTGAGCAATGGCATGCTTTCTATGAGCTTCTGCACGTCCTTGACGCAAGACGGCTTTCCCATGCTCAAGATTGCTGAGATCTTCTCGAGGTTGGCCTCAATCCCTCGGCTAGCGACGGCGAAGCCGAGGAGCTTCCAGGATGATACGCCAAAGACGCACTTCTCGGGATTAAGCTTCAATCGGTAGGTGCAAAGATTGCGAAGGTCTCGACTATGTCGGCCAAGAGATTAACAGGGTTCCACGTCTTAATCACTATATCGTCTATGTAGGCTTCCACGTTGCGGCCAATTTGGCTTGCTAAGCAACACTGAACGGCTCGTTGGTAGGTTGACCGAGCATTCTTTAAGACAAAGGCCATCATGGTGTAACAGAAGGCCCTAAACAGCATGATAAAAGATGTCTTCTCCTGGTCGGACTCTTTGAGGCCTATCTAGTGATAGCCCAAGTAGTAGTCCAGGAAACACAGGAGGGAACAACCTGTGGTGGAGCCAATGACTTGATCGATGTGAGGAAGAGTAAATGGGTCCTTAGGACAATGTTTGTTCAGATTGGCATAATCAACGCACATTCTCCATTTCCATTTTTCTTCTTTACAAGAACTGGGTTGGCTAACCATTCTGGATGATACACTTCTTTGATGAAGCCTGCATCTAGAAGCCTAGTTAACTCCTTTCTGATCTCATCCCTTCGCTCCTGGGCAAACTATCGTAGCCTCTGTCTGACCGGCTTGGCATCAGGGGAAACATGGAGCTCATGCTTGACCAACTCCCTGGGTACTCTCGGCATATCTGTCGGTTTCCAAGCAAACATGTCAATGTTCGCGTGCAGGAAGTTGATGAGCGCACTTTCATATTTCTCCCTGAGGCCCGTGCCTATCAGCTCCATCTTGGAGGGGTCGGTGTCAGAGAGGGCGACGACCTTGTACTCGGCGTGGTCGACAACGGGTCTTGATGTTGGTGGTGCCGAGCTCGGAGCTTCCTCGACCATCGACGCCTTCCCCTTGGAGTCTGCGCGCAACAGGATGAATCCCCCCATGCGGGTTGAGGGGTCGGCAACCTCGCCCAAGGTGAGGCTCTCGGCTTCACAGGCGTAGGAGGTGGTGATGTCGCCTCACACGGAGAACTCCCCTGTGGGCCCTGGGACCTTGAGGACCAAGTACGTGTAGTGGGGGACCGCCATGAATTTGGCAAGAGCTAGGTGACCGAGTACCGCATGTACGCAGTCTCGAAGTCCGCCATGTAGAATCTGAGGAACTCGGTGCGGTAGTTCTCCCGCATCACAAACGTGACAGGGAGTGAGATTATGTCGAGCGGCAAGCTCGCTCTGCCAGGGACAGTACCATAAAATGATGAGTCCATGGGCTCAAGGGTGGAGAGGGAGACCTCGAGCTCGCGCACGGTTCCTCGGAACAGGACGTTGATGCCGCTCCCTCCATCAACGAGGACGTGCTTGAGGTGCACCTTGAGCACCACCAGGTCTGCCACCAACGGAAACCAGCCCGGCTTCAGGACGTCGGCCCATTGGTCGACTCGAGAGAAAGAGATCGGGACCTCCAACCATTGTAGGCGCTCGGTTGGCTCGGTGGAGACGGCATTCACCCGACGAGAGAGAAGCTTCTGCTGACATCGGCGCTCTGACGTCGCTTCGCCACCGAGGATCATGCTGATGGTGTGGGTCGGCTCCTGGAAGTCATCATCCCTACGATGATCCACTTTGTGGTGCTTCGCATACCCGTCCCTCCTCCGCCACGGCCTCGAAGGTCGGGGTTGCTGCACCTCCCAGGCCAACTGGTCTTGGAGTGTGTAGCATAGGCGGATTGTGTGATTACCTTCTGGGTGCAGGAAGCACAGTTTATCCAATACCTCCCGAACTGATTCACCCGAGGTTTCTCCTATCGAGCTCGGCTTTTCAATGGCCATGACCTCAGGGGTTGACTTGCACTTCACCTCGTCCCACCTGACTCACGGGGGCGATCGGCGTTCCTCTCTTCTTGGCGAGCGCCGCTCAGGCTCTGCCCACTCCTTTCCTCGAGACTCCCTCGGGATATGGGGCTCTAGGGCAAACATTCATGTCATTCCGCATCCTCGGCGTCAACGAAGTTCTCAGCGATGGAGATTATATCAGCCAGAGAGGTCGGCCGATTCCTCACAAGGAATCAAAGCAGCTCGGAGGGCTTTCGGAGGCCCTAGGAGAAGATGTGCATGATGTCCTCTTCGATGATGCTCGCAATGTTGTTGTGGCGTTCCGAGAAGCGTCAGATGTAGTCCCAAATGGACTCGCTAGCCCCCTGCCAAACTTGGCGGAGGTCGTAGCATGAGGCGGGGCGCTGCCAAGTGCCCTGGTAGTTGGCAACGAAGGCGTCACAGAGAGAGTCCCAAGAGTCTATAGAGCCCTCGGGGAGCCCTGCCAGCTAGTTAATGGTGGTCGTAGCCAGCATGACCATAAGGTAGTCCGCCATCACGTGGGCATCGCCATTCGCTGCTCGGACGGCCATGCAGTACAACTGAAGCCACAAGGTGGGGTCGGTCTTGCCATCATAGGGATCAATCCCAGTCGGGCGAAACCCCTTGGGCCACGTTACGTGCCGGAGGCTAGCGGTGAAGGTCGCGAATCCATTGTGCCGCGGTACTGCCACGGCATTGGCGGCGCCCTCGGGAGGGCCGTGGGCTCGGTCGTAGTCGTCCCGACGCCACAACTCCTAGCGCCTCCGGTTCGCAAAGTGATGCTCGATGGTGTTGCGTGCATTGGTCTTCTGTGTGATGATCTCACGCATGTCCCCAGTGTAGGAGCTGCTCTGGTGCTTCATCGCATGGGCATTCCAGGGACGGCCACCCAAACCATCGGGAACGGCCCCCTCCATCGTGCCTTTGCCCTTGGTGGGGCATGACGAGGCGGAGTGGCCAGCGCTCTGCTGCTGTCGGGACCTCGAGCGTCACGCGCTTCCCGTGGGGCGCTCAGATGGGCCCGAGACGTTGAGCTGGGCGGCTGCCGCCTATTTCAAGGCCTATGCCTTTCACACCTCCAGAGAGTCGAGAAGGCCGTTGAGCTCCCGCTCGATAGGCACCAGGTTGGTCGCCAGTGTTCGGAAGACCTGTTGTCTCTTGAACTCCATGGTGGAGTCGGACTCTAGGCTCCGGGGTTGGATGCGAGGGCACTGGGCCTGCTCGCGCCGCGCAACCCATCCCGCATTGCGGTGATGGCGGGCATTAAAATGGGCATCACACACCTAGGAGCCCGTGACCTCATTCTCAAAAACCATGCCCACCATCATGACGAAGTTTGCGCAGCCACCATGCTTGGGATGAAGACTGGCTCGCGCAGCTATTTCGTCGATGCCGAGCTTGGATTAGAAGCACGACGGGCGATCTTCTGGGTGCTCTCCGTCCCGAGGTAAATGGGAGTCCGCCAGGTGACGGACGGAGAAGATGTTGGGCTCCCGCGTGGAGGGGAGGCTGGATGCAGGGAGCGGCGTCTTGCAGGGCGCTCGAGCCGGATCCAAGCTGAGCCCACCTTCGAGGTGACCGAGCAAGAAGCCTGGGGCTTGGGCCGCCAAGCCTACATGGTCGGGCGATCAACCGGAGCCGAGGCCACGGGGCGCGAAGCCACGTGCCTCCGCCTCCCCGCTTCGTGCTGTTGTGCGGCCGCAAGCTCGAACTCGCGCGAAGCCACGTGGGAGACGGTGAGGCGGCGAAAGTCACCGCGCGGAAGACCAGGCTCCCGAAGATGAACGTTGCCCGGCGGGTGCCATGAAGTCGGTGGAGGAAACAATAGCCATTAGGTCACCAAGAACGAAGAATAAACGCGTCCCCTACCTGGCGCGGCAACTGTCCACGGGTAGGTCGGCAGTCCTCCGAGGGGGGTGCCCAAGCAAGTGAGTGTGTGATCAGGAACGTGCCTCCTCTCAGGACCTGGTGGTCGACTCGAGTCACTAAGATGAGCCAAAAATCAAGAGACACGAGATTTCTACTGGTTCAGCCCTCTCGAAGGATAATAGGCCTACGTCCAGTGTTCTTTGTTGGAGTGGATGATGAACAAGGTTTACAAGAGAGAGTTCTTTGGGCCTAGAGCAAGCTGGCCAAGAACAAGCAAAGAAACTGAGAATGATCTGATCTCGGATGCTGCCTCCTTCCCTCAGTCCATCTTGCCCTCCCTTTTATAGCTTAAGGGGGGCAGTTACAAGGGACTTGGGGGCCAAGAAAGCTAAGACTAAAGATCTAAAAAGGTGAGTACAAACAACATCTGAAAAAGGTACATGGAGATGCTCTCTGGACCCTGCGCACCATGGGTGTCTTGTGCCTTATCCTGCCTTGGGGCCCCTCCTCTGCAGACACCACCTGTACTGTGCTGTCGGGTGACGTCATTCCTTGCCGGGTTGTCTCCTCCTCATCTCATTGCAAGCCAAGTTTTGTCCCGAGGAGGCCGGAAGTCGGGTCGAGGAGTCAAGGTCAAGAAAGGAGTGCCGAGGTCGGACTAGGGGGAGGTCGGGCGGCCGACCCCTAGGGGAGGTTGGGCTCCCGACCTTATGCCAAAGACTTCGCAGTCCGACTCTAGCTTGACTTTAACTCTGGTCCGAGTGCTACCCCGAGGTGACATCCCCCACACATAGTGCCAATGGCGACTGTAGAAACTCTTTCTCCATTCCCGACATGAAGATTCACCTTGCCCCTTCTTAAACTTCTACTTCTTCTCAGATCCTGTAACAATCTGCATATATGAGCTACTGATCCAGTATAAAATACCCAAGAGTCAGTAGATTTAATAGCAAGATTGATTTCTATAACATATATACCTAAAGCAGAAGTTTTACTTTGCTTCTTTTGAGATCCTGCAAGTACTTCTTGCAGCTCCTCTTCTAATGACCTGCCTCCTTGCAATAGAAGCAAACAACATCTACAGTTACAGACCCCTTCTTGCCCTTATTTTCCTTGGAAGCACTCACGATCTCATTAGGACTTAACTTCCTTTTTGTGCTAAGTTTCCTGATAGGGGGTTTGCGCTTAGCTTTCTGCATCATCATCACATGATGACTATTTTTCGGAATACTCTCCTAAGCACTCTTTAGCATCCCATGCAATTCAGCCAAGGTCTTATCCATGTTGTTCATGTGATAATTTAATATGAATGGCTCAAAGCTTGGAGGGAGCGACTGGAGAATCACATATGTAGCAAACTCTTGGCTAAGAGGAAAACCAAGCTTTTACAGACTCTTAATGTAGCCAATCATGCTTATCACATGAGGGCTAATGGGATTCCTCTCTGCAAGCCTACACGCAAAGAAGGACATTGAAGTATTGAACCTCTCAGCACAAGCTTGGTTCTCAAACATACCACGAAGACCCTCAATAATACTATGAGCATCACTGCACTCATATTGCTTCTGAAGCTCAGACACTACACCGGTATCGGCTATCTCTAACGGGCATTAACCCTCATCTCTATCGGGTTGGGCCCCCGTCACTGTGAAAAGGTCACTGATGTGAGAAAATATCTCTAACGGGCACAAGGCCGTCAAGAATGCACATTATCTCAATCGGGCCATAAAAAATTCCCGTCACAGATGAGTTTGAAAGTCAAACCAGTGGTGTTGAAAGCCCGTCACGGATGACACGTCTCAATCGGGCCTTGTTCTAAGCCTGTCATAGATGACAACTCATCTCTAACGAGTCATAGGATACTTCAATAACATACTTCTTTCGCTCTTGCTTGAGAACAATTCTCAAATTTCGATATCAATCCATAAAGTTTGTCCCATTCAACTTTTCTTTCTCAATAATAGATCGCAAATTAAAAGAACTAGATGCAATATTAGCTGTCATGATCTACAACAGAAAGTACACGCAAAGTTTACATAATGTTTATGCGTTGTCTTTTATTAAACAATTTAACAAAAACTTTGACTACGTGTTTTAAACCTTCCCTCTAGGTCACGTATTGAGTCAATATCCACATGTTTATTAATTTCTAGTGAGCTTTGGCATCACTGCTAGAAAATTAGTGGCATGGGTAAGCAACACCTTGCTAATAACATCCCTATGTGACTCTTGTTCGTTGGGTGGCATCACTATGCCCCGGCCCCAACCTATGCCCCAAAGCTCAAAACTGTTTTGATAGCTTTGTTAAGTAAACCAAATGCTCTTGCATGTATATGTCTGACATATACCCCATCGAGTCATGATAGCCAATGGCACTCTACTTTGGCAGACCCACCAACTGACAATCACAACCATGACAGGTGCTGCATTTGGAAGGGCATCATTACTATCTAATTTTCTGAGGGATGTTATCCTATCAAGCAAGCATATCACATATATGAAAGCAAAAATAATAGCAATTAATAATGAAATAGTATGGCCCTTTCACATGGTGATCTCCATCTCCATGTTGGTGTAGAGGATCTCCATCTTCAACACCATTCTCCAGAGTGTCTGATGCTTACTTTCTTCAAACTAAGCTACTACTATAAAAGCTATAAATTGAAGATTACATTGACACGTAGTCGTGAAAGAATATTACAAACATCACATTCACGCAATAATATTACATGTATCACATACATACAATAGGGTCATACCATCTCAAAACATTCTCTGCAAAAACAAGTCAAACGTAGAACCGTATTCTACCTATCACAGAGATGTGATACCGAGATGACATAAAAGGGGGTACGCACACGGTGTTCCCGCATAGGCGCATAGGCGGTCATCATAGTCGGACTACAAAAACAGCTTCAGCACAATCACATTATACCGATCCAAGACAATCTCAAGGAATGCCATCCCGAATCTGACTCATACTGCTTCTTTCTCTCCTCTACCAACCCCTTATACCGATTGATCTAATCAACCCATGTGCCAGAACTTGTTCGATATTAACATATGAACCAATCTAAAATCCAGACTACGCAAGTCTAGCTCTGATATCACTATTGGAATATGCGTAGGCTATGATAGCATAAAATAAAATTTTTCTACCGTGCACTCCAAGAAAGCATGCGAATAAGGGTCTATAGATTATTACCAATTGACGTGCAGAGCAGCGAAGACTATGTTGGAGAAGTCAGTCCAACGTATGCACATCAGGAAGATTGCAGAAGTAGCCGATCACCACAGTCCGACCGCTCGACCGTCTTGCGAACCATGAACCGACCGCCCGACCACCTCGCCGACCACATCGCCGATCTCCCGACCAATGTACCAGTGTCTCTATCGGTATCTACACATCCAGGGGTGGAACACCGAACGACTATGTGCTAGCACTTGACGCATGGCTAGGGTTTGGCTTGAAGGCGGCGACTAGGGTTTGCTCATGGAAGATCCCGATTTTCGAGTCTAATGCGAATAGCTTGTCCGACATCGATCTCCAGCCCTTGCCCCCTTATTTATAGAGTTAGTCGACTAGGCCTAGAGGGCCCATCGGGACTTTATACCTCATTGGATCCCTATCCAAACTGAGCCTTATCCAAGTCAAACTCGAATACCTGTTCCAACCTGTTAAGTGTGGGACCCTGTAGGTTCATGTATATTTGGTTATGACCTAAGAAAACTTCTTGGCCGACTTGTCAACAGTGGCCCCTAGCAGAACATATTGACACCAAAGTATACACAAAGATTATATCGGCTGAACTTGTAATATGTGTACAAATACCTTTGTCTCACGATACCAACTAAGCTATAGGCAAGACACGTGTCATCCTATCAATAGCTTAATAATTCACTCAATCTTGTATTGGATTATGTATCTGTTGATTGACTCCTCAATTAACTCGGCATGGCCATGCACTTCCATAATCCATTACATCGAGGGATCCATAGATATCTCTCCCATAGAAGGGGAAAATTCCATCTTGATCATTCATATCCCACTACATGTTTCATAGCAAATCTAAAGACTACTTTTATAACTACTCAGTTACGGTGTAACGTTTGGTAGTCCCTAAGTAAGCCATTACACATGTTGGAATCCATGATGACCTCAGTTCTAAGGACTTTGCACCAACACTACTTGAGACCAACTAATGGTACATTAATTCCCTATAGTGTCTTAAGGTGGGTCTATCCAACAACATGTTCTCTAACATGTGTTCACGTTTATTGATTTGGTATCTTCATATCATGATCCATGAGACATGATCGTCAATCAATACACGTGCTGATCTGAGAATCATATTCGTTCCATATATATGATAATATATGATCAAGGATCATTCATAAATAGATTCATATAAAGAGTCTCATGAATAAGTCACATACTTATTGATCAATACAAGTTGTCTATTTCATGGAACGGTGTAACACTTTATTCATTAATACATAAACTATGGCTATGATATCCAACATATCCATGTTGCCTCTATGGCATATCACTAACAGTAAGCGCCTTCATTAATCGAATAAAATAAAGTTCTCCGGTTTGTCACACCGGGTAGAAATTTTTTTCTTATCTTCACTTGTGTTGTGTTCAAATAAAGTCGCAGGAACAAAAATAAGTGTGGGGGTGTCCCTCGTTTTGACAAACAAATCCCTCGGACCACCACCACAATGTTGCACATTTTGGCAAGGATGATACAAGGAAACACAGCGAGAATGGAACCTACTTTGGTTTGACCAAACTTTGGTTCGACCAAACCAAGATAGGCCTCGCTCATCATCATTTTCTCATGCTGCACAGATTTGCAATTCCTATCTCTAGTACTCTGCTTATTAATTTTATTTTCTAGCACTATGAGCACGAGCTTAAAGGATAATAATTTAGCCTTGGAAACATGACATATTTTGGTTGGCTCACATACAATATAATTCCATGACATTCACTCGTAATCTGTGAAATCAAATCTTTAGGGAAAGCATGCTAGCCAAATAATTGATTTATGAGATATAGTCTAGTAATAAGACACTTTGTTTCATGTTGCTTAAAATGCTTGTGTATTTTATTTTGAAAACTTCAAAAACCATAACTTTGCAACTCCTCGATGATGTTTTTATTCCCACCAGAGCCATATGTTGATTCTCATGATTAAACCTTACACATATGCTACTTGCAATCATTTTGAGTTTAGTCAAATAGTTAGACCCTCGATAGAATATTTTCATGTTTTCGTTGATCAAAGTCTTGTGCATATCCACCATATAAAAATTTGCTCTCCCTCTACATTAGAGGTTTAGCCAATATATATATATATATATATATATATATATTCCATTCCCAACCTTATGCAAATTTCTATTCTAGGAGTTTGCATCCACCTTTAGTCATCCACAAAATAAAGACTCCAAGTATTTATGATCCTCTTGCCCATGCCAAATGAGACATGAGCTATAAGAATATATACAAAATGATAGTAAAAAGTTTATGATGCTCATGAAAAGAAAAAACAAATCTTCTCGAGCAGAATGATAAAATAAAAAATAGAGAGTATGTATTCATAGCCATGTTTTCTAAAATAAAAAAACTAGGAGGAGGATCATAAAAAAAGGAGTCACCAACCCGATTATATTTCTTTTTCCAATTTGTCACTCATATATTCCTTTCCACATAAATATGAACACATTTGATCATGATTACATGACTAGTATTCTTCTTGGATCTTCTGTTTGACTTTACAAAATATTTGATGCAAGCATGTCTTATGATTTTCCCTACCTTGGGCTCCACATAAGTACTATTAGAAGTAGGAGAAAATTAGGCAAGAATTGCCTTGGTGAGGAATCAAACACATTGAGCGACATGAGAGATTCATCATGTTGAAACCTGGTTTCGGCAATAGAAATTTGGGGATACAGTCAAGATCGCCAAGCACAATGGGTTAAGTGGAAAACAAGGTTTAGACAGGTTCAGGCCCACTCGTGAGGTAATACCCTACTCCTGTTTCGAGGATTCAATCCGCCGAGTCTTTATTGATCTCAAGATCTTGTGTGTCTAATAGCTCGTATATGCTTCGCCTTAATCTGATATCCCTCAAGGGACGCCTCTACCCTCCTTATATAGTCTTGGAGGGTGGGCTTACAAGTTGGAAACCCTATCTTACTCTAAGTCGGTTTCCTCAATCTTACCAAGTTATGACTATGAGCCGTTGCCTTATCTGATCAGCAACGTAATACCCAAGTCATAGCCGGTTTACATAATCCATAAACATAACCTATCCCTATTTCCAGTCGGACAAGCTTGCCATGAGGGTATCCGATTGCCATAATCTCCAAAGTAGCCCCCGAGTCCTTCGCAGTCGACGAGATAACTGTGCCTCGAACCAAAGCAACACACAGCCGAATGACTCCCTGGCTGAGTGCTTTTGTTGCCGAGTGGTTCCATCATCCCTGCCTGAATCTCCCGAGTGGCTCCAAAGACTGTGAAGGGCTGGAAATATCCCAAAAAATTCTAAAAAAATAAATATCTAGGTGCATCTCCGATGCACCTAATTAGGTGTAGCCCCGACTATGTGGTTAGTCAAAAACAGACTAAGCATATAGTCAAGAACTATAAAAAATCATACTCATATAAATACTTAGCTCAAGCTAAAGCAATCATAAAAATCACATCACTCGGCAAGCTCATGCTTATCCGAGTTAATTTGCCCGAGTCATCTCGAACAAATAGCTCAATCAACCCTCGCGGGTAAAAAACACTCGGCAAGCTCATGCTTATCAAAGTTAATTTGCTCGAGTCATCTCGGAACAAATTATTTAATCGATCCTCATGGGTAAATAAATTTTTCAGTCATCTAAAAATACGACCAAAATATTAAATAGCTCCTGCCATAATATTGAAGGGTTACGCGGAGACTACGCTAGCCGAAAACAAAAACTTTTCTACCGCGCAAACCAGGAACACTTGCAAGTAAGGGACGATAGATCATTATCGATTGGAGTATGCAGCGGAAACAGCCAATCATGGCTATCTGATCTGGAACAGTGCAGCCGATTCCTGTAAGCCAATAGCCAATACACCAATCAGCCGACTCGCGGATGCCGCAGCCGATCCAAGTCGTCCGACCACGTTCTCGCGCCTCGCTCCGATGCAGTCGATTCGTAGCCGATCAACAGCGCGCAACGTAGCAGCGCCTCTACCGGTATCCACACGTCTAGGAACAAAACACCAAATACCCATTTGCTAGCACGCGATGAAAGGCTAGGGTTTGGCTCGAAAGAGGGGAGGGTTTCCGTGGAGATTGATCTCGGCGACTTCTGTTGCGGATTCGGTTCAATGCGATACCGCAACTCTCCACCCCTCGCCCCTTTATATTAAAGTTGGCCGACTGGGACTAGTGGCCGATCAGGACTCTATTTTGAATCGGATCCCATCTGAATCTCATAGAGTTGGCCGTCCATACGTCGTAAGCCCATAGGACTCTATCCGATCGGATCCCTATCCGATCGAGCCGTATCCGAGTCCAACTTGAATATCTATTCTATCCCTTAAGCGTGCGACCCTGTAGGTTCAGGTATACTTGGTTTCGGCTCGAGTCTAACTCAGCCGATTTGTCAACAGCGGTGCCTAGCAGCACATAATGACACCGTAGCATACAAGAATATAATATCGGCTCGAACCGTAATGTGTATACAAATCCCTTTGCCTTACGATACTAATTAAGCTATAGGCAAGATGTGTGCCATCCCTTCAATAGCTTAACCATTCACTCGAACCGTATTGGATTATCCGTCCGTTGATTGATTCCTCAATCAACATAGCATGGTCATGCATTTCCATAACCCATTACCTCGAGGGCCCAGAGATATATCTCCAAAGGAGGGGCAAATTCCATCTTGATCACTCACATCCCACTCCATGTTTCATAGCAAACCCGAAGACTACTTTTATAACTACCCGTTACGGAATAGCGTTTGGTAGTCCCAAAGTAGGCTACTACACATGTTGGAATCCATGGTGATCTCGGTCTAAGGACTTTGTACCAACACTACCCGAGACCAACTAATGGCACATTAATTCCTGTAGTGTCTCATGGTGGGTCTATCCAACAATGTGTTTTCTAACACATATGTCCATGTTTATTTATTTGGTATCTCCATACCTATGATCTATGAGACATGATCATCAATCAATAAACATGCCGATCTTAGAATCATATTAGTTCCAATAATATGATATATGATCGGGATCATTTAGAAATAGATTCATACATATGGAGTCTCAAAAATAAGTCACGTACTTACTGATCAATACAAGATGTCTATTTCATGGAACCGAATAACACTTTATTCATAAATACATAAACATTGACCATGATATCCAACATCTCCATGTTTCCTCTAGGGCATATCACTAACAATCTCCCACTTGCACTAGAGTCAATCATGTAAGTATCTAATACCCATTGCTCTTGTGTGCGCCTCATGTTTTGGCCGAGGAGAGGTTTTGTCACGGATCGGCTATGTTGAGATCCATGTGCACTTTGCATATCTTGACATCACCTCTGTCCACTATCTCGCGGATGAGATGATATCGCCGAAGTATGTGTTTGGACTTCGACGTGACCTCGGCTCCTTGGCTTGCGCAATGGCTCCACTATTATCACAATAGAGAGACATTGGACGAGTCGTACTAGTCATCACACCAAGCTTATAAACGAATTTCTTGATCCAAACAGCCTCCTTTGCGGCTTTCGCGCAGTGTACTCGGCCTCCGTTGTAGAATCAGCAACGATATCCCGCTTGGAACTCTTCCAGTTGATCGCGCCTCCGTTCGCGACAACACGAACCCAGATTGCAATCTATAATCATCCTTGTCTGTTTGGAAGCTAGCATCGGTGTAACCACTTACAAAAAGCTCTTCTTCACCTCCATAGACTAGGAACATATCCTTAGTTCTTCTCAAGTAGTTAAGGATATTCTTTACGCGATCCAGTGACCTTCACCTGGATCGATCGGTATCTGCTCGTAGCACTCAAAGCGTACGAGACATCCGGAGGTGTACAAAGCATGGCATACATGATGGATCCAATTGCCGAAGCATATGGAACCATACCCATCTTATTCCACTCATCATGTGTCCGAGGACACGATTCTTGCTAAGATTAATGCCATGTGACATGGGCAAGAAACCTTTCTTGGAATCATGCATGTTGAACCTTTTCAACACTTTGTCAATGTATGTACTTTGGCTTAATCCAATTAGCCTCTTGGATCTATCTCTATAGATCCGAATGCCCAATATGTATCCTGCCTCCCCTAAGTCCTTCATGGAAAAACTATATTTCAATGAAGACTTGACGGATTCTACCATAGGAATATCATTTCCAATCGTAATATGTCATCCACATATAAGATTAGAAATACAATTGCGCTCCCACTCGACCTTTTGTAAACACAGGCCTCTTCTTCATTTTTGATGAAACCAAACCCTTTGATTACTTCATCAAAACAAATATTCCAACTCGAGATGCTTGCTTCAATCCATAAATGGATTTCGTAGCTTGCATATCTTTCCAGCGATTGTGGATCGACAAAACCTTGAGGTTGTATCATGTATACATCCTCGCTTAGGTTTCCATTTAGGAAAGCCGTTTTGACATCCATCTGCCATATCTCATAATCGAAATATGCAGCAATCGCTGGGATAATCCGAATAGATTTAAGCATTGCGACGGGCGAGAAGGATTCATCATAATCAACTCCTTGAATCTGTTTAAAACCTTTCGCCACCAATCGCGCCTTATAGATGTGAACATTTCCATCCATATCGGCCTTTTCTTTAAAAACCCACTTGCACTCAATGGTTTTGACACCATCAGTGGATCAACCAAGTTCCAAACTTGATTGTCATACATGGATTCTATTTCGGATTTCATGGCTCCAAGCCACTTGTTGGAATTGGGTCCCACCGTCGCTTCCTCATAGGTCTTAGGCTCATCGTTGTCCAACAAAAATATATCACGTTGTTCCGCACTGTGTACACTCGTCGGCGCACGACGTGATCTTTCGTACTCCGTGGGCTGGTGTATCTACAACGGTGGTGCAACACTTTGTTCCTCCCGTTGTGGTTCCGTGGTCCTGAAACATTTTCTCGGTGTTTCTTGAACTTCTTCAAGATGCACCCTGCTCCCACTAACCCTTCTTGAGAGAAACTCTTTCTCCAAGAAAACACCGTTTCGGCGACAAACACTTTGCCTTGTTCCCAATTATAAAAGTAATATCCCTTAGTTTCCTTAGGATATCCCACAAAGAAGCACTTGTCGATTTGGGTGTGAGCTTGTCGATCAAACGTTTTACATAAGCTTCGCATCCCCAAATTTTGAGAAAAGACAGACTAGAGGGTTGCCCTGTCCATATCTCATATGGTGTCTTTTCAACCGACTTAGATGGAACTCTATTTAGTGTGAGCGCAGCTATTTCAAGAGCATATCCCCAAAAGGATAACGGAAGATCACTTTGGCTCATCATCGACCGCACCATGTCCAACAAGGTGTGATTTCTCCGTTCGGACACCCCATTCCATTGTGGAGTTTACGGCGGAGTCAACGTGGAACAATTCCACAATCTTTCGGATGGTTACCAAACTCTTGGCTCAAGTATTCCCTTCACGATCGATCGTATAAACTTGATTGTTTTCCCTAAATGATTCTGTACTTAATTCTGGAATTCTTTGAACTTCTCAAAGGATTCGGACTTATGCCTCATTAAGTAGATATAACCATATCTACTAAAGTCATCGGTAAAGGTAATGAAGTACTGATAACCACCTCTGGCCGTTGAGCTCATTGGTCCACATACATCGGTATGTACGAGTGCCAACAAGTCACTTGCTCTCTCACTTGTGTCCCGTGAAAGGTGCCTTTGTCATCTTACCAAGTAAACAAGACTCACATGTCTCAAATGATTCAAAATCAAAAGATCGAAGCAACATCCTTATGGAGCTTCTCCATGCGTTTCTTATTTATGTGGCCTAAGCGACAACGCCGGATAAACGTGGGGTTTGCATCATTAGAGAGTTGCCTTTACTGTATTAATGTTATAGATGGGAGACACTTCAAGATTCAAAACGTATAATCCATTCACCAATGGAGCATGAAAATAGAACATATCTCGAGATATATTGAACAACCATTGTCCATTGATCTAAAATCATATCCTTCCGCTTGCAAACTTGAAGCGAAAATAACATTTTGACACAGTGTTGGAACACAATAACAATTATTTAATTCCAAAACTAATCCCGAAGGTAGATGAAGTGGTACTGTGCCGACAAGAATCGTAGCAACGCTTCCTCCATTGCCGACGCGCAGTTCACCTCGCCCCTTCTTAAGCCTCTACTTCTTCTCATTCCCTCAATGATTTGCAAATATGAGCTACGATCCGGTATCAAATACCCAAGAGTCGTAGGTAAAGTAGCAAGATTAATGTCTATAACATTAATACCTGAAGCGTAAGTCGTACTTTGTTTGTTTTTGAGATCCTCCATGTACTTCTTGCGTTCCTTTTCCAGTGGCTCTGTCTCCTTGCAATAGAAGCAAACGGCATCGATGTCGCCGACCCCTTTTTGCCCTTCTTTGCATTAGAGGCACTCGCGATCTCATCGGGAGTTAACTTCCTCTTGGTGCAAAGTTTCTTGACAGGTGGTTTGCGCTTAGCCTTCGCATCATCATCACATGATGACCGTTTTTCTGGATACTCTCCTCACTGTCTTTAGCATCCCATGCAATTCAGCCAAGGTTCTATCCATATTGTTGATGTGATAATTTAATATGAATGGCTCGAAGCTCGGAGGGAGCGACTGGAGAATCACATCAGTAGCCAACTCTTGGCTAAGGGGAAAACCTAGTTTTTCAAGACTCTCGATATAGCCAATCATCTTTATCACATGCGGACTGACGGGATTCCCCTCAACAAGCCTGCACGCAAACAAGGACTTTGAGGTGTTGAACCTCTCGGCCCGAGCTTGGTTCTCAAACATGCCACGCAGTCCCTGAATTATACTGTGAGCATCGCTGCTCTCATATTGCTTCAAGCTCAAGGGACATTGTAGCAAGCATGAGACAGCTTATATCTAGGGCATCATTAGTGTGCTTCTCGTAAGCCCTCCGTGCAATTGCGCGCATTGTTAGGCAAATCCTCCGGATAAGGTACTTCAAGAACGTACTCCTTACGCTCTTGCTTGAGAACAATTCTCAAGTTGCGATACCAATCTGTAAAGTTTGTTCCGTTCAATTTCTCTTTCTCGAGAATAGATCGCAAATTGAAAGCACGGTGTAGTATTAGCTGCCATTATTCTACAACGAAAAAGCAAAGTTTAGCACAATGTTTATGCTATGTCTATTGTTAAACAATTTAACATTAGACTCCCATTACGTATTTTACACCTTCCCTCTAGGTTACGTATTGGGTCAAGATCCACATGTTAGTTAATTTCTAGTGAGCTTTGGCATCACCGCTGCTAGAAAATTAATAACATCGGTAAGCAACTCCTTGCTAATCACATCTCTATGTGACTCTTGTTGTTGGTGTGGCATCTCTATGCCCCAGCGCCAACCTATGCCCCATGGCCCTAAACTGTTTTGATAGCCTTGTTAAGTAAACCAAATGTTCTGCCGTATATGTCCGACATATACCCCCTCGTGTTATGATAGAGAATGGCACTCGCTTTGGCGGACCCACCATTGACGAGCATAACGGTGGCGGTGCAACATTTGGAAGGGCATCATTACTACTTAATTTTGTGAGGGATGCTAT